>CP126891.1:1233750-1885000 GCA_030440675.1 Furcifer pardalis | reverse complement strand
TTGTAGGAGAGAAACTCATTAAATATAGAGTTGCACATCCACTTTAACACTCAGTTTTACCCCCTTCCACCCCAAGCCCCCCTCACCCACCCCATGTCAGAGAATCTAACATTTTTCTGCTCTTGAAAACTGCCCGCCATTCTTGAAGACCAAAAAAGATATACGCGTAATCCTTGGGTAAGTAATAATACCATGTGACCTTTCTGATATGATTTTCTAAAGCTTTAATATCTGAAATGTTACTCTTTCTGGATATTAAAAATATGGCTATAATTCAGGTTTAATCGCTGGACCAGAAAGGCTTAGACGTCAGCTCTTAAGCTCCCTGAAATCTGTTTCAAGACAAGGCCACACAATGAAAAACTATTTAGGACCAGTAGTTTTCGGAGGGGGGGGGGAATGTGACTTATAAATCAGAAGCACACTTTTGTGTGAAACCTCTCTCCTCTCACTCCTTCCACTTCTTTTCTGCTCTACTGCTCAACTTAAAAGGACATCAGTGGTAAAATAAGTCGGGAATTGATCTGTGAAGTGTCTTCGCTCACATAAGCGCTAGGTGTCAGTATGTTCACAGGGAAGTGGGGAAACGATGGCTTCTTTTTGAAGGCCAATACGGAAAACAATTAAAATGTACCAGCCAAGTTTTATTGTAGTTATTTAGATTTAAATACAGACCAAACATTTCTTTTCTGTAAATAACTGCATAAGGTCACCCTTGCTTGAAAGCCAGTCATAGCCAACTCTAGGGTTCAGTGCTCATCTCTGTTTATAGCCAAAGAGCATCTTAACTACTAAGACATTTCTGTGGACATGTGGCAGGCATGACTAGACACTGGAGAGTATGGAACAATATTACCTTCCTACTGACACAGTACCTATTTATTTGCAATTTCTTGCTTTCAAACTGCTAGTTTGGCAGGAGCTGGGACAGAGGCGGAAGCTCGCTCCATTGTGCAACACTCTAGTCTCGAACTGCTGACCTGCCGACCTTCCATTCATCAAGTTCAGCACCTTAACCACAAAGCCACTGCAGTACTCTTAAATAAATTCTGACTTATGGGAACCCTTTCCAGGGTTTTCCAGATACAGGATACACCCAGAAGTGTATCACGTTAGCCAATGGAGGGAAAATTGATAGGTTTGACACAACAGGGAAAATGAGTTTCAAATATACAAGAGATTTCTGTGCCAAAAGAGAGAGAAAGAGAGAAACTGAAAGAGAAAGAGAGAAGCCCTGACAGTCTTGTAGTCGGCATCCACAGAAAGAGCCTCCTCAAAGATTGTGGCATTTTTCAACCATAATCGGGCAAAACCTGGTAATGGCAATCTTGTGTTGCCAGCTAATCTTTCTCACACTAAGGTCAGGTGAAAGGAACTGCAGAATGAACTCACCAAAATGTGCCTTCATTTGGCCTTGACACGGTGGAAGAAGAAGAAGAGGAGGAGGAGGAGGAGGAGGAGGAGAAGGAGGAGGAGGAGGAGGAGAAGAAGAAGAAGAAGAAGAAGAAGAAGAAGAAGAAGAAGAAGAAGAAGAAGAAGAAGAAGAAGAAGAAGAAGAAGAAGAAGAAGAAGAAGAAGAAGAAGAAGAAGAAGAAGAAGAAGAAGAAGAAGAAGAAGAAGAAGAAGAAGAAGAAGAAGAAGAAGAAGAACTAGTTTTGCAGTCTGGTATACAGCTGCTACACTCGGAGTCAGTTGGACACCAGCTTTCCTAACTATGTGATTCTCACAGATGTATGCGCAGAGCTCCACCACAAATCAGGCACTCACTTGTCATTGATATATGTTCCATTCCTGTGGATTTGGTTCTCCAGAGTGAAATTAAAGGTGATGTCTTTCACCGACTCCTGGTGAAAGGTTTTCTCACGAGATTTATATGCTTCGTCCTGGTAATACCGTATCATATCCGGGAACCAAACAATAAGGCCATAGTAACTGCAAGAGAATAACAGAAGTAAATGTGGATATCACCAAGAAAGCCTCCTCTGCCTCATTCCTTCCTCCCAGAAAGGAAGGTTGATGCTCTGTCCTTCCAGCCTGCAGGGATCAATGGCTGAAAAGAAGACTCTGACACTCTGCTATAGCTATAGAGAACTGCTTCAGTTGATGCCAGTCCTGGTGGTGGGGTAGCTGGAAGTCTGGCAATGTCACCCTTGCTTGAAAACCAGTCATTTCCAGCTCAAAGATGCTCAACTCTGTTTACAGCCAAAGAGCTAGTGCTTTCTGCATCTGCAGATGTCGCAGTAGTCATGTGGCAGGGATGACAAGACACCGGAGCACATGGAATGCTGTTAACTTCCCACCAAAGTGGTCCTTATTTATCTATTTGCAATTTTTGCATTTGAACTCCTAGGTTGGCAGGAGTTGGGACAGAAAATGAGAGCTTTCTCCATCAGGTCTCGAACTGGTGACCTGTCAACTTTCCAGTTATCAAGTTCAGCATCTTTAACAACTAAGCCACCTCAGAGTCATGGAACCCTAGTAGACTCCCATCAACATTTATTTGATAGGATTTTAGCCCCAGAGAGGATGGTTCAGATCTCAGTGATTCTAGTAGAGCCCACCAGGACCCTCCCTACACTAGGAAGAGTTCCATGCTTGGCTTTGTTGCTCAGAAGATGTACACATCTAAAATAGATGGATCTAGGTTGGAAGAAGTGACCTCTCACATCAACAAACAGTTCAAGATACATACCTTAAGGCCATCGTAAACCACACAATTGCCAGGAACAGTGTGTTCATTCTGTATTGGGCTGTCAAACAATATAGGACATTGTCCAACACCTAGAGAAAACCAAAGAGAATCACAAAAATAAAGGTACCTTAGTTGGCCCATGAAAACAAAAAAAATACAAAACCCACAGTTGGTCAATATCTTCATTAGGACCAATCAAACGATGACAAAAAGTTCCAGGACTTTCAACTCCTTTGGACAAATATGATGGGTTACAGTCATGAATATTCTAAAAGGGCTGAAAGAATCTGTATAAATACATATGATTTTCCCATTTAATTTTGGCTGGAATCCTGTTGCTTTGTTATGCATGCAGAAGGCAGAAGTGTGCCATTCAGCCCCCTCTAGCTGGCGGTCAGTGAATACCACTAGGCTTCTTGAAAACACAACCTTCAGGATTCTAGCAGTGACTTGTTAATTGCCAGCAAGAAGCAAGTGAATGTTACACTGTCTGCATTCTGCCCGTGCAAAAACATTTCAACCAACAAGTAGCATCTTTTATTGTCATGTCACCTTATATATCCTTCAGCATCTTCAGAAAACACCTATGCTGAGGTTTAGAACTGAATGTCAGTAATTAATTGGGCAGGTGATCAATCAATGTAACATCTTTCATGACAAGTTACAGTGCTACATTAAATAATATGCTTGGTTGAAGATAAATGGTGCCATGAAAGCAATTTTTATCTAGTTGTAGACAAGAAATGTTGTAATATCATAGATTATTCACTGCATTTGTTAAGGGTGAGAGAATATGTCATGTCCAGTCCATTAAACAGTGCTGATTGCGTGTACATTCAACAGCCACCGTAATCCCCTCCCTCACCTGTCTGAAGGTGGTCATGGCTCTGACGAAAAACCGCTGGTACCATGTCCCTGTAGAGCTTTGGATTTCAATGAACTCGTCTATCTGCTTTGGAGTTTTTATGTTCGCCACCTGAATAAGCAAAAACAAGCCAACATTTTAAAGCTCCGGTTATTTCCCAATTTAGCAGCTTGATTTAACAGCTTCACAAAAACTTCAGTATGGAGTTTTAGTTTAGAAGGAAACTACAGCCTTGAGAAAGTTGCCTAATCTGGGATTCGTTGTGAGAAGAAAGCACATCTCCGCCTGAGAATTTGCATATTTGCAAAACAGTGAAGCATGCCCCAAACATAAACTGTGTGCAATTCTAAAAATATACACAAACGTGTATGATCAGAGTAGCAGAAATGTGCAAATTGCAGAGTTAAAAGACACACATTGGGTAGAATGCATAAACAAAGGACTAAGTTAAGAAGTTCCTTTTTTGACTACATTTATCAGAACCACTGGCCTAGTTTGTAGATGTTCCAGACCTGCAAAACAATCCTGTTCATATTTACTCAGAAGCAATTGTGAGCTACCATTGCATAAGAATGCAATCCTTTGTAACGTCAGGAATAAGTCTGCCCATTGTGGACAGGACTGCTCAACCATTCAGCAATTGGACAGCGATCTAGTATTGCTATAGCTTTGCTCTTTCACTCCCTCATCTCAACCCTGCTAGATCTTTTCATGGAATCAGAACATAAGAGAATAATGAGTTGGGAGAAGCCTATAAGCCAGAAATTGGCAACCTTTTTCAGTCGGAGGCTGCATCATGCTTCCTCAGACAGTTGAGAGGGCCAGACTGGTGGTCCCTTCACCATTTATGGCTGCCGTAAATACATCTGTGGCTGTCATAAACACGTTTACGGCTGTCATAAACTTAGGAAAGCTGTAAACAAGTCCACGGCCAATTCTGGTGGTGGCAGTGGCTGGAGCAAGAGCAGGGGCTACAGTCTGTAGGTTGCATACCCCTGCTCTTGGGTTGGGTTGGAGGAAGCAGCAGATTCCATGAACACTCTTTGTTTAAAAGTTAAAATAGGATGTTCAGAGTTCCTTCTGGCCACAGTATGCATGCGATAGAATACACAAAGTGCATTAGCAATGGGTAGCCATAGCCCTGCTTACTGTAAACACTCTCTCTGGCTCCCCCTTAGCTCTCATGTTGGTGTCATGAACTTGCTTGAGGATCATCCAGGCTTCATCATGCTTCCCTAACTGGAAAAACAGAACAAAAAGGGAACAACGTTACAAATATCACACCATCCAGGATCTGTTTTTACAATCTCAAGCCACCTCACTTTCCTCTCATTATCTGATCCTACCACATGCACGAGGGCCTCTCTCCAGGTCCATCAGATTCTGGTCCATCAGGTTCAGTTCAATGAGTCTTACTACCTTCTAAGGCTAGTTTCTAGTCTATGTTAAAAAATACTAAGCTACCGGTATTCAAATTTTCCTCCTGTGTAGTGTAGAAAAGGGCCAGCTGCATTTGCAGAATCAATTGTGTGCCTGTAGGGGGCAGCAGTAGCAGAAACAGATAGTTTATGCTCTATCTCACTGGTGGCGAACCTATGGCATGCATGCCAGAGGTGGCACTTGGAGCCCTCTCTGTGGGCACCTGCGCGATTGCCCAAGCACAGAGTTTGCCCTGCCCCTCTGTCCAGCAGCCCAATGGGAGTACTTCCTCCCTCCCCCAGCACAGAGTTCAGTCTGCCCAGAAGCCCAATCGGTTCATTTCCTCCCTCCCCTGTTGCCGTGTTGGCACTTTGCGATAACTAAGTGGGCTTGGGGTTGCAGTTTGGGCACTCAGTCTCTAAAAGCTTTGCCATCACTGCTCTATGTTCTGTGTTCTTGTTTATCTATCCTTTCTTGCTTAAAGGCAGATGTTCCCAGATCTGGCCTCACTTCCTTCCATCACATCCTCTTTTGACAAGCTTTGTTGTCAGATTCCCAGCAAACCCAATCCGCTACTCTGTACTACAGTTGTACTTTCCTGAATAAATACTTTCTCTGCTCTTAAGATGGCCTTTTCTTTAGATTTCAAGCAGTCAGTCAGTTCCTACCTAAAGTCAACATCCTAGAACCATGATGAGAACCTTGGCACTCCAGCAGTTCCTGGACTTCAATTCCAAGTCAATTCTTGGACTCCAAGTCCCTGTGAATCCACATGAATGGGTTTACTGGATGTACATACAGTAAACCCATTCATATGGGTTCACAGGGTCTTGGGCTTCTGGGAATTAAAGTCCAAGAACAGCTGGAATGTGTATGTGCAGTAAACCCATTTGTGCGGATTCACAGGGACTTAGGCTTCTGGGAACTGAAGTCCAAGGACAGCTGGAGCGCATATGTGCAGTAAACCCATTCATGTGTATTCACAGGGTCTTGGGCTTCTGGGAATTGAAGTCCAAGAACATCTGGAGTGCCAAGTTTGCCATCATTGTCCTAGAAGCTACACAGTGTACATTTACATTTACATCTACATTTACATTTAGATTTTCAGGCAAGGTATCTTACCTCCAGCAGAAATCGTGGGCTTTCTGGCATGAACTTTAGGGCAATGAGAGATGCAATGCATGGAAGGGAAGAGGCAACCACAAAGACTCTCCAGCTGTGGAAGTGGTAGTTTGTCCCCATACTGAATCCCCATCCTAGAAGCAAGAAAGAAGGAAAGAAGGAAATGAGCTTTGTCATGGGGACATCTACCAATGAGTGGACTTCTCACTGAATAATGACTCCAAGGGACCCAAGGTAATAAAGGGAGAAATAGAACTTAACGAGACAACTTTTGAGCCAGTGCTCCAGTCACAATCAAGGGGGGAGGGGAATCAGCTGAGAATGTCTATTGCCCTCAAATAAGAACTCCAGGCTTCAATGATTACCATAATGTGGGATGATGCTCCAGGCCATGATAGAGGCATAAAGGCCACCAATCATCCAAAACATACAGAGCCAACTCAGATGCTCCCCTCTCTTCTCTCGGGACAGAAATTCAGAAAAATAGGCAAAGACAATGGGAAGGGATCCTCCAATCCTGAGGGAGAAAAGAGGAAGGTTGGAAAAAACAAAATGGCATCAAACACATGGTTTATAAACAGTACTACAGGTTAACCATTGCATCACAATGCTTTGCTGAAGGAGAATACTTGCCTACTAAATGCTAGCTGACTGGGAAAACATGCTCATATCTTGCTGCCTGTGTAAGCAAAGATTCTCTTGAAACAGGACGAGATGTTCCTTCCAGCAGAAGGTACAAATGCTCACCCAAAACCGGAGATAAGGCGACAGAAGAGGAAGAATCCATATCCCTGCACAAAGGAGGAGAGGAAGCCAAAGGTAGCATTGATGGTGAGGGACAGATGGAGGCATTGCTTCCGGCCTAATTTGTCTGCCAGGCCACCCCACAGGACAGCTCCCACCATCATGCCCAGGTACACAATCAGTCCTGCAAAGGGGGGGGGGATATAGATAAAGAGTAGAGACAGACAGAGATGGAAATGAAAAGGTCAGAATGCATACACGAAATCATAAAACTCACAGTCATAAATAGCTGTGGATTAGCACGGTACTAGTTTTGTACTAGGTGGCCATGGTAACTAAATGGTTAAGACAACGAGCTTAATGACTGGAAGGTTGGCAGTTCAACAGTTCAAGACCTGAGTGCTATGTGTCAGCATGAGCTCCTGTCACCTGTCTCAGTTCCTGCCAACCTAGCAGTTTTAAAGCAAGAAACTGCAAGTAGATAAATAGGTACCACTTAGATAGGAAAGAGAACAGTGTTCCATTTGCTCCAATGTCTGATCATGCCTGCCAACCAACTGTGTCTTCAGACACAGTCAACACTGGCTCTTGGGCTGTAAATGGAGATAGGCACCGTACCCTAGAGTTGGACACGGCCTCAGGCCACATTGGAAAATTGTCCATGCTTGCAACAGACAACACAAACTGTTGCCCACAGAGTCATAACTTAAGAGTTGCCAGGCTGAACTCCAGGCCAAAATCCAGTTGAGAAAAAGTCATAGACACAAAAGCAATCACACTGCAGTTGCCCTCCTCCAGCAAGCTTTCCTTTGGCAGTCAGGGACTCAACTGGTCATTCATCCAATTTTGCTAATAGCATACAATTAGACAAACGAAGCAAAGTCTGCCTAAGAGATACTTGTGTGATTCTCCTGACATAAACACATAAGCCAACAGGATTCTGGCCCTGGCAAAATGGTGGGGGCGACTTCTTTCTGTGTTTTGGGTGGGAGGAAAAGGAGAGCAGCATATTCTATGAACCTATTGGGGGGAAAGTGAGCCTCTGAAGTTATTGAACAAAAGGCATGATTCACAAGAACACTCTAAATGTGTTTTTTCAATGTTAAAACACATTTGTGGTCTTTTGCTTCTGGCAAGACAAACGCTGTTATTACCAAAACTCAATAGTCCACAATTTTTATACTTGTAACAATCCCTGCAGAAATGGGATCTCAAGGTAGAGATTAAAATACAGATAGAAAAAGCAACATCCACCTTCATAAAAATCCGACATTTGATAAATGCAGTAGAGATCTAACTCCCGCTGCAAAGATCCAAATAGTGAGATGTTACGTATTCCCAGTGTTGCTCTATGGAATTGAAGCTTGGACATTGACTAAAGCATCTGAAAAGAAAATCGAAGCTTTTGAAATGTGGATCAACAGACGGCTGTGAAGGATATCGTGGGTTGACCGTGTGACTAATGTAAAAGTGTTGTCCTGGATGGATAAAGAACCAGAACTGTTTAAGACCACCAAGCAAAGAAAGCTCTGATACCTTGGCCATATCGTAAAGAACAACATGAAATACCTTGCCGCCCCTCCCGCTGGGCCTACTACACCAACTGCCAGGGGAAGAAGAAGTCAGGGCAGGTTGAGGACTTTGCCGCCCCTCCCTCTGCGACTTCGTGGTTAAAGAACCTGAGAGACAGGTGTCGAATGTCTTCGGAAGAACCGTTCCAAGGATTTAAGTACAGGAATACTATTGCCATCAAGACAGCCAATATTTGAAATGGAAACAGCACTTGAAGAAGAAAAAGACAATTGCATGAGCTTGCACAAAATCTCTTTGATTCCAGGGGTGCCAAGGTGAGCTGACTGTGCTGAAGACTGCAGTGTGCAGAGTTCATTTCCATTCTGAACATGATCCTGCTTTCACTAGAGGGCATTGTGAGCTGAGTCATTCCCTGGTCACGCTTTGCTCGCCAACCTAACTGTCATTACACTCAGGGACCAGAACGACTTAAGCAGCTTAAGCAGCACACGTGTGAGCATCATACGTGCCATCAACCATGACGTCTTAGCTCTGTTGACTTGTCCCTGCACAACTGGCACAGGGGAGGGTTGGGTGGGAAAGAGTGTTTGCTCAGCTGCTAAAAACCTCTCTATCGATCAATCAATCTTTATTACGGTCCAAGACCAGGATAATACAGCAAATGATAGAAGTTAAGATGAGGGTACTTAAAATACAGGACTGCAGTGGCTCAAGTGGTTAAGATGCTGTACTTGCTGACTGGAACATCAGAGTTCGATTCCCGGGGTATTGCATGGTGGAGTGAGCTCCCATCTCTGTCCCAGCTCCTGCCAACCTAGGAGTTCTAAAGCAAGGAATTGCAAGTAGATAAATAGGGACCACTTTGGTGGGAAGGTAAACAGCGTTCCATGCACTCCATTGTTGAGGCATGACTGTCACATGTCCAAGGAAACACCTGCAGATGAGGACAGCACTGGCTGTTTGGATAAAAACAAAGATGAGCACTGAACCCTAAAGTTGGATACGAGCGGCGTTCGAGCAAGGATGACCTTACTTAAAATATACTTTAAGAGGAGCGTATCTGCTCAGAGTTAAAGGAGTGGTAAAATTAGTATTTAAGATTAATGTTGCTACACCTATTATGAAGCCTGTGGTGTAGCACTGATAGTTTATTTAGCTGGCAGGCCAGCTAGCATTGTTCTTGTGATCCTACACATAACCATAAAGATTGGGTCAAAGGCTCAATCACCTGCTTTGGAACAGTCTGCCAGGCTGCTCCTTAAATTCTGTCCAATAAACTCTTGCAAGAATCTTGCAAAACTTTTTGACGGACAGAAGATAACATGACTATTCCACGGAGGTGCCAAAAATATGCAGAATGTGGGGATAGGTGTAAGATTCAAAATGCTGAAGATCTTAGCGTTCCCTAATGCAAATTGGCTGAGATGGCATCGTTGACACAGTGGGAGTAGATCTGGTCAGACTATGGAGACTGGCAGACGACAGAGGAGCCTGGCGTGGTCCATGGGGCCACAAAGGGTCAGACTCGTCTGTGTGACTGAACAAGGAGTCTACCATGTTGTAAAAATTGTAATAGAAGAGTTAAAGATGAGGAGCTTCTTGATGAGAAAGAAGTGGCACCACCCAAGGATCCATGTTGAGAACGTGACTTTTTGGGACCACAAAGGCAGAGTCCCAGTGGCCGTGCTGGTTGTGACATTCTGTAAATCCAAAAATTGGCAGTTTCCCATCTCTGCCTTGCAGAACACACCTTATTTGGATTTTATCCTGTTGACTTGTTCCAGTCTACAGATCACAAGGACTGAGGGTGATGGGACCTAGTGTTCAAAATATCTGGAGAACTCCAGCTTAACATGAGAGGAGCATGAAATATTTCACCACAATAAGCTCATGGTTATTTTGAACTTTTGCATCCTGCACTGGTGATCGTGTTCCCACCTGACTGTCACTAGAGGGAGTTTTCATTTCCCCGTCTCTCGTAACGCTCTATTCAAGGAACAAGAATCCATTGCAAATAGCAGTGCTTCAGAGCATTGACAGCGTTGTTTCCAATCCGTCAACAGCACCAATGCCATTAGGAAAGTTCATGTATCCCACCGGAGATCATGTTTTTGCTCCCAGATTAAAAACAAGCAACCATTCAGGGTTGAGTAAATTGCTTTCCGCAGAGAAAATCCGTCTTGCCAGCTGTTCATCCAAAGCTCCTTAAAAACAGAAGCTCTCTCTACCGCCCAGCCACAAGGAAAGACCCTCTCTCATACACACAAATGTATCTGATCCAACTCTTCCATTTCACTTTTAACGAAAGATATTGTCCTATTAATGCAAACTGACTTTATTGGTAATCTATGTGGGCTTTGATCCAACATCCTGAGCAACGTGATTGTGGAGACACGGTTCCAAAATGCTTAGGGGGTGGGGGGGACAATTGAGCCGTTGCCTCATTACTCCACAGCTCTTACAAATGTTTAGGTCTCCCTTGCTTGAAAGCAAGTCATAGCTGACTCTAGGGTTCAGTGCTCATCTCCGTTGACAGCCAAAGAGCCAGCGCTGTCTGCATCTGCAGACATTTCTGTAGGCATGTGGCAGGCATGACTAGAACCTGATGCGATGTAAAGTGCTTAGAGCTTTTTGGGTGAAAATAGAAAAAGAAATATCAGAAATAATGGGAATGAGCTTTGTGTTGGAGTCGGGTGCCACCTTGCTGACAAAAATTGATGATGTAAAATTGAATAAATATAAAATGGAATTGTTATCTATAATATTGACTGCAGCAAGACAATGTACTGCAAGAAACTGGAAAAATGATTCATTGGTAAGGATAGAAGAATGGTACAAAGAAATGTGGCAGTTGGCATTAAATGATAAATTAACATGGGAATTGAATTACAAAAAAGGTTTGGTTAAGGAGAATATTTTTGGAGAAATTTGGAGACCTTTTTTAAATTATACATTGAATAAAGGTAAAGGTGATATGCCAGCACCAGATCAAATGAGCTTTTGGAAATAATATGAGAAGAGAAAAACGAACCGTAATCACAAAGGCATTGTAAATAGCACCAGGGTGGTATTATTGTTTATAAAAATTTTTATGTTGTTTTGTTGTTGTTGATGTTGTTGCATATTTGTTACAATTAGTAAGATGCGAGATCGAGATGAAACTATATTACTAGTAATTGTAATGTAACAAACTTGCTCACTATGTATTATGTATTTTGATGTTTTCTTTTTGTCTTTTTTTTAAATAAAAATTTATTTTTTAAAAAAAAAATGACTAGAACCTGAAGCACATGGAACACGTTCTTAGTTTTAATTCTGTGGTTTTTTTAAAGGTTGTTTCATACATCCAGGGAAACGTGGCTCTGGTTTGAAAACAATACCATCAGAAAGATGGAGCAAAGCTTTTCATGGGTCACAGAAAGGTTAATTACTTGTGCTGTCCTTTGTAGTAATAGTTGCAGCAGCAGCAGCAGCAGCAATTGACATCATCATCATCATCATCATCGTTGTTGTCGTTGTTGTTGTAAACATGGGAAAGGAGCAATACGTGTTGTTTGTCTTGTTGTTTGTCTTGTGGTGGTGGTGGTGGTGGTGGTGTTAGAGAAGGAACATTGCTCTGATGACTCACTTCAATGGATCCAAGGAAATAGCTGAAGCAGACACCCACCGTTGGGAATGAAGACGACTGATTTGGTACTTTATGATATTTCCTCAGATCTCTACAAAAAAGTGAAAGCTTTGTAAAATAACTTCCTGGTAACTCCCAATTGCCAGACTCTCCCTTCCAGCCAGGCTACCGTGCTGAAACTGAGCAAAAAGGCTCACAGTGATCTTGCCCTTCTACAAAAAGAAGAAAGGGGTGGTGGTGGGTTTTTTTGCATCCCTTCATTCTAAACAAGACAAGTAAATGAATGGCCATTCACTTCCTTTGCTCACAGCAAGTAAATCAGGTTTATAACTTGGCAGCTGTTGATATACCGCTCATTCCCAGTTGGTACCTTCTTGATCCCAAAGGTCTAATGATGAATTTCCTGGCATCTCCTCCAGAGAATGAGTGCCCAAACTCAAGACGCTGCTGTCCACGCTGCTGAGGGGCTGGGTGAACAGTTTGCTGGGGGGGGGGGAGGAAGTGCTCCCATTGGGCTGCTGGGCAGAGGGGCAGGGCAAATTCTGTGCTGGGGCAACAGTGCACATGCTCACAGAGAAGGCTCTGAGTGCCCCCCTCTGGCACATGTGCCACAGGTTCCCCACCACTGGCCTAGGGTATTTTCAGGAATCAACAGGTTTCCATTGCCGCACATTTCAGGATTTATTACTGTTTGAGGTTCACTAGATTTGTGAGCTTGGCTCATTTAGTCAGACTTTAAGTCCTCTTTCCCAGCAGGTTTTTAATCCCTGTGTGTGCTCAGATTGTCCTGTACAGTATCTCTCTTCCTGCTGATAAGATCATGTTTTTAGTTTACTTTGTATTCTTCCTTGAATTTTCAAGCCATTTTATTGCCATTCTCTTGCGGTTCATCTGAGGTGAAAAGCAAATTATAGACCCATTTTGTATGACTAGACAAAATCGTTTTATTAAAATTGTTGGTTTTTCTGCCTTGTCACAATGGGCAGCATTCTTTAATGAGCATAGAGATCGGGGGGTAAGATTGGTAGGCTTCAACTTCTATATGGAAACATCTTTTCTGCATGTCTTGAGAAGGGCAACCATTCAGCACCTACCTAATGTTGAAAATCAAGCTTTTCAGCCTTCCTGTCATTTCAAAGGGCAAGAATGGGCATAAAACCATGCTCATATTTAGAAATATGCCCAAACATGTTTTAGTCAATGGGAAAATGCCTCTGTAAAAATGGGGGTGGGGGGGAGTATCACAAAAACACATCCATTTTGAAATAAATTAAACAATAATCATATATTTTCATATAGGAAGGAAAGAAGATTTGCAGTTAAATGCAGAACTGGGATTGCAGAGATATTTGCGTCCCTCACCAAGCACGTAAGCAACCCAGTTCTCTGCCCAGCGATGCTACATTCCTGGGTGCTGCCTTCAAGTTTTATCATGCTAAAACACCGAATGTTGATCTCCCGATGAGCAAAAAAGTAAAACTACTTTTCTCTGACAATAGTCACAGTTCCAGCATCCGACTGAAGAAGACACTGACATCTGGAAGGCGGGAACAAAAATAATCCCAGCTGGGACTCATGTACTGAGCTGACTAATTGCCAGGTGCTAAATTCAAAAGCAAGAAATTGCAAGTAGATAAATAGGTACTGCTTTGGCAGGAAAAGTAACAGTGTTCCATGCGCTTCAGCATCTAGTAAATGCCTGCTGCATGACAATGAAAACATCTGCAGATGCAGACCACGCTGGCTCTTTCACCATAAACAAAGATGATCATTGTAAGGAAATAGAAATGGAGGCTTGTGTTTTTTAAAACAGTAATGTAGATTTCTGAGTGATTTTCTCTGCAGAGGGTAGGTATGTTGCCTTCAACAGTAGATAAACTGTAGTCATAATGATCCTGTGTTCTGGGGAATTTAAACTTAAATATTGATGGCCATTTAATACTGTGTAGTAATTGGCTGGAATTCTTCAGCGGAAGGGCCAAAGGTGGAAATTGTCTGGGGAGATAAAAGAACGGGGGAAGGAAAGGAGGGGGTCTCTTTTAGCAATGCTGTGGAATGGTTAGGATTGCTTTACACCGGAGGAAATGTGAGTAGAAAGAAACTGCCAAAATGTAATTCTCGAATTAGATTAAAACAGGCCAAAGCCTGCAAGCTAGACATTGTTTTTATTTTCATGTGTGAAATGGCTAGATTGCAAATCATGTTCCTCTGCAATAATCTTTTGAAACTTACTAAATGTACATTAAGTGAAAGTGTGTTTGGAACCCAGATTTATTTTTTATTATTATTATTATTATTATTATTATTATTATTATTATTATTATTATTATTATTATTATTATTATTATTATTATTATTATTATTATTATTATTATTATTATTATTATTATTATTATTATTGGGGTGGTGGTATCTGGTGCCTTGGGAATACTACCATAACCTAATGAGGCATTTTTACTCATGTCCTACCTGGACTGGTTGGTTTGCTAAAACAGCCAGTCGATAACCATTCACATGCATGCTTGCCCAAAAGCCAGGCAGAGAGTACCAGGGACCACGCCACGGCATGAGCCCGCAGTGAGGGTATAGACTGCTGGCTAAAGGGGAAGATGACATGGTGTGTAGTGGACAGAGGAGTTAATCCGTCCAGGCAGAATAGGGTTAACCCAGTGATGGGATGTTACCGGTTCGGACCGGTTCACCTGAACCGGTAGCACCCCATCAGGAGGGGTCGCCGGGGGGTGGTAAAACCCTGGGCGACTGGTTCGGTCACCACTCTGGCCCCCTCCAAAAATGTTTTTCCAGGCAGCCAAAATGGCTGCCCGGAACTGCACATGCGTCAAACCTTGATGCATGCACACTAAAAAAATAACTGTGCATGCATCAAATGGAGATTTGATGCATGCGCATACATTTTTTTATTTTTTATTTTTGCTCCGTCCATGACTTCATGACATCATGACGTCATGACGTCGGCTACACCCATGACGTTGATGATGTCACAGTGGGTTGGTGAAGATTTTGACAACCCACCACTGGGTTAACCCTTACAACCACCATCCGCTAGCTTTCAAGTAAGGGAGACCTTCACTTATCTGATGGACTTTGAAATATGCGACTAAGGAAGAAACAAAACAAAAATGAGATGGTTAATTTGTATATGCAAAATTAGACACTAATGTAAAGATGTGCAACCTAATTAAAATAACAAAATGGAATTAAGTAATCCTTGTGGTATAAAATACAGCCCATTCACACAGGGCCTCATCCTTTAGACAGTACGTTCTTTACTTGTGCTCATGTTACAAATGGATGCCTATTCTGATTCAGAAGGTTTCTTCTGTTCTGTATAATTCTGTATAATTATTTTTTGTTAATAAGCATTCTTCTTGTGAACCTCAGTTTGAACTCACCCAATTTTGTTTTCAAACTGAGGTGGCAAATAAGAGATAAGCTGCAGCAAATATATTTTCATATGTTAATAAAGATTTAAAGTTTAACCAGACAGAGGGGGATATGTAATTTGGATCATGTACCGTGAAAGATGCAAAATGTTTGCTATGAAATGTGCAAAAAAAAAATTTTTTTTTCCAGGAAAAGGAGTCTATTTATAATATGAAGCCATCTGCTTCCTTCTCCAACTCTGTGGTTTGGTTTTTATATACAGTAAAACCCCAATTTACGGAATTAATCTGTTCTGGGACTTTTTCCTTAAGTCGGTTTTTCCTTACATTGAAGCAGATTTTTCCATAGGAATGCATTGAAAATAAAACCATGTTCCCGACCTCCCCCAAAAAATGAAAAAAATGAAAAATGCAGAACACACAATAAAAGGGAATGGAAAAGATGCAGCTAAGCTCCCTACCTTTTCCACTACTTGATAAATGCTCCACCAGCACCACTTTCCTGGGTTCTGGTGCGTCTTCCTGAGGATCAGTGTCGGGTGCGCATTCCTCACTTATGTCCGCTAGGCAGGGCTACCCACGTCCTGGGCTCACTTGCTGAAGAAGCTGCCGGTGGGCAAGAGGAGCTGCTCCTCCTTCCGCCGGCTCAACATTGGGGCACAGGGCTGGAGGGAAGTCCAGCTGCAACGCTGCTGTCCATCTGTGCCAAAGGCTGGCCAAGGACTCGCCCCTCCTTCCACCAAGTCATCATTGCCACAGGGCTGTTGACCCTGACCATGTTGACCCAGTGATGACGACTCGGCAAAAGGGGGTTAGTCCTCGGGCAGCCTTCAGTGCAGACAGACAGCAGCATTGCGGCCAGACTTCCATCCTGCCCAGTGGTGAAATGCGCCCGGTGGCGAAGTTCACCTGGTGGAAGGAGGAGTGGCTCCCCGTACCTGCCGGCAGCATCCTCAACAAAAACCCTACTCAAATCTTCAAGAGATGACACTTCACACCACCCACAGACTCTAAAATGGCACAGGGTCAGGGCTATGAATCCACCCAGATGCAATGCACTCTAGGGACACCCATTCTGTAACTTGACTTTTTTCTGTAACTCAGGGTGTCATTTCCTAAGGCTTTTCTTCTGTAAATTGAGTTTTCCTTTACTTGAGACTTCTACAACTCAGGGCTTTACTGTATATTGTTGGCATGAAGCTCAGGGCAGGGGTCTTCAAACTTGGCTCTTGTAGGTGTTTTTGGACTTCAATTAGCAGAAGCCCATATAAGCACACCTGCTGATCAGGGCTTCTGGGAATTGAAGTCCAAGCGCACCTGGGGCACCAAGGTTGGAGACCCCTGGCCTAGGGTATAAGTATAGGTTTGGAAAGTTAGTTGTTTAGAGCATGGGTCCCCAGCCACTGGGCTGCAGACTGGTACTGGGCCACGGGCTGTCCCGAACCGGGCCGCAGGAGGGGGTGTTCTGCCGAGACTGCTCAGTGAACGGAGCAAGAGCATGGGCTTCAGACACTGCAGATAGGCAGGTGGCCGGGCCCCTCCTCCATGCTGTTTAACTATGGCAGGGCTCCGTCCCCTGCCTGTGTACAATGTGATACCTCACTGCCTGAGTCAAATGGTGTGGTTGGCAGGCGGTCCGTGGGAAAACTGTTTAGCACGAAACCAGTCTGTCATGCAAAAAATGGTTGGGGGACACCTGGTTTATAGTGCACCTCCCAGAATGCCCCAGACATATTGGTGGGATAGCTCTGGGGTTTTAAATTTTTAAAACCCAACTCTTCCAATATTTTGCCTACAACTGGAGCTGTCAGCCCTTATACAAGGAAAAGGAAAGCAAAAGAAGGCGATGGATGAGATTTCCTGATTTAACTATGAAGCAACCAATGAACGCCTTTCCCTCTTGCTCAGAGACTTGGAAGGCATCATCAAGCATCAACAGGAGACTTGACGTCTTCCAGCAGAGGTGCCTCCAACACATTTTAAAGATTCACTCTTTTGACCACATTAGCAATGGGGAGGTACTTCAAAGGAGTGGCTCGTGCAAATTGCATAACATTTTTACTAGACATCTCCAAATGGCAGCCCATATTTTCCGTATGGAGAAAAACAGGATCCCTAAGGTAGAAATAAGTTGGACCGCTCCTAATGTCAAACAACAATGAGGACACCCTTGAAATACATGGAGAAGATATTTCATGGCAGATTTAAAGATCCTAAAAATGATATGGGAAGATGCTGAAGTACTCTCTCCAGGTAGTTTGGACTACATCTCCCATCATTCCCATCCACAGGCATGGTAGCTGAGTATGATTGGAACAGAACTCCAATACCCTTGGGAAAGACTGTCTTACACCACCTTACCTCTCTCCACGACCATTTAAGAGATGCATGTCTCACCTAGCATTCCTTTGTTGGATCTCGACAAGCACATATCCTTTTCAGCACTGGGCAGGACAAAACCAACCACAAATACCTCCACCCCATCTGCCATCAGCGCCAAGCCGAGGACAATGAAGAGGATCCACTGGAAGCGTCCATGGCCACACTCCTCAATGATGGTCTCGTACTGGTGGGCCAGCTGCTCTTCATCCTCCATCTTCTCCGCTATGAGCTCTTCATGGTCTCGAAATTCATCAGGAAGCCCCTGAGCTTTCCTTTTCTTCTTGGGCTCAAGGTCATCTGGATGAGGGATGCCCTGATACTCGCCTTCATAGACCTCATCATCTTCGTCGTGGCCTTCAGTGGCATCGCTTTGAGCATCCTCCTCTTGGCCATGTTCCTCTCCCCCTTGATAATAACCATTGTTAGGAGCATAGCCATCATAGCTACCATCTTGATATCGGTAGTCATCTTGGTTCACCTTGTTTCTATATCCACCATCCATTTTGGGGGTTTAGGTATATGTCTAGATGTATTGACCCGTGTGACTTTTCTTTACCTTAATGTCTTGTGTTAATAATTGCCGGTTTTAATCTGTCCAGTTTTTCCTGCTAACTATACCAGCACAATGGCTGCATTGAGGTATGATGCCCTATGATGTGAGATTTCTTGGGGAAATTTTGTGATGGCGTTATTTTTTTAATTACAGATTAGCATCTTCTCCCAAAAATGTTGTGTAGTATTTTTGATCTCAGTGCTGTCTATTCAGCAACTCTTTCTTCCTGCAGACGAGGCTGAGATGTGAAGGGTCAGCAACTTTGTTATAAGAAGGATTTAGTGACGTTTGACAGGTTCCTTGCTTTCCTGATGCATTGTGCTCCTGAAGATCTCACTCTGTGAAAAAAAGAGAAAGAGAAATGAAGTGAAGTGACTGAAAATGGAAAGAAGAGTCTTCACCATTCGGCGTTCTCTGTTATATTTGCTCCATGTCTGAGAACTACATGAAAGAACATGGCACTAAGACACCCATTTAAAGTGGTTATTGTGTTCTTTGCTTCCTGAGAAGGGTGAAGAAAGTCTGAGAAAGCGGCTTTCAAAGCCAGGAGTGGACTTCCTTCCCTTGAAAACAGTCATAACAAGTTGAAACTGTGAGAACGGAAATGGGAATGATGATCATTGAATTTTGTGGTCCTATTGGGTGACAGGTAATGGAGTAGACTGTACAGCCAGCAACTCAATGCCAAGTGTTGGGCGGTGGTAAATAACCTGACTCCCCAAAAGGGTCAATGGCTATGGGTGGATGAGCCCCTTTAGGAGGGGTGATGGTCCCTTTCAGTGTAGGAAATGCCATTGGAAACCATCCTATTGGGCCCAATGGCAAAATGAGCAGAGGAGGAACTCTGATTCCCAAGGGTCATGGAGGCGGAAGAGGCCATGCCAGGTGGACTGACATGAAGGCGCACCTTGATAATATCCTCAAGGCTGCGACAGTCCATTGCAGTCCCGGTGTTAAATCCTGCATGTCTCATTTCATATGTGCCACAGGAGATGGCTCCGATATTATATTGTGTGGGATCACTTCATGGCAAGCTGGGGTCCACCTTAAACAAATTCACACCAATGGCATTTTTCCTGATTCTGGAAAAAATACATTCTCAGATAAGAGTTGCAGCCGATGACTCTTCATTCTCTCCCTTTGGAAAGGGGGAAAAAACAGCATGTACACAAATATGTTGTCAGTGTGCCGAGAGGATCTGCTGAATCGTGAAAATAAACCCACCGAGCACCAGACAGGCTGACTTTCAAAATGAAACACAACACACTACCTGAAGAAAGCTGAAATCTTTATCTCAGAAATCAAAGGCAAACTGAAGATGTGGCAGTTACTAGAAAGGTATCTCAACTCATCTGTCCTCCAGAAGGATTGGATCAATTCAAGTGTCCTCCAGCTGGCTGTTAATGATGGGTGTTGTAGTCCAACATACCCTCAATGCTCAGCTACACACATTTTGTAAGGTTTGGGTTCCTTTCAACCATTGACCACAAGCTGCTAAGAAAGTCTCTTAGCTTCCATCTCCCTCTTAGGCCTGACTTTAACCCAATAAACCAGGCGTTTCCAACTTTTTCAAGCCAGGGGCTGGGTCACACTCTCTCAGTCATCTTCAAGGGCCAAATACCCATTCTGCCCTGCCTGCACGATGGGGGCAGCCATTTTGTCCCAACAGCTTCAAACGAGTGACCATTTTTTCTCTCGAATGCCCTTGGAGGAGTGGGGGAACCACATGAAATGGTGCCATGGGCTGCAATAAACCATCAATTTCTAAATTGTCTACCCAAACAGTAGTTTGGTTTGTCTACCCAAACCAAAGGAGTGACGTCAGACTACCACAGTCGTTCTTAGATTAAGTGAAATTCCATGGCAAACCCAGAAATTCTTGTTTGGGAGAAAACAATTAAAGAGTGTTACAGGATATTAAAAGAAGAGGTTCACTATGACCAGTGAAAGATTTCAGGAGGCATTTTTACATCTGAGATGGGGGGAGGGGCGTCAACAGTGTTCCCTTTCAATGTCTTTACACATCAAGTTCTCTCCAGCCTGGAGAGATATTTTGGTAAATTATTTCAAAACCAACTAAAATGAAGGACAAGACAGCTATTTCCCCACATAGAAAGAGCTGTATTATTATTCTTTGTTGTACATGTCTGCTATGATGTGTCGATGCCCTGGTGGTGCAGTGGTTAAACTGCTGTACTGGAACCAAAAGGGTGTGAGTTCGATCCTGATCAGGGATCAAAGTTGACCCAGCTTTCCATCCTTCCAAGGTCGGTAAAATGAGTACCCAGCATATTGGGGCAAAATGCTAATTAACTTATTAACCGCTCAGAGTGCAGTAAAAGCTTTGTGGCAATATATAAGTGTGATTGGTTTGCTTTGGTGCTAAGGAGCTTCTGAGGGAAAAAAGAGATGGCTCTCTCCATTCATCATCCACATGACTGAACAAACAGGGAATCAACGTGAGCTCCACATTTGAGACTGGATAGGATTTTTCTAAATGTAGACTTGCATATTTCAAAGATCTCGGATTTTCTGACAACCTGTTTTAAGACTCGAGAACTGTTTGTCCACAGCAAGACTTGGAGATCTTCCTAGTGTTCTGGGAACAGCTGTGTACTTAATGGATCCAAAGGCACTTATAAGTGGAATGTATGAATCATCTTTCAACTGTCCTTGATCACAGACAGACAGACAGACAGACAGACAGACAGACAGACAGACAGACAGATAGATAGATAGATAGATAGATAGATAGATAGATAGATAGATAGATAGATAGGTAGGTAGGTAGGTAGGTTCATAAGGTTCATAAGGTTCATAAGTTTATTTTATTTTATTTGTTGAAATTCTATTCCACTCAATTAATGGAAAACCATTAACTCTGGATGGTGTACTTAGTAAGACAACAAAATATTACAATAACAATAAAATGGTCATAAGGTTTAGCATTATATTTGTGTGTCATCCCCTTCCCCCCCCCCAAAAAAAAAAAAAAAATAAAAGCTACTATCTATGAAGTCACTCCTGGCCCCTTGTTTGTTTGTTTGTTTGTTTGGTTGGTTGGTTGGTTGTTTGTTTGTTTGTTTGGTTGGTTGTTTGTTTGTTTGTTTGGTTGGTTGGTTGGTTGGTTGGTTGGTAGGTAGGTAGGTAGGTAGGTAGGTAGGTAGGTAGGTAGGTAGGTAGGTATTATTATTTTTATTTATTTCCTCCTATTTACTATCCCGCCCCAATCGGGTAAACCCGACTCTGGGCAGCTTACAATATTGATTAAAATCACAAGATTAAAACTAATGTTTAAAACTAATGCCTAAAACTATTAAAAAACCACCAAAGGATTAAAACAGCGTAAAAAGATGAAGCCGCAGGGGTGGCTGTCCATTAGATCAGCCACCCTACCTGGGATCCAATGTTCCTGGGTCCCCACACTTGCCCTGCCAGCCAGGTTTTTAAGCCCTTCCGAAAGGATGTAGGTAGATAGGTAGATAGGTAGGTAGATATTAACTGATTAGTATTATGACCTTATCAATAAATCAGAATAAAATTTAAATTAAATAAATTTTACTGTATTGGAAATCCTACTTTTCTGTTAAATTCCATTGTGATTTCTACCAAACAAGGGGCCAGGAGTGACTTCATGGCTAGCAGGGGGTTGGGGGATGACACACAAATACAATGCTAAACATTATGACTATTTTATTGTTATTGTAATATTTTGACCAGTGTGGATAGAGGGGAGGGCAGAATTTTGTTGTCTTACTGAGTACACCACCCAGAGTAATGGTATTCCATTAATCGGATGGAATAGAAATTCAATAAATAAAATAAAATAAAATAAGTAGGCACTCCCCTTCCAAAATCACACTTTGTTATTCAGTCCTCTCATATCACCATAAAATTGTACCCAATTCAGGCATAAATCCCCAAAATGGACAAAAAAAGCTCTGGAAAACAAGAATATTTGCTTCTTAAGAGATAACTATAACTCCATGTTTCTGAGAAAGTGGGGTGTCCCCAAACAATACAGAAATAAGTATCCCAAACATTATCACTTTTTTAAAATTTGGAAGATGGGGGATATGACTGTGGTGGCTTAGTGATTAAGATGCTGAATGTGATTACTGGAAGGTTGGCAGGTCAGCAGTTCAAGACCCAAGTACTACATGATGGAGTGAGCTCCCATCTCTGTCCCAGCTCCTGGCAACCTAGCAGTTCAAAAGCAAGACATTGCAATTAGATAAACAGGTACCATTTCAGTGGGAATGTAAACAGTGTTCAGTATACACATTGTCTAATCATGCCTTTGGCTATAAACAGAGATGAGCACTGAACCCTAGAGTTAGATATGACTGGATTTCGTGCAAGGGCTACCTTTACCTCTTCCTGTATGATGAACCTGGGCTTTTGCAAGCTGGAAGCAAAACGTGCAAGATGCTGATGCTCTGGCTTCACCCACTGAATTTTTGGAGGCTGTTTTTGAGATTCTGATGACCAAGATTTCAATGGAACCACCTACAGCCTTTCAGCCTGGCATTCAGTGTTATCATACATCTGTTAAGAAATCTCTGCTCCAGTACAGGTCAGTGCATTTGTGCCAAAAGATAGCAACAATACTAGGATTGGGTTTCAGATCCCCGCCTCCCCCTCCCATAGGTCTGAATCTCAAACCCAATTAGGCAAGACAGCATCAGTAGCACCAGCCGAGAGCAGCAGCAACAACAGTATAATTGAAGGGCTTTCCAAGACAGCATAATTTTTGTTTATGATTTTGCATTCTATACACTATGCTGACAAATACAGATCCCATTTCATTACCCAACTCTCAATGGCCTTCAAAACCATGAATTTCAAGCAGGCCTGTGAACACTTTGGGGAAAGAGAATTGCATTGAGATGATTAACACCCAGGAATGTCTTCATCCTGCGGGGGAATTTGGAGAGGGATGGAGGAAGAACATAAACAATTTACAAGCAAAGTGGGGAGGGACCAATCCAGCTCTGCCTTTCTATCAACGAATGTAACATTAGTTGTTGAGTTGTGATTCCACATGGAAAATAAACCTCACAATAACTTGGGGAATATTATTGCCTGGAGCCATAATATTGACGAAATGGGAAAGAAACCACAGAGCTATTTGCAAGTCTGCATTTGCAGTGTTTCCGTCTCCCAGTTCAAATCTATCACAGGTTCCTTTTTCTGCCCCTAACCTTGGCCCTTGTTGTCATTCTATCCATTCTGCAGTTCTGCTTGTAAAACAATATATAAAACTGTTCCAAATGGAACAATTTCAAAAGGAAAGCCAGAGGGAGGGAGGGAGGGAGGGAAGTTGAAAGAGAGGGTTTGTGGAGGCAAACCCATTGCAGAACATTTCACCTGGCCCTTTAGAAAAGCAACGTTAACCTTCAGTGTTTCCCTCTTGGAAACAGCAATGGCTTTTTCTGTAAGTGGAACGTTCCGATTTGTCAAAATCCTTCTTTTAAAAAAATGTAGAAAGGGCAGGATACTCCCCCACACCCAGTGTCCCCTGTTCATCTTTTCTTTAAATTTATGTTACCAAGAATAAGAATAAGAATAAGAATAAGAATAAGAATAAGAATAAGAATAAGAATAAGAATAAGAATAAGAATAAGAATAAGAATAAGAATAAGAATAAGAATAAGAATAAGAATAAGAATAAGAATAAGAATAAGAATAAGAATAAGAATAAGAATAAGAATAAGAATAAGAATAAGAATGTTGTTGTTGTTAATTCAATTTGTATTACCACCCCAATCGACATGCGACTCTGGGCGGCGAATATGAAGGAGAAGGAGGAGAAGAAGAAGAAAAGAAATCAGAAAAATAAATAAATAAGAAAAAGAGAATCACAAGGCTTTTACCTTATGAGTGAGAAATTTCTGATGTTCAAGCTGGATTCTAAAAAGGAAGCACTTGAGGTCGTACTGCAAATATTTGCCGGCAACTACAATTTAAGATATGCAGATGACACCATCTTACCAACAGAAATCACCAATGATTTGAAGTGACTTTTAGCAAATGTTGAAGAAGAAAACCTCAAAGCAGGACTGCAGTTAAACATCAAGAAAGCAAACATGCTTACAGAAAAGCTACACAATCTTAATGTCGACAATGAAGATATTGAAATAGTGAAAGATTTTGTATATCTAGGATCAGTCCTCAATCCAAATGGAGACTGGAGCCAAAAAATCAGAAGGTTGAGACTCAGCAATGAAGGAATTTGAAAACACCATTAAATGTTAGGATGTATCATGGGCATTTTTCTAAAGACTTTGATGAAACCCGTCTAAATTGTCCTTCCTGGTGTTATTTTTTCAAATCCGAATGGCTATGAGATTCTTTTTCAAAACCATGTAATGTCAATGTGCAAGAGCACTGACAGTGTCCCACAAATGAGAGTACAGTACAGTACATGCTTTCTTCTGTAATCTCAAACTTTTCTGGGAGGGAATTCAGAAATCCTTCTAACTGAATGAAGGAAGCTTTGTAGCTTGGAAAGCTTTAGTCGGGATAAATTACTTATCCTCAGCTCTGATCCCTCATCCTCTGAGGAAATAGATTACTGCAGTGACACAATATCACAATTTGGCTCATTGTACTTGTCACACACAAAGACACAAACAGAGAGAGATAGCACAAAAAAATTGATAATCAATAAACATGGATTGGGCAAAATGATCTTTACAGATATACATTTGATAGCAAAATGGTTTCTTTAAATAATTCATTGAGTCAATTTGCTAATATGTTCCAGCTAGTTTTAAGTTCTGCTCCTCTTACTTTTCTACCTTATCTGACCCCTGGCCAATTTGCGGATTGAATATGAGAGTATTATTTTGGGAAAGATAATGTGGTATTTTTAAAGTATGAGAGTTCTGGCGTGCTTTTGACCTGCTGGTTATATTTCCCCAGGGATTCTGGTAAACAGGCAGTGTCCATGGTGCTGAAATTTGCTTCTTGACATTAGCTCAGGTTATTAGCGTAATCTTGGAATATCTTCTCACTTGTGTGAAACGTATCTCTCAGCTACCAATATGGGACAACTCACTTATATAATCTCAGTTGAGTGTTTTTGTTGTGATCACCTAATTTCTGTTTCTTAAATAAACCGCATCTAGAGTACTGTGTCTAATTCTGTCCAAAGAAAGATGCAAACATGTTAGAGCAGGTACAGAGAAGGTACAGATTTTTTTAAAAATCTATTCTTCATGACTCCATTTTAATAAATTGCTCAGGAACCTGTCCCCAATATTAACTCGAATAATACATTTATTTGCAGTAAACTTTCAAGCTTTTATGCTGTTTATTCAATAAACCAGAAGCTAGTATCTGTTCAAACCAAACAGCTAGGAAGACCTAGAGTAGGTGTGCTTGGTTATTTCCAAGAATAATGAACTGCAGGTGCAAGACTGGCCAGGTTATTTCTATGGTAATAGAGTAGACCGTACTGCCAGTGACTCAATGCCAAGTGCCAGCCGGCGGTTAACTAACCTGACAACCCTGAGGACTAATGGCCCTGGGTGGCAAAGTCCACAGGGAAGGATGATGGTCCCCAAGTGGATTAGATCACACTTGAATCCATCTGGATGGAGGGCAGCAGCTTCATCCATTCTGGTCTGGGGCTGAGGAGGAGGACTTTGCGTGCCAAAAGGCCTCAGGATCAGAAAGTGACTCGCGGAGCTAGATCAGTGGTCCGCATGTCATGCTGTGATGTGGAAGGCAAATGGAAGGCCACTGCATTATATTATCAGGACAGTGTTCATGGCTCGTCACCATGATGATTGCCAATATTCAGATTTGGGTATGGCAGAAGAAGAACAAGAAGGTGCAAGTCTGTGACTATTGGAAAAAATCATTAAAAAATCTAAGATTGCAAATTATAAATTTCAGCTTTCTTGGAGTGCAAATGAGAATTAGAAAAGGGATAAATACAAGTTACCTCCTTTGTGGCAGTTTTTTTAATCCTGAAATGTGGGACCTTAAACACAGAATAATTTACAACAATTTGCAAGTCTTTGTGAGACCCAGAAGCAAGTTAGGTTTCTAAAATAAATCCTTTTAGCAATCCAGAATAGAGAATTATATAACAAAAAGTTATGGCCCCTCTTGATATTTTCCCCCTTTAACTCCCTTCCAGGACTGCAGTGGCTTAGTGGTTAGGACGCTATACTTGATGACTGGGAGGTCGACAGGTCAGCAGTTCAAGATCTGAGTGCGGCAAAACAGAGTGAGCTCCCATCACCTGTCACTTCTCCTGCCAACCTAGCAGTTAGAAAGCAAGAAATTGCAAGTAGATAAATGGGTACCACTTCGGCAGGAAATGTAACAGCATTCCATGCTGCCACATGACCACAGAAACATCTGAGGCACTGGCTCTTTGGCTGTAAACAGAGATGAGAACCGTATTCTAGATTGGATATGACTGGCTTTCAAGGAAAGAAGACCTTTAATTTAATTTAATTTAATTTAATTTAATTTAATTTAATTTAATTTAATTTAATTTAATTTTCACACTTGTATGCCACCCAGTCAGGGAACCCGACTCAGGGTGGGTTCCCTGATTACCTAACTCCTTTCCACCTTATTTTGTACAACCAATAAATAAATTTTGTGTCAGAAATTGCTCTGGGTTGAAAGGATTTTTGCTGGAGAAACTTTGCTCAGGGGATGCCTGAATAAGGCTCCTTTCATGTCCCCAAGAACCGCCGTGCAGCATTCAGGTATCAAACCCCGACCTTCCAGTCTTCATGCTCAGAGTCTTAACCACTAAGCCACCGCAGTGCTGTTTGCATACCCAATGATGAAGGATTAGGGGAGGTAGAGTTTATAAACAGCTAAGTTACTATGCTTCCCTACCCTAATGTAGACAGGATATTGCCGAGTGTTTTGCAAAGGAGCTAACCATTTAATATGACAAATTAATATTCAGTTAAGTTGCAACCCAGGGTCATCTTAATTATCTGGATATTTGTGCGGCTTTTATGATTCATGCTTAATAATGTGCAGGGTCGCACCTTTGCTATGAGTTATGGTAGTTGGCTGTTGCCCAAGGAAATAATCTTGCCTGTATTTGTTTTGACAGCCAGGTGCTAAAATATCCACCCTCAGCGCATGATTGCAATGTGTTTCAAACATCAAAGTATTACATAAAATAGAAGATAAAAGAGAAGTGAAAGCAACTCCTATCTCTACAAGACACATTTCACACAAGCATGATAACAAATGGATGGAGAAGATAGATTAGAACATCAGTATAGCTCCATGATGGTGAACCTTGGCACGCCAGGTGTTCTTGGACTTCAATTCCCAGAAGCCCAAGTCTCTGTGTATCCACACGAATGGGTTTGCTGTGCATAATGGGCTCACCGCCCATTTGTGTGGATTCACATAGACTTGGGCTTCTGGGAATTGAAATCCAAGAACACCTGGAGTGCCAAGGTTCACCATCAAGGGTATCACTCTACCATCCCCATTTTGCAGATTTTAAAAGAGGGGTGTGTATAAATACGATACTGTACATGGATTTCCTCCCTAAAGCGCATGAGACATTCAATAAATAATATTAAACTGCACTTTAAAGCAGCCAGCTGTGGCCTTTCATTTCATTCTAGGGTTCTAAAATACTCTAGTCAGGATACAGGTGTTTTAGCCTTTCTGATATCAGGCTTCAAAATTCAAGGTTCATCCCTAGATTAGGGTGAGAGGAGTTTGAGTTCAACCAACTTTTAAGGTCTATGGATTCACGTTGCTAAAATAAGAAATTTCTTCAAATATGATTAACCTTCCTTTCTTTTATCACTTTAATATCCAGGATGAAGTAGGTAAACCTCTACTTTATGGTTTCTGCCATAAATAATTTTTCAAAAGAGGTTTGCTTTTAGAAGACCCATGGAAAAGTTTTGTCTGTTTTTTGAGGAATGATGATATTTTTAAGACTGACATTTTAAGAGTGTGAAGGCTTGAGAAGGTTGACTAACAACATCACATGCCAGCAAAACATTAGCACAATGTTCCTGCAACATATGACATTAACATCTCCCATTTTATCTGAATAAAAAGATGCAGTCGAGTTTCTGAGCTTACCCTATCGTGTGGATGTCTTTCAGATATAGCAGACGCAAAATACTTCACTGTCGTAGGCAAAGAAGCAAACAGCTCCTTTCCTTGCCCCATTCAAAGTATATAATACCCAGTAAAGAAAGAGCCTCCTCAAAGATTGTGGTATTTTTGAACCACAATCGGGCATATCCTGGTAACAGCAACCTTGTGTTGCCTGCTGATCTTTGTCACACTAGGTTAGGTGAAAGGAACTGCAAAATGAACTCACCAAAAGGTTCCTAGACATGGAGGAGGAGGAGGAGGAGGAAGAAGAAGAAGAAGAAGAAGAAGAAGAAGAAGAAGAAGAAGAAGAAGAAGAAGAAGAAGAAGAAGAAGAAGAAGAAGAAGAAGAAGAAGAAGAAGAAGAAGAAGACCAAGACCAAGACCAAGACCAAGACCAAGACCAAGACCAAGACCAAGACCAAGACCAAGACCAAGACCAAGACCAAGACCAAGACCAAGACCAAGACCAAGACCTACTGATAACTGAAAAACCTATTTCATATTGAACATTGTAGCCAAATTTTAATTACAGCAGAAGTGATAGTAAATAAATTTTGTGTCAGAAATTACTCTGGATTGAAAGGATTTTTGCTGGAGAAACTTCACTCAGGGGAGGCCCGAATGAGGCTCCTTTCATGTCCCCAAGATCCGCCATGCAGCACTCAGTTATCGAAACCCAACCTTTCAGTTTCCAAGCTCAGCATCTTAACCACTAAGCCACTGCAGTGCCATGATAGTAGGAAAAAGTGAGAGGATTCAGTCCTACAGCTGACAGCATCCTCTGTTACTAGTAAAGATAAAGGTCTCCTTTGCTCAAAAGCCAGTGCTTTACAGCCAAAGAGCCAGTGCTGTCTGTGTTTGAAGATATTTCTATGGTCATGTGGCAGATATGACTAGACACGCAGAATGTCGAAATGGTCCCTATTTATCTACTTGCAATTTATTGCTTTCAAACTGCTAGGTTGGCAGGAGCTGGAACAGAGACAGGAGCTCACTCCATTGTGTAGCACTTGGGTCTTGAAATGCTGACCTGCTGACCTTCCGGTTGTCAAGCTCAACATCTTAACCACTAATCCACCATGATCCTCCCTCTGTGACTTCGGCTACTTTAATTTTAATGTTCTACATTTTATGTGTCGTGGCCACAGTTTTCTCAGGCTCCATCCTACTGATACCCTGTCTGCTTTTTTAAAATCCCAATTTGAATTAATTGTTTTCACATTGTTCTATGGTGTTGTTAATGTTCTAATTTCTTGTGGATTTGATCAATTTGTCTTTTAATAACTCGTGAACTCTACCTCCCATAAACAAACAAACAAATAATCCTTAAGGACAAAACCAGAGAATAATCTCCCTTTCTCAAACTGCAGTGGTAAATTGACTATCTGTTTGATTCTTTATATATTCATGAATCCATGGGTTCCATTTTAGCTAATTTTAGAATTCCACAATGTGTTTCTGTTTTTATTGTACTTTTTCATGCTCTTTCACCACAGCTCAGCACCGCACAAGAAATACATGTCGGCTGACAGGGTTTTGTGAAATAAGATGTCATTCCCACTTCGATAAGACATTTCAAGAATAAAGGGAGCTATTCGCTTCTAATTCATCTTCTCAAACCTTCTCTACTGCATCAGACCAGGCAAATGGCTTCAGACATTTACAGAGTCACCTTGAATGTCTTTTATAAAAGAAGGGAATAAGAAAGCACTTTTTTAATCCCTTCCTGCTATTTCCTCCTTCAACTCTGATTTTTGGAAGGCAGCCCCTCGTTGTCAAGTTCAGCCTCTTAACCACTAAGCCACCACAGTCCCCATAGCTCACAAAACACTGTGCAGGTCTCAAGTATTGTCCTGGAATCTCACAGAATGGAATGCTACTGGGTTGACAACCCTAGATGGACCTTTGGAGATATCACAGTGGGTGATAGACAGATCCTTCTCCGAGCTTGGGTAATGAGACCATGAATGAGGGTGGCATGCTCACAAGAAGTTATTGAGGTTCCTATATAGCATCCTAAAAAGTCACCTCTTTTTTTTTTAATGATGATGAGAAGCGTAGCATAAAGGCGATGCAAATGAATAAATGGATAAAATTCTGTTGCTTTGTTATGCGCATTGAAGGCAGACAGTGAAACATTCACTCACTTCTAGCCTGGCAATTAATGAGTCCCCACAGGGATTCTTGGGGAAACATATGCTCACGGGCTTAGTTTGTGTACTCAGGGATCCCAGGGGAGACTCATTAATTGCCTGTCAGAAGACCCAGACAAAAGTCATTTGCCTTCTACCATGCATTTGAAATCAATAGGATTTCAGCCAATAAGTAACATTAAACTATTAGGAACAAACGGTTCACGGTACAGATGTCTCAGGAAGGCTCCAAGCCGGGAGGCAGATTTCATTTACTAAAGTCTGGAGGTCCGCAAGCACCTTGGGTAAAGCACTTTGGATGCTTTCTGTTTGAGTGAATAACCTGGTGTATCCAAATTATGTCTCAGATGGACAGTTTGCACACTTCCAACTGTACCATTACAATCTGCACAAAAGACTTTACTGTACTTAAATAATTTCTCCAAAGGGTAAGAAAAAGCAGAGGGAAAGAGGACAAATATATTCAGCTACTCAGGCAATTGAAGCAAGCGCTAGTAATCAATCAATTGCTGCGTTTTATGCTCTCCCTTCTCAGCTTGAGAAAGAATCTTCACTCTGACTCTTGGTACCACACCATAAATAAAGGTAAAGGTCACTCTTGTTCAAAAGCCAGTCATATATGACTTTAGGGTTCGCTGCTCATCTCCTTTACCTTGGTTTACCTTTGCTATCCAATCATTGTTCTGTCATTTGTGTTGTCTGACCGCTGATCGTGGGTCGCAGAAGCTGATGGCTACCTTGCAACCTTTCAGAATCTTTGAAGGATGCTCTGATCAGGGATCCGCCATTGACCTTGGCAAATCCACCTCCCTGTTTTAGATATAAAGCACAAATGGTAGACACTAAACCCTGAAGTGACCTAAACAATCACTTGGCAAATATGAAGTGGAAAGGTGGCTCTTTCTCTTGCTTGACCCCACGCAGAAAACCTGGAATAAAGCAACACGCATAGGAGCGTGTTAATTCACTTCACACAAAGTGAAGAACAAAACTATGTTCTGCTAGAAATTGCTCCATATAGTAGAAGAGATCATTTCCATCCCTATACAATCACACCAAACCAGCATGTTGTTTATTTACTGTAGTTATTTACCGCTATCTCTTTGCCTTTCTTTCAGTGAGGATGGAGGATATACGTCTCTCTCCTCCTCACCGTTTTATTCCCACAATGTTTACCTATTATGGGCATGAAGCTGAGAAAGACTGGGCCAAAATATCCACAGACTTCCATGTCTTCATTTGTGTCAGACGTACCACCAGCATATAATAGCATAGGAAGCTAAAATTAACACATCTAAAAACAAAAGACAATTAAAAAGGGCTAGATGACATCTGCCCAATATTGGGCCATTCCAACAGCATATAAATTTGAACTAATTAAATTAAATTAAAGTAAATTTCCTCTTGCCAACATAAGGTCCTCCTCAGTGCACATTGAAGGGCATTGTGTGCATTGTATCATATGGGAGATAGTTTGTACTATACCAGAAGCACCAGAAATAGAAATGACTACAGAGATTCTATGACTCAGCATTAGAGTTTCCAGGTTTTAAGTATACAGCATGGAACTGAGGATGCAATCAGGTGTGATGCCTATAAAGAAGGCCTTCATTTTAAAATGGCTGCTACATTGCTCATTTCCCCAAGAAAGGGTTAATATATGGAATGCAGAAAGAATAGAGAAGAAAATGTCTTGTTTTTCTAAGTTCTCTTTCCCAGGTACCGATAAGACCAAGCTAACAACTGAGAGCACATACACGGTCAAGAGGAGTGAAAATGGCACTCAGGGACACAGCAAAAGAATTCTACACTAATTGGGCTATAAACAATCTCTTTTCATTGGGACAAAGGGAGGAAATGATTGATGTCACAGAGTGTACACTGACTGTTTAATTCTAAGAGAGGCAAGAGAAAGATTGATTCAATGCAGCTAGATAGGAAATGTAGTTAGAGTGTTAGAAAGATAATTCAGTTAGTCCTTCTTTGTTCTTCATTTATGTAGTTGGAGTGCACAGAAAGAGCCTCCTTGAACATTACGGTATTTTTTAACCACAATCGGGCAGCAATCTTGAGTTGCTGACTCATCTTTCTCACACTAGGTCAGGTGAAACGAACTATGGGACGAATTCAGCAAAGTTGGCTTTATTCTGGCAGTTTCACATCTGGCCTAGAAGGAGGAGGGGGAGGAGGAAGAGAAGAAGAAGGGCCAATGCAATGTTACACTTATAAGTTATGACTCTGTTCTAATGGTCTACTTGGTCTGGCTGTTGTATGTTAGCAACCAGGAGAAACCTAGAGGAGACTTTCCCTAGCCTTAAGTTTCCATTCACCTTGAAGCAGCAAGAGTTCTAGACTAGCCTCGGGAGAAAAATTGTGGGTTGGTCGGAAGAGCCCTCTTCTAGTCCAATTTAGAGGATTTACTCCCTTGGTTCATTACATCAGGCTGCTGAAGAAGGGGGCACTGGAGCATACCAGAAAATGTTGCTTTACAGCGAGCAATCTCCCTTAAAGTAACCTTTTCATCTGCCAGGAAAGCACTACTGATCAGGCCAGAAAAATAGAAGAACACAAATCAGGGTTAAGCTGGAAGGCCATTTCCTGTAAGTCATGTTTTGTACAGGAAGCAAGTTGCAACAGATGGCATTTTGGACCACATGTAGAGCAGCCTAATTCCACATGCAATCACACCATCAGCCCAACTTTCTTTCTTAATCACCATCCACACATGGGGTAAGTCTTGTGGCCCATATGTGTTGTTCTCAGGTCCTATTGGATCAGGACCGCCATGCATGGGCAGGGGGCAGGCAAACCTCTCCAACTCCACCTTCGTTTCACCTCTTACATTTCCCTGCAGATGAGATTGTGATTCTGATGAGATGTGAGGGACAGACCATGCTCTCCTAGCCCTTGAGGAACACCAGCCATAGGCGAAGCCATTCCGAATGAAAGGTTCTCATCTAGCAATATTCCTGTTAAATGGTACTGTGTGCTCAAATCCCCTTCGGAGCCTTGACTGACCTCAGTCATCCCCATTCTGAAGAGCCTTGATAGCCTCCACCCACACTTGCCATCTATAATTCATGCAGGATGAAAATCAGCTGAAGCATGTTACCGTTGGCTCTGCCTTGAACAGCTTCTGAGCTGTTGAAGGCTGCCCAGTGGTTGAAGAACATCTGGACCAAGAGCTGCCATCCACCTTGGCTTCATCACCTGGATTTTTTGTTCCAGCAACCACCCTGCATTTCTTTCCCCCTCAGGATATACCTGTGCTTATCAATTGCAGAGAAACCAACAGAGCATCATGTGGCATCTTCCAAAGGTACTTTATTTTGCACAATGTTTTGTGAGCAACAGGGACTGTGGTGGCTTAGTGGTTAAGACGCTGAACTGAATGACTGGAAGATCGGCAGGTCAGCAGTTCAAGACCCGAGTTCTGCGTGATGGAGTGGGCCCCCGTCATCTGTCCCAGGCTCCTGCCAATCTAGCAGTTCGAAAGCAATAAATTGCAAGTAGATAAATAGGTACCACTTTGGTGGGAAGGTAACAGCATTCCATGTGTTCTGGTGTCTAGTCATGCCTGAAAACATGACCATGGAAACGTCTGAAGATGCAGACTCTTTGGCTATAAAAAGAGATGAGCACAGGACCCTACAGTTGGATACAAATGACTTGAGCAAGGGCACACCTCTTAGATCCTCTCCCATAACATCTATATTTCTTAGAAGGATTTCCCCAAAATATTGATCCCAATATTTTCAGTCTAATTTCTGGCCTAAGGAAGAAATAAAATACAACTGGAAGGGTGACCCTTGTTTGAGTGTCAGTTGGTGGAGTAATCCTAAAGCAAGGGCGAGGAACTCTTTTCTGAGGGCCACATCACAATCTGTTGGAATTTATGTGCCACCAGCAGCCAGGGGAGAGACAACTCTTGCTGGAATTAACCTCACATCGCTACATCTACTTTCACCTCTTGTTATAATTAGTAGACAGATCACAGTAACTCTCTAGTAGTTTTTCCCCACCATCTAACATACGAATCAGCAACTGTCACCAGAATTTGGTCACCCTTCCCATGTGCCACCCAATCATTTCCTATACTATTTTTGTCACACATAGTCAATAAAGGGGAGTAATCTTATTATTATTATTATTATTATTATTATTATTATTATTATTATTATTATTATTATTATTATTATTATTATTATTATTATTATTATTATTATTATTATTATTATTATTATTATTTCTTTGCTAGACAATATTAACAGAAGATGACAATAGTACAATGCCAAAAACAAGATGCAGACATCTTAGCTATAAATTAAGCTAAATAAAACATTCTAACACTAACAATAACACTTTAAATTTTCCTAAACATTTCTTAAATCCTTGGAATTAATTTCTTTTAAAAAAAAGTGAGAGAGAAAAGGGATGGAAGGAAGGCAGGCAGGAGAAAACCTTTATTATAAAAAAGAAAAAATCTATTATAAAAATAAAACCTAACAATATTAAAATAATTTCCTTCAGCTCCTTGGCTTCCCTCTTTTAGCTTCAAATTTTTCTAAATGAATTATATTGCTTGCGTTTGTTGTTATAACTTTTCGGAAGTAATATTTAAAAAGGAGTCCTGTATTTCCAACTACCTTGCTGTCTTTTGAGAAAATAAAATAACCCCACTCCTTCATCTTTGAGTAGAAGATAATAGTAGCTCAAGGTCAGAAAGGCACCATGACAAGGTCATACCAAAACAAGACCAAGAACCATAAACCAAAATCACACAAAATAGAAAATAACCCTTCCTATTTCCAGGCACTGTCAGTAATGTATGCTGAGATAATTTTGCTCAGAAACCCACAATGAAATGTAATCACATACTCTTCAACTCAGTGCTGCCCTGTAGCCATATTCGTAGAGTAACTTGGTGAGGAGCAGTCTGCTGCTAATTAATGCCAAAGTGAGTACAGGAATTAATTACAGAAGCTGATACCACATGTTCCTTAATCTTTTGTCTACATTCCCTCAAATAGAAAAGACAAGCGGTGAAGACCAATATAGGAAAGTTGAAAGAAATTTTAAAAATATATGGAGGTATCTGTATCTTTCTTGAGAAACACTTGAGTATTAAAAGGACTCAATAAAATAAATATTTCCCCCTCCTTGAAATAACCTTCGTAGAGGACTAAACATACTCATTTGCCAGAGAATTCTGTGTGTCTTTGTGTAGAAGGAGCAAAGAAGATGGCATGGTTAGCAGATGGGGGCACTTCTTATTTTTATGTGTCCCAGCCAACCACTGGACTGCCAAAATGAAGCCACTTTCTTGACTTTGTCGTTGGCCAAACTTAACCCATCATCAATATATGTTTCTGGCACTAATCGGCAGACCAGCAAATGAGTTGGATTCTGTCTCTCTCCACATTCACACAGTGTGTTGTTGTCTGCCTGCAGCCCCCACTTGAGTATGTTGGTCTTGCATTTAGGGACTCTGACCCTCTGCCTATTCAGAGTCCTCCAAGTGACATAGAAGAGGTTGAGGTTCTCAGCCAGATCCTCCTTTAATGTTATTCCTTGTCCAGTGAGCTCCTTCCTCCATCTTCTAATTTGGTTTTGATCTTGTGGACCCTCAACAACGTTTGTTCTTGCCATAAAGCCCCTCTGTGTATGCTAGGACAAGCCTAGATATTCCTTCCTTCTGGGAGGCTCAGTTTAATTCAAGGGAAGACAACAAAATGGCCTGAGGGCTATTAGTTTCCCTGTGCTGTACAATCCCCTTGGACCCCCACCCTACCCCAAAGTTCTTGTCCTGCTGCTAAATGGGGTGGTACGTAAGTCCCATTGCTTTGCTTCTTGCTTTATTCAAATCAAATCTTTATCACGGTCTAAGACCAGCACAGAACAGCAAAGGGAACGGAAGTTAAAATAGGGGTACTAAAATATATCAAGAGATATATTTTGCTTTTATTATATTTTATATAAACCTGTACAAGTAAAACCCTGTATAACAATTTTAATTCATTCCACAGGTCTGGTCGCTATGTGATTTTGTCGTTGTACGATTTTTTGGTATAGAAAAAAATTGTACAATGATTCCCCCCCCCCCCGCTAAGCGGTTTTTCCCATTGAAAAATTATTGTACGTCAAGCAGGACGTTATGCAATTTTGTCGCTATAGGGGGCATTCATTGTATGAGGTTCCACTGTATATTATTATTATATAAACCTGCGCTCTCATTTTATGGTGGTATATTAAGCAGCCGCTGTGGTTGACTCTGGGTATTGTTTCTTTAGCCATCGAGACGGATCTATGCACTGTCTGTCTAAAAATAGTAGTTTCCCGGATGTCTGGAGAGCTAAGCATTACATTTGCCCCCCGGGACGCATCATAAAACAGCTCGGCACCTCTAATGAGGTGGGTTTTTTTTTTCAAAGACAGGCTCTCATGAAGTAGGGTTGCCATATGTCCCAGAAAACCAGGAATTTCCCAGGTTTTGAAAAGTCCCGGCCGGTTCTGAAAAGTCCCAGATTTGCAAGGTTTCAAATGAAGGGGCCTGCTCTTAGTTTGAAAAAAAAATTCTCACCTTTTTCTTGCTGCCTTAGAGTGGCACCTCTACTTAAGAACCAGCCAGCATCTGTAGCAGCAGCCACAGCAGCTTGGTGGCTGAAGAAGAAGAAGATTGGGTTGATCAGTGTGGCCTGATCATTAGTAAGCAGAGATCCTCAGAGGTCCTCAGAGGTCCTTCGTTGAACCCACCTCCCAGGTGACAGGCAGCTTGGCAATGGGATAAATTGAAGGTCTCTGAAAGGAAAAGGAGGGATGCATGGGGGAAGGATGAAGGCGCTCCAGTAGGTCTCCTTGACAGCCCCATCTGATGCATGCACAGTTTGAAAAATGCAATGACGTCACATGGTTGTCCCGGTTTGTTGGGAAAGAATTATGGCAACCCTATCATGGAGACTTGCCAAAGTTCAGGCAAACCAGCCACTATCTCCTCTCCCTGCTCTGTTTTACACTGTACAGATTGCAAAATGGGAACACACAGTCCTCCTTACACTAACAGAAGAGGGGAAATTCATTAGCTAAATATGTAAGAAAAGCCTCCGCCACTCCATGCTCACCCACCACACTGTTCCTGCCTACCCCGTACAGGCCAGCTGGTGCTTTCCATTCCTTCATGCCTTTTAAATATTGAAAGGAGGAGGGCAGGAAGCTGAAGGAGGATGATTCAAGGCCTGTGAAGGGACTAATCTATGAGCTTGGCTTTCTCCTACTTTGGCTTAAAAAAATGATTTGAAGCTCTTTCTGCACCATGTATGGATAAATTTTGTAATTGTTGGTACCCCTTCCTTCAAAATGGAATTGCATGGCATTTTCAGCCACCAGCACAGATCAAATTCAATAGGCATAGCTGCTTCCAGTCATGTCAATACTGCATCTACCCAACTAGGTAGCTGTCGAGATTTAGGGGGAAATGGTGGTACACAGCCTAATTCAACACTATGAACATAACTGACTGAAAAAAGGATTCAACCCCAAACTTTGGCAATTTAATCACTCAAAGCTGGAGTGACAAAACTGTGGGTTTCCCTTTCTCCCAGGGACAAGAATTCTCACCCATCCAAAATGGAAGGACAATGAAGAAAGATCCATAAGACCCAATAAGGAAGATGTTGAGATAATGGGGGGGGGGGGAGAGAGAGAGAGAGAGAGACTATGCTTCTTTGACTGCCAATTTCATCTCACTAGACCCCCCCCCATCCCTCAGTACAGAGTAAGGATTTCTGCATCTCTCCTCGCTTGATGAATATATGGGGAATGCTCCCGTGTGTGAGATTACTTGGGCTTTACATTATGCTTACTCCACCTGTCTGATCATTTTGCCTAACTGGTGGGTTAGGCAAGGTCTACCTTAGCTTGTCTATGTTGGGGGGTGGGTTGTACTTGCACAAAGAAAGTGGGGTAATTATTTAGGTTTGAATTGTTCCATCCAAAGTTCCTGTCATGCCCAGCACACTTCCATTGTGCAAACTAATTGCCCAGAAACAAACGTTTGAGGTGAAAGGGGGAAAGGTGTTTACTCACTATATGCTCAGAAATCTTAACAATGTGGAGCATTTGACCTAAAGATGGATTCTAAATAAATATATAAGTCCTGTAACTTTGGATCAGTTTCATTTTTAGCAACGGTTGTGCTCCGGCCTGAGTCGCCTGTGTGAGTAGGGCGGAATATACATTTGATTAATAAATAAATAAATAAACATAAGTAATGCTCTCTATTGTGGTTTTTTTTTCCAAACCTCTAGACAGGGCTATGCCCATAGCATTAACCTTCAGAATAGTAACCACTTTCTTTCTTATTCAAAAATTGTTTTTCCTTGGTTGGGATCATTTAACCCACATCAACAAACTCACAAAACATTTTAAAATTTGGGACAAGGAGCAAAAGAGTCAACAACCTGTCCATTAACTCTCTCCTTGGTCCTGAAACTATAGTCCAGGGGTTCTCTATCTATGGATCCGGCCGTTGGCACCAAATAATCTGGGCCCTCACTCACTCCGGCCGCTACCGCCAGAATCAAACATGGACTCATTTATGGCCATCGTAAACGTGTTTACTTTAGTCATGGACTCATTTACGGCTGTTGTAAATGCATTTGCAACTGCCGTAAATGCATTTGCAACTGCTGATCACTGTTGTAAATGCATTTGCTACTGTGTCTGATTCTGCCTGTGGTGGCTAGAGCACCAGTCTGGCCCACCAACTGTTTGAGGGAGCATGACTCAACCCATGACTTGAAAAGGTTGAGCACCCCTCCTATAGTCTATTGGTTGTGTTCTGTTTTCATGCAAAATCAGAAGAAAGGCTGTTCATCAGATTCCTTGAAATCTGTCCTGCATATAAATAATGCAATTGTCTCCTATTTAAAATAAGTCTTAATTGATCCATTAGGTTTCTAGAGATTTTTCCAATTATAAAAGAAATATCGAGACTCACTCATGGCATTACAAACCAATCCAGAAGTCTGTTGTATGCTTTTCGTAGTGATACCTCCAGGGTACACATAAAGACAGTGATGGGATGTAACAGATTCTCACCAGTTCGCCAGAACCCGTAGTAACTTTTCCCAGTGTCCTGGAGAACCGGCAGCAGCTTTTGGGGGGAACCACCTTCGGGGCTTACCTTTTCACTGGTTCCCCCACTGTACATGCATGCCAAGCACTTGGTGTGCATGCACACCTACAGTGCTTGGCGCGTATGCACGGCCTCCTTGCTGTCCTCCCAACTGTGGTTTGATCTGGTGTTCAGTTAATTTTAAATGATAATTCTTTATCCAAAACAAGTAAATCTCCGAATACTAGTAACAGCAAGTAAGAAGGCAAACTGTGAAAAATTGATATTCTTCTGAGCTCAAAATGCTGGCCTCATCAGTCTGGAAAACTCAACTCAACAACAGATCCAGATTTTCATATAATTTGTTATTTAGCTTTATGGATGAAAACAACAACAGTGTACAGTAAATGTTGAAGAATCACCCGTGACTCTTCGAATCTGCTGGTTGTAAAGTTTGAAATTGTTGAGTATTTTAGTGAGCATGCAGTGAGTTAATAATATTGATTTATTCCTGACTTCTTCTTCTTCTTCTTTCATGTCCTGATCAAACCATGGACTGCCAAAATGAAGCCACTTTCTTTGCTTTGTCGTTGCCCAAACCAAAGTCCTCATCACTGCATGCCTCTGGCAGCAATCGGCAGACCACCAAATGAGCCAATGGATTCTGTATCTCTCCACATTCACACAGTGTGTTGGTGTCCGCCAGCAACATCCACTTGAACACGTTGGTCTTACATTTAGGGATTACAACCCTCAGCCTATTCAGGGTCCTCCAAGTGATTTAGGGGAGGTTGAGATCCTCACATCCTCCTTGTCTAACCAATAGGAAAGTTTTATATCTTTCTGCCTCTAGGGTCACCTGACATGTTTTGCATATATTAAGCCTTTGCTGTTCAGGTCTCTCTCTCTCTCTCTCTCTCTCTCTCTCCTCGCTATTTTTGTCTTTCAAAGAGAAAAATGTAAGCTCACCATTTTGTTTGGCCACATGGCAGGACTTAAAAGACTTTAGAAGAACTAAAAGGATTCTAATCCTAACCTGTTTATTTTCTCTGACCTAATTGTAAGTAAAGAATTGCTTTTTGTTATCTTTCTAAGTGTGGCGTGTGTTTAATTGCTCGGGTAAAACAGGGAGAAATGTCTTGGAGCGCTTGCTTTGCAAATTGAGGCTGCCTGAAAACTGTCCTGCTTTACTGCTCCTGCATAAAACGTAACAGAAATAACTAGCTAAAAAGTTTGGACCATTTTAATTTAAAGGCAAGGAGTAGGACACAGAGCTTAGAAGTAACTAAAAAAACCTGGCTGGCAAAGCAGGTGTGGGGTACCCCTGGCTGATTTAGTAAGAACATTCCCTCCCTTGTTTAATCTCTTTTATTTTATTTTTTAATTTTTAAATTTTTTATTAGGTATTTAAAAAAATACAAAAATACAAAACAAGACAATTTCAAAAATACATGAAATTATGAAGATCATATATCAAATTTCTCTGAATAACAATATTACATTAACCACATTTCTTGGAACATAATCTTCTCCACATTATTTTCAATTGCATCATTGACATCACCCTTGTGCTATATACAATGTCCGGGGGGATCTATATCGTCACAGTTTCCAAAAGTCATTCTGATCTTGTACAGGGAGTATGCCTTTTTTCCTCCAAAGTATAACTTATAAAAGGTTCCCAAATCCTCCAGAAATTGTTACTTTGCGCTTTTCCTTTTCTGCAATTTAACTCCCAAGTAAGTTTTTCGTTAAGGGCCAAATCCCACATTTGCTTATACCAATCTTGGGTACTTATCTTTTCATTACTTTTCCAATTTTTAGCTATACATTGTCTTGCAACGGTCAACATTGTGGCCAACAATTCTTTATTGTCCTTATTCATGTCATATTCATCTATGTCGGTTAGCAAAATTGTATCTGACCCCAGTTTGACTTGCATATTTAATATATTCTTTATTTCTTTTTCGATTCTTTCTCAAAAACCTTTTAAAGATTCACAGCTACACCACATGTGTTCATATGTTCCCCTTATTTTTTTACACCTCCAACATGTATCACTCAAATTACTATACATTCGATGCAAGCCAACTGGGGTCCTGTACCATCTCCAGATTATTTTATGATTATGCTCTTTAACTCTAACTGTCCTGCTTTACTGCTGCTGCATAAAACGTAACAGAAATAACTAGCTAAAAAGTTTGGACCATTTTAATTTAAAGGCAAGGAGTAGGACACAGAGCTTAGAAGTAACTAAAAAAACCTGGCTGGCAAAGCAGGTGTGGGGTACCCTTGGCTGATTTAGTAAGAACATTCCCTCCCTTGTTTAATCTCTTTTAATCTGTAGAGGTCGGAGTAATTTTTGGTGGCAGTTTTAATGGGTTTTTTTATTGGTTTTTAAAATGTGATTGGTTTTATGTTCTGTGAGCCGCCCAGAGTCTTCGGACTTGGGTGGCAGTAGAAATCAGAAAAATAAATAAATGCCTATAGCTCATTACAGAATTACTTTTTAGGGATTTTGTTGTTCAGTCGCACAGTCGATTCTGACCCTTTGCGACCCCATGGACCACTGTCCGGCAGGCACTCCTGTCCTCCACCATCCCCCTCAACTCGCTCAGCTGTGTGCCCATTGTGTCTACGATACCATCTAGCCATCTCATTTTGGGCTGTCCCCTTCTTCTTTTGCCCTCCACCTTTCCAAGCATCAAGGCTTTCTCAAGTGAATTCTCTCTTCTCATTTGATGTCCAAAGTACTTCAGCTTCATCTTTACTAATTGACCTTCGAGGGAGCAGTCAGGGTTGATTTCCTTCTAAGATTGACCTATTTGTTCTCCTCACTGTCCAGGGGACTCTCAAAACTCTCCTCCAACACCACATCTCAAAGGCATCTATTCTTCTGCGCTCAGCTTTCCTTATGATCCATCTCTCACAACCATACCTTACTACTGGGAATACCATTGCTTTGACTATACGAATTTTTGTTTGCAATGTGATGTCTCTGCTTTTCACTATGCTCCCCAGGTTTCTCATCGCTTGCCTCCCAAGAATCAGTCGCCTTTTTATTTCATGGCTGCAATCTCCATCTGCAGTGAGTTTTGATCCCAAGAAAGTAAAATCTGTCACTGCTTCTACTTCTTCCCCATCTATTTTCCAGGGACTGAGAGGGTCTGTTGCCATTATCTTGGTTTTCTTGATATTATTGCCAATTTTAAATTTTGAGCCCCAAAAGCAGGGTCTGGAGAGAGTCTGTTATAGACGAAGGCCACCTGAACACCTTCTGAACCCATTTCACCACTCCTTCCGTCTTTCTTTCCTGGAGCTGAAGGTTTCCTGGGAATCCCTGGCTGTCAGCCAGCCGTTCTTTCTTCAGCACTCTTTGATGCGGTTGCCTCTTTTGTCTTTCCCTCAAAGCCCTCATGTCAGGGACTCCACGGTCTCATTTAATAAAACTGAAGATGGAAAATTCCATTAAGAGGATCCTAGTTTTCAATGCTTTCAATGATCAAAGATAAACATCCAGTGCATTGTGACGATGAATCATCGCTGAGACCAGGGGATGGTATTTAAGCAGCAGCTTAAATACCAGCTATCAAAAAGAGACCTGGAATAGCTGGCTCTCTTTTCTGTAAAGCTATCTGGAGGAACATTTCGAATCCAAGGTAAAATCCATACATATTTCACTCTCGTAAGCACCAGCAAGGACTGTGTCACATTTTCTGATAAGTCTATCCTCTTTTTTAAAATAAAATTTGCACAAAATTGGGAGGATTGCTCTTTAGAGTGATCAAAAATAAACCATTTTAAGCATTGAATGGGTTGCTTGTCTCTTTCTTAACTACCAACCAATCTTCCTCTGCACGTCATGCTAATGTTGTTGTATGTGGACTTGGCTTCCGAAGGGGAAAAGAAAGTCATTTTATGCACATTTTGCACAAATCTGTGAGACTTTAATAGGGGGAAAACACTCAGCATTTTGCAACACTCTCAGATGGGGTCAAGGAACGTTGTAGGGTGTTCAAGATCCTTGTTGAAGTGTCTTATTCAGTAGAATCAGATTAAATTGACAAGCATGAAGAATTTATCATTGGTCTGAGGAGATTATTAGGTTACTTCTACAGACACAAGCATTTCCTAAGGATTTTTTTTTTTTTTTTTGCTGGATGCAGCAATATACCTATCATTGTCAGTTGTGTAGATGCAAAGTTGTGTAGATGTTGCTATTGTCCTTTTAGAGAAAAGCAATTTCCACTTCTTCCCTGCTTCCCAGAATGCTTTGCCAGAGGTTGTGTGATAGCTGCATTTACAGAAAGAGCCTCCTCAAAGATTGTGGGTATTTTTGAACCACAATCGGGTATATCCTGAGCAAACAGCCACCTTGTGCCGGCTAATCTTTCTCACACTAGGTCAGGTGAAGGGAACTGTCTGTTTTATACCTGGTCCAAACATGGAAGAAGAAGACCAACTGATTTAACAAGCCCCATTTCCTAATCTGGGTTTTTGATGGTGTTTTGCTACAGCGGGAAAAGCCCATCTATGTACTGTATTTGAATTTACATACCCCCGTATATATTCGACTATAAGTCGTCCTGAATACTGTATAAGCCAAGGTACCTAATTTGGACCACTAAAACTAGGAAAATAGATTGACCCGAGTATAAGTCGAGGGTAGAAAATGCAGCAACTGCTAGTGAGTTTCAGTAATTAAAATTCATGAAAATATGGTAAAATTAATTTATTCAGCCATTTATGTGGGTATGTTTATGAGTTTTTACAGTAGTGTTAGTGCTTTTTAAAAAATGTAAGTTTGACTTTGTGCCAGCGTGGTTTTCGGAATCTCGGGTTGTTGACCCAAGTATAAGTTGAGTCCCTTTTTTGGATCTCATTTTGGTGGTTAAAAATACTAGACTTATACTCAAGTATATACAATACCATTTCCCCCTTTCTAACTTTTTACTATTTAGTCTGATAAATGGTACTGCAGAGCTTGAACAATTGCATATTTTATGCATTTACACTTTGTCCTAATAAAGATATTGCCCAGCTATGGATCTTAAAGTTTGGTCTATTGTGGAAAATTTATGTACAGGTACTATATAGTACAGTTTATTTTTTTACAATTTATTTACTATATCGACAGTTTCCCTGTCCCCCAAATTATCTGCTTTATCACATGTATCATTATTGGGGAAGGAGGGACTAAAGAATAATTTCTAATCCATTCAATAATTTCCAATCTATTCAAAAATGTTGGGAATAATTTATAGCCCTTAAATCTGATTCATTGCAAGGCACCCTTCCTCTAAAAAGAGAGAGAGAGAGAGAGATAAATTCCGTGGAGTCCTCTTGGCTGCCTGCCTTATCCCTCCCCTTCTGCTGCCTTTGTTTGGCAGGAATATTTCTTTCACCAGTGGGAACTGTGGCCATCTGTTGCTATCAGGGCTCAGTGAACAGCTAAAGACAACCCCCAGTTTCATATATAGTAAAACCTTGCATCAAGAGCGCCTCGCTTAGAGAGTAACTCGCTTAAAGAGCAGAATTTTATCTGAATGGTCGTCCTTGCTTAACAACTAAAACCAACCAAATCGGGGCTCACAATCCCCCCCCCCCGCCAGAAGTCACAATGGGTCACCTACAATGGTGTTTCGCTTAAAGAGCAAACTCGATTAAAGAGCAATCCCATTATGCTCTTTAAGCGAGGTGCAACTGTACTGAAATAGGAAGGGTGGTTTTATGAAGCACTTCTACCTTCCATCAACTTTACTATCTCTGGCCAGCTCATCTCTCGCTCTCCACATATTAAATGCCCAACAGACAAAGTGTCTGGGACTGAGTATCAAAACATGTATGAAATGATATGAGTCAGCATATTGGGAGAAAATGGAGAGAAGAATATTCAGGTGAGCCCATGTGTAGGAAGAAGCCAGGGCAGGATGAGGACCTTGCTGCCCCTACCCCTGTGCCCACCCCAACATATTGTAATGTAATGTAATGTATTGTCTGTAAGCCGCCCTGAGTCGCCACGGCGAGTGGGCGGCAATATAAATTTGAACTAATAATAATAATAATTTTCCATAGTATCCTTTTTCAGATCTATCACTAGGCTGATGGTATTTGGCTCTCTTCCTTCCTCTTTTCTGCAAAGGTACTCTGAGCTTCTTCTTATTTTTCCATTGTGAAATCGGGGGCTGCAGTGGCTCAGTGGTTAAGAAGCTCACCTTGTTAGCTGGAAGGCTGACAAGTCAGCAGTTCAAGACCCGGGTACTGCCTGACGGATTGAGCGCCCAGCTCTTGGGGACATGAAAGGAGCCTCATTCAGGCGTCCCCTGGGCTGAATTTCTCCTACAAAAATCCTTTCAACCCAGGATAATTTCTGACAAACCAGGCAGAAACTAGTTCTAGGGTTTCTGTATTCATGTTTAACAAGCTTTTCTCTATCCTATATGGATATTTAATTAATAAATCAAAGGTTTTTCCTTCGAACCTTACTATGAATTTTCCAGGTGATTCAGATTCCTGCATTGAGCAGAGGGTTGGAGCCAATGCCTAAAAGGCCCCTTCCAACTCAGTTATTCTATGATTTTATTTATGTATGAATCAGGGACTTCTCTACTATAGCACCTAAATTATGGAACTTTCCCCTAGGGAAAGTTTGGTCTCCGCTTTTTTGAAAGAAAAAAAACCCCTTCAAATGACTTGCTATAGCCTTTACACCAAACCAATGGTGTGGACTAAAGTTTTGTCTTCCCATTTCTATTCTGAATTGTTCTGCTCTGTGTTTGGTTTTAATCTTTTGATTTGGTTTTAGTAATTTCACATATCTTCTATTACAACTCTATTAATATTAAAAAGTATATTAATTTCACATATCTTCTATTGGACCCCTGGCTGAATAACAACTCCAAGGTATCTATTAAAACTGAAGAGCCTTCACTGTTTCTGTTATATTATAATAATAGTTTTTAAAAACTGCTTTAAGTTTGTTTTTTAAACCTAGGTGCTTTGCAAAAATAGTGTACAACACGTCTTTTTAACGCTTATGTAATAATTCCATGTATTTATTGCAGATATTCCAAGGGCGGACTCACCAGAGCTGAGGGGAAATGTACTCCTTTGTTTTTATTGATTTCACAATCCAAGTTCAAAACTGCTCAAGCAGTTGATTGTACCAAGGGCTTCTGACGCCAGAGCAGGGCCAGTTCTACCATTGGGCAGAGTGAAGCAGCTGCCTCCCAGAGCAGGAGGCACCATCAATGACAGCCACTCCCCTCTCCACTGCTCCTTCTGCTCTCATTGACCCAGGGCACTGAATACAAATCTGAAGTCCGATTCTGCCTAGGATGTCAGGATCTTAAGTTAATTGTGTGTATAGACACGATTATCTACATTATCTCACAGCTGCGTCTACTCATTTTTAGCTCAAAACAGACTTACTTTGGCCTAGCTCAGTGATGGCGAACCTTTTAGAGACTGAGTGCCCAAACTGCAACCCAAAACCCACGTATTTATTTCAAAGTGCCAACACAGCAACAGGGGAGGGAGGAAACGCTCCCATTGGGCTGTTGGGAAGAGGGGCGGGGTGAACTCTGTGCTGGGGACGATGGAGGAAGTGCTCCCATTGGGCTGCTAGGCAGAGGGGTGGGGCAAACTCTGTGCTTGAGTGACTGCATGGGTGCCCACAGAGAGGGCTCCAAGTGCTACCTCTGGCACATGTGCCATAGGTTCACCACCTAGCTGTACTATCCAATAAGATGGTTTTGCACTAGAGACATACATTTGCTCCATGTCATCTTATATACCTATTTCTGACATCAGCTCACTGACTTGCCCAGCCACAGCTGGAACATGCATGCCACCAGGGGATGGGATTCAGTTGAGGTGGCAGCAGGCATAGTAGTAGCTGCAACTGTTATAATGTTCCCATGTAAAAATACATTACTCGGTTACCAACCATTTGAACAGCTATAGCATGCCTATAACTTAAAATCTGTACATGATAGGCAAATTCTGAGGTCAGATTTGGAATCAGCACACTTGACGTCATGTGATCGTTGTCGTGCAATGTAATCTTTTTTGGAGAGAGGGTGGGAAGGATACCCAAATACAGCAGCCTCCTACTCTCCACATTGCTGTTCTCATGCGTAGAAAGCAACGATGAAGGAGAGGGAAACTTGGCCTATTTCTCCCAACGCATGGGGGCTCCACATGCATAGCTAATGGCAGAACAGGGCTTTGTTTATAGAGCTCTTGAGTGGGTCGGATGTCTTTCTGGTCAGGCACATCTTCCACAGGATGCGTGAGGGACCATCACACCTTTCTCGGAGGGAACTGAAAAGCTCCCCCATAGCACGAAAGATTCATCTCCTGTACCATCAACCATCTCCTCCGCTCACCTCTCCCGGTGCAGCAAAAAGCTATTATTTCGGTTTTGCTACCAAAGCACCAGATTGCAAGATGGGAGAATTTGCTGACAGGGACTCTTCAGTTATGACACTCTGAGGCTGGGGGCATGGATCTCTTGTAAAAAAGCAACAGAAAAAGACCTTAAATTAATCAGAGCTGCAATAATTGCCACAGCTCTAGCTATGTATTAACATATTGCCTCATAGTTCTCTATCTGGGTGAACTAAATTATCGTACAGGTTTGCAGCACCTCAGGCTTGGATTACTGTGATTTGCAAAATATGGCTCCATAGTTGGATGCCATTTGCTCACCATTTCTTCTATTGTCATTAGTATTTTCCTTAAGTTATAAAACATTCATTGTTTATTAGTTGATTAGTCTGCTGACCATATCAAGGTAAAGTGTAACAAGACGGACTGCATAAAATACAATGTTTGGATTGAATAAAATACAGTACAATAATTTGGACTGAACAAGGTACAATTTCATATTACATCCAAGATGCAAAACATCTCCTGAGAAAAATAGAGGATTGGGTGATTGGGGGGGAAATACTGGCAGAAGGACAAGACAGATTTAGACCTGGATATTCCACTGTAAACAATTGTTTTGCCTTATAACCAAATACACAATAGAGGGCAACTTTATAGACTTTAGTCCAGCAAACGATACTATAAACAGAGCTATACTGTGGGGAAAGGTTGTCAAATTAAGTATTGGCCCCAGCCTTTTATATCTAATTAAGGCCCTTTATACAAACACTTGCCTGAAAGTCTGAATTAGAGCCACTAGTTTGCTTACACAGCAAATTCCCACCCATAAAGATGTTAGACAAGGATGTATTTAGCTCCAAGATTGGGGGGATTATATTATATAACATTGTGTCCATCACCTTTTGGGTTTTTTCTTTCTCTTCTTTTTTAATTGCTGTGCCCATTTCCCCCCCCAAAAAAATACTGTACATTGTTTCTTGTGATGGCTCCTGGCCTTTCCCTTTCAAACAGGACAAATTCTTTTTAAAAGTCTCCCCATATACTATATCTTTAATGTTATTCACATTTGACAATCTTTTTTTCCTACTTTACTCTCACATGTCAATTTATAATTTGTAGCTATATTGCAGACTTCTTTCTACCATTCAATAAGCTTAAACTCAGATTTTACTTTCCAAGTTTTTGCTACAATTAATTTTCCTGCCATTGCCAAGAATGTGATTAGATTTTTTTTTCTGCCATCTCAATCAAACATCTCCAAAACTGCTCACCATTATGGTCCATTTTTTGATGACAATTATGCTCAGATGGCAATTTTTCTTATTTTTACCAGGCACAGCCCTCTATAAGTCAGTTCTCTGAAATGCAGAATTTGCATACTGTGTATACCCGAGTATAAGCCTAGTTTTCTAGTCCCAAAAATCAGCCCCAAAAAGGGGAAATGGCTTATACTCGGGTCAATAACACTAAAACCTGGTTCCACAAGTCTGGGTGTTATATGATTTTTAGTGTTATCTGATGCATGTTAAAATCCTATGGGATCCATAGAGATACATTGTAACCACACAGGCTTTAGCGGTTGTTATCTGAAGCATCCCATAGGATCTTAATGTTATCTGATGCAATTCTTCCCCCCAGATTCCTTAATGTTATGCGATTTTAGTGTTATTCGATACTAATGTTATATGAGGTATTACTGTATATATATCTCAATAGCTCAAGTACTCAAGTTTCATCCTAACATTTAATTCCAGACTACATTCTGAATGAAATTTCCTTGCAATTTCCTTTCTCTCTCAAGCTAGAGAAAAGGGGGGGGGGGACACTTTGCATGTGAACCAAAGAACTCTTCTTTAGGATTCTTGTCAAGAAAGACATTTCTGGGAAGTCCTGAAAACTATGCCCTGCCTTTCCTGCCTGCACAGAGAGAGAAAGGCAATATGAAATGGAAGCCAAATGAGGCAGGCAGCGATACTGCCCAGTCCCAGGGGGGAGCAGGGTGGGGTGGGCACATCTTTATATGGCCAGAAGGTGCTCAGCAAGACAAAAGGCCATGTAAGTAAAGGAGCAGAGCAGGACTAAAATATAAAGCAGATGGGGAAAGGGTACAGAAGCTGTACGTTGCCAGGTTTGGCTGTTCCACCGTACCACCAGCTACGCAGGCAGCCAATGCTTCTGCGGACCACCAGCCAGCTCAAGCTTTAATGAGGCAGCTATAAATTCTCAAGAAGGGATTTCAGCTCGGCTTCCCTCTCCTTTCCTAAAAGCACTTGGATTATTTATTTTGTTTTTTACTTTCATCTCTACTCCACAAAGCAGTTACCAGAACAGAAAGGAAGCCACCGCAGAGGAAGGCCACCTAGATTGTGCTGGGTTGGGGAACTGGCCGCCCTTCATTTTGGAAATCCAAGATGAAAGCGTTCGGCTCCACCCTGAAGAGGTACGGCCCACCCTTCCGAACCTGGAAGCCCTTTGCCCAAATCCCAGCTGTTCCGAGAGGCAAGCAGGCTGCGGATATGCTCCGAGGAAAAGCTGCTTTGTTACCCTGCCCCCAAACCTGAGACAGAAGTAACCTCATTAGTCTCTATGCTAAAAAGACATGGTAATCATCTTGTCGAGCCTTCAGGGTGTCTTCTATAACTCACTGCAACCAGCAGTATTCCTCGCTTCAGTGCAAGCCAATTACCACTCCTTTTTTCTACATTGGGTTGCACTGTTTCCTAGGACCATATGGGGCACACAGAAAGAGCCTCTTCGAAGAGTGTGGTATTTATGGCATACCTTGTGCCAGCTAATCTTTCTCACACTGCGTCAAGCAGAAGAAACTGCAGAAACAACTCACCAAAACGTGGCGTCATTTTGGCAGTTTCATGTCTGCCTAGACAAGAAGAAGAAGAATAAGAAGGAGAAGAAGGAGAAGGAGAAGAAGGAGAAGGAGAAGAAGAAGGAGGAGGAGAAGGAGAAGAAGAAGAAGAAGAAGATTGAGACATGCCTGCCACACCTCCACAGAAATGTCTGCAGACACAGACAGTGCTGGCTCTTTGGCTATAAACAGAGATGAGCACTGAACCCTAGAGTCGGATACGACTGGCTTTCAAGCAATGGCGACCTAACTTGCTTTTAAAATTGTGCCTGTCCACTGCCGAGGGACTACTAACAACACAGAAAACCTATTTTCCTTTTCAACTGACCAGACTAAAAATATGCCACACAGAAGAAGTAAAAAAATTACATTTGCCTCTAGAAAAACTGATTTGGTTGCCCCATTCAACTCAAGTGGGGCTTCTTTAAAAAAAAATTTTTTTAAATAAGGCTGGCCTGAGATTCTGTAAGGGTAGAAACAATGAAAGGTCAAATGCCTTCCTTCATAGACATGGTTTTTAAAACAATGTGCTCTTATTGTGTGTCTCACAATTATCACTGGAGCTTTTGTCATGAAATGAATTCTGTGAAATGCCAAAGCTTGTATATAAATCATTGTGCATTGTAAAACTTTGCTGGAACATGTACAAGCCTCATGCAATAGAGAACAGGGTTCCTACGCCTCTAAGAATTGTGCAAATGAGGGACTTTTAGGCAAGTGTAAGTGGCTAAGACGCTGACTGGAAAGCAGGAGCTGAGCAGTTCGATTCCCGAGTACGGCAGGGCAGAATGAGCTCCCGTCTCTGTCCCAGCTCCTGCCAACCTAGCAGTTCGAAAGCAAGAAGTAGATAAAGTAGATAAATAAGGACCACTTGGGTGGAAAGGTAAACAGTGTTCCATGCACTCAGGTGTCTAGTCATGCCTGCCACATGACCACGGAAACGTCTGCAGAAGCAGACAGTGCTGGCTCTTCGGCTTTGAAACAGAGATGAGCACTGAACCCTAGACTCGGATACAACTGGCTTTTGAGCAAGGGAAACCTTTACCTTTAACATAGATGGCAGTCCTTATGTTCATGTAACCATTTCCCTTACTCATCAAATCACACCTACAGGTGTATTTCTTCCTCTATTCCGGCTGCTCTCATTGTATGCCTCAGATGTAACACCAGCCTCCAAGAAATGCAAACCTACCAGTGTTTAATGGGTCTGTTTCAGAGGCGGAGTGTGCACGTTAATTTGAATATTTCTCATCCATCTCAGCAGTATCTAAGTGAAGACAACTGAAAAGCAGGTGAACCAATCTGAATACTTTAAAAGAATCTCACCCTTCAAGTAAAACAAAAAGCAGCAAATTGAGACATACCAACCCACACTCCCACTAAATATTGGATATGCCTAGCATACAACTGCTGCCACAAACTTGGAAATAATATAATTATACATTCACACCCTATATATCACATACATTTTGAAGATGTAGTCTCAATTTGTAGCATAATCCTGGAGTCCACCCTAATGTTGATTAATGTCCTAGTATTGCTTCTTCCTTTATCCACTAATTTTGCTAACAGCCATGACATGATGTGCTTGCAGGTGAATCAGCAGCTTGTCACAAGCCACAACACATAATGTATATACAGCACCAGTGATGGTAACCCTTGGCAGTCCAGCTGTTTTTGAATTTCAATTCCTAGAAGCCCTGATCAGCAGGAGTGCGACTTGGGCTTCTGGTAATCGAAGTCCAAGAACAGCTGGAGTGCCAAGGTCCGGCATCATGGGTATGTACTGTCACATATGTAGAGTTTTACAAGGATTTGCTGATGATCAACGGTAAATTTTAAGAACAACCACACTGAAATAGTGGTATGTTTATGAGAGTGAGGCTTTGTGCTTATAATAAAGTTGATAAATTAATAGACAGCCAACATGTGGCTAGTAAATCAGAGAAGTTTGGCAAAACACAAGACTTTTTTCTGTGGACCACATAGATGTGGTTAGGACGGTGAAGGCATTGTGGACCAATAATGTTGTTGACTTACCTTCAAGGCTATATTATACAGTCAAACCAAAATCAAACCATTTCCGAGAAAAGATAATTACATATCGACTCTTTCCCCACCCATGACCTAGAATGCACTTTTGAACAAACTGGCAAGAAGATTCATGCAACTTGGTCAATTTAAAATTAAACATGGCAGATCTGCCTTGCTTTTACCTTTAAACTGCATTGTCCATTTAACATTATTGTCTCTACAGTAGAACAATGAAATACCTCTGTTTGCCTGCCTGCCTCTATCTCTCTCTCTCTCTCTCTCTCTCTAACCCAACAGAAGTGAAGACTATTAGCTAAAGCCCCATTTGAAGCAAGCACTCAAGGGATTAGCAAAGCCCAGCTGCTTGGTGGAAAGAAGTCTTCATATTAAGCTTTAATGTAGCTGTACTATAACCCCTTAAGGATGTGAAGAAAGAAGCTCTTGAATTAGCAATGCTGGCGGTGGGGTGAGGGGACCCTCCAAACATTTTGTACATTTTCCTCAATCAAATGTGTATGTGCTTTGTGGCAAAAGAAAAAAGAAAGAGCATATACAGTATTAAAGAATACTGTACATAATCGAGTATAAGTCGGGTTTTTTAGCTCCCAAAATGAGGTCCAAAAATGAAACCTGACTTATACTCAGGTCAACATAAACACTCAAAAACATACCTACACAAATGTCTAAATTAATTAATTTTACTGTATTTTCATGTATTTTAATTGCTGAAACTCACTAGCAGCTGCTGCATTTTCCACCCCCGACTTATACTTGGGTCAATCTATTTTCCTAGTTTTAGAGGTCCAAATTAGGTACCTCGACTTATATTCAGGATGACTTATAGTCGAGTATATACAGTAGTTAATTTAGCTGTCAATTCCCCTCCTCTCCTAGAAACAAGCTTCATGGACTGTTCTCATAAGAAAACCAATGGCCAAGATGGGCAGGATCCGTGACTTGTTATCCCTCCTTCATTTTGATGTGTCTTGGGCAAAGGTTATTGCCAGCAGATTGTGTTCCAGTGTTGGAAAGTTTGCAGAGCCAAATCATATAGGGCAATTTTAGGAGCCGAGCCAAGAAAATGTATCATCGGATGTAATTTCTGCTCAGTGGCGTTCTCATTAGAAGAGACCTTGGCCAAACTTGGAATGATCACTTTTTAAAGATTTTAATAGTCATTTTCTTTTTTAAAAAAGCAATTCTCTTGCTAACTCCTCTTGTAACACCATGTCTAAGGAAGAGGCCATGACCCTGAAGGCTTGCACACCATTTTCAAAACACTGGCCTAATCCAGATACCATCCTAATACAGAATTTCGATTTTGGTCTTCCTTGATCAAACCAACTGCCTCTGCGTTCTGCAGCCAAGTTATTCCTGTCGACAGCAGCAACATTCAGGTTCCAAAGATTCCTTATAATAATGATTTGATAATTATTCCTAATTATATAATATAATTAATTATATAATTAAATAATAATGATTTAGGAAATGATTTAAAAAGCAAAATTCAGTTTATTGCTGAAAGAATTTATGACCAAAACAAACATTCTTCCTTACCCAGTTTGTTGGATATTTTATTAGGTTTCCACCCCTGTAAGGCCATAATGTGTATATATTGATCTCTACCTTCCCCAGTGCATTTCCTTTGTCTTTAAAAATAGATGGGGCCCAGCGCAATGGAAAAATATGAACCAATTTACACAGCTGAAAGTTGTACTGCACGCTCACACTCCCAAATAAATAAATGAACAAATGAACAAATAAAGATAGATAGATAGATAGATAGATAGATAGATAGATAGATAGATAGATAGATAGACAGACAGACAGACAGACACAGATAGATAGATAGATAGATAGATAGATAGATAGATAGATAGATAGATAGATAGATAGATAGATAGATAGATAGATAGATAGATAGATAGATAAGGCTTGAATGGATTTCTCCACACCTTCTAGCCGATCTTTGCTACTGACCTTTCTTCAAGGCCAATCTGGAACAGGAAATTTGCTAGGAATCACCCACTAAAGACACGGCACAACTGCTTTAGGAGTCTGGTGCAGACTCTTCAGTGATCTTCAGATACTGCAGGTATGGGGGATAGTGAAGCAAGTAACACACCCATTTGCAATCTAAGCCACCGTCCAAATACATTCCAGATCTCTTTTGCTGAGTAATTTAAATAGATGTCGGCCAAACCGTTCACTCTTCGGTAGTGACAAAACCTTTCCTTTACCACTTCAAGGGATGCTGAGAGAACCTCTGTGGACTTCACTGATCTCTCCTCCGGCTTTCACCCGACCTCCCCACTGTGTCTCCCTCGACACCCGTTGGGGTAAAAGAGGAAGCAATGAAGAAGACCCCACTCTGTTTCCCTGGTCCCAGTTCTTGGGACCTTGCCTTGTAATGCTGCAATGTGGCCTGACAGCCAACAAAGTAGAGAAGAATATCCACCAAAAGAAGAGAGAGAATAAAGGAGGGCAGGAGGGGAAAAATGTCCTTACCAGTAATAGTAGTCTATGTTTCCAGAGCTGCCAGCGATGTGTTTATTGGTTCACCAGTCATTCCCCCCCTTTCTTCTGCTCTTGCCTCTTGGCCACCAGGCTGTGGCACCAGGAGGGATTAAAGAGGACCAAATGTTCTGGCAAGCCAAACGGATCAACTCACTGAGGACATGTATCCAGGTAAGGAGAGAGATCAGCAATGAGGGAATCCATCAGCTAGCATAAGGGAGTGTATGCGTGTGCCCTAAGCGCGCACACACACATGCACACACACCATCATCACTACCAAAGCTAGGGAGAAGAAGAGGGAGGCTGCAGGCAGAACAGATGGGAGGGGTGGGAGGGAATCGGGCGGCGGAGACTGTGAACGTAACAGATGTGTTGACTTTAAGTTATACAGGAAATTGATGGTGCTCTACGTAGGAGGGTGGAGGGGAAGGCGAGTGGGGGCAGCAAGAGAGAGAGACAATAGTCAATATTAAACAGAGAAGGCTTTGTAAATGTGTGTGTGTGTGGCATGAAATTGTGTCTTTTTCTCCTCTCCCGTTCTAGCATTTTTTATTTTAATAAAAACTGTGCTAAGTATAAAACTAGTGATGGAAATGAGAAAATCCCAACAACTTTCTCCTCACTTACAAGATGGCAAGGGTTTTCACCTTTGAGGAACTTGCACAAATTGTGCCACTAAACCAGGGGTTCCCAGCCTACAGCCTGTAGGCTGGATTTGGCTCATGAGCCAAATAATCCAGCCCTCGCCCTCGCTCCAGCTCCCGCCACCACTGAAATCGGCAGTAGACTATTTATGGCCATCATAAACGCATTTATGGCAGCCGTAAACGAGTCAGCGGCTGTAGTAAACATGTTTGTGACACCTATAAATGGTGGGGGGACAACCAGTCCAACCCCCTCAACTGTTTGAGGGAGCGTGACCTGGCCCCCAACTTGAAAAGGTTGAGAACCCATGCACTGAACTGTAGTTAAATAGCAATCGCTGCTACCTGGCGGCACAGACATTTAAACAACACAAGCATCAGTTAGGTTGTTCGAGTCTTTCTCATCAATCATTGAGTCCCTTCTGGGCTTGTTCTGTTGGTCCGTGTGCCTTGACATTGGGTTAAAAAGGGCTCATTGTCTTGTGTTTGCACTGGAGGTGAGAAATCTCCAGTCTTCTCCCCAAAACAAAGGAATTTAGAAAGGTTTAGCCCTGCTCCCTCCAAGAGGAAACTCTCACCTTTACCTGTGACCTCTCTCCATGTGAGAAAGTGATCAAAGGGGCTTGGGAAAAGACGTGTCCATATTTAGAGAGCTGGTTTAGAGTACACTTTGAAGTTTAATAAAGGAATCAGACCAGAGCCAGAAGTAATGAAATTTGGGGGGGGGGGGGAATATGAGGTTAAAGGGATGGTCATGTGCTGAATTCAAGGACTATGTAAATAGCACTAAGGTGTTTAATATAGGGTGAAATGTTAAGTAGAAAGACACATTGATGAATTACCAAAGATGGCTAAAAAGAGAGGATATTTAGATTTAAACGAATATTAAAAATGATACAAACTGATATGATATTTACATGAAATGGAATGCTAAAGAAGTATATTGGGTTTCTTGTATATTTATTGTTTAATTTGTTTAATTTGTTATTTTCATTTAATGAAGATTATATATTTTTAAAAAGTCCACTCCCCCTTTTTTGGTGAGGGCTGAACCCAGGCGAGATACAAAGCACGGGAAGGTGTTAGGAATACTGGTACACTCTATTAAACCTCCTCCTTCCATGCTGGATAGACAGGATGAAGAAGGAATGAATTTGTTATTTTCACTTTACATCCATCTCCTGATTTTCGCAGTCTTGCATTGTCTCCTTCAAACGCTGTTTACCTTCCCACTGAAGTGGTCCCTATTTATCTACTTGCAATTTCTTGCTTTTGAACTGCTAGGCTGGCTGGAGCTGGGACAGAAATAGGAGTTCGCTCCATCATGCAGTACTCGGGTCTCAAAATCCGACCTTCCAGCCTTAACCACTAGAGCCACTGCAGTCCCCTTAACATAAACTGGATGACCCTTCAAATAAAGGACAGCTTCAAAAAGAGGACTCTCCTTTAACATCCCTTCAAATCGAAGACTGTACTGTGCAAAGGAACATTTCACTTTTTATCTGATTTAAAGATAAAGAAGCAGAAGGAGGGAGATAATGGGCCTCAAACTTGCCTGTTAGAGGCACCAGAGCAGCAGAAGACTCAAAAGATACCCTAGTTACTTGGCCAAAGTCTTCCCTATTCAGGTAAGATGTGCTGCGATTCTGTTTAAACGACAAAAAAACACATTGCTAATTTCTCAGCTGCACATGTACATTGTCAGATGTGATTACATGTACATCTTTTGTATGATGGATAAATTGTGGCTGCCCTACCATAGATGATGACTGGCCGCATGAGAACTGGAGATTGTTAAACCAGTGCAGCTGTTCATATTGTCAGATACCAATAATAAATCATAAGTAATGATTTCTCTTGCCTTCATAAACAGGGCCACCCTCTTCCAAAGTAAGGGTATGTCTCTTTTGTTGTCCTCACACACTGGTCTCTTCTGTGGTGGCCTTATGGAGCGGGGGAGGTTTGGTGAGGAGTTTAGAGGGCCTAATCCCACAAGCTCAATAATTCAGGGAAAGAGGATTACCCACCCTGCCTGCACTGCCCTGGTCTAAATATAGACAGATTCCACCTTTTCATTTCATCTCATCTAGGCACAGAGGGTTCTCATGTCAACAGAGCAACAGAAAACTCTTCTTTTTTTATTATTATTTCTGGCTCCAGCAGACAATTCATTTCTATATCCTAAACCAGAACCCCACTCACAGTCCTGGTCCCTAGACGCAATTTCCAATAGCCTCCACTGACCCAAACAAATTCTAATCAAGTATAAGAGAAAACCACATCCTCTGAATTTTTTTTTCATGTGAAATATAGGGTTGCCAAGTCAGCAGCTTTCAATTCCCTGAGATTTTGGGACCAAAACCTGAGACCAAAGGGTTGCTCCATATATACTCCATGTATACTCCATGTGTAATAGCTGCAAAATAATATGTGAGAAATAATATTTGAGAAATAATATGAGAGAAAGAGAAAGAGAGCTAAAGTAGGCAAATGAGTGGAAAAAGAAATATGGATTTATTCTTCCTTTTTTTAATAGATGGTGCTTCCAATTTAAGGCAATCCTAATAGCCTTTGGAGTATGTGAAGCATCCAAAGAGTAGTTTACCACTAGCACCACCGCAAAAAAGTTGCCATATCTGCTGTGTTTAATTTTTTTAATTTTGTAGTAGTTTCCTTTGCTGATGATAAAAACCAAGTAATCAATTTTTGCTAAGGATACATTTGAAAAAATGCAATCATTATCCTACAAGTTCATTTATTCACAGATTTTTAGACCACATTTTTTAAACAAAAATACAGTTGTACTTCGATTAAACAGCATAATGCGTCCCACAGGATTGCTCTTTAAGCGAGTTTGCTTTTTAAGCGAAACACCATTGGAAGTGACCAATTGTGACTTCTGGCGGGGGGGATTGCGAACCCCGATATAGTTGTTAAGTGAGTTTTTGGTTGGTTTTATTTGTTAAGCAAAGCGAACATTCAGACAAAATTCTTCTCTTTAAGCGAGTTACTCTTTAAGCGAGGCGCTCTTTATGCGACATTTGACTGTATTTATACTGTACCAGCCATGTGACTTTGAAGTTTCAGTAAAATTAAAACAAAATGGTAGATTACATGGAACACTCTATCCATATCATGACGTGATTGATGTACACCACCCAGAGTTGCTTGCTGAGTGGGCGGCAATCAATCAGTCAATCAATCGATCGATAAATAAATAAATAAATAAATAAATAAATAAATAAGGGATAATGCTCTGCTATCTCAAGCACAATACTGGCCAAGAAGGCTAGCATTATTTTCAACATGGATTTCACAGTATTATGGCTTGTATGTAATGTATGCCTACTATGTATATGTAGATGTGTGTGCTTAAAAGGATGGCAATGAAGAGCGACATCAGCAAGGTGGGTTGAGAAATGGCAGCCTGAAATCTAGGAAGCTTCTTCAGAAAACAATAGTCATTTTGTCAGGCTTCTATTTCTCAGCAATGGGTTTAAGACTAGATGCTCTTTAGAATCCCTTCTAATATTGCCATTATTGAATCTGGACAAGATAAGAAGGCTGGTGCAATTTGAGAAGCACAGGAAAGTCAAAGCTGACAGGTTTTAATGTCCCAATTTCCAACAGAGGCCATGAATTTTATTAGGAAGTTTGGCCAGATGTAAAAAGGGTCAGTGACTATGAGGAAAATGCACTTTCAGTTAATGGACCACAACATAGAGAAGAGCATGGCCCTTGAGAATACATGAAGCGTTGGTTGTCGTTGCCATCCTCCTGACCTATCCTTTTTAAACCTTTTATCTGAATCCATAATTGCAATGTGGTCAATTCGGGGATACTGTACTCATTTTTTCCTTTCTCCTTCTGCCTGCTCCCCTTGTTTGTTCATTACAAGATTATTAAGCCACCATAACATTAAAATGTTCATTAGCACTTGAGTAATTCTATAATCTTCCCACAGAGCATTCCATTTGTGTTCTGGAAAATTAATTTAGGAGACTGCCAACATTCAAAAGATAGATTCCTGGGCTGCCTCGCAACTGGATTTGTTTTCGGAATTCTCTGCCAAACTAAGAAAGGGTGGATAATATAAAGGATAACGATGGCTTCAGCGACCAGACCTGAGCTACAGCCTTTTAAGAAAGATCTTAATCCACATTTAATAATGTTCTTCTCTGCCCCCATCTCATATTTTCAGACTGTTACCCTTAAGACAAACTGCTTTAAATGGTGGGAATCTAGAATCAGCTCAGTGCAAAATCTCATTACTTTCAGAGATGCATGTGATGCGACATGTCAGAAAATACACACTCTAGAAGAGGCAGGTAGAATCCATATCCTTGTTGTTGATGAGGCATAATAAAATAATAGAAATAAAATGTGAGTAAAATGGAAATTAAAACACTGCTTTGCTGCTTGGGAAACTAAGGCCACGTGTAAGTTAGAAAAACAGCTTATGAAACATAGAAAAGCAAAGGCAAGGGCTTGTGTGTAGAAGCAAAGGTCTTTATTGGATAAGTAATGTTTGCTTATAACTAAAATGTACAAATTACCCAACATGAAACCAAAGGTTGACATGATCTTGTTAGTAATGCTTATGAAGTCACTGCATGGACACTCTGAGGCCTATGTATGTTAGAGGCACATTACACATCACACAAATGTTATACAAATAACCCATGATCAGAAATGTTAACATGCCCTGATTATAGAGATAGATATTGTCTAAGGTTCCTTTGAGACCCCTGAAATGGGTAAACAAATGACACGGTAGAAGCTGATTAATAAATTTGACTAACCTGACACAACGATGTCACGGAAGAAGGTCAAGATGTATTTGGGTAAACAAGATGTCAGAAAAAGTGTATAAAATGTTCTGTCTTTCACTGTTCAATATTCTCAGCTTAGAGTGACCACACCTTCTGAGAATCATTATGCATGCATAATAAATCTTCTCTGTTTGACCAAAGGAATGCTGTTTTGTCCTATCTTTAAATGCTATAACATTGTGGTTTTAAAATGGTGCCCAATCTCCACTTTTTTAAAACTGTAGTAGAGTTCACAACTAGTTTTTATGTCATTCAGGAAAAGCGACCATGGAACCAATTACCATGGAAGGTGGTGAGCCCTCCAACACTGGAGGCATCCAAGAGAGAGTTGGACCATTGTCTGTAAGGTCTACTTTGATTTGGATTCTGACATTGAGCAGGAGGTTGGACTCGATGTTCTGAAATGCCCCTACCAACGCAGTGGTTCTATGAGCTCATTCATACTCTGAGAGTAGTGCGCCAAACACATACCTTCAACTTTTCTCCTGTCAGCAGAGAGTCATACTTGGGATACCCAGCGAAGGAACTGGATAACTTCCATGTTGGCTTTTTACTTTCACAGTCAGTATTTATGCTATTATTTGGTTCATTCACCTGCAAAGATAAGTTCTTCAGCAGCAAAAACCAAGGAAAGGATGGATATCCTGCAGTACCAGCAAAAATAATAATAAGCATAACAGAAAAATGGCATTTTCCATCCTGGAAGAATCCAGGAGCTATAATTTTGTACAAAAACAGTCTGAAGGGTTTCCTACCTCCTAGCCCTGCTTAGAATGAAACTGGAAGTGGACTTCTGGTTTGTAATTCTTCTGTAGTTTTTGCACATATTCTGGGTGGATGCAACCTAAAGTTGGAGTGCACAAGACCATCCACTGATGTTGACCCTTGCCACACATGCTCTACAGATGTTCTGTCTTCTGCTTCCAGGGAATACCATGTCTCTTTCCCCCCCATAACATCATGATAAAAAGCCGGCGCTGCAGGCGGTGAGGGGATGCTTCCGCCCTCCCTCCGGTCTTCGTCACCTTGGCCGGAGGAGAAGACCACCAGCACCTGCGGGCAGCAAGAGAACACTTCCCCCCCCCCGAAACATCTGCAGCCGGGCAGAGAGGCCGCGGCGGCGTCCATTCTGGGACTTTCTCCAACTGTCCCTGGGGGCCTCTGTCCTGGCTGGGGCTTAAAAGCCACTACGGCAGCAGGACTTTTTGACCTGCCACCACCAGAAATCCCTATGGCTGGGCAGAGAGGCCACTATCGCGTCCAGCCCCGGGACTTTCTCCACCTGTCCACTTGTTGCTTGACATTGATGCCTATTTGAATTTCGATGGTGTAATGATTTGTATTATAGTATCTCTGATGTATTTCTTGGGATTGCCTGATGTTTTGTGATTTGTAATTGTTACTGGAGAGTTTTTGGGATGTATTTTGATATGTTTTATGATGTTATTCCTGCTATGTGATATTTGTAATTGCTTTTTACTACGGAAATTGCTATGTAATTGTAACTGTTTCCTTTGTGAGCCGCCCAGAGTCGTGTGTGAGTGGGTTGGCATATAAGTCGAAATATGCAATACAATACAATACAATACAATACAATACAATACAATACAATACAATACAATACAATACAATACAATACAATACAATACATTGCATTCTGGTCCAGAAAAAAAGCTTGGCAAAACAAAATAGCTGAGAAGGCCATCCAAGAAAGAGCTGTTCTTCCTGCTGACAAGATTCCCCACCATCCCAGAAGGAAAAAAGAAGCCAAGATCTACCACCCTATTTCTAAAGGCAAGCTGCTGCCCTCTAATGGGAATGACGTTTCAATGCACATTCCTGCAAGAGTGAGAAGGGAATCCTCAATATCTTGACTCCATTTGATTCCAATCTTTGCAGTTCTAGAACTCATGGGAAGCCTAATCCTAGGATTTAGCAATCATTAGTGGCTTGGTACGGTAAAGGTAAAGGTCGCCCTTGATCAAAAGCCAGTCGTATCCGACTCTAGAGTCCAGTGTTCATCTGTTTAGAGCAGAAGAGCCAGCGCTGTCTGTGTCGACAGACATTTCTGTTGACACCTGGTAGGCATGCCTCAATGCTGGAGTGCATGGAATGCTGTTTACCTTCCCACTGAAGTGGTCCCCATTTATCTACTTGCAATTTCTTGCTTTCGAACTGCTCTGTCGGCAGGAGTTGGGACAGAGGTGGGAGCTCATTCCATCATTCAGTACCCGGGAATCGAACTCCGACCTTCCAGTCAGCGAGTTCAGCATCTTAACCACGTGAGCCACCACAGTCCCTTCATGGTTTGGTGGCTTAGAAAACCCTGCAGGATTCATAATGGTTGGATATAAGAATGGCTGTAGTGTTTTGGAAACAAATCAATATATCTCAGCAAATGGGGTGCTAGAAAGAAGGGGGGAATCACTTTCAGACTTTCTAGACTTTCTGTTTGTGTGTTTCCAGATTCAGCTGATTTTTGGGTGCTATTGGCAATAAAAATCTAGACTGATTGAATTTATGTGGGCAGAACAAGAAATGGAAGAAACATACAGAGATAATCATATCGGTCTCTGGGCTGGCTTTGAAACTGGCATGTTTCATCAAGAGCCAGATCCTGCTAGAGATGACTTGGAACAACCAAATGTATGCAAGAGCAAGACCTAAAGAAATCATAAGGATGGATTTTGCAGAGTCACTGCGCTATAAATGTTTCATTCAACTTATGTACTTAAGTCACACTTCAACCCGAAAGCAGGAGCATGAAAGGGCAACATTGTGTGCGTACATCATAGCCCATCTTGACAAACTAGTGTGTTAGCAGCCCTTTTTTGTATTCACCTTGTCCTAAGACTCACTACAGCCATACCTGGGTACTTGTGGCAGCTGCAGACCAACAGGTATGCCAGCAGAGCACTTCAAAACATGTTCTACTAACACAGGAACAGATGGCTGAAGGTATAAATTATTTAGGATCCCAGTTTTAGAAAGACGTCCCTTATAATTAATGCCTTTTCCCGTTCACCATGCTGAGCTAGAAAGAAAGTATAGAGATTTAATATACCTTTGGCCATGAGATTTGTGAAGAAAAAAGACAGGGTGTTTTTTTTTTTTTGGGGGGGGGGGGATGTCTCGTGGCAAAAAGAAGTAAATAGCTTGAAAGAAGTTGTTCTTACCTGGAAATAGAAGGAGGTAAATGTTACAGCTGAAGTAAACTTTGCTGCCTGCTCTGCTCAGCTCCTGGATTTTAACGAGCAAGGAGGGAATCACTGCATCGGAACATCCCCTCCACGCGGCGATGCAGTCCTGCAGGCACCGCATGCTAATGATGCGCCTGTGGGATTTCCAGAAGAGGAAAGGCCATGCAGTAGAACTTGGCTTTGCTTTGATCCAGCAACAAGACAGAAAGTTAGTAGTGAAAGAAGAGGTAGAGATAGGAGAAGAGGAGACTCTGCAGAGCTCACAAACAGCAAGTGAGTGTTGGGCTGGGATGGGAATGTGTATAATCTCATAATATCCACACACACAAAAAGTGTCCATTCCTTCATATTAAAGCTATTGCAGCAATGCTTTTGGCGGCAGTGATCACAATACAATAGCTCAAACAGGGTACACAGAAAGACCCTCCTCAATGAGTGTGCTATTTTTCAAACACAACCGGGTGTACCTCAGGCAACAGCAACCTTATTGCAGCGGATAATCTTTCTCCCACTACGTGAAGCAAAAGGAACTCCAGAATGAACTCACCAAAAGGTGACTTCCTTTTGGCAGTTTCCCAGGACCACAAAGTGATTCATGCATCAGTGGTATGGGTGTACTGTATATGTTTTCGTGCCAGACATTATTCTGGTTTGAAAGAAATTTTTGCAGGGACGCCCAAATAAGGGTCCTTTCATCATGCAACTCTCGGGAAATCAAACCCCAAATGAGGCTCCTTTCATCATGCAGCTCTCTGGGAATCAAACCCCATGTTTTCCATCTCTGAGCACAGTGCTTTTACCCACTGAGCCTCCGGGGAGCTGCATGCTGCGATGCAGAAGGCAGATGAAAGGCCAGTGCATTATATTCACAGGGCAATCTTTGCAGCTGGTTGCCATTATGATCATCAATATTTGGAATCGGATATGGCACAAGAAGGAGGAGAAGGAGAAGAAGAGCACTGTGCTTGCCTTAATCTTATGTAATTTGCAAGGGTCATCCCCATCTGCGGTAAATCTGCCTTTGGCTGGCAGGGGTCCAGAGCTTTGCTACTGAAATCCATTCCAGAAGACGGTGCTGGGTCAGCACAGACACAGATAATGTAGCAGAGCAGCCAAGGTTAGTTAGCAATAAAGACAGCTTTTTAGAGGAGACAAAAGGAAGCAAGAGACCGAGATTTACACTGACTTCTTTGTTGGTGTCTGGATGGAATCAGAGACGGCTCTCCAACATCCTGGAATAACAGCCATGAGACTCAGAATATAGGACACAAAATTGCACAGTCCCTTTGAAGGTTTCTCCTGCACAAATCCTATTTTAATTAACGGAAGCACTATCCGACACATTTCTTGCAGTCTTCCAGCTAGGATTACACTGTCAGTTTCCTGTGAGGCTGAACAAAAGGCAGGTAAGGCAGCTATGGATTTGCAATCAACAGAGAGGAATGTTGAGAAGTATCTTAATTTCACCGGAGCCAAGGGAAGCCAGATGTGCAGGCTGAATTGGATACATCTGTTTAATATATTAAAAAAAGGAAAATCTTAGACTTAAGAAGAGGAGGGAAAACAAATCCTAGCTGGCTAACGGAGGAGGTAATATGGATTTATAAGAACATCCCTGTATATTCGTCTACATGTCCTCCAATTAAAGGTTTGTAGACCAAGGTGGCCCGTGCCAAGAATGGAGTGGGAAAGAAAGGAAAAGACTGACAAATCTACAATGTCTCCAAGATAATAGAAGAGGCCTTTTAGGTCAAGTCTAACCCCCTGCTCAATGCAGGAATGTGAATCAAAGTAGATCTGACAGATGGTTGTCCAATTCTCTCTTGAATGCTTCCAGTGTTGGAGTGCTCACCACCTCTCTAGGCAGTTGGTTCCACTGTTGTGCTGCTCTAACCATTAAGAAGATTTTTCTGATATTCCACCTGTATCTGGCTTTCTTTAGCTTGAGCCCATTATTACACATCCTACACACTGGGATGATTGAGAACAAATCCTTCCCTTCCTCTTTATGACCATATTTTAGGTATTTGAAGCATGCTGTCATATCCCCTCTCCATCAACTTTTCTCAAGGTTAAACATGCCCTGTTCCTTCATCCCTTCCTCATATGCATGATTCTTTGGAGAAAATGTTTCTGAAATAGAAGCACCCCATAAAACACTGGCCTGTGATTTTTTTTTCCTGCTATCCGGACAACATAAAGCCAGTTCTGCAAAGTTCCATGCTTTCCCTATGTCTTCCCATCATTTTTTTTGTACTTGTTGATAGCATTGTTTACTTTGTTCCTGGATTTGTTCCAAGAAGTGGAGTTCAGTACTATGGCACTTGCAATAGGAAGGGAAGATTGCTTCCTTGTAGCTATGGTTCTTGAAGTGGTCATCTGTGGACTCATACCTATGATCAGCCCTCAGTCAGGGAGAGTTGCAGGAAATAGCTGCACCTGAGACGCAGGCAGGCTAGAGCAAAGTGCCAAAGAAGGGTCCCAGCTGATACTGATTAGCTGGGAGGCTTATAAGCAAGTTTCTTGCAGCCTGCCAGCATCGATACAACTCTTGTGCGAAGACCGACATCCTGCTTGACTCTAGACTGCCTGCCTAGACCCTGACTTGCCTGCTGTGACCCTGACTTGTCTCCCAACCCTGGACACCCTTTGGATTAGACTACTGACTCGAACTACCAGTAAACAGACCTCAGCTTGCCTTTGGGACTTTGATATCTGAACTATCCTTGGACAAGACTCTCTGTGTAGTGCCACTGTGCAGTGACCATGCCTGTCTGGGTGGGTCAGCACAGTCACTTGAAGACAGCCAATTCCTGAGGCCATCACGGGAGAAAGGGCAAGAATAGCCACACCTCACTTTCGGAAGAAAAACACTTTGACCTGTTGCCTTCGTCACCAAAGAAATCTGGGGGGATTCCTGCCAGTTAGTCAAATGCCTCTTTGAATCCACAAGTATGGAAAACAAAAGTTAGAAAGAGAATTCTAAGCAGTTGGCCACCATTCAGATGAAGAGTGTAGGCTTCTGAGATGCGTCAGCCAAAAATAAAGGCAACCAGGGCAAACAAGAACCAGAAAACACAGAGGCAATGCATATTTCATGACCCTGTCAGAGCCTCATTTACTCCGCAGTGGGCTGCTGCCATGAGAAGCATTTAATTTGGCACCACTTGGAGACTAGGAGCTGCAAAGGGGGTGGGGAGAGGAAGGAGGGGGAAAGTTCAAGTCAGTTTGCAGAAAAGATGAGCTACTACCATTGACACTGGGCTTTAAGGGCCAGCTCATCTTTTTGGTGCTTAATATAGAAGCGGTAGCATTTTAAACATATTGATGCTTGCAGAGGGACTGCTGTGGCTCAAGTGGTTAAGTCACTGAATTTGACAACTGGAAGGTCGGTAGGTCAGCAGTTCAAGACCCGAGAACTGCAGGACAGAATGAACTCCCGTCGTCTGTCCCAGCTCCTGCCAATCTATCAGTTTGAAAGTGCGAAATTGCAAGTAGATAAATAAGTACCACTTCAGTGGGAAGGTAAACAGTGTTCTGTGTACTCCAGGGTCTACGCATGGCTACCAGATGTCCATAGAAATGTCTGTAGAAGCAGACAGCACTGGCTCTTTGGCTGGAAACAGATGTGAGCACTGAACCCTAGAGTCAGATATTACTGGCTTTCAAGCAAGGGCAACGTTTACCTATGCTTGCAGAGCTCAAAGGTTGAGTGCTGAGCTTGTGACTGTCGAAGAAGCACAGTAATAATTTTGGAGGTTGGTAAGGGTAAGGGCAGAAAGAAAAATTCCTGTGTTTTAAAAAAATGTACTTTGAATTTATTTTTTATAAATAAACATCATAAACAAACATATAACATAGTACAAACTGTAAAACAGAGCTGACTATAGCATACATTAAACCTTTTCAAACTTATTTGAATGCAATACGTAACTGTCAATAGTAAAATTTTATAATTTTTATTGCACTGTTGTTGTTTTGACTGTAAGCCGCCCTGAGTCGCCTCGGTGAGTGGGCGGCAATATTAATAAATAAATAAATAAATGGATAAATAAATAAATAAGTAAATAAGTAAATAAATAAATAAAATAATTTCATAATATGTTATCTGAAACCCATTTTTCAACACACAGAGAGAGAGATGATAATAAACATTTGATAGCAAAATGGATTCTTTAATTCATTGAGTCAATTTGTTAGGAGAAATTACTTGTCCTCAGCTCTGATCCCTCATCCTCTGAGGTAATTGATTACTGCAGTGACACAATATCACAATTTGGCTCATTTACTTGTTACACAGAGAGACACATACAGAGACAGAGAGCAAAAAAAAATGATAAATCAATAAACATGAAATCTAGCTGTCTTGGGCAAAATATTTTCTGCAAATATATATTTGATAGCAAAATGGTTTCTCTAAATAATTCATTGAGTCAATTTGTTAATATGTTCCAGTTGGTTTTAAGTTCAGCTTCTGCAGGACGGAGTGAGCTCCCATCTCTGTCCCAGCTCCTGCCAACCTAGCAGTTCAAAAGCAAGTAATTGCTAGTAGATAAATAGACACCACTTCGATGGGAAGGTAAACAGCGTTGCGTGTTGAGGCATGCCTGCCACGAGTCCATGGAACTGTCTGAAGACGCAGACAGTGCTGGCTCTCTGGCTGTTAACAGAGATGAGCACTGAGCCCTAGAGTTGGATACGACTGGCTTTCAAGTAAGGGCAACCTTTTACTTCTCTACCTTATTTGAACCCTGGCCAAGTTGCAGATTGAATATGAGAGTATTATTTCAGGAAAGATAATGTGATATTTTAAAAAGTACAGTAAAACCTCGGATAACGTTAAAACCTGGTTCCACAAGTCTTGGTGTTATCTGATTTTTAGTGTTATCCGATGCATGTTAAAATCCTATGGGATCCATAGAGATACATTGTAACCACACAGGCTTTAGCGGTTGTTGTCCGATGCATCCCATAGGATCTTAATGTTATCCGATGCAATTCTCCCTCCCAGATTGCTTAATGTTATGCGATTTTAGTGTTATTCGATACTAATGTTATCTGAGGTATTACTGAATGAGAATTTCTCCTGTTGGTTGCATTTCCTCTGGGACTCTGGTAGCCAGGCACTGTCCATGGTGTTGAAATTTGCCTCTTGATATTAGTCATTTTATTGGCATAATGGAGGTGGGGTGGCTCAGTGGTTAAGAAACTGACCTATTTCCCTGGTTGTTGTTGAGAGAAATGGGAAGGAGCAGAGCCCTATACACTGTCATTTACTCATTGAAGTAAAGATTGCATACAATGAGAAGAGACCTGCCTGCAGTAAGATAAATAATCAATTTCCTTCATTTCTACAGGTGAGATAGTTCAACATGGATTCCTTCCTCATCTTCATTTCACCTTCATGCAGTATGGAAAAGTGAATTTTTCTTCTCTCTTCCCCTCCCTGTTATGCTTCTAGGAGAAAAGAGGAGGTTCTAAATAATTCAGAGATTAGATGTAGCACCAGTCAGCACACGTGCGTGTATGTGTGTCTAGACTGATAGCTTTTCAAATACAGTGGAAATTTTTCTGCTTATAGAACAGGTATATTGAACTGGTTTACATATTTAATTTTAATTTAATTTACCCATTTGTATGCTGCCCAATCAGGAAACCCAACTCAGGGCGGCTCATACAATATATATATATATATGACAATGGTTCCTTGAACAATTAGCTATAACTAAAAGTAGTTATGTAGCTGTATTACTTCAGAGTTACGTTAAAAAAAGTATTCAAAAGAAAATCATTGAGCTAAATAGACCTATATGCCCCTGGCTTTAAAAGGTTGAGAACTCCTGCTTTATATTTTGGTTGTTTGTTTATCTTTTCCTTTTCTTGGAAAAAGTTTGGTTTATAAAATAAATACATTTATCAGTAGGTATGTATTTGCAAGAGATCCTGGATTTGGTCGTATCCTCAAGTGTGAGGATATAAAATTATAAATAAATAAATAAATAATTCAGCCTTTAGCTTTGATCCGATCCTGATTTAAGGCTGTTAATGCTGGGACTTTGTTGCGGTCTTCAACTCAGAGAGTTGTGGTAAATGGACAGTCACTTGTTGACCTATAGCTAAAAGTCGCCCTTGCTCAAATCCCAGTCATATCCAACTTTAGGGTGCAGTGCTTATCTCCGTTTGCAGAAAAAGAGCCAGCACTGTCTATGTCTGCAGATGTTTTCATGGTCTTGTGACAGGCACAGAATGCTCTTACCTTTCCACTGAAGCAGTACCTATTTATCTACTCTCATACCCTCCAGATACTCAGTGTAGAATGCCTGGTAACCCCACTTAGACTAGCCAATGGTAGCAGCTTCCCATTGTCATTGATTATGACATCTTTCCTCTAGCAAGCCTTTCCCCTCACTTACTCTTGTCAACTATTCAGACGGCAGCTCCAGCTGATGATGGACGGTTGGCCTTAGACCATTTATGAGGTTTTACAGCTTCTGTGAAGGCTTGAAACTAGATCGAATCCCAACACAGTCCACTGTGCCAGACATTTCCACTCTTCTGTTCAGATAACAGAGTTGGTATAAATCAGTGGGTTGGAGCAGCTGGCTGTGGAGCCAGGAGTCAAGAATTCATGTCCTCTCTTTGTCTCAGGCTGCAATCGCCAAGGCTATGTTTTTGGAGGCACATGCCCTGGCGATCGTGCTGCTTTGGGCAAGCTGCACCATCTCCAAGTCCAGTCAGAAAGATATATCAGTGAGTTTTTCCTGAGCAATTTAGAGCTATCAAACAATGGAAGATTGTTTTTTATTTGGGGTCAGGGTGGGGGTAATTCGAATAGAGAAATATGGGAATTGGCACTGAATGATAAGCCTACATGAGAATTAAATTTAAGAAAAGGTATAGTGAAAGAGAATAAATTCTGGGACATTTGGAAGCCTTTTTTAAAATACACACTGGAAGACAATAAAGGAGACAAGCCAGCACCTGACGCAATCAGTTTTGGGGGAAAGTAAGATGGAAACACAATAGACAAATAGTGGATTCATGGACATTGTAATATAGCTCAACAGTGTTTAAACATAAATTTTGTATTAAAAAAAAGATAAAAACATCAGGAAATACATAGTGAAATAACAAAACAGATAATATTAAGCACAATGAGAGTGGCAGACTGTCATATGTAAGTATAGATGAATAAGGGATATTGATGTATTTGAACTAATTTCTTCTTTGTAATGTTATATTGTATGTCATGATTTGAAAACTTAATAAAAACTAATTTTAAAAATGGAAGAGTCAACATACAGGTAAACTGAAAGTGGCTTTAGTTGTTTTTAATGACAATTAGTTGCTGGCCAGATAGCTCAGTGATTTGGGTATCTAGTGTAGAACCAGAGGTTGAAAGTTCATTTCCCTGCTTTGCCTCTTGGGAAAAGAGCTGCTTAGGAGACCCTGAAAAAAGGGTCATAAATCAGAATTGACTTGACAGGAGATTGTGATGATGGGGTTTTTTTAAAAAAAAATCTACCATTAAAATCACAATCGAAGACTGGTACTGTATAAAAGTAACAGCTCAAAACCTAATCAAGAATCTAAGAACTGTTAAGGTAACATCTTAAGTATACAGCCAATTCTTAGTAAAGTTGTTTTTTGTAAAGTTGTATCTTTGTTTACATGTATTTTTCTTTTTTGTTTGTTGAAATCGATAAAAAAAATTAAAAAAGGAAAGAAGTAGTAAACAGAAATCAACTGGGTGGACTTAGCGTGCCGGCAGGCTGTCCGGAAGAGGATGCCACAAAGAAAAGGAATGCCACAAATCTCCTGACCACAGGTCAGTTCCAGGTTGAGCCCAGTAAGTATTCTGGTTTCTCACTTGAGAATATTTCTGGGACTGAACGACAGAGACCCAGATCAGTGGCTTTCCACCTGTGTTGTGGGGAGGGAGGGGAGGGGTTAAGTATCTCTCAGAAACTCAACAGGGTTTCTATAAAAAAAATGTAGCTCAAAAGCCATGTTTGTGTTTCACACAAGGAAGGTCCCACACCAGGTACCTTCCGACAGATCCTCTCTAAGACCCTGGATATTGGCTGCCAGTCATGTTAACAACACTGGCAGCCAATATCCAGTAGCCAGACTTGATACAAGTCAGCTTCCTCTGAAAGAAAGCTACTTGTTCTGCCTCAGAGTTATTGAGAAGGTACTTTCTTAAACTACAACACTTGGCCTCTCCAGCAAGTAGTGGAGATTTGTTGGCCATCGTGCTTGAAAACTACCAGATTGGGGATGGCAGGCATGTTCTATTCCTCTTGTTTTTTTAGCCACGTTAGCAGCGAAGAAAATTCCCACCTGCTCCAGTTGGATTGTCTACACATGGACTGGATCCTGTGTGCCTCCATAGTCTTATAAATAATGATTTGTCCATAATCCATAATGAAACAGGCTTAAGGACAAAGAGGCTGGTGTCATGTGAATGTATTCATTTTTAAGGGGTCCCTTTGCTGCTGGTTCTCCTTATGGACAGTTTTTTTCCTTCCCAGTTATATCTATCCTAGCAGTCACCTTGGGAGTGAGACTGACCTAACCATCCATGTCTTCTGATGTCTCCTTTCCAGTGGAGCTCTTGCAAGATACACGCTTGGGCATGCCCTCAGGCAGTAGATGAGCAGCCTCTCTTTGGAGCCAGTGGAATAGTTCCCCTTTGTCTCTCTGTTTTTAATTCTGCTTTTATTTTGGAAATGAGAGGGAGCGAGAAAATTAGGATGGATTGAAAGATGGATGGATGGATGGGTTGAACTTTCCGTTGGATGGATGGAATAGTTCCTCTGTCTCTCTCTGCATTTAGTGGTGCTTTCATTTTGGAAGTGAGGGGGATATAGATAGACAGACTGACTGAATGACAAGTAGAGCTGAATTTTCCATCAGTTTTAGGGACAGATAGATAGAACTTCTGATGCATTTTATCTGCTGTAAAATTTCTTCTGCATGGAAAAGAGCATAAGATCTTTGAACTCCCACTTTGTTTAGTTTCTCTCCCTTTCCCTGTCCAGGTGGGGAGAAGGCGCATGATATTCGAAGGACAGAGGCAGACAGTGTTCTGAAGAAGGTAAGAAACTGGGTAGAGTGTATAGCATATGAGGACACACTTTGCTTCCGGGTAAACCTGGATCAAGTCTTCCGGGTAAACCTGGATCAAGTCCTCTACTGGCCATTCTTTTCATTATTATTATAATTTCACGACAGAAATTGTCATTAAAAGAGAAAGAATAGCTTCTTCTCAAGCTGGGAAGGAGTAACAAGTGGAATACCACAAGGCTTGGTTATGAGTCCAACACTCTTCAACATTTTCATAAACGACATTGATGAGAGAGTGCAAGGAATTCTTATCAAATTTACAGATGACATAAACCTGGGTGGCATAGCTAATACTATGGAAGAAAGGAACAGAATTCAAAAAGATCTTATTAGGCTTGAACACTGGGCTGAAACCAACACAATGAAATTTAACAGGGAGAAGTACAAAGATTTGCATGTAGGGGAACCTATCCAGATGCACAGTTACAAGCTCAAGGATACTCAGTAATTCTACAAGAAAGACAGAACTTGGAATTGTTGTAGATCACAGCCTAAATATTAGTCTACAGTGTGATGTGGCTGCAAAAAAAGGCCAAATCTGTTTTAGGCTGCATTGACAGAAGTATAGTCTCCAAAAACCATAAGGTACTAATCCCCTTCTATTCAACACTAGTTAGACCACATCTAGAGTACTTGAATTTTTTGGAATAGTAGCCATGTTAGTCTGTGCTTCTTCTGTCTGGCTGGACATCCCTCTACAGTGATGGAGTAGACTGTACAGCCAGCGACTCAACGGAGAGTGTTGGGCTGCAGTAAATTACCTGAGTCCCTGGATGAGCCCCTTTAGGTTGGGGTAATGGTCCCCTCTGTGGATTAAATGCCACTGGAAACCATCATATTGCGCTCGACAACAAAAATGAGCAGAGGAGGAACCACTTTTTAATTCCCAATAGTCATGGAGGTGGAAGAGGCCATGCTGGATGGACTGGCTGTGAAGGCGCACCTGGAGAATATCCTCAAGGCTGTGGAAGTCCATTGCAGTTAAATCCTGCATGTCTCACTACGGTCCACAAAAGATGGCTTCAAGATTAGAATCAGTCCCCAGAATTGGACACATTACTCTAGATTCTACAGCACTTTGAAGACTAAATGCTATATTTTAATGTTAGCTTTTGTAGATCAAGTCCACTTTGTGTGAGTCATTTCATGGCAAGCTGGGATCCACCTGGCAAAGTGGACTTGATCTACAAAAGCTAACATTAAAATATAACATTTAGTCTTCGAAGTGCTGTAGAATCTAGAGTAGTGTGTCCAATTCTGGGCACTTTAAGAAAGAGGCAAACAAATTAGAGAAGGTACAGAGAAGGGCAACAAGAAAGATCAGAGAACTTGAAGCCAAGCCATAGGAGGAAAGACTGAAGGAACTGGGCATGCTTAGCCTTGAGAAAAGGAGACTGTGAGGGGATATGTTGATAGCACTCTTCAAATACCTGAAAGATAATCATACAGAGGAAGGGAAGGATCTGTTTTTCATCATCCCAGCACGCAGGACACTTAATAATGGTCTCGAACGAAAGGAAGTCAGATATAGGCTGAATATCAGGGGGAACTTTTTAACAATCCTAACCTAAAGGAAGTTGTTTTATATTGTTTTTCCAGACACAGCAGGCCCAGCGTCAGGAAGAGAAGCAGCAGCAGGAGCAGGAACTGGAGTCCAAGGAGAGAGAACTAACAGAAAGAGAAGCCCACCTAGCTCTGCGGAAGGCCAAGCTTGCTCAGTGGGAAGCCTACCTGGCAGAACGGAAGGAACGGATCCAAAAGGAGCTAAAGGGAAAGCACCAGACAGTTTTGATTAAAAGAATGATAAGATTGAGGGTATGATGGAGAAATACTGTATTTTTAAAATTATCCTGGTTTGGCATGATAGCAATTTATAAAATGAAAGTGTGGCCAATCATCAAGATTTTGTATGGAATCCTTCCAACAGAGACTACAGAGACAGAAAAGCAAAAATCACAGAATATGATAGATGGGTTTCATAAATGGAAATTTAAAAAACCATTAAAATTATACATGTTATGCTTCTCAGAAGGAAGTGTTATTTAGTATTCCAAATTTAAGCAATTATTACATGGCCAATCAGATTAAATGGATAATTAAGATTTTAACAGAAAATGGGTTGATATGGAGAGGTAGGGAATCTTTTCAAATGGAGAGTATATAGAAGACGTGGCTTTTTAAGAAAATAATAAAAACATCAAACCTTTTCCTGTAGAAATCCTATAGAAATATGGCAGTCAAACCAAAAAAAATTGAGCCTGGGGAGCTCCCCTACAACTTATTTAGAAGAGTTAAATAAATTTCCTGTTAATTTAAAAAGAGGTGTAATAAAAGAATTGGAAATAATGGGAGTGAACAGTATAAGGATTGGATAGAAAAGGCTAGCGACAGGGAAGAAAGGGGGAAGATATATATATATTAATTAAATCAAACTGGTTTAATAGCTTATAAATAGAGAATTGGGTCAATTATCAGATAAATTTGGACCCTGTAGAGATAACAAAATGTGAAGAATTAATAATTCAATTAAAACAAAAAGATTCATTAATAAGGTACAGTATATGCATTATAATGAATAGTGGGGAAACATATAAATCATTGAGAGAGGGAGAGATATGGAAAATTGATGTAAAATTAGAAATTAAGGAAGATGTCTAGTAAATAATATGGAAAGAAAGTATTATGAAATATATGTCAGTGAGAATTACAGCACATAGTTATAAATTAGTTTGGAGATGGTATATGTCTATAGTCTGACTAAATTATTATGGCAGTAAATATAAAAAGGAATGCTGGAGGTGGAAAGAAAAGAGAAGGACATCTTTTCATTTAAGGTGGGACTATAAGGTTGTAAAATTGTTGTTAATTTTATTGTTGCATTTTTGTTCATCGTATTTTTCATTTTTTGAAATCAATAAATATTAAATTTTTAAAAAAGGAAATGGAGCAGAAGACAGAGGTCGTCCACCTCAAAGTAGAAAGCCAGCGAGCTGCCCAAAAGAAAGACCAGCTGAAGAAAGATCTGGAGTAAATCTCCCAGCCACAGGTAGATTGTCTTCTAATTAACCTTTCCCAGCATACCCAGTGATGAACGATGGTGGTAAAGGTTAATGGAAGTTGCAATCCTTCAACATCTGGAAGGTATTCCCCTGTCCTGATTTAAAGGCAGAAAGAGCACAGCCTTTCTTCTCTGGACAGAAAACCTAAAAACAATGGAACCACCCCTTAAATGGTGGAAGTCATGTTGGTATATGCAAAATTTGGAAAAGTTGTTTTTCTGCACCTTGTAGTCTAGAAAAGAACTTTTCCTGAGCTTTCATCTTTTCTGATGACTGGCCAGGAAGCAGTCATTCAATTTGGAGCATTAAGGATCATCCTTTGAAGTCTTTTACAAATGTCATGTTTCAATTATAGCTTCATATCTCCTGTCAACCTAGCAGTTAGAAAGCAAGAAATTGCAAGTACAGTAGATAAATAGGTACCCCTTCGGTAGGAAGGTAAACAGACACTCCGGTGTCTGGGCATGCCTGCCACAAGTCCATGGAAACATCTGCAAATGCAGACAGCGCTGGCTCCTTGGTTATAAACAGAGATGAGAACTGAATCCTAGAGTTGGATACAACTGGCTTTTGGGCAAGGGCGACCTGGCAAAAAGCCAGGAGAAAATTTTTCCCCTATTACTTGTGGAGGTGCCTGGTTTATAAGGAAATAAAATTGTGCTATCTTCCTGCTGTGTAGGGATATGCACATAAAGATTAGTGAGAAAATACATTCTTACAGAGTGAAATGTAACTTCTATGGTAGCTTAACTGTTAGGCTACATAAGATTAAATGTACTTTAGCTTCGTGCAAAGTATCAATAATTCTACGTAATGAAATGTAATGTGGTAACTTAACAACTCTTATAATAATAAGACACTTATAATAATCTGTTCCATCATGTTGCATCCTTGTTAATTGAACAGTTAATTGTGAGAACACATTCACCAATAGGTGGTCAATAATACAGAATGTTAATTTCCTATGATGCTGAAAATGTCTGTTTCTTGTTCAGATGAACATTTACAGAACATTCCTTATACTCGAGTATAAGCTAAGGTTTTTAGCCCCATAAATGAGCCCCCAAAAGGGGGCCAGCTTATACTCAGGTCGGTTCCCAAGCCCACACTGGAGTGAGATGCGCCAACAATTTAATTAATTTTACCATATTTTCAGGTATTTTGATTATTGAAACTCACTAGCAGCTGCTTCATTTCCCACCCTCGGCTTATACTCAATCTATTTTCCTGGGTTTTCAGATCAAAATTAGGTACCTCAGCTTATATTCGAGTCGGCTTATACTCAAGTGTGTACGGTATTAGCTTAACAACTTCAAAATAACATTGTGAGCATAACAAACTTATCTATGAACAAGTATTTCTGTAAAATACAAAAACAATTCAATTAGCAACCTTTATTTTTAAAACATTGTTCCCTCAGTGAGGCAAACTTTTTAGCTACAAAATCTCTTAAAAGGTTTACTTTCCCTGTGTGTCTTGCCTTCTAGCTTGGAAAATTTTCTATTTTTGTTTCAGAGTCTCCAGCCCACCGGCAGGGAGAAGCAGCTGAATAACACTCTTAATAGCAAACCTTCAAATTAGAAATTCGTTGGTTGCAAAACTTATCAATCAAATACATCTGTTTCTTAATGAGGGAAGAAATAGCATTCAAAGAATTTAGACACTGGTTCTTATCTTTACGTCAACCGAAAACATAAAACTCTGCCAGTGGTGAGCAGTGGAAGCAAAACAGATAGTGTGCCTGGAACTACACAGTCTCTCACATCCCAAGTCTGCTGTCCCAAGTCCGCCGTCTCCCCAAGTGCTGCCACTGGTCTCGTCCGACTCTCCTTGAGCCCCCCTCAAGCGCGCAAAGCTCGAATCTCCGCTGTCACATCACCTTGCCACTGACCATCCTCTTAGCAGGTCACTCTCCAAGCAGGTCACTCTCTTTCCCTCCCTCCTCCTCTCTTACATTTCCAGGCTCTCATCTTACTCTCGTCTGCCTCCGAGCACTCCACCTTCTCTCTTACCCCTTTCTATTTCCCTTCTCTACTTTAACTTCTAAACTTTATGAAGCCTCACGTGCATGTGGTCCTCCCTCACAGCATCAACCCATTTCCGGCTTGGTCTTCCTTTTCCCCTGCTGCCTTCTACCTTGCTCAGCTTCATTGCTCTTTTTGCCAGAGACTCTTCCCATCTCATGATGAGCCTAAAGTAGAAAAGCCTCAGCTTTATCACTGTTGCTTTCATGGTTGAATTGCTGTAGAACTCATCTATTTTTCTAACTGGCACAAAGCTGTCTTCCAGCACCACATTCTCCCTCTCCCACCCACCTCTGATCAGCTTTCTTTACTGTCCAGCTTTCTCATTCATGGTGGTTGAGAAGAACGCATAGGTGTGAATGACTTTGGTCCCAGTGAAACATCCCTAGACATGGCGATCTTTTCTACTTATATCATTTTCACCATTCCAAGTCTCGGTCATCTTGTTTGTTTGTTGGGGGGGTTGTTTGGTTTGTTTGTTTGTTTGTTTGTTTTCTTGCTTAAGAAAATGATAAAATCTTCTGTTCAGAATGGGAGAAAATCATAAATAGAAGATACTGAAAAGACTTCAGAGGATTTTTTGGATAGTGGAAGAGGTCACATGGATACCACACCAATAAATAAAACTGTCAGATGTGAATTAAATCTAGAGAATTCACATTTACTTAATTTCCTTTCTTAGATCTGAGTAGGACTTAAGCAGAGATGATTTGTTGGTACCTGAAAACCTGGCCCAATACCTTTTTCTATGAAACACTCAGTCTACAATTTCATCCTGTTTTCCAAGTTAGCTGTTTGATGGTTTGATCAAGGCATCCATCATCACATCGTCAGTTGGCGAGTCACTCAAAAAGTTTCTTTGGTGCCTTGTTTGTGGCCTTAGTTGGAGACAAGTGGCCACAAGTCCAGCTTCTCCCCAGCCTGTTGTAATGAGTAAGAGCAAGAAGAGTGTCACCATTATCTAGGGAAATGGAAGTAATTCTCCACCTCTTTTTCTTTGGTAGTAGGTAGGAGGTGAGTCTGGCCAGGTTATCCTGCTATGGTAATAGAGTAGACCATACTTCCAGAGACTCAGTGGTCTTGGTGAAGTCGACAGGAAAGGGTGAGGGTCCCGAAGTGGATTAAATCCCACTTGAATCCCTCTTGATGGAGGGCAGCAGCAGCTTCATCCATCCTGGCCTGGGGACTGAGGAAGACTTTGTGTGCCAAAAGGGCTCAGGACCAGAAAGTGATGCGTGGAACTGGATCAGTGGTACGGCGTGTCATGCTGCAATGTGAGCATGCTGCAATGTGAAAGGCAGATGAGAGGCCACTGCATATTCAGGACCGTCTTCATGGCTGGTCGCCACAAGAATCGCCAATAATCGGAATCAGATATGGCAGAAAGTGGTTTTTGTGGTTAAGGTGCTTCTTCAATAATCTCTCTGGCTGTTTATTTTAAATAAATGTCTCTGAACTGACCCTTTGGGAAGTCTGTCAAGAGAATTGGGCGACAAGGGCTCTTAGGGGGCATTTTAATCACAGGTGAAATTTGTAGTCTGTTAAATATAGACTAAATACATAAATTTATTTAAAAAGACAAAAAAAATGTTGTGGCATCTTAATAAAGACCAACTCCTCTATGTAACTTATTTAAATTTATTTATTTAAATAAATCACAAATGTAAATAAATGTATTTATTTAAAATACATTTATTTATTTAAATAAACAAGAGGAGTTGGTCTTTAAAGTGTCACAACGTGTTTTTTTTGTTGTTGTTGTTTTCGTTGTGTTTTGTTTACTCTCTCATTCACAAGGTTACCATGACGCTAAGGTGGAGCGTCAGTTTGTAACCCTACCAAGCCCATTGAAATCCCGTCCCCAGGGCGGGGGGGCTCAAAGTCTCGCGAGATCACGCGGCCTCCGTGGCTCTGTCAGTGGGCGGGGCTAACTCACAGCCCAACCGCCTCTTTCGCCCCGCCTCCTTTCTCTGCTGGAACCGGAAAAGCAGGGGAGGGTCTTTTGAGGATCGACGTTGGTGGTGTCAAATGGAAACTCACGTCTCTCCCCGTGGGCCTTTTCTGGCCCGGCAGTAAGAGAACAATCCTTTTTGTGCGTAGTCTTGAGATAGGAAAGCTGAATTCGTCACTGTAACCTTTTCTGATAGTGTCTGGCTGATCAAGCGCAGCATCAACAGTTCAGGTGAGTGTCAGCTGTGTCAGCTGTCAGTAAACATGACGCTTAATTGAAGGCACTAAGTAATAAATGGCACATCATCCCATTTCTAGGCATGCTTGAAGCGAATTAGACTACTTGATCTACCCATTTTTCATGAAGACTTTGCAAGTAATGAAGGCACGTATGCATTGAAAAGTGGAGTGGATTGGGCCAGTGTTGCACATTGACTTAAATACTTAATCTAGAATGTGCATTCCTGTTAATAATACTGCAGGGTGTATCTCCAGAAGCACTTCAGCAGGTAAATATTGACTAATTTGTAGTCGGTGTCCCTGAAGAGGTGCTCCTGCTCAAAGACAAGCAGTACTTTGCTGATTTAGATTCAGGAGCTTAATCTGGCTTTCTACTGTTTGAATTTCTGCTCCCTTTGTAAGTATAGTGACTAGTCCTTCCACAATAAGGAACACCATTCAGCTCTAAAAATGCATCTATTTACTGGGCTTCATCTCCAGTTCAAATGCTGTAGTCTTCATTGCCAGGATAAAATAGGTACAGCAAAACACCGGATAACGATTGGATCGGATAACGCTAAAATCGCATCACATTAAGTAATCTGGGGAGGAGAATTGGATCGAATGACGTTAAGGTCCTATGGGATGGATCGGATAGCAACCGCTAAAGCCTGTGCGGTTACAGTGTATCTCTATGGAGCTTTAACGTTATCCGATCCATCCCATAGGATTTTAACATGCATCGGATAACACTAAAAATCGGATAACACCAAGACTTGTGGAACCAAGTTTTAGCGTTATCCAGTGTGTTTACTGTATGTTTAAAATGGGTTCTGTATCCATTTTGCTGAGTTTTTAGATATATCTTCCTACTAGTTTTCTCTTAGGATATTTTGGACTTCACATAGGATTAGGAAGGCATTTGGGACATTGCCAAAATGGTGATGACATCTATGTCAACCCTCTAAATTGTAGTAAAAAGCTTACTTCTGACACTTGTGTATTCTAAGGTGTGTAATAGAGAATAAACTTTGAAAAGACAAAAAAATCAACTTTACCCCATATAAAATTACTCAAAAATATGTAATACCTGTAACGAACAAATATACTCATGAGCAGGTCTTCCTGCCCACCAGTAGTTGGTTCCTGCTTCCAAGCTCTCACCCTACAGCTAAGCAACCCAGGATACTAGATTAGTGTAGATACGGTAGCGCACAGCCAAGTAAACACTCCAGGCATCTTTGGGTATTTTAAAAGTATATTGTAATCAGAGCAAGTTACAGAAGAAAGTTTATCAAAAGTTCAGAAAACATCAACATAAAGAAAACTTTTCTAATTGAGGAAGCCCAAGGGGCCCCTCCCTTCTCTTAAGTCCCTACATGTTTCTCGGTTCACAGCTCACTCTTAGAGAGAAGCATCCAATCAAGAGAGTGTCTTGCCTCCTCCCTCTGGGTTACATCTCCTCCCTCAGGGTCCACCTCCTTGCTATTCCCCTAAAGGAATCCAGCCAAAGATCATACAGCATAACATGTCCATTAGGTTTCATTTCTTCCAATTCATGAGGCTAGCATGTTTACACATTCCAATCTCTCTAAGGTATGTGCTAAAGGTTCTCCCAGACACATAGAAATTTCCACCTTGGATAAGGCTAAAACCAGGGCACAAATCCTGCCCTTAACAATACCAAAATAACATGAAGGTATTATTTTGCCTCTTCATCACTGAAGCAGTGGGACATGATGTGGCTGCAATGAATATTGGTTGCATTTGTTAATGATACAGTGCAGCCCTAGGCAGCCACGTACATTAGAAAAATGGTTCCTGCCAACAGCGTCTGTTGAGTTATCAGATTTCTGTATGATGGTTCCATACATACGGTATATTTTCTGGGAAACAGAACAGTTTGGTGTTAAAGAAAGGCTGATAAAAATTTTGGAACTGAGATATATACCCTGATTTCATTTGAGACTGCTTCCTAATTAGAAAGATCCAAGAAATATACAATGTGTTTTGTTTACTGGATGTGTGATAGCATTTGCTGCTCCACAAAATGAGAGAGTACTGACTTGCATAGTTATAACAATGTGGTGAAACCAATGGGAGGAACTGTTTCAGGGCATTCTCATTTTGAAGCAATTCTGCTGAAATACAGATTTTTGTCTTTCAAATGCTGACGGAATTCCTGCATTCAGTACAGGTGACGACGGGGAAAACAACGGACCGAATATAGCCACTGAAGAACCAGATTAGTTTTCTGAAATCCAGAATACCAAAGAAGACTATGGTTCATCTTTAAGCACTATATTAACCGAGGAGCAACAGCAGAGAATTAAAAGAAACAGGCAATTAGCCCTTGAAAGAAGACAAGCAAAAATACAAGCCAGCAGTTTGGTACAAAAAGATGGTAGGTTACAAAATATGGTTTGAGGCAGAAAAGTTTGGAATGTTGAACTAGGTAAAGGCTTTCAAGCAAGAGAAAACTTTACCTTTAGCATTACTGAAAATTTCTCTTCTGATATTTACTGCTCTGGAACCCATGGTTTTCCATTAAAGTAAGGTGAAGCTTGGATGAAAGTAAACCAGTAAACTTTGAACTAAAAAGTAAAATAAACAAGATAATGCTTTTGTAACCTTCATTGTTAAATATTTGTATCCGTGTCCATGTTTTATGCAGGAAATAAAAGTTGCTATCTATCCTGTCTGCAAGAGCACAAATGCAGTTCAAAGCACAGATTAAAAATTACAGAAAACCTTCTCAACCACCAGAGTCATATCAGCGGACACTAAGTCTGTGGCTGGGTATGTGGAGGTCCACAGAGTCGATCCTGGCAGCCTTCAATGTTTATGCTAATAAGATATGCAAGTTGAGCATGTCCTCTGGGTTCTGTAACAAGTCATCTGGGCAACAGCATCCTTTTACCCAAAGCAACTGAAGAAGGTGGAAGCCAACACATTTTGCTTCATTACTTTTGCTTGTGAGTCACGCCTATAAATGCATAACGTTTAGCAGATAAAGTAAAGCAATGGAGGCAGCAGCAAATTGTACACCTTTGGAAAAGGAAAACTTTTCAAAATAACATCCCAGCAGATTCTTGTGCACTGTAGTCTGCAAAAGCTTCAATATGAGGTAGCTGATGTGGTTAACTTTGTTGTAACTGTTCAGTGACTTCTAGTATTACCATATTTGCCAGTGTATAGGATGCACCCCCTCCCTTAAAATGGAGTGCATCTTGCTTGCCTGCAAATATGGTATTCACTGTATATAGTGGCCTCTAGTGGGCCACTTTGGTAATACGTAGCTCTGGGGCATCATGAGTTCAGGTGCACCTTTAAGAGGCTTTCTAGCCTCAAAGCAGGAATTGGGAAGCGATTTGGGCGAGTTCTTCAATGGGCTTGTGCCTGACGGAGCTGGTTTTGCAAACCAACTGGCACCAAGTGAAGGGAGCCAAAGCTTCTCCGGAGGAGGAAATTATTTCTTCCTTTAAAATGTGTATTAAAAAGGGGTGTGTCTTATACTCTGATGTGTTTTATATGCCAGCAAGTACAGCATATGCTAAGAATTTGAAGAACTAAGTTGTCACATTTTTTTTATCAAGTTAATAACAAATTGTACCCTGAGATATTTACAATGTTAGGTACAGAATTCACAGAGGTTGCTCTTAACTCTTCGAAGTGTACAGTATATAAAAATAGTTCCTTAAAATATAGCTGTCTCCTTAGGTAGAGAAGGTGCATTATCATACAAGATGGCTATGTTAAATAAAGAGCAGCCAACTAAAATGATAAAAAACCAGGCACCTTTGGAAAATATATTAGGCTCCCTGTGCAAAGATGGCCAAAGTCCTTATACAAGAGCTCTGTAGAAAACTGATTTCATGCTCCGCTCTCTGCAGTTGTATCTAAGAGCGCCAAGTCCTTAATTTCCTCCAGCAGCTGATACAGGGTAAAGCCTGGTGTCTGGCGATACTCTTCGTATCCCTCCTCCATCTTCTTCGGTTTGGCCTTTTCATGAGCATGCAGGGCTTCCTCAGCGGTCTTGGTGACTTCCCTGACCAAATCTGCTCTAGACACCTGGGGATTCTGGGACAGTTCTGTTCCTGATGTCTTGCCGGGCTTGCAGTTGGTCAACTGAAGTCGAATTCTGTCAGCATGGCAACGAGAACTCTGTACGTGGATATTTACCTGAGGAAGGAAACGAAAAAATAAAATTCTCTTGCTTCCATATATAAAGGGGTAGTACAGGGAATCTCAACCAGTGGCCCGTGGGCCAGATGCGGCCCCTGGCACCATTTCATGTGGCCCTCCACTGCCTCCACCACACCAGGAGGTGCCATGTAGTGGAGGAAGGGCAAAATGTCCGTCTGGCCCCCGAAGCTGTCTGAGGGAGCGTGACCCAATGGCCCCCGGCTTTAAAAGGCTGAGAACTCCTGGGGTAGAGCCTTGGACATAGGTTTGTAACTTACTGTCACGTGGTCAAAGAGGTTCAAAGTAACAGCACTTCCAACCGTGGGCGTGGAAATAATTTTGCTGGGGAAACGCCGAAGAGAGCCAGGTTTCCATTCACAATTCCCATCACCTTGGCAAGATAGGACCAGACCTTCCTTATTTTTCATGTAGGCAGCCCCTTTAATGCCATACCTGTCAAGATTATGCAAACATCTTGGGCAACAAATGTACAGTGGTACCCCGCATAATGAACACATCGTAAAACAAAAAATCCGTATAATGAAGCGTTTTGGTGCTATTGGTGATACCCCACATAACAATAAAAAAAAGTTATGTTGGGTATACCCCATATTACAAACATTTTTTCCCTGTTATGCGGGGTATCGCCAATATGATTCTCAGAACAAAAAATGCATATAATAACGAAGAGCTCCATGGAACCTGATGTCCACAATAAGTACAAAAACAGTCTGACACAGTTCTTTAGCAAATCCGGTACCGAAGCACAATACCACTAGTAGTTAGTTCTGCAATACCTCTAGTAGTTAATTCTGTGTCATCAAGTCAGAACCGACTTCTAGTGCCCCTAAGGTAAGTGAGATCGTTGATGAGCGTTTCGCCAGCTCCACTCCCCCAATGAGTTTCCATGGCTGAGCAGGGATTCGAACCCTAGACTCCAGGGTCCTAATCTGTCACTCTATCCCCTACGATGCATCAGGCACCCAAAAGCCTCCAGTACTGGGTTAAGTCCCAAAGTGGCCCCTTGCTTGTCATCCTGGCATCCTCTTCCCATTTAGCTCAGAAACCCATAACATGCCCCCCCCCTTGGATCCTGTTGTGCCAGAGCTGCCTTACCTGGGAACAAACACAAGGACCCCGTTTGCTCGAATTGAATAGATGACCCCCTCGGCGGTAGAAGGTTCCTCTCCCTCGGGGTTCTTCCCCTTGAAGTACATAGACTGGAAAAGCTCAGTGGACAATTTCTGGACATGCTGAGCAGCCTGTTCGAAGAAAGCCCTTGGGGTTAAGATGCCGCTCGCTTTTGCAAGGGCAAGCTCAGAACATTTCAGAACCACAGTGGCTGAAATTGCTAGAATCTCATTTCTAACTGGTAAAATGCTTAACACAGGAGTGCCCAAACTCCGGCCCAATTCATCCAGCCGGCAGCGCCCTCATTGCTCCCGGAAGCGGAAGTAAAATGTGCCCACTTCTGGGAGCCCCGAGGGTGCCGGCGGCTGGATGAATTGGCATCGGGGGTTGGATCCAGCCCACAGGCCGTAGTTTGGACATTCCTGGTTGAGCAGAGAAAATGGCAGCCTAAAATCTATCTCATCCTGTTGCAAAACAGATGGCAGGTTGCGTTTTACTTCCACTTCCAATGGGAGGAAGCACGTGACCGGCCAGCTGAACCATGTGACCGTCCCACAGCCTGAAAAGTTTGGGCACCCCTGGCTTAACATATTCAGCACAATCACCAAATGTCTCACCTGCTCCGTATAGTCATTGATGTTAAGAACTGTAACGCTTAAAGCAGCCACCAAAGCAAAGACTAGGAGGGACCAAGCAGTCTTGGCCATGGCTCCTTCCCTCTGGAATAACCTCAGAGCACTGGTGGCGAACCTATGGAACATGTGCCAGAGGGAGCACTCATCGTCCCAGCACAGAGTTTGCCTCTGCCCAGCAGCCCAATGGGAGCACTTCCTCCCTCCCCCCAGCACGCGATCCACTCCGCCCCTCTGTTTGGGCACTTGGTCTCTAAAAGGTTCGCCATCACCGTCATAGAAGTTCACCAGGTGCCATCTCTCCCTGTTTCCTTAATAAACTAATTAAGACAATTGATTAAAGGGGCTTTCTACTGGTGGTGAATCCTGACTTGAGATGCTCACATGGATTTTGCTATTTTTATTTAAAAGGTAGGTGCTTACAGTAATTTTTAGCGAGCGACAGGGTTCACTGTACTTTGGGGTTTTTATTGTATTGATTGTACGGTGTTGTAAATGTATCGTTTCACTGACGTTCCGCTCACCCTGTTTCTGTTGTTGATATGTCTACACAGTTCCTCGAGTTCTTTGTTGCCCAACAGGCTGTCCCTGGTGCCTGCCTTCCTGTCTTTAGAAGTGGCCACCAGCAGAAGTCTATGGACTATAATGTCAGCATATCTCCTAATGGGCGAAGTGAAGTGGGTATATTTATCCAGAGCAAGACCTAGAGAGAAAAGGAAGCACCGATTAACGGGAAGTCTGTAAGGCAAACACTGCAGGGGTCAAAACGTGGACTTAAGAGTCAGAAGCATAAATGACAGTAAATACCATAGTGGAAGAAGTCTTCTTCGGGACAAGAGCCAGTCGAAAAATAAACCGCATTAGACATTGCCTGAGTGGCCATGGATCTCAACAACTTATTCACAAGGGGATCAGAAGGGTCGACTGCTTTATCCAAAGAGTCAGCTAGTGCCTTGTTAGACCTAGGAAGAGCAATAAAAGTTAGCCAGTACAGAGGACGTTACATTTAAATGGATTGTTCCATGGCATAGAAGCTTGTCGCTATAATTCCACTCCACCAGACGACTCTGAAGAAAACATCTGACTTCCTCCACCCACCCAAATCAGACTGGTGGAAAGATCTTAATCTCCCCACCCCCTCATCAACCTCAAACAACTTATCTGCAAAAAACAAAAACCACCTGTAAACGCATCATAAAATTTATAGAGGTCAGAAAAAAAGTGAAATAAGAACATCTTTTATCTGTTCAAAGCTCTTTCTAAAGTGCACTTTGGAACTTTTTACAGTTTTCGTCACTTTAGAAAGAGTATTGAACAAAAAAAAATACTTTTTTTGGCCTTTTTTCTGATCTCCAGAACGTATTATTTGGTTTTCAATTCATTCCTATGGGAAACTGCATTTCAGTTAACGGGATTTTTGCATTACGACGAACCCCATGGCAAGGGGTTCATTCCGTTAACTAAGGTACCACTGCATAGACAAGTTTGACCATCAGGGAGAGGTCAGAGTTGGAACTTGGCGGGAGAGAGTGGTGCAACTCGGCCCTTGGCTGAAGAGATCCCCGTCTACTTACCTTGTATCTATGAAGAAGCCCTTTGCGCTGGCACATTCCCAGAGCTCAGCAAAGAACTCCTGGCGTGGCGGTGGGTGTTGACGCAGCAGAGCGTGGTGAGGGAACCCCTCCCAGATCTTTTTGGCCACCCAGTGGTTTGCAAGGATCATACACTCTGCGATGGTCTCGTGGACTTCCAGGGGCTGCTGAGGGACGAGGTCATCTATATTCTTCTGAGCATCCAGCTGAACTCTGACCTCCATCCCTTCCAATTCCAGGGCTCCCCAGCTGTCCCGTTTAGCTCTAAGATGACGGGCAATATCAGTCAGCTTTCCTATGGCCCAGACCAGCTCACGTAACCTGTCCTCTCTTGCGTCTTCATCCAGGCCTCTCAGCTCCGGGATTTCATCCACTGCGCTCAAGTCTCCCTCCAGCAGGGCTTGTGCGGCCTCGTAAAAGAGCTTGTAGGAAGAGCGGATAATGGTCCGGGCGTACCTAACCTCTTTTATCTCATAGGAGGTATGGTCAAGTTCCCAGATGACGCTCACAGCATACCTTGAAGAGAAACAAGCACTTTTTTCATTATGAAGAATTTGGGGGGAATTGAAGCCCAATCCCTACAATAGGGATTCTCAACCTGCAGGCTGGATGTGGCCCACGGCACCATTTCATCCCCCCCCCCCCTCCCGCTGCCTCCACCACACCAGGAAGTGCCATGTGGTAGGGGAAGGGCAAAATGGCCTTCTAACGGGAGCGTGACCCGGCCCCCAGTTTTGGGTCATCTCACCTAGGCAGTCTACCAGAGTGATTCTGAATGCAAACTGCTTGCACTCCAAGCCACAAAGCGATTATCATCTCCCCAAGGCCTCGTGCAAGAGAAATGCACACGTTCAAGAGCTTAAGAGCTCACCTGTCCACATTCCCAAGAAGAGAGCATACGTTCGCGCTCAAGACGGCAGGCAACATGTCATAGCGGCGATCAGCTAAGTAGTAAGTCGTGGCTCTGGAAATTAGAGAAATAAATGTTATAATGCTTGCAAAAGGTAAAGGTCACCCTTGCTCGAAAGCCAGTCGTATCCGACTCTAGGGTTCAGTGCTCATCTCTGTTTATAGCCAAAGAACCAGCGCCGTCTGCGTCTGCAGATGTTTCCATGGACATGTGGCAGGCATGACTAAACACCGGCGTGCACAGAACTCCCTAGAGAGTTTGGACTCTTTGCAAATTCCCTTTCATAGAATTTGTGTGAGGAATACAGATGTTGGACTCTGCCCTTTAAGACAAGAATCTCTTATGTCCACTAAGAAATAAACCCACCTTGCTCTGGCCTCAATATCCGTGTAAGAATTTGCCGCCACAAAATGTGTCACATCTGCAATATGAACACCCAGTTCCAGGTTTCCGCTGGGCAGCCTTCTAAGGGAGAGGGCATCGTCCACATCCTCACAGCCTTTTGGATCGATGCTGAAGACGAGATGCGTCTCCCTCAAATCAATGCGCTTCAGCTCTTCTTCGGAAGAGACTTTCCACTGCTTCTCTGGGACAACAACTGGCAATTCACACATCTGTATCCAATTCAAAACTCTACAATCAGTTGTCCAATTAAAAACTATTAAATTGGGATAATAATTAAAATGTGTAAAATGATCAAAAGCAGGATTTAAAACATTAAAAGCTAGAAAAACAGACAATCGCTTCGCTTAAAAACTAGCATCCGGGGGATGTCAGTCTACTGTACTGACCTGTGCTTCAGAGAAAGGACTGACAGAAATGCTATTTTCTGTCAAGATGGTTTGAATCTCTCCTTCCAGATCCCCTATCCGTCCCAAAACCCGCACAAAATGGCCGTTTGGGTACAGTGACGTCGACTCCCAAGAATCAATGCGTACGACGACACGGAAGTCCTGGTGCGAAAACATACAGCCAATGAGGCAATTCAACGAAAGAGCAAATCAATGAGCAAACACGGCCCGAAATGGATCCAGTATTTGCCCCCCCCCCCCCCCAAGAACTGTTTACCTGCAGGGCCTCCGCTTGCTGTGTGCTAATCCTGATCTTGGGGATCCTGTGATCCCAAGGGGTCACAAGGACTTTCTGGACATTTTTGCCATGCAACTGGCTCTCTTCTCGAGATGGGAAAGTGACCGCGTAATCACGCCAGTTCTTCTGTAGGATGCCAACCACTTTACCTGTGGAGGAGGAATAGATTGCTGCTTATTTCTCAGTAGCAAGAAGGAGAAGCAAAAGAGGACCACATTGGGGCTATGACAGATCCGGCCTGTGGTGCCATTTCATGTGCCTCCACCTCCACCCCTCCTAGGGCGATTGAGGGGGAAAAGGAGTGCCCCTTTGAACACACACACACACACACGAGTTGGTACTCTAACCTTACCTGTGGGCATTGGTTCACTGGTCACCTCCCCCGGGGTCTTGTCTTCCATCTCGTTCTCACACAGAGCGGCCGTCCGTCCCTTCCATTCATTTCGGGGCAGCAATTCAACTGCTACGACATCTCCATGGATGGCCCTGTTTCGAGCTTTCATGCCATAAAGGAGGACGTCGGTTTTGAGGTCTGGGTACAAACAAGGGAGGAAGAACTCATCAAGATGAGAGAAAACGGGCAAATGATTCACATCCTCCCCCCCCCCACCCCCGGTTTGGAGGCAATCATTGAGTCTAGTTCCCCTTTTCGACGTAAAGGTTGCTCTTGTTTGAAAGTCAGTTGTATCTGACTCTAGGGTTCAGTGCTCATCTGTTTATAGCCAAAGAGCCAGCACTGGCTGCGTCTGCAGACGTTTCCCGTGGACATGTGGCAGGCATGCCTAGACACCAGAGTGAACGGAACACTGTTTACCTTCTTACCAAAGTGGTCCCTGTTTATCTACTTGCAATTTCTTGCTTTCAAACTGCTCATTTGGCAGGAACTGGGACAGAGATGGGCGTTCATTCTGTCGTGCAGCACTCAGGTCTCAAACTGCTGACCTGCCGACCTTCCAGTCGTCAAGTCCAGCATCTTAATGGCTAAGCCACCGCAGTCCTCGCAGACTATTGCATAATTATGAGAAATCTGAAATGGACCTAGGATGGGGCAGTAACTGCCCACTGATCCACTCCCAGCCTAGCCAAGGAGCTGGTAATGATGCCAAGAAGGGGGCCGTGCCATTGGATGAAGGTGAAACCCTACAGAACCCAAATGAGGCTCACTCTCAAAACTGAAGGAAGAAAACTCGGGCTCACCTGTTTCTTTATTGCTGGCTCCTTGAAGACGCACAAAGCCTTCCACTTGCGCCCTGTGCTTATTCACATTAAGGACTCCCTACAAGATATCAGATTTGGAACAATGAAGAAAGAAGACACACCCACGGACCTTTGTACACTAATACATTTATGAGCTTGATGCCATCCATGGTGATAGGCAACTCTTTTGCAGATCAAACCCACCCACCCCCCACCCCCAATAGATGGATCTGACTTTCTGTTCAACTCTGGATGTTTCATGTGTCGGCAGAAATGGGCTTGCTCTCAGATCTGCCTTCCATCAGCACATGCATCAAACTAAATCTTGACCTTTGGGTTATTTTCTATGCAGAGATCATAAGTATAACCTGAATGTATCTTCCTGATTTGATCCCAGCTTCCAGTGCTTCCGCAGGGACATGTTCCGCATACTCCTTCCCTTTATTCTCTTGGCTTTCGTTCTCCCGTTCCCGCCGCGACTGGACGATGGAGTCAAAAAGTTCATGAGCAGCTTTTAAGTCAGGCCAAAAGTTGTCCAAGTAAGTCTGCGTGGATAGATGAAGAAGAAGATTCATGTTAAAAAATTAAAGATTATGACTACAGTGGCTCAGGTGGTTACCGGAAATGTTTGACTATAATTTGTCCCGAATATAAGTCGAGGTACCTGATTTGGACCTCTAAAACTAGAAAAATAGGATAAGTTGGGAGTGGAAAATGCAGCAGCTGCTAGAGAGTTTCAATAATTAAAATACATGAAAATAAAGTAAAATTAATTAATTTAGACATTTGAGTTTTTATGGTAGTGTTAGTCTGTATGTTTCAATTTGCTCCACCGCAGTTTTGGGAGCCTCGGAGTCGTTGACCCAAGTATAAGTCGAGTCCCATTTTTGGACCTCATTTGGGGGACTAAATCTCTCCAAGCTCCAAACGTACCAACTGTCGAATTATTCCACTTAACAACTACTTACGAATCAAACAAAATGCACTGAGAACAAAAGGAAAGACTATGATGGTTTAAAAAGTTTTTTACCAGCTTTTACAAAAGCAATTATTTTGCATCAAGTCGACATTTAAATCTTATTCGTCCTTCCTGAGAGGTATATTCCCCCCTTTAATGTCTTTGCAATTCAACAGTTTTGATGTTTATCAGGATTTAATTTGTGCTGTTTTAACTCGTACAAACTAAGAAAAAGCACAGAGGCGTTTTTTCAGTCAGTCTATGAAGAGTTTGTTCTGTTTTGACAATTAACTAAAGCTCAGAAATATTACCTTGAATGAAATCACAAAGACACCTTCGGTTTCACTTCCAAACTGCTGGACTGCTTCTTCATCATCTGTGACCATGACAACGGGCATCTGGCCCATAAAGTGATTATAGTACCACACGGATGCATTGTAGATACTCCTAGGGGAGCAAGCATTCACGTTTACTGATCTGGGTCACTTGACACGGCTGGAGCAAGGAGGCTGGGGGTTCAAATCCCTTCTGTGCTTGACCTTCTTTTCTTTCTGTGTGGTTTCTAGCATTCATATAGAGTGACACCCCTAACCTCACACTGCAAACACCCCAGAATAAAACACCGCAAGGCATTTCTGACTGAGTACAATTAAGGAGCTTGCAATAAAGGAGTTTATCCCAGGCCAGGTCTGGAAGATGGACTGGGAGTCGCTAACCAGAGTTTTGTAACATTCTCAGATATTTTCAAGACTGCAGTGGCTGAACTTGTTGACTGGAAGGTCAGCAGTTTGAAACTGAGTGCCGTACAACAGATTGAGCTTCCGTCTCTGTCCCAGCTCCTGGCAACCTAGCAGTTCGAAAGCAAGAAATTGCAAGTAGATAAATAGGGACCACTTTGGTGGGGAGGTAACAGCGTTCCATGGACATGTCCACGGAAATGTCTGCAGATGCAGACAGTGCTGGCTCTTTGACTATAAAAAGAGATGAGCACTGAACCCTAGAGTCAGATACAACTGGCTTTCAAACAAGGGCCACCTTTACCAGATACTTTCAGCGGCCCCATAAGCTGAAAACATACATACCTCGTCTGCCACTTTTCTAAAGACTCTCCTCTCTCCCTCGGCAAATAAGAAAGCAGATGGAATTCATTGAAAAACATAACACAATCATGACGGGCATCCTTCACCAAATTTCGCAGTTTACTGTACTGTCTGTAGAGGAAACAGGGCAGGGGGACAGATTGTGTTAAAATAATACACCCGGACTGAAGGAAATTCAATTTTACCCAGAATAATTAAGCTTCAGACTCTCTTGTGCACATAAGTAAATTTCAAAAACAGGTTGAGCACAAACATAAAATCCGCTCACACTGTCAGAATATCTAAATTAACAGCTGTATATTATATTCAGGTACAGTAGCAGTGACTACATGTTTTAATAGGCAAGAGTTATTAAACAACTATATAATAGATAATTTATCAACGTTGTGTGAACTAACTTTTCTTCATCCGACCCATTCCTTGCCTCCTTTTTTTATCACGTCTCTTAGATTCTAACATTGCAGCTTCTATTTTATCATTACAGTGCTTAGATTAAAGTAGGCATTTTATAAATGTTAACAATTACTAAATAAAAGTTTGAACTGAATACAAGTAAATGTACATTAAGTAACTTTAAAGGGGGGAAGAGTTTTAATTTTTGGATTTAACAGTGGAGTTAATTATGGGAAAACATTTATGATTGTCCTTGATTTGTTATGAGAGTAAAATTTAATCTTCCCACACCTTCTGTGTTTTTTTTTTCTCTTTCATTATCAATTGAGAAAATCCTCACCGCCATGGTTTTAACTGGTCATAAAAGGGGAACAACATTAGCTCAGAGAGAGAAAAATTCATTACACTTTTCCTGCCCCTCTGCAGTGGAGCAGTGGAAGTGCTTCATTAGTGACCTTACCATATGGAAAAGGTCACTTAGGCTGTTTGGTTGGAGCCCTTTCTATAGCACCCCAAAATGAGTAAGCCCAGTCTGGCCCATCAAGGGCACTATGGATATGAGGAGAAGACTCCATGGCCTGGCAGGCGGCTGAGGACCTTGCCCACTCCTCTGGCCCAACAACAACGGCCTGAGGGGAGTTAGTCTGTGTTCTGGTTAGGTTGTATTTTGTGAGGTTATATTTTATAATTTTTATTGTACTGTTGCTGTTTTGACTGTAAACCGCCCTGAGTCGCCTCGGCGAATGGGCGGCAATATACATCTAAATAAATAAATAGATAATGTTCATGGAATGGCCAATTTTCTCTTTCTGGAGCAACGGTTCTTAAATACAGGACACTCAATGCCCTTGGATTATAATCCCTAGAAATCTCGAGAAATGCCCTAGGATCTTAACAATTGTAAGAAAGGTTTCTGGATATACACCACAGTTACACAGGTACGACCAATTCTCTTTGGGAAGGCAAAGCGACATATCAACAGAGGGTGGATGGGAAGAAACCCATGTTTTCATTAACCTATTAGTAACATCAATTTAATGTTAAATGTTTTAATTTTTCAAGTTAATTTTCTAACAGCTAGTTTTAATTAAAAAAATTTTTTAAAAAGTGTTGTTCCATTTGGGTGTCTGGTTTGAGTGCTCAAATGTTAACCAACCACTTTTGGGAGGTACTGATAGCAACGGATGAAGTTGACTTTTGCCACTAAGCTAAATTAAATACCTGCGGCCCCTTTGGTGCTGCACTGCTTGACACGCCGTTTGCATGAGAACGAGGCCCCTCAGCTCTGGGAATTCCAATATTTCAAGGTAATCCTGGACCACCTTCCAGTCGGGCACGATATAATGGGTCACATCATCAGACAGCAATTTCCCAACTGAAAAAAAGAATACAAAACTATTTACAGTGTTTGGTAGCTACTATAAGGTGCTTTGAAGAGTAATCCACCACTTACACATCCTAACACAGTCCAAGAAGACAAGTCCCTGTCTGGAGTAACAGATCATCCCAAATCTCAAAATACCAGGTAGGAAAATAAGCGGAGGCAAATAGAAGAACAACATGCAGTTGATTCTATCTACTCTACACCATTTAAATCAGGGGTTCCCAACCTATGGCCCCAACCCATAGCACCATTTCATGTGGCCCTCCACCGCCACACCCGGAAGTGGAAGCAGCCGCGTTTACGTCAGCCGTAAAACACATACATGTCTGTTGTAAACGCGGAAGTGGGTGCATTTGCAACAGCTGTAAATGCACCCACTTCTGCTTCTGGCCTACTCAGCTGTCTGAGGTGTGTGGTCAGGTCCACCGTGCAAAAAGGTTGGCCACCTGATTTAAATCCTGGATTTTGCGGGAGGTTCAAACCATCTCTCTGCAGGACGGAATGAGCTCCCGTCTTTGTCCCAGCAATAAATTGCAAGTAGATAAATAGGGACCACTTCAGTGGGAAGGTAAACAGCGTTCCGTGCACTCTGGTGTCTAGTCATGCCTGCCACATGACCACGGAAACGTCTGCAGAAGCAGGCAGCGCTGGCTCTTCGCCTATGAAACACAGATGAGCACTGAACCCTAGAGTCAGATATGACTGGCTTTCGAGCAACCTTTCCCCTTTCCCCCACGCGATGCCTTCCTTGCCTTAACCCAGGGGTTCCCAAACTTTTTGGGCCGCAAGCCGGTCATGTGATTCAGGGGGCTGATCACTATGCCCCGGGGGGCCAGATTCGGCCCCCAATGCCAATTACTTCCACTTCCTGGAGCGACAACAAGGGCTTTGCAGGCCAGATGAATTGGCATGGGGGGGCCACCCCTGCTTTAAACCCATAATAATGCCACCATCCCTCCCCCCCCCCCAAATCCTCCTCCCCTCTGTCTGGCCCACCGCGGGGACAGTCCGACCGGCAGAGGGCGCTGCCGCAAGGCACGTCGGGCCGCAGGTAGTGCTCGCGCACCACCCGCACCCACCGGCCCTGCAGCCCCCGCAGCTGGAGCGCCTTCTCCGTCCGCAGCATCGCCTCCTTCTGCGCCTTCCCAGAGGGAGGGGCCAGAAGGGCGGAGGAGGCCCCGCCCCCCGGCCAGCCTTCAGCCCCTGATTCGTCTCCGGCCCCGTCCGTCCCGAGAGAGAGAAAGGGGCGGGGCCGGCCCTGAGAGAGAGAGAGAGGGAGAGAGACGGTTGGAGAGGCGGGGCTAGAGCAAAAGGGTGGGCGGAGGGCTGTGAGGGAAGAGATGAGCACTGAACCCTAGAGTCGGATACGACTGCCTTTCGAGCAAGGATGGCCTTTGCCTTTACGTTAAATGGAAATTGGGATCCCGAGGTAGATGTTAAAATACCAATAGGGGAAAAAAACAAGATCCACCTTCATATAAATGCAGTAAGACGGGGTGCCCAAACTAAGGCCTGGAGGCCAGATGCGGCCCCTGAGGCCAATTCATCCGGCCCACGAAGCCATCATCGCTCCTGGAAGCGGAAGTCAATCAATCCAGGAAGAGCTTTGTGGCAAGAACAAACATTCTTGGAACAAATCTTGAAGATGGAGCTAAAGTACTTTGGACACCAGATGAGAAGAGAGGATTCGCTTGAGAAAGCCTTGATGCTGGGAAAGAAGAAGAAGAAGAAGAAGAAGAAGAAGAAGCGGGCGGCAGAGGATGAGATGGCGAGATGGTTTCGTTGACATAACGGGTGCAGAGCTGAGTGGGTTGAGGAAGATGGTGGAGGAGGATGATAGCATCTTCTTCCTTCCTCCTCTGAACTGGGCTGGTGGTTCTTCTTGGTGCAATGGTCCATGGGGTCGCCAAGGGTCGGACTCAACAGAAGCATTCTTGAGGCCACACATGAGCAAAATAGAATGACCGCAGGAGATGAAGAAGGAAGGATCTCATTGGACAACAAGAAACAACATTAAGGGAGGACATCATGGATGAGGAGCTCAACCTCCCTTGGATCACTTGGAGGACCCTGAGTAGGATGAGGGTTGGAATCCCTAAAATGTCAGACCAACACAGGCTCAGGTGGATGGACAACTGGTGGACAACAACACCCAGTGTGGATGTGGAGGGATACAGAATCCATCCTGGCTCATTTGCCAGTCTGCCGACATACTGCCAGAAACATGCGCCAACCAGGACTTAATTTTGGCCAACGACAAAGCCAAGAAAGTGGCTTCATTTTGGCCCTGTAGGTTTTGATCAGGACACGGAATAATAATAATAATAATAATAATAATAATAATAATAATAATAATAATAATAATAATAATAATAATAATAATAATAATAAGCAACCAGCAGCAGCAGCAGCCCTGTTCAGAGGAGGGAGGAAGGCAGGAAGGAAGGAAGAGGATGCTATGCGAGACCTCGTCGCTAGGGGGGGGCGCGCGGGCAGGAGGACGGGGCGGCGGGCACAGCGGATCGGGAGGCGCCGGCGCCTCTTCTTCTCCTTCGGCGGCGGCGGTGGTCGGGGCGGCGGCGGGAGGAGCTGCGCGTTCGAATCCCGGCGGCGGCGGCGGTCGGGGCGGGAAGCGCGGGGGCTTCTTCTGCGCGTCGCGCCCTCCCCACCGCGACCGCGAGGCCGGGTTGCCCCAGGGATGCCCCGAGTGGCGCGGGAGGAGGAGGCTGCATGGAGGACGATTTGGCTTCCGAGGAGGATACTCGTGAGTAGGGAGAGGGGTCGAGGGAGGGAGGCGGTGTTGGCTGGCTCCATCTGCGCCCTAAAAGAGGCTCGATGCCAGGGGGGTGGGGGCGAGGAGGCGGTGGGGGGGCTACCTCGCCCCCCCTTTCCTTGCCCCCCTAAGGGGTTCGGGGGGGGTTCAATTCTCCTGCCCTAGTTTGGCTACACCTGGGGGAGAAAAGGGGGCATCTGGGGTTGGTGGCCCAGAATATCTGGAGGGAAAGGGCGGGAGCAAAGCCCAACCGATCAAACCCCACCTCCACTATCCAGCCCATTGGTAATGAATGGGTGACCTTCCCTTCGGGGACATCCGTGGTGGGGGCTTAGAGCTATTGGGCGGCCGAGGAAGAAGAAGAAGAAGAAGAAGGCAGATGGGTTCCCGTGTCCCTGCCTTTTCGGGCAATTTCAATGGATCGCTGGGGAGAGAGGAGGTTTTTGGATGCCCCATTTGGAGAGACTGCGGTGGCTGAAGTGGTTAAGACGCTGGCTGGAAGGCCAGCAGGTCAGCAGTTCGAGACCCGAGGACTGCACGGCGGAATGAGCTCCCATCATCTGTCCCAGCTCCTGCCTACCTTGCCTTTCGAAGGCAAGAAATTGCAAATAGATAAAGAGGGACCACTTTGGTAGGAAGGTAAACAGCGTTCCGTGCCCTCTGGTGTCTAGGCATGCCTGCCACATGTCCACGGAAATGTCTGCAGACCCAGAGAGCCAGGGCTCTTTGGCTGCAAACGGAGATGAGCACTGAACCCTAGAGTCGGATACGACTGGCTTTGGAGCAAGGGCAACCGTTACCTATTGGTAAAGGCCAGGAGAATTGGGGCTTGAACCCCCGAACCCCCTGGGGGGCAAGGAATGCAGGAAGGGGGGGCAGCTGCACTGTCCTATATAACAAACCACTTCTGAGTCTTTTCTCCCGAGGAAGGGTCGCTATAGGTCAGACACCCACCTACAGGGCAGAAATGGCTCCCCCCACCACCACCACTGGCAAAAAGAAACCTTTTCTCCTCTGGAGACGCCCTGATTCCTGTCTAGCCCATGGTTACCAACTCTGACTGGCAGAAGCCACTCTCCAGGGTTTTTTCCCTAGCCCTCCCTGGATATCCCCAGGGGTCCCATAGCCAGGGACTGTATTGCTTCCACCGTCTGCTAAATCCCCAAAAATCTGGGGGTTAAAGGAAGGTAAAAACCCCTTGTGCAGCTGGATACTTGTGCCTGGATTCTTGGGCCAGAGTCCTTGGGCTCCAGTTATTTGCTTTAAGCCTCACACTGTGAGACTTAGACGTGTATATGAAGACAGATCCATGTGGGGTGGTATATTTACCCATGGACAATGTACTTTGTAGTACATTAAGTGTGTGCATGTATTGAATTTAAATAACATAGCAATTGGATCATGAACATCAGAACTATAAGACATGGTCTAAAACAGTGGTTCCCACGCCCCACTGGGGTACTTCAATTCCACGAAGCCTAAATTAGTACATTGGCTGATCAGTGCTTTGGGGAATGGACGTAGGCCAGGGATTCTCAACCTGCGGCCTGTGGGATGCAGCCCACAGCACCCTTTCACGTGGACCCCACCACTTCCACCACACCAGGAAGTGCCATGTGCTGGAGGAAGGGCAGGATAGCCGTCCGGCCCCGGAAGCTGTCTGCGGGAGGGTGACCCAATGGCCCCCGGCTTAAAAAGGTTGAGAAGTCCTGGCTTAGGCTTCTGGGAACTGAAGTCCCATACCAACGTTTGGGAAACACTGATCTAAAATAAGAGGAAAAGACTTTAGGCAATGCAGTTATTGTTAACAATGTACATTATTATTAAATAAACAAAAGTGGCATAATTCTTGAGGATAAGTAGGAATTCCTGAGCTCACTTTCCATCATGATACATATTTGCCTGATGTGAGACTCAGGTTCATTAGTAATGCAGAACATTTTGTAAAGCCATTCTTGGCCTTACCGTATATTGTTCATTCTGAATATCTGTTAACATTTCTTCTACAAGACATCTCTCATTTTTAAACCCGTGTTTCTCCCTTCATCGCTTGCATTTCAATGCCAAGAGCAAACAAAGTAAGCAAAAAAGAGCTCAATCTACTTAGTGCCCCGTGTGAACGCTCCAATAATAACTCTGTAATCAGAAATGTTCTCATTTATGAACAATTTTGGTTCTAGCTTATTCTAGCAATGTGTTCATTAATGTTGATTTTTTTAAAAAAAAATTGTACTGTACTTTGGAAACCAGTTTGAGTAAGTTTCATTATTTATCCCAGGTGAAAGTCTCCATTAGTTCAGTTACTACCTATTGCACTGCTGATTTAGAAAGGGGGGGGGGGAATCAGATATCCCATCAAGGATGTAAACATAGAAACCTGTTCTACCATGTAAATCCACCACAATCCCTGCTGAATAAATCCACTCCATGCCTTGCCTCAATATTGACCTTACATTTAGGGAAACGACTGTTTCCAGCACAGTATATAAACACTGATCGTGAGTCATATTGAGAAATATGTAAACTCCTTTACATCACAGGTATTTCCTTCTAAATGCAAGAATATTTGAAGCAAGAATTATAGCAACTTTCCCCAACACGATGGCAACAAACAATTGTATTCGAGCCATGATGGCCAACCTTGGCACTCCAGGTGTTCTTGGACTTCAATTACCAGAAGCCCAACACAACACTTCTGCTCATCAGGGTTTCTGGGAATTGAAGTTCAGGAACATCTGGAGTGCCAAGGTTCGCCATCACTATGTTAGAGGATGAGACAAAAGTCAGTGTTTCTGTACACAGAAGATTCTAGATTCAAGCCTTGCTCTCTCCAGGAATGACTGGCAAGACTCCAAACCAAAGGATATCAGTCTAAACATAGATCTAGAAGAGACAAGAGGGGAACCAGCTTTCTGACTGCCTATTGCCTACCTACTGACATGTGGTGGAGGCTGGTGTTTCTAGTTTCACAGGGGCAGTACAGCAAATCCAGTCTAGGTGCAAATTTTGCAGGATCTGTCCAAGGTCCTGAAGTGTTTCTTCTACCCCCCTCCTCCCCCTTGCTGCAGTATCTCGGACCATGCCTTGAAAATTGAGGCTAACACCTGGATTGGTTTTACCATCCCCATGGCTTGAGGCTTTATAGCAGGGGTGCCCAAACTATGGCCCGTGGGCTGGATCTGGCCCCCAATGCCAATTCATCCGGCCTGCACCACCTCCACGCTCCTGGAAGCGGAAGTAAAACACATCCACGCATGTGCAGAATGCTGCCATAGGCGAGGGTGGCGTGCGGTGGATGAATTGACATCAGGGGCCAGATCCAGCAGCATTCTGCGAATGCATGGATGCATTTTGGTTCCGCTGGGAGGAACTGTGTGACCTCTGAACCACGTGACCAGCCCGTGGCCTGAAAAGTTTGGGCACTTCTGCTTTATAGGAACACCACCTTCAAGGCCAGACCTAGAATCATGTGATAACTGAGTCCGAAGGGGCCTTTTAGACCATCGAGTCGAACCCCCTGCTCAATGCAGGAATCTGAATCAAAGCAGATATGACCGATGGTTGTCCAATTTTCTCTTGAAAGCTTCCAGTCTTGGAGTAGTCACCACCTCTCGAGGCAGTTGGTTCCACTGTCGTACTGCTCTAACCTTTAAGAGTCCCCACCCCACCCCCTGACATTCAGCCTATATCTGGCATCCTTTAGCTTGAGCCCACTATTATGCATTCTGCACTCTGGGATGCCCGAAAATAGAACCTTCTCCTCTTTATGACCATCTTTTATGACTTGACTCAAAACTAACTGTGCTGACCATTTCTTGAGTGGTACCTCCTGGCCCTCAGCCACATGACTTAGAACGTGTCAGACTGGGGGGGGGGCACTGTGGCTTTCTGGAAGCTGCTGGACTGTAACTGCCATGAAGTGTAAGTAGACAGCAGCCGGTGGTGAGGATCTGGTGAGCCTGACCGCTTCCTTAGCCTTGGCCCAGAGTTTAGTTGAGGTCTTTTGTTTAAAACCACGTTCTATAGAATCCTGATTGCACTCTCGCATCCCTTTCTTCTTTCTAGTCCTTCTCTCCGAAAAAGAAATCCATGATGCAGCCAGACGAAATGATACGGCACACATGGACCAGCTGATCAAAAGAGGAGTGGATGTCAAGGCCAAGAATAATGTAAGTACTTGCTGCCTGCACAGAGAGAGAGCAAGAGAGAGTGAGACGAGTGACGTACTCATAAAATCATAGAATAACGGAATTGGAAGGGGCCTGTGAGACCATCAAGTCCAACCCCCTACTCCAAATCAAAGCGAATTGGTTGTCCCATTTTCTCCTGAAACCCTCCAGTCTTGGAGTGCCCACCATCTCCTGAGGTCATTGGCTTGGGGCAATGGTTTATTGCTTGGGGCAATGGTTTATTCTAAAGTGCTGAGCAAGCGAGGGGCAGTGACCAAGTGGTTCCCAGGGGTAGCCTTCTCCCCTGTCCCTTGGTCCTCACCCCTGTCCAGTGCCCTTCCGTGGTGCCCAGCGCAGCCCTGATTGGATCCATTGTTGTACTGCTTTAACAGTTAGGGAGTTTCCCCTGATATTATGTGCAGATAAACAAGAGGGAAACTCTGTCCTGTTTGGATTATTCCAAGTTTGTAATTCCAGAATGGAAGCCATCTAGTGCCGTACTTCAGATATCTCAATAGGTAGAATAAGTCTGAAATCCCCTCTGCTGCAGACGTGTGTTTTGCCCTGATTTCTTCCAGGCAGCTCCATTCCATTGAGTGAAAGGCAGGGAACGGGATGGAGACAAGGCTGTTCCCCCCCCCCCCCAGCCCTGGCTGCTGGTTTTCTGTTTTCTTTCCCCTGCTTGGTCTTATCCTTCTCTTCCAGATAGGCAGGACTGCTCTCCACTGGGCTGCAGGAGCCGGACATGAGCAGGCGGTGCGCCTTCTTTTGGAGCATGATGCTTCTATCAATGATGAAGACAGTGTAAGCAGAGGGTTGTGTCATATGGGTCTAATTTTTAAGCATTTGGTGATATGCATACAGTAAAACCCCACATAACGGGGGGGGGGGGGGAGTCCGTTCTGTGAGGCACTTTGTTATATGAATTTTTCATTATATGAAGCATGCCTCATATAACGAAAATCCCTATGGGATGCAACGCATAATGAAAATCTCTATGGGGAAAATCGTACAACGCACAGGGTATAGTGGTTAGCGCAAATCCTCTTTGTTGTACGCATTTTTCTTTATACGAGGCATTCGTTATACGGGGTTCCACTGTATATTAATGCATTGCTAGGTCCCAGCTCCTGTCAAGAAATTGCAAGTAGATAAGCAGGTACCACTTTGGTGGGAAAGGTAACAGTGTTCCATACACTCTGGTGTCTAGTCTTGCCTGCCACATGATTATGGAAGCATCTTCTACAGGCACAGACAGCACTGGCTCTTTGGCTATAATGGGAGATGAGGATTGGACACTAGAGTCACTGGCTCCAAAGAGGACCTTTATCTAATGATCCGTACATCATGATTTTGATTGTTATAGTGGTGGGTGGTGGGGAAGTGTGACCATTTTACCTAAGCACACAAGCTACTTCAAAGGTTTCTTGTCTCTCCTTTGTTTTAACTTTAAAACGAGAGTCTTGCAACTCCCAGACAGAGCAAAAGAGGATGTTGTATACAAGTGGCCTCATAAGGTGGCCATTTGCACTGTAGATAAGAACAGTAGAAACCCCCCAAACGCTGTCACTGGTACTGTATTTCTTTTCTCTCTCTCTCTCTCTTTCTCTGGCCACCCAGTTTGGGATGAATGCTCTCCTCTTATCTGCTTGGTTCGGCCACCTCCGCGTCCTTCAGATCCTTGTCAATGCTGGAGCCCAAGTCAACTGTGTAAACAAGGTGAGCTTGAGTGGTTCCGCGTGTGACGTGGACAGCCAAACGCAGGGAAGTGTATTCAGGTCAGGGGATCCCAACCTAAGGCCCATGGGCCGGATCCGGACCCTGGTGCCATTTCATGTAACCGCCACCCCTCCAAGTGACAGCTGAGAGGGAGGCTATGGATCATTTGAGCCCAGACCTTGTCAAAGAGGTACGGAGGGGAAAGAAGAACAAAATCCAAAATGACCTCAAAGACGCAAAAAGAAAACATTGTCTTTGACTAGCAATCTATAAAGAGAACGAAAAGAGCTAAAATGAAGAAAACACCATCTGTCTGCCAATTTGTTCTCTCTCACACACACTTTCTCTCTGGTTTAAGTCATTTGATGCATGTCTGATGGCTTTGTTTGCAATACTTGGCAGTCCCTTTTAAACAGATCCCAGAAGTATTGCAAATGAAGCAATCACACAAGTAGCAAATGTCAGGAAATGAGTTTACTCATGAGTAGGTATTCTTCCCAACCAGTGGTTGCTTCCCGCTTCTGAGCTGCTCTCTCCTGGCTAAGCAACCCAGGCAATTAGATTAGTGTAGATAAGGTAGCGCTGAGCCAAGTAAACACTCCAGGCATCTTCAGGTGTTTTAAAAGTGCATTTTAATCGGAGTAAGTTACAGAAGAAAGTTTGTCAAAAGTCTGGAAAGCACATAAAAATGAAGAAAGCTCCTCTGATTGAGGAAACCCAAGGGCCCCCCTTCTGGCTTAAGCACCTACATGATTGCAGTTCACCCTTAGCTCAAAGCATCGGGTCAAGAGATTGTCTTGCCCCCTCCCTCTGGGTTATATCTCCTCCCTCAGGGTCCACCTCCTTGCCATTCCCCTAAAGTAGGGATTCTCAACCTGCGGCCCGTGGGCCTGATTTCATATGGGTCCCCACCGCCTCCACCACACCAGGAAGTGCCATGTGGTGGAAGAAGGGCAAAATGGCCATCCAGCCCACAAAGCTGTGTGAGGGAGCGTGTCTCGGCCCCCGGCTTAAAAAGGTAGAGAACTCCTGCCCCAAAGGAATCCAGCCAATGATCATCCAGCATAGCATGTCCATCACATATTAGGCTCCATTTCTTCCACCACCACCACCACCACCACCCCGGCTAGCATGTTTACACATTCCAATCCCTCTGGTATGTTCTAAAGGGTCTCCCATGCATTGAAATCTCCATCTTGGATGAGGCTAAAACCAGAGCATAAATCCTTCCTTGACAGCAAACAGCTGAAATACTATCTTAAATTTGTGTGGTTAAAAGAAGGACAGATAAGGTAGAGAAGAAAGACCACCTGTCTGCCATCTTTTCCCTCATAAAGTCCTCTCAGTGCCCAGCTCACCACCTGGGAAGCTGATAAAGGCCCCAATTCACTGAATGTTGGCTTGAGTTGGGAGAGAGACAGCGTATGCAGAAGTGGCCATATGTGTCTCGGCAGCAGACCGCACACCCTCCTAGGAAAGACAAGCAGTGTTTGTTCATGGCGTGAGCCTTTCGTCATGGGCAGACAGCTGAGAACGCCAAACCTCGGCATCTGTTTTCGTAATGAGACATGAAATGATGGTTGTAAAAGCTACGTTTGCAGTAAAAGAAAGGACTTCCTTCTGCATTCAAATTGCAAAACACAGGAGAAAGTCCACCAGTGTGCAAACAAAAAGGCAGCTAAATTAGCTTGTAAGGGCTAGACCTTATCCGCCACCTGTGTTTCTGGAATCTCCACTCTGAGTTTTCAATAAGTTTGTCTTCGTTGATCAACCCTTTAAAAAAAATAAGGTGGGTGGGAAGGAGAGAGTCCGTCCCTGCTTGGATCTCCCCTCAGAACCCTCTCCTTTTACAGAATGGCTGCAACGTCCTGCATTGTGCTGCCCAAGGAGGTCATCTCAAGGTCATTGAGTTCATCTTGGAAGATCTGGAGGATGTGCGGCTGGATAAGAAAGACAAGGTGGGCCAGATTTTGATGAGCCTTAAGATGGTGACGGCCAAACAGTCTCTTGCGGAAATGAGTCATGGCTGACAGAATGCCTTGAAAGACAATAGATACAGTCTTGTCAGTCGTACAGAACTGTGATTCAATGCTAAACACATATCCTCTCATATCATACAGAACTAACTGGCTAGCCAGCGTATCCAGTATCCTTTACTAACTGGTTACTCATCTGATCATATTGGGTTAAAATGTGATAAAATACCTGACATAAAATATCTTATGAGAAAAAGCTTGCTAAATTAAAAATAGAACCCAGGCTCTTGTACTTAATAAAGGCCCTTTATACCAAAGATGGTGAACCTTTTTGAGACCAAGGGCCCAAACTCAACAGGCTGCCTTCTGCACTGCAGAGTGGCGGGGCAAACTCTATGCTGGGAGAGGGAGCAAGTGCTCCCATTGGGCTGCTGGGCTGAGGGGCGGGGTAACTCAGTGCTAGTGGGGGAAGGAAGCACTCCCATTGGGCTGCTGAGCAGAGGGGGGGGCAAAGTCTGCTGAGGGGGGGAAGGAAGCACTCCCATTGGGCTGCTGAGCAAGGGAGGGCTGAATTCTGCTATGAGGAGGGAGGAAGCGCTCCCATTGGGCTGCTGGGCAACGGCACGTGTGCTCACAGAGAAGCAATGTAGAGAAGAATCCTCTACAGCCCACTGGGCCATTGGCAGCAAACACGGGGATTTCTTCTTCTGCCATATCCAAATCTGAATATTGGCAACCCTCATGGCGATTAGCCATGAAGACTGTCCTGAGAATAGGCCTTTCATCTGCCTTCTGCATCTCAGCATGACCCCCCATGCCACTGATCCAGCTCCGTGAGTCACATTCTGGTCCTGAGCGCTTTTGGCACGCAAAGTCCTCCTCAGCCCCAGGCCAGGATGGGTGAAGCTGCTGCCCTCCATCCAGTGGGATTTAATCCACTTGGGGACCCTCACCCTTTCCTGTGGACTTCGCCATCCAAGGCCATTAGTCCTCCAGGTTGTCAGTTCAGTTAACCACCACCTGACTCTCTGTATTGAGTCATTGGCAGTATGATCTACTCTATTACCATAGCAGGATAACTTGGCCAGACTCACTGTATAACTATATAAATGGGGATTTACTAGCATACAAAAGTGAAATCCTGCAGTACTTTAAAACTGTTGTCTCAGAAAACAAAACAAACAAAATTAAAAAAAAACAGTAGCACTTTAAAGACTAACTGCTATATTTTCACTGTTAGCTTTCGTGGATCAAGTCCACTTCATTTTATCAGAATTTGGGAAAGCTCCTTTTTCAACATTAAACATCACCAACTGTCTGGCTTGTGTTTCCACCCCACCCCACATTTCTCCTCCTCCCTCCGATATCGTGCCTTTGTAAAGATGGACAGAACTGCGTTTCATTTAGCTGCAGAAAATGGGCACCTGGGAGTGGTAGAGTTTCTGCTTGGCACAGGGTGTAATCCCAACATCAGGGACAAGGTATGTGAAGGGTTGGAAATGTTGTTTATCCACTCACTATATTTTAATCCTGCTTTTCAGTTTAAAAATGAGAAAGGAAGCTTTCCCTGTAGGCTTAAGAACCAAAAAAAGACCCTAATAACATTTCATCTTTGCATTGGCTGAGTGTGGGTATCACTATTAGGGAATGTTCAGGGTAAACAGCAGGTCAGCAGTTCAGTACCCAAATAGTGCAGGATGGAATGAGCTCCCGTCTCTGTCCAAGCTCCTGCCAACCTAGCAGTTCAAAAACAGGAAATTGCAAGTAGATAAATAGGAACTACTTTGGTGGGAAGGTAAACAGCGTTCCGTGCTCTCCGGTGTCTAGTCATGCCTGCCACATGACCACAGAAACGTCTGCAGAAGCAGACAACGCTGGCTCTTCGGCTAGGAAACAGAGATGAGCACTGAACCTTAGAGTTGGATACGACTGGCTTTTGAGCAAGGGTGACCTTTACTAGGGTAAAAATGGTCACATTTAATTCGTTTCAGGTCCTTTTAAGGGTCCCTCCTTCATTGTATTCATTTTCTTATTTTGCATACATGTCCTTTTGTTTTATAAAGATGAGGCGATCCTTGTTTTCCCACTCAAGTTTACTGGTATTCCCAAAGTGCTCTTTTTAAAAGTAGTACTCCAAAAAGCAGAGGCAAGGTGACAGAGAACCAGTCTACTTCAAAAGCAGGAAGTAGTGTGTGAGAAAGAAAAGTCATTATCCACCCGCACGACACAACAGAAGCCATCTGTGCCTTAGCAACACAGTAGAAAAGAAGCATGCAGACAAGCACTGTTTGCCAGGCACATGGAGACGCCCACCCACAAAAGCAGCACCAAGGACAACAAGAGAGAAATGCCCACACCGCGAAGTGGCATGCCGGAACTGTCACAAAAATCTAGCTCTAGGCCCACACATCTCTACAGAAGAAGCAGATCAATACCCAAGCGCACGCGCACACTCTCTCTCTCTCTCTCTCTCTCTCTCTCTCTCAAAGCATGCACTTTTGACAGAATAGGTAAGCAGTAAATTAACCAAATAATCCTTTAAAAATCAATTAAAAAAGGGAAAACACCCCTTCAAACATACACAGATGGAAGGCAGTAAAATAAAAAGACACCTACAGCTCCTCTCCCAAAACCAAGAAATGCAAACTAGCAAAGGTTAAAAAATGTACAATCAAACCCCGTTGGCCAAAACTACTAAAATATGTGAAGGTATCTCTCCTCCCAAGAGACTGTGGTGGCTTAGTGGTTAAGACGCTGAACTTGACAACTGGAAGGTCGACAGGTCAGCAGTTCGAGAGCCGAGTGCTACACAACAGAGCAAGCTCCTGTTGTCTATCCCAGCTCCTGCCAACCCAGCAGTTCGAAAGCAGGAAATTGGAAGTAGATAAATAGGGAACACTTTGGTGGGAAGATAAACAGCGTTCCGTGCACTCCGGTGTCTAGTCATGCCTGCCACATGACCACGGAAACATCTGCAAACACAAACAGCACTTGCTCTTGGGCTTTGAAACAGAGATGAGCACTGAACCCTAGAGTCGGATACAACTGGCTTTTGAGCAAGAGTGACCTTTACCTTTACTGAGTGCAGCTCGCACTCCCTTGTGTTCATGCTCACTGTCACATTTGCAGGAGAAGAATACGGCCCTCCATTTAGCTGCCAAGAATGGCCATGCCGAGGTGCTACAGAAGCTGATCGCAATTGGACTGGACGGGGGTGAAATGAATGCAGTAAGTAGAAGACATCTTAAAGGTTCTTAGAATAATAGAGTCACTGAGTTGGAAGGGGAACACGAGAGAATTAAGTCCCAACCCTTTGCTCAATGCAGATCAAATCCTAATCAAAGAAGATCTGGCCGATGGTTGTCCAACTTTCTCTTGAATGCCTCCAGGATTGGAGCAGTCACCACCTCATGTGTTCCATTGTTGTACTGCTCTAACAGTTAAGGAGTTTTTCCTGATATTCAGCCTACCAGTCTCCCTGTAGCTGGTGGTGGTGCCCACAATGTGGAATGCTCTACCGGCGGCATTACGCCAGGGCCCATCCTTGGATGTTTTTAAGAAACACCTTAAAACTGAAGGTTTTCAAGAACATTCTCCCTCTAGCCAATGAAGACGTGTACAGTCAAACTAGTGCTGACTAGTGCTGAATCGAGGGAGACCTCATGGTGCTAGTTCTTCTGCATGAAGCCCAAGCCCTTTTTCCTTCAGCAAATATCAGAATCATCTAACAGGCAAAGCAGAAGGCGGTGGGGAGGGAAGACAGGCGGTGACCAAGCCCTGCTGTAGCGGATAGAACATGGGTGGTCTCCCTCTTGCCATGATGGGTTAAAAGTAAGATGACTCTGATTCCTTCTGTCCTCCAGGAAGGGTTGGCCGCTTTGCATCTGGCAGCTGACGGGGGCCACCACGACTGTGTAAGGCTACTCCTGGAGGCTGGCTGTGACGTCAATGTGCAAACCCAGGCAAGTGAATTTCATTAGGAAGGAATCTCCACTTTGATTCCCAGCCAGACCAAGTAGCTCTGCTAACAGGAGATCAGAAGATTCGAATGTGTTGCTTTCGTTCATTTCCGTTCAGGACTCCTTGCTGTATTGCAAGGGCTGAAGGCAGAGAGTTTCCCCATCACTGGGGGGGGGATTGGTAGAACTTTGTCTTCATCGTCTTCTCTCTCTTAGAAAAAGATGACCTGCCTTCATTACGCTGCGCTGAATGGCTTCGAAGAAGTGGCCAGAGTTGTCATCGATGCAGGAATCCAGAGAGATGCACTGAATTATGTAAGTTACTCGTTTAGGTGGGCCAGATGAAGAGACCTGCGGCCAAAGTTTTGTCTTTCCATTTCAGGAGTGGCAGCTTCCGAGGTCCTGGGATTATATCCAACCCCCTCATCCACCCTCCTGAAGTGACTGTTCCATTTGTCAAAGGAATGGCCAGAATCCTGTTGTTTAGTTCTGGGGCTCTCAATCTTTCCGTGCCACAGACAGCTAAACGGGCCAGACACATGGGTGGGCACGTTTGTGCATGCACAGGCATGTTTGTGGCTGTCATAAACACGCCTGTTTCCACTTCTGGGTCATCGCCGTGGGCCGGATGATTTGCCACCACGACCCGGGTCTGCCCCATGGGCTGTAGCATGCAAACCCTTGGCATTTAAAGTAGTGGCAATTTGCCACTGCAGATCACACTGTCACCGCTGCATCAGCACCATAACCAATAGGGTCCAAACACCAAAGGTTGGGGTACATTGCTCTAGAGAACCTCCTTGGCCAACGTGGTTGGCAGGAGCCTTACCAGGACTGGTTAGCCCCAAATGCCTGTCAATGAGTGGCCCGTGGAACCCCCTCCCCAATGTTGAAAGTTAGAAAGTGCAGGGAAGATGTTTACAGAAGAACTTGAGAAGCACAGAATGGTGTCTTGGAGCCAGTGAACCTCCCAGACTTTCTGAGCAACAGGGCTTGCCCAATGGCATCCTATCCACCCCAGCCTGCCTTCTTCCTTCTGATCTTGGCAGCAATCCTCAGAACAAGTGAGGGAGAAATAAATTATCCCTGGAAAAAATGCATCCTTGAAAGCCGTCCTTGCAATACAAAATCACTGAGGTCTGTTTGCTCTTGACTAGGGAATTAAGAGCCATTTGTTTTACAAAACATCTGCTCCTCATGTGTTGATATGGACTAATCTAACTGCCTGCATTTTTTTGGGGACTCTCTTTATTGGAGATGGGGTTAGGGTTAGGGGGTCTTTCTTGATGAGAGCACCTGGGACTTCCAAATCGACTCCTTCTGGATGCCCTTGCAGTGTGCCTTACCTTTTACATTGACAGTAACACAAACACACTGCTGTGCTCGGAGAAATTGCTTCTGCTCAGAGGATGTGATTTAGAAGCCAGATTTCCCCTTAGGGAAAGCTCACCCTTGTTCAGAAGCCAGTCGTATCCAACTCTGGGTTTCAGTGCTCATCTCCGTTTACAGCCAAAGAGCCAGCATCTGCAGACGTTTCGGTGGTCATGTGGCAGGCATGCCTGGACACCAGAGTGCACGGAACGCTGTTTACCTTCCCACCAAAGTGGTCCCTGTTTATCTCCTTGCACTTTCTTGCTTTCAAACTGCCAGGTTGGCAGGAGCTAGGACAGAGACGGGAGCTCATTCTGTTTTGCAGCAGTCGGGTCTCGAACTGCTGACCTGGCAACTTTCCGGTCATCGAGTTCAGCGTCTTAACCACTAAGCCACTGCAGTCCTCCGGCTTCCCCTCACAGTCCTATAAAAATGAATATTTATGTTGCTTCCTTCCACAGCAAAACGCTTCAGCTATGCATATTGCGGTGCTACAGAACCATTCAGCCATTGTGAAACTCTTAATTGATGCCGAGTGTGACCTGGACATCCTAGATAATGTAAGGCTTTTCACTGGTTTGACAAAACAAGTACAATCTTTGACAGATAGTTGCTAGGAAATATAGTATACTGTAGTTCTTCGGTTTGGTTTGTTTGTATGTCATCCTCAGACAAAAGACAATATTGAAAAACAACTGTATAATTATATAAACTATTGTTGTACGAATGCAGTAGCCAACATTGTAAACAATACAGGACTTTTCACATGATTAATGGCATTTAAATAGGAGACAAGGGTGTCAGAAATAGATCCATTAACATTATAGAAGTTATAAGAGACACCTTAGACGAATCGCCACAATGAAAGAAGCTGAGGTGAAAAACGAACATTGACTATTAATTGGCAATGTTAAGAAAACCAAAGATGTCGGAACTAATCATGACCAAAGGGGTGGCAGAATTCCTAAAAATCTTCGATGGAATAGAAAAGAAACACTGTACAGTAATACCTCGATAACGTTTACCTCGGATAACGCTAAAATCGCATAACGTTAAGTAATCTGGGGAGGAGAATTGGATCGAATAACGTCAAGGTCCTATATGGGATGGATCGGATAACAACCGCTAAAGCCTGTGTGGTTACAATGTGTCTCTATGGAGCTTTAACGTTATCCGATCCATCCCATAGGATTTTAACATGCATCGGATAACACTAAAAATCGGATAACACCAAGACTTGTGGAACCAAGTCTTAGCGTTATCCGAGGTTTTACTGTACATGATACTGTATTGAGAAAGTAATGGTGTTTAATTTACTTTCCAAATATGGAGGGAAATTTTTATCTTGACAGAGATGTCTCTTTTGATTTTTCATTATAGAGGCAGATTATATGGTGACATTTTACATACATATTGATCTGGATTACATTTTGGGTAGCTGTAAGGGTCAGTCCTAAATATAACAAAACAGTAGAGCTGGTACAAAGACCTGAAGATATTTTTATACCAGTTAATGGTTGCAGTTGGAGTTCTGCTTGGGGGAAAACAAACCCTCGATTCTACCTGTGCGTGTTTGTTCTACCTGCCAACCTGCTTTTGGCTTTCCTTTTCCTCAGAGGCAACAGAGCCCTCTCCATATCGCTGCCGAATACGGAAGGCAAGACATTGCCGAGATGATCTTAATGGCTGGAGTCAACTTGAAACTCACGGACAAGGTGAAGGAGTCTTTTTGCCACCTCACTTCCACACATACCCACCTTTTTTCAATAATAGTAATAATGCTATTTTAAATTGCTAGACAAGATTGCAAAGCTGCTGAGGCATATTCATGCTTCTGCCATCTGTGGTAAATGGGGCCGGCGCAGTCGAGATCTGCAAAAAGAAAAAGTCAAATAATCACTGCTCATTAACTATAGAAAACCATAAATGGATTTTTCCCTCTTAGTCTTTGCTTGTATAATGCTTTCCTTCTCTGGCTGTTTATTCTGACTGCAGCAAGGAAAGACGTCCTTAGATATTGCTGCTCGTGGGAACCACATCATCCTGGCTGATATGATCATCAAAGCTGATAGGTTTTACAAATGGGAAAAGGTAAGTAAACTTAATAGGTGGGTCCAGCTCTTGGAGTTCTGGAGACTGCCAGCTCTGAACTAAAGCATGATTTTGCATGGCTTTTTCTTGCAATTGTATTCATATGATCTATTTTTGCTACTACTATTTAATTAAACAAAATCCTTCCCCATCTTTAGTGGCAGGGCATTTCCTCACCAAAAGAGATGTTGCAAAAACAAAAAAACCCAAAAAAACAAAAAAAAGTGAAGACAAATCTTGCTCAAGAGCAGGAGAGTGATATTCAGACAATGGGGGTCTTTTCTTTCTTTTCTTTTTTTTTTATTTGACATCAAATAAAATCACTTTATTACGGTCATTGACCAGCATGGTAAAAAGGGTTTAAGTACACAAGGCACAATCAAAATGTACCACCACAAACGTATCTACTTGAAATAAAATAGAATAAAATCATTTCTTAAAATTGGTGCTACATTTTGGGCTAGGTAATGGAACGGCACCTCTTTGAATCTGAATTAAAAAGAATAAAACGACACAGATTGATACGGATAGGCTATTCTAGAAGGACGTGTTCAGATGTCTCCACCTTCCCGGCCTGACAGATACATAAGCATTCCTAAACGGGAACTTTCTTAAATAACTCCTCTCTGAATACCGATGGTAACATGTTAAAATGCAAGAGCATGTATGATCTGGGTTACTTAAACTGGATAAGTAAGATAAGGGCCTCATATTATTAGGTGGGGGCTTTTCAAAGAGCGGACTGTTCATTTTGTTTAAATCGTGTTGCCAATGGATATAGAATATCCTTTGTTTTATGATCTCTTTTGCTCGAGCAGAGCCAAGAGAAGCAACTAACTTCTTTGATAGGCCGTAGGAAGCCAGTTCTTCTTCAAGAATAGATAACGCTTGGACTAGAAATGAGGCAGCCCTCAATGTTTCTTTCCAGGACACCCTGAACAATGACTCCGACTCCTGGGTAGCCAAACACTTAACTTTTAAGCAAGACCACCGCCTGGAAACACAACACATTCGCTCAGTCATGTGGAGGCTTGCTACAAAATACCTCAAACCCAACGAGTGGAAGAAGTTAGCACACTATTGGAAATTCACCGAGGCACACATCAGAGCCATTGAACACGAGTGGGCAGGTAAGGCCGGCAGGATGAGTCCTTTTTGTGTGGTTCTTACTGCTAAGCTGAAGGGACTGTAATGGCTAAGATGCTGACTGGGAGGCGGAAGGTCAGCAGTTCGATTCCTGAGTACTGTAGGACGGAATGAGCTCCCGTCTTTGTCCCAGCTCCTGCCAACCGAGCAGTTTGAAAGCAAGAAATTGCAAGTAGATTAACAGGGACCACGTCAGTGGGAAGGTAAACAGCATTCTGTGTGCTCCGGTGTCTAGTCATGCCTGCCACATGACCACAGAAATGGCTGCAGACACAGACAGCACTGGCTCTTCAGCTGTGAAACAGAGATGAGCACTGAACCCTAGAGTCAGATAAGACTGACCGAGTGCCAGGCGGTTGTTAACTAACCTGACAATGCTGAGGACTGGATGGGTGATGGTCCCCAAGTGGATTAAATCCCACTTTATTCCATCTTGATGGAGGGCAGCAGTTTCATCCATCCTGGCCTGGGACTGGGGAGGACTTTGTGTGCCAAAAGGGCTCAGGACCAGAAAGTGACTCACAAAACTAGATCAATGGTACAGGTGTCACACTATGATGTGGAAGGCAAATGGCTGATTGCTGTGATGATAGCCAGTATTAGGAATCAGATACGACACTTGAAGAAGAAGAAGCCAGAGATCCAGGTAGCAGTATTTTTCCACTCTATAAGAGATATAATTAATTATAAAAATTATAATTATACATATCTTTCCCCATCTTTAGTAGCAGGGCATCTTCCTGCAAAAGAAAAAGAAGAAGAAGTGAGGAACAGGTGATAGTGACTTCTCTAAGGCCACTCCAAATGCTGCCTCTGCCACCCCAATCTATCTTCAGGAGACGTAAAACAAACAAACAAAAAGAAATGCTTACGTTTATCTACATTGCTTATTCTTCTTTCCAGGTACCAAAAGCTACAGGGAACACGGACACAGGATGCTGCTAATTTGGCTTCATGGTGTAATCATGGCAGGGGAAAACCCAATCAAAGGCTTGTATGAAGGCTTGGTGGGAATTGGACGGAAAGATCTGGCAGGTAAAATCTCCCCCCAGGTAATATTTGCAAATGTGGGGGGGGTTTTTGGTCCATTCAGAGGAGATCTAGTGTTAAACTAGTATATCATTGTAGTGATAAGGTGATCTAGCGCTAAACTCGATAGTTTGTTTTTTAAAATACTTTGGGGCAATAAGGGGAAAAGATCGTGCCTGTGGATGTTCCTGCTGTCTAAAACATCACAACCAGATTAGTATGTCACCAGAATACCACCCGCAGTCATGCCTCTACACCCCCATCCTTTTGGAGAACAAAACAACTGGTCACATGGAGAAAAGTCTATTTGAATCCTCATGATTTGGAGGGGGAAGGGAAGCAGAAACCCCCAGAGTCAGAGGAGAAAACTTTACTTTGTGAGCAAAAAGGGCCAGAAGGATTCAAATTGGCCTTTGTGTTACGTGTCTGGCCAGGTTGTCCTGCTATGCTAATAGAGTAGACCACACTGCCAGTAGGAATTCATTTGAGCCTTCATTGTAATTGTATCTCATTTGTGCCTGTGTATAGATTTAGAAGCTCAATTGTCAGGATCTGTTAATGCTGTATTTGCTGTGTGACAGAAATCGCTAACTCAGGACGTATGTTTCAGTGGACACAACATAACAGGGTGTGCCTAGACCACAAGGCAGAAAGGCAGTTAATAGTGTGTTTACTTGTATTAGATATCTATAGGTATTTTCCACCCTTTTCATATAACCACTCCCATTCTTCTGATGTAACCAAACCCCCCTTTTGATGAGATGTAACTTCCCCTTTTTTTGTGGCTCAGTAAGAATAGATGCCCTGCTTGATGCTGCAGGCAGAGAGATTCAGAGAGAGAGAGAGTGAGACTGATTTTGAACCACCAGATCCAAGACTGCAATCCTAATTCTTTCGTGCCAATTGTCAGGGCCGGATTCTGACAGTACAGGTGTCACGCTATGATGGGGAAGGCAGCTGAAAGGCCACGGCATGATTTTCTCAGGACAGTCTTCATGGTTGATCTCCATGAGGCTTGCCAATAGTCAGATTCGCATACGACAGAAAAAGTTGTGTACCGGTAGCAAATCCCACAGTATTTGAGCATGTAGTTGTAGCCTGAATCCGACACAAATGGCTGTCAAAGACAATAGATCTGCATCTTGTTTCCAAACAGAAAGTATCCGGAAACAAGCAAACGCAGACTCTCCTTCTCCACGGAAGTGTGCTGTGATGTGATTCCAGAGCAGACACAAGAACTCCCAGAATGTTGCCACATCAGTAGATTCATCAAAGGAACTGAGATTTTTTTAAAAAAATATATTGGTCAGATGATTTGCGTAACCTCTTTCTAAGGGCTTCTTGCCACAGAAAATGGCAGCATTTTCCACTTGAGATCAGGTAAGCACAAGTTGTACATCACCAGAATCTGGTCACAGCCATGCATCTTTACAAACAAAGGGAGCACATAATTACTCTTGGTGTATCTACTCGAGTACAAGTCTAATTTTTTAGCCGACCGCAGATTCATTTACAGCTGCATAGATGCATTTATGCTGCCATAAATGAGCCCACAGCTGATTCTGGTGGTGGTGGCTGGAGCGAGGTTGGGAGCGGATTATTTGGTGCTGCAGGCTGGATCCGGCCGGTGGGCCATAGGTTGCAAACTCCTGCATTAACACTAAACCACAAAGCTCAGTTTGTTGTTGTTGTTGATAATCTTAAAATGTGAAGGAATTTAGTATCTTGGTTAATTTGGTAAACTGTTAAATGTTTAACGTATTGCTTAATTAACACAATGAGAAACAATAGTGTTATTTATAATTTTAATGATCAAAATAAGGAATTTTAAACTAATTGCGTACAAAAATCAACAAATCACAGTAACAAAGGAAGTGTTAGAAAATTATTTCCAAGCTCTACCGCTAACAAAATTTTATTCATGCTTCACTTTGAGTTTGGTTGGTCGTTGGCTCTGAAGTTCTTAAACTGTCCATGGTATTTTGCTTTTACCTAGATTTATAGTGACTGAAGAGATACTTTCACAGTTACGCCTGTAGACGTTTCTGTGGACATGTGGCAGGCATGCCTAGACAGCGGAGTGCATGGAATGCTGTTTACCTCCCCACCAAAGTGTTACCTAGTTATCTACTTGCCATTTCTTGCTTTCGAACTGGTAGTGTGGCAGGAGCTGGGACAGAGACGGGAGCTCATTCTGTCATGCAAGACTCGGGCCTCGAACTGCTGACTTGCCAGCCTTCCAGTCAAGTTCAGCGCCTTAAACACTTGAGCCACCGCAGTCCTGGAGGACTGCATCTTACAGAAAGGCAAGACTGTTTTACAACCAAGCCGGTACATCAATAGTCCAGGCTAGCCTCTTTTCTACATCTTTGCTATGCACACGGAGAGAAGCCGAATGGTCCGCCTCTCCTACTTAATACATAAGCAGCTAAAACAGGGGTGCCCAGACATTTTTTTTATTTTTTAACATAATACATATATCACCCAGTGCACTAAGGTCCTTGAGTCTGTCAGCCATCCCTTTTACAACTCAGTCATTCAGCCAAAAATGCATTGTATTCGGTGCAGGTTTTCCACCTTTATTTTTCCTCAATGTATATTGCAAAAAAGGTTTCCAAATGTCCCAAAATCTATTTTGTTTTATTAACCCCTTTTTTATATTTAGTTCCCATGTAAGTTTTTCATTTAGCGCCATGTCCCAAACATCGGTATAGCATTTACTAATTTCTAAGTTCATATCACCTTTCCAATTTCTGGCCACTTGTTGTCTTGCCAACGTTAAGAAAATAGATAATAACTCTTTTATATTTTCCTCTAAGTTCAATTCCTCTAAATCTGTTAATAAAACAATTTTTTCATTCAACTTTAAGTTGAAGTTTAAAATTTTTGCTATTTCTTGTTCCATTTTATGCCAGAAATTGGAAATAATTTTACAATCCCACCACATGTTTGTATGTCCCAATTTCCTGATGACATCTCCAACACTTTTTTGAGTTGCTACTGTTTATTTGGTTTAGCCGATGCCCAAACATTTTGGGCTGCAGACCAGTCACGTGGTTCAGGGGGCTGGTCACTATGGCCGGGGGGGGGGGTCAGATCCGGCCCCCAAAGCCCTCATCATTCCCGGAAACGGAAGTAAAACACCCCACAGTTTGGGCACCCGTGAGCTAAAATGTCAGCACAGTATGTTATTATGTCAATGCTCTCTAACAGGGTGAACAATAAAGACAACATTTTGTGGCAAACAAAAAAACTTTTAAAAACAAAAAATATCTTCTTTGAAGAGGCTTTTTTCACTTTTGCCACCAAACTTTACTACGAACACTAAAGCATTTTTTTATATATTCTAAATGGGTTCTGAGTTTGAATGTGAAATTCAGCATTATTTTCTGCTGACTTTTAATAGTGTAACAGCATCATACAGTGGGGGGGGGGGGCACAAATGTTGTCTGTTTCTTCCGCAGTTGTCTTGATTTCAACACAGCATATGGATTTCGCCTGTCAACCCCAAAAGACCTGTTTGTATCTAATGCCATTTACACTTTTCTAAATTTTGCCATCAAGGTTTTGTATTTTTGAATGAAGTTTAAACATCTGATTTGTAAATAAATGGTTTTTTTCTTCCTGTTAAGCAGCTTGTTTTTAAGAAAATAAGGTTTCTCATCCATTTCAGAAGCAAGCATGATACACTAAAGACCCTGGAATGATAGAAGTGTGGGTGGCCTTCTTGTTTCAATCTCTTTTACACATTTTAGTACCAAAATAGAAGAAATGCTGTGGATGTTGAGAATCCACGTATGAATATGAAAAGCGAACAAAGAACTAATTTTCCTCAACCCAGATTTTATTCAAAAAGTTTATTTCGATAGCAAGGTGGCTTTACAAAAAAAGAGAATGTTTTGAAGACATCAACTTGCCAACTACACAAAGAAATATAACAGTAACATTGGCACTTCAACGTATTTTTTTGAAACTAAATACTGTATTCAAATTATAAATGAACTTCCAGACATACATAACTTGCTCATGATATACACATACATACCTCTGCTTGAATATAACATATTTTAAAAAGGTTATTCTTTGTAAGAACACAATAGTGAAGGCTTTGGTAGCAAAAGATTTCGTCTTAAATTATTGTCGGTTTAGATGAGTCTTCCAAAATTACATCTTTTAACTTTTACCATCTGAATTTAGCAAATGAACAGGGATACAAAGAACTGTCCATTCCTGTATGAAATCAGCCCAGTCTTTGAGGATACAGTCCAAAGCAGCTTAGCAGTAAAGGAAAGGTAGGTTGCAAAGATACCGTTGTATGGGAAGACTACTGCCAAAAGGAGCGAAGGTCCTCTGGATGACGTAAAACGTCTGGCCCTAGAACTACAACTGCTCGTGTTCTTTCTCACTGCTGGCTTGGAGATTGGTTTTCTGGACTTCTAGTTCTTCTGCACTGACCATTGAAGGGTCAATGGCAGCGTATCTGGTACCATGAAACTGAAGTAAGTGGATCTACAAGGAGAGATTAACGGGAAAGAGATACACAGTCAGTCTTCCTCCCAAGTTCTGCACAAGATTCAGACTAATATATTTCTGTGCAGAGGAAGCAAAAACTGCTTAATTATTGCGCCTACAGCTTCTTGCATTCCGTAACATTTATTGCAGTAAACAGTAAGAAACATGCAAGTCATCCTAGAACTGTGATGGTGAACCTTGGCACTCCAGGTGTTCTTGGACTTCAATTCCCAGAAGCCCAAGTCACAACACCTGCAGATCAGGGCTTCTGGGAATTGAAGTTCTAGAACAGCTGGAGTGCCAAGGTTCACCATCGCTGTCCTAGAAAAAAGCCAAACTTTTACAGAGTCTAGAAGTGTGTTTAGCTTATGTACCAGAAGAAGCACAATAGTAAAAGCAATGTAACTTTGCTTCAAGCATCAGATCTACTCTGGTTCTGCTATTGCTCATAACTCACTACTTGCCTGGAAGTGGATTTATTGCATTGAGCAGGGGCTTGGATTCAATGGCCTCATAGTCTCCTTCCAACTCAGTTATTCGATGATTCTACGCCTCAAAAATGCTATACGCACTTCCACAAGTGCTCTTCCGCGTGTAGTAAATTTCAATGAGATTTCAACAGGAGTCACTAGAGTCACACTACTTTTTTGGACTACAACATGGCAATGGGAGGGTGGGGTCTGGAGTTGTAGTCTAAATCCAGGGGTCAGCAAACTTGGCTTTTCAGATGTTCTTGAACTTCAATTCCCAGAAGCCCTAGCTATGCAGGTGTGCTGACTTGGGTTTCTGGTAACTGAACTCCAAGAACAGCTAGAGAGTTTGCTGACCCCTGGGTCTAGAACAGTGTTCTTTCCAAAACTCTGAGCCAGATGTACCCAAACAGACGACCAACGCAGGCAAAACTCCACATTCCCAACTGATGAGAAACAGTAAGGACAGGAGGGACTTACTTGGATATACAGATTCACCTCAGCACTTCTGCAGAGATAAGGAAAATTGCCCCCTGTTTTGAGATGGGCTCTCCTGGCATTAGGATACAGTTTATACATTTCTTCCTTTGCTTCAGTAGAAAGAGCACTCTGGTCGAACACCTAGAAAGCAATTCAACCCATCAGTGTTAACGGCAATATTCCGCATTTTCATGCAACCTGCTGTCAGAGTCTTTTCTTTATCGAAGCTGCCTGCAGAGTTGATGTCTGTCGACTGCACCGTACATAGCTAGGGGTTTCTTCGCTAGAGGCCCCAATCAACTTCCCAGATAGGGGTCAATACCAGACCAACATGGATGGCAGGTCATTCAACACAGGACACTTAAGTAGCACAGCAACGATGGACTAGTGATGGCGAACCTTTTAGAGACTGTGACCCAAAACACACTTATCGCAATTTGCCAACTCATCAACAGGAGAGGGAAGGAAATGATACCACTGGGCTGCTGGGCAGAGGGGGCAGGACAAACTGCTGGGGGGAAGGAGGAACTGCTCCCATTGGGCTGCTGGGGAGAGGGGTGGGACAAATTGCTGGGGGAAAGAAACGCTCCCATTGGGCTGCTGGGTAGAGGGGCGGGGCGAACTTTGCTGGGGTGACTGCACGGGTGCCCACAGAGAGGGCTCCGAGTACCACTTCTGGCACACCTGCCATAGGTATATGCCACCACTGTGATACACTATCACCAGGTGGCCTGGAATTATATTTTCTTTATCTGTTTTAAAAAGTGAGACGGGAAAGCTTGTGCTGATAATAGGTTACAAGACATATCAGGATAAGCTATTCAATTGTGTGGCCGCTTGAAGTTGAACCCAACCGTTCCAATCCTTACCACCCCGGAACCCTATCCCTAAGGACACCCTAAGGATATCCCTAAGCAAGGGCTGCCTGCAGCATCAGCTCCAAGAGACAACACCTTAGCCTTGGTGTTCATGGATACTAGGAAGAGGGCCTTGTCTTCTCATCTTAGTTAGACAAGACCCCCGGTGCTCCATGGACAGAACAAGAGCTTCGCAAGTGCTCTTCATCTCATTTTTTCACTGAGAAATGAAGGCAAGAGAAAGGAGGGCTCTGTAATCGTATTTCTACTTGAATATCCTATAAATGTGGATATGAACACGTGCATTTTACACAGAAGTGAAAGTATGAGGCAGACAACTCACAAAGAAGGGCAGAAAGAAAGTTAACCAAGAAAAGTTGGTGACAATTAAAGAGCAGTACTGTACTCTGAAGTTACTTTTTCCTGCAACAGATAGGGATTTCCTGTCGTTTAGCATCCGAAGCCACAACTAGAGTAGGCCCACTAAATCAGTGAGGTTTTGGTGAACCAGCTTTTCCATAAGTTCCACTTATGGACCTACTCTAGTTGTGCTTTACTACACTAAACCAAAGGATTTCAGGCTAAGATTGCTAATTTCCACCCCAACCCACCCCATTCCAGAGGCTTTAAAAACTCGGAGATGAGAGAAGTTACTTTTTTTGTAATGCGACTTTCAGGGTATCCGAGCTGGCATGACAGCAGCACAATATTCTGGAACTGTGACCCCGAAAATTAACTTAAATGTTATATCAATAGAGGTAGGCGGCTTCGATATAGGATTTTTTTATGAGATGCAGCCGGAAACTAAAGCAAGCAATATTCCTCAGACTGCCCCTTTCAGGAGCTAAGCTCTGCCCATCTACTCAAGCTGATACTTCACAATTGGCCTCGGCTTGCGGATCTCAAATGTTCAGGCAAGAGAGTTGCCGAACAAGCCAGGAGGGCTGATCTTTGCTATATTCTTTCTTGACCATTCCTGGGACTCTACATCTTCTTTCAAATGAGCTCAAGGCGATTTTACTTCCCAACCCACATCTCTCCCCAAATGCTGAACAAGAGGTTACTTACATCCATGATAGTGACTGGAATATCTCGGATTTTATGAGGCTCCACATAGGAATTCTGGCAGTTGAGGGTAAGTCTCGAAGCAAGTTCACTTTGGCCCAGGCTTTCCAGCTTTCAGAAATTAAAGGAGAAAAACAGCAGAAGGCTTTGAATCTGGTCTAGGGCGAGGGGATGACTGAGAGAGCATGTCCCAGCCCCCCTGGCTTGGAAAGGTTGGGAACCCTCCCGTGTAGAAGAGAGGTGAGGAAGGGGAAAGAAAAAGAATAGTCGGTGTCTTTTCTGCGTGCAAACTTTTTAAAATCAAATCGTACCCAATGGATGAGCAACTGGGAAATGCTTACCCGATCAACCATGAAATCAATTCCATCAGCCATTTCGGGGTCTACTGGGCCAGACGCAAAGTTCCCAAGTACGATCTTTTTCAGCATAAAAGCAGGAAGTAGCCAAAAACTGGGAAAAGAGGAACATTGTGCTGATCTGGGACCTTTTTCCTTGTCTCTAGAGAAGCACCGACATGGTCAACAACAAACACTACGTACAATGCTCTGTGTTTTAATTTGCAGGTGCTGCCAGCTCCCAATGTTGAAAGCATATACTGGTTCAGCCTCTATGCACTAAGATCACAGGAGGCAAGATACTTCTGAGAAGTCCAATTATTTTTTCATTTTCAAACAAACTCATAACCCCACTGTTCTGAAAACATCCTGGTCGATTAAACAGCATTTACTGTCACTGGCTACTATCAGATGAAACAGCACTGCCTCTTTGGCTATAAACAGGGATGAGCACTGAACCCTAGAGTGAGATACGACTGGCTTTCAAGCAAGGGCAACCTTTACCTTACCTAATGTTAAAAACTGATTTTATTCTATGTCTTCTAACTTTGAATGAATATGATTTTTAAATAATATATTTTAACTACATTTTAAGCATTTAAATTTTTAAAAAAATTATCTCTCGTTTTACTGTGCTGGTCATAACAATGTGGATTGATCGTTTTAAAACAGAACATAACTTTAACAATAATAGATCTGTTTGCCAATACTAGGTCTGAGAACACTAGGTTACAAATAACATCTAAGGTCACCTAATGTCCTCTATCTTTTTAAGGCCCATTATCAATTTCTTTTGTCCATATCTCACCTGTTTGCCGTCCACGTCTGGTTGAAAATTGAGGTGTCACTGAAAGCATTGCACAGAATCAGGGACTGCACCCTGGGAGATTTATGGGTGTACTCTGCAAATTTCTGAGCAAGGAAGCCCCCCAGAGAAGCACCAAAAAGGTGGACCTAGTTTTAAAACACAAAGATGCTTTAGAAGCACATTGTCAATATTTAATATAGCCCAATTGGTTTTTTTTTAATAACAGCATCTTAGTGTTCAGATCACTTAAGAGCCAATGTCAACATCATCCCCATATTTATCGCAGGTGAAAAGACTTGAGTGTGGCTTTCCATGACTAGCTAGTGCAACTTTGCCCTAGCTCAGTGGTGGTGAACCTTGGCACTCCAGCTGTTCTTGGGCTTACCAGAAGCCCAATCATCACACCCGCTGATCAGGGCTTCTGGGGATTGAAGTTCAAGAACAGCTGGAGTGCCACAGGTATGCCATTACTGGAGTAGACCAGACTGCCAGGGATTCAACACAGTGTGTCAGGCAGCTGTTATCTAACCTGACCACCCTGAGGACTAGCAGGCTTGGGTGGAGAGGTTCAGTGGTCCCCAAGTGGATTAAATCCCCCTCAAATCCTTCTTGAAGGAAGGCAGCAGCTTCATCCATCTTGACCTGGGGCTGAGGAGGGCTCTGTGTGCCAAAAGGACTCAGGACTAGAAAGTGACTTGTGGAATTTGATCAGTGGTACGGATGTGAAGCTGCGGTGCAGAATGCAGATGAAAGGCCACTTGTATTATACAGGACAGTCTTCATGGCTAATCGCCATGAGGATTGCCAATATTCAGATACAGCAGAAGAATTGTCTGTCTGATTTGGAGACTATCTGCTAGTCTCTGTGACTGCATCTTTACATGACCTCCCAGGAACTGCCTGGATAGCTCAGTAAGTTAAATGTCTGGCTGTAAAGCCCAAGGTTAGGAGTTCAGTTCCTCACTGTGCACCACAGAAGAGCCAGCCTGTGAGCCCTTGAGTAAGTTAGATCGCTCCATGGCACCACGAGAAGAAGGGACTAAAACGTTTTTAGTACTGCCTACTTGTAAAACCCTGAAAAAGTTGCCGTAAGTCAGAATTGACTTGATGGCACTAAATTATTGTTCTATATATACTCAAAGCATACATGCTCGTTTATGAAGTGGTAGCCTTGTTAGTCTGTGCAGGCATCTCAGAGTAAACAAGACAAAACAACAAAAAAGACAAAAAAGTTGTGGCATCTTAAAAGACTAATGCCTGTATTTAAAAGTGAGCTTTTGTGGAAGTGGACTTAATCCACCAAAGCTCACAGTTCAAACTTCAATAGCTAGTTTATTTTTTAAAAAAATAAGTTTTATTAATTTTTTTAAAAAGTTACATAAACATTATAGTAGAAAGAATAACAACAGTACATAAAATACAAATTAATCATTTCTATACATCAGTTCTCTTAACCATTCTACTTATATATATCTGTACCATTACTTTGTTCAAGTTGTTCACATTAATATGGTATCTCAGTTTTCTCCTAACACAAATACATAAAACACCCTAGTGTAGTAACCCCATGTCCTTGAATCTACCAGTTGTCTTCTATGAACTTAATTATTCTGCCAAAAACTCATTACCTCCGGTACAGATTTGTCTCCTTTATTTTTCCCAGTGTGTATTGCAGAAATGGTTTCTAAATATCCCAAAATCTGTTTTGTTTTAAAATCCCTTTTTTAATATTTAAATCCCATGTAGCAGCAACTAGAATAGGTTGTTTATTTAAAACAGGGAGTCTCAACCTGCCGCCCATGGCGCTATTTCACCGTCTTCACCACACACACCGTCTCCACCACACCTGGAAGTGCCATTTGGTGCTGGAAGGGCAAAATGACCGTCTGGCCCCCGAAGCTGTCTGAGGGAGCATGACCTGGGCCCTGGCTTTAAAAGGTTGAGAACTCCTGATTTAAAGTGGTCCTGAAATCAGCAACAAAATTAATTAGAAAAAAAAAAGAAAACTTAATAGGAAAGTCTTTCCTTTCACTGGAGCAATTACATCATTCTTAATAAACTCTAGGCTTTTTACCTAACATTTTTATTGTAAGCACAGGCAATTTGTCAATCTCAGGGCACTAACTTTATCCAGCTGTAGATGGTCTAAGAGTTTTCTGAATCCATCGCAGAACTCAAAGATTTCCCAGTAAACTGGATACTGCAACTAAAATAATTGAAAAAGTGGGTTAACAATGAAAGGGGAAGGGGAAATTGAAAAAAGAAAAAAAGCTTTTATACACAATCTTTATAAACCTTTGCAGTAACAATAAAGCTGGCTATTTGGAAGCAGAAACACATTTGCAATGCATTTCCATAAGGAAACCACATCTTGTGCGGTTGTTCAGTCACACAGTCGATCCCGACCCTTTGTGACCCCATGGACCACTGCCCGCCAGGCACCCCTGTCCAAACTGTAATCCTTGCCCTCCTACAATCTTCTTATTCTTCTCTAAATAAAACCTTTTATACATCTTCTGGCTGGATCTGGATTTAACGTTTAATCAGTTGTATTTATACCCACAGATTCCTAATGCAGTACTATACTAAAACACAGAAGAATGTTAAGACATGGCGCTAAATATATTCTAATGCACAAAGAGCAGTGGAAGGATAAGAAAACCCACTACCACAGGAAAAAAAATTTGTTGTGAGGGGTATCGCCATTGCATAACGAATGCTTTGTGTGCAAATCTTTCATTTTACGATGTGTTCGTTATGCGAGGTACCACTGTACTTCTTTCTACTGTTCTACTCACAAGCAAGTGTAGGTAACTTCTCTCTTCCCCTGCTTTGAATATGCAAACAATATAATGGTGTTTCTTCAACATTCTAAGACAGGGGTGCCCAAACTACGGCCTGCGGGCTGGATCCAGTCCACGGCGCCATTCTATCCAGCCCGCGCCACCCCCGGAAGTGAAAGTAAAATGCGCCCGTGGAAGTCGTAAATGTGTTTACGACAGCTGTGGGTTCAATTACAGCCGTGTTATGCCCATGCATGTTTTACTTCCGCTTCTGGTGGTAGGAACCACTTGACCGAAAAGTTTGGCCACCCTTGTTCTAAGATAACCAACTCCATTTTTCATTCTAAATTCCATCTCCGTCTCCTAACCAGTAAGACTCCACATTCAATGTCCGTTTCCTGCATTTCTGTTCCCCCAGTTTCAGCTTATTTTGAATTCCAATAGCAAAGGAATCTGCACTTGGCTTGAAGGTCAAATTCTAAGACTTTCTTCACTCCACACTCAGGAAGCAAGGAACAACAGTAACCATTTTAACTCACTAAAAGCAAAGCCTCCATTTTAATTCATTACAAGCAGTACCACTGCACCTCAACATATTGTGGAGGGCAATTTCAAAACATGTATATGCACACCTTTTAAAAGTTTTATGGCTTCAGAGATTCTTGCTCTTATCAAGAACATCTCCAGTGAGTATCACTATGGCAAGCCAAAGATAGTAGTTTGAAGCCCAGAACCCCCAAAGCCTGCTCAAGAAAGATTTCCTGAATGTTAATCGCATTTCATGTATGAAATTGGCACCTGTAGAATAGTGGGAAGCTGTCCCTGGTCTTTCTTCACTACAGGGTAAGGACAGATAATTTCCCCACGATCTATTCTATATGATCCAAGCCTTTAAGCCAGGGCTGCCCAAACATTTTGGGCCACAAGCCAGTCAATGTGGTTCAGCGGGCCGGTCAAGTGGTTCCTCCCACTGGAAGTAAAATGCGGCCACACATGCACAAAATGCTGCCGTAAATGCACCCACAGCTGTCATAAATACGTTTACGACAGCCGAGGGTGCATTTACAGCAGCATTCTTCGTATGCGTGGATGTGTTTTACTTCTGCTTCCGGGAGCAGTGGGGAGTGGAGGGGAGCAGATGAATTGATGTCAGGGGCCAGATATGGCCCACAGGCTGTAGTTTGGGCACCCCTGCTTTTAAGCCTTTGCTTTTACAGCAAACAAAAAAATTTCTTATCTTTACAAAACTTGTAATCACTCATATTTGTATTCTGAATTATCAAAAAGGATTACACATTGCTAACAGAGATCCTACTGCAAAATAATAACTTATAATTGAAAAGAACGTCAAAGTTAAATGAAATTAGATCATTCTTGGCATCGAATTTCAAACCCACGTAAGAGGTAAACACATTTCTAGGTTCAATAGACACACTAAAGAGTTATATGCCTATATTCTCGCTACAGGGACAAAATCAGAAACTTTTGAGCAGAAATCTAGCTTTTCTTCTTCAAACGGCTTTTAAAAAACATTTAAGCTTTAGTTTTGCAATTGCTTCAACACTGAGTTTCAGGACTGGATGACGAAATTACTCACAGCAATGACTCTGTAACCCCATCCTGACAAAGCTAAAATCTGCTGAAAGAACACATCTGCAGTTCCGCTGACAGGTGGGAGAAATATAAGAGGGCATCGGATATTTCGAGGTCCTGCATCATAGAGTGACCAAACTTTGCTGTCGTCATCATCTACTATAATCTGCAAGATAAAGTTTGAAAGTTAAATTGACTATCGCTTGAAAGCCAGTCGTATCCAGCTCTAGGGTTCAGTGCTCATCTCTGTTTATAGCCAAAGAGCCAGAGCTGTCTGTGCCTGTAGATGTTTCCGTGATCATGTGGCAGGCAAGACTAGACACCAGAGTGCACAGAACACTGTTACCTTCCCCACCAAAGTGGTACCTATTTGTCTACTTGCAATTTCTTGCTTTCGAACTGCTAGGTTGGTAGGAGCTGGGACAGAGACGGGAGCTCATTCCGTCCTGTAGTACCCGGAAACCGAACACCGACCTTCCAGTCAGCGAGTTCAGCATCTTAACCACGTGAGCCAGGACAGTCCCTCAGAGCAGAGAAGCCCTCTCCAATTGGCCAGTTCTGGAGAAAGCTGCCACTCACGCTAGTAAGCTTGTTATCTCTGGTAAGATTATTTATTTTATGGAGCGGTACTGTAGTTAGGTCCATGAAATCCACTCCCATAATTAGCTTTCTTTTAAGGCAATTCTCAATGTGTGTTGTGTAAGGTTAAGAATTTGACCACATGACCCCTGGCCTGAAGTCTGCTTGGTCTTTCACGACCTTTCCATCAAATACGCTTGTAAACCATCCGTTCCAGTGCCTTCTACAGATGGCAGAGAAGTGACACTGGTTGGTACTATTTCAGGTCATCTGGATCTTTGCCAGGTTTCGATAAAGCAACAACTCTGGTCTGTCTCCACAATTTAGGAATCTTAAGTTCATCTATGCAGTTGTTCATTAAATTCAAAAGCCATTCCAAAGTGCAAGGATGAAACAGCTTTATTTGCTCTGTTTTTATGTAATCGATACCTGCTGCTTTATTCGTTTCCATGCTGTTTATAGCTTCCTCCAATTCAAAGGCCACAGTACCTATAACTAGAAATCAGATTTCTACTACTTTTTCAGTGCTTTCATTGGCGCATCACGAGACTGAAAGCAAACTGCAGAGGAGTTTTCAAGAGTCAGGGAACAGAAACAACTTCCCTTCCTAGTCCCCAAATAAGCAAATAATCAATCTGACATGAAGTCACTCAGATAACAGAAGAACTAGTTAATAGACCTGTGCTTTGATCGTAGCCAGACAGCAGACACTTACATAAAAGACTGTAAGCACAATCACGGACATGTCTACTCATAGATGCACCTCACTGAGCTCAGTAAAACGTATACCCAACGTCTACTTTTTCCGTGTCTAGGCCAGGCGTAAAACTGCCAATGTGAAGTCACCTTTTAGTGAATTCATTCTGCAGTTCCTTTCGCCAGGCCTAGTGTGAGAAAGATTAGCCAGGGAATGCCAAATTGTGACGTCAACGTACCACAATCTTCGAGGAGGCTCTTTCTGTGTCCCCTTATACTCAACCGAAGGTCTAGAGCAGGGGTTCCCAACCTAGGGCCTGTGGGCCGGATCCAGCCATGGAACCATTTCATGTGACCTCTTCCAAGGGCATTTGAGAAACAAAATGCCCACCCCTTTGGAGCTGTTGGGACAAAATAACCACACCCATTGTGCAGGCAGGACAAAATGGCAGTCCAGCCCTCGAGGCTGACTGAAAGAGCATGACCCAATGGCCCCCAGCTTGAAAAGGTTAGGAACCTCTGGTCTATAACACTTGAGTCCACCCTCAGATTTTGACGGCATTTCCTTTTGAAAAATCCTGTGTAAATAAATAAAACTTTTTTAAAAAAAATATAGAGATACCAAAAATGTATTTGTTTATGATACTCAGATATATACAGTGCATTGAATTTAAGTTCAAAGAAAGTTATAAGTCAAAAGGACTCTTTACTCTCCAGCTGATTACAAAAATGTACTGTGTTCTGGAAGGCAAGGTCAAAGGCAACCATTTAAAAATCAATAAGTATCTGTTCCTGTTTCAGATCACTCACAACTTACTTCACATGACCTGAAACCACAGCCCTCCCAGAATAGCTCCACACTAGTAACACATTTCACAACAATATCAACTGGAGTAACAGAAGAGTTGCATGAAGTACATGGCGGGTGATGCAATGGGAAAGATTATGTCTAAGCCAGTGGTTCTCCACGCCCTACGGGGGACTTCAATTCCCAGGAGCCTAAGTCAGCGCATAGGCTGATCAATGCTTTGGAGAATTGACTTAGGCTTCTGGGAATTGAAGTCCCAAAAACCAATGGTTGGGAAACACTAGTACCATAATGGCAAACCTTGGCACTCCAGATGTTCTTGGACTTCAATTCCCAGATGCCCAAGCCCCCGTGAATGTACACAAAGGGGTTTGCTGTGGCTCAACCGGCCCACGCCACGCCGCCTTCATCGCTCCTAGAAGCGGAAGTAAAATGTGGCCCTACGGAGAAGATCTCCCAGATCTTCTCCTGGGAAATGGTGGGGAATCAAACTCTCAATCTCTAGCTCTGCAGCCAGATACCCCAGAGCTATCAGGCCAGCTCTTTCCTTCTATGGCCAACTAGTTAATTGACATTTATAATAAATGAATCCACAGATGATCACTGGACCATCCCACAGCTGGGATATAAAAGGTATGTAAAAGTCAGTTTGGCTGTACATTAATAAAATCTGGCACCTGTAGAGCAGACTACACAATTTGCAGTCTACAAGTACAAACCACCAGACACAAATAACTTTAAATGGTTAAGGTTTTTAAGGCCATGTGGCCACAAGCTAGAATTAAACCAAGTAAAACAAATACTTGCGTGCATACAAAATAGAGCATCACAAGATTGTAATGATTCTATTCAAACAAGCAAACTACTATCAAGTACAGTATATCTCTTAGATAGAAATCAGAGGGCAAGGATAAATAAGAAGCCCAGTAATAATCTTCTAGTAAGCACCTTTATTGGTACATAAGCAAAGAAGCCTTTGTAATAGCAATACAGTATTCTTAACATTCCTAGAGTATTATAGGATTCGTCTCCCCTCCGCCTCCCCAGACATTCCTTATCCTAAGAAACAAATCAATTCTCAAGTGATCCCCCCCCCCCTGTCCCCTGTTCCCGCAAAGAAGGAAGGAACAGAACAGACATGAACTAGTACATGAGCAGAATTCCAAAATAATTTTGACTGTTAAATATCTCCTACAAGGTTTGGTTGCTTTTTAAGGAACTGAAGGTAGTATTTTAAACAATATGGAAACTAACTGGTAACGATCAGCCTCTGTTCAGAAACACACATTCTTCAATTTGCACCAAATGCAGCCTCTTTAAATCTCCCTACCCACTGCTAACATCAAGGATGAAATTTCAATAATGCCTTTTGCTGGATAAAAAGCCTTCCTTTCAAAGAAGACATGTTAAATTTGCAAGAAGGTAGCTGTATGGCCCAAATGTTAAGAAATTGTCCCATGCCTGGTCTGTTTAGCTAAAGAGGAGTGGTTTCTGATCTTTATAATCTGCCTTTTTTCCAACAGTTAATAAATGGCTTTTCTCCTCCCCGGTTTATCCTAGCAACAACCTGGTGAGATTAAGCTGAGAGAGTAAGACTGATGCAAGGTCATCTTTGGTAGGCTAGGGCCTGCGGTGGCTTAGTGGTTAAGATGCTGAATTTGATGACTGGAAGGTCGGCAGGTCAGCAGTTCAATTCCCGAGTGCTGCATGACAGAGTGAGCTCCCTTCTCTGTCCCAGCTCCTGCCAACCTAGCAGTTTGAAAGCAAGAAACTGCAAGTAGATAAATAGGTCTAGGAAAGGTAACAGAGTTCTGTGTCTAGTCATGTCTGCCACATTTCCACGGAAACATTGCAGATGCAGACACGGCTGGCTCTTTGGCTATAAACAGAGAGGAACACTGAAACCTATAGTTGGATACGACTGGCTTCTGAACAAGGGTGACCTTTTAGCCTTTGGTAGGCCAAGTGGCGTTTTGAATCCAAGTCTCATGAGTCTAATTTAGATCTACACCACAATAGCTCTAGAATTCAAGCAGTGCATTAAACGCAGCCAGAGACTTGAGACGGAACGACACTGGACTGATTCTGTTTTGCATCAAAGAAGATTGTGAAGCTGAAGAGAGGCAGCAGCTTCCTGTGCACCTCATAGAAAGCAAGTGAAGACATGCCTTTGCATGCTACCCTCCCTTCATGGGTGGATGCCGTATATTTGCTTCAGCCTCACCACTTGCAAAGCCTTTGTTAACAGCTCAGAGCTCATGGTTATCCTAACAAGAATCAGACAGCCTAGTTCTGGTTGAGGAATAAAAAACACAAGCTTGTAGGAGTCAATTTTTTTTCTTTTTTCTTCTTCGAATATTGCCTATTCTCATGGCGGTCAGCCATGAAGATGGTCCTGGGAACAATATAATGCAGTGGCTTTCCATTTGCCTTCCGCATCGCAGCATGACACCCGTACAACTGATCCAGTTCCACAAGCTACTTTCCGGTCCTGAGCCCATTCGGCATGCAAAGTCCTCTTTAGCTTCAGGCCAATATTGATGAAGCTGCTACCCTCCATCAAGATGGAATCAAGTGGGACTTAATCCACTAGGGGACCATCCCCCTTCCCTGTGGACTTCATCACCCAAGCCGTTAGTCCTCAGGGTGGTCAGGTTAGTTAACCATTGCCTGACACTCAGCACTGAGTCGCTGGCAGTATGGTCTACTCCAGGGATTCTCAACCTGCAGCCTGTGGGCCAGATGCAGCCCATGGCACCATTTCATGTGCCCTCCCCACCTTCAGCACACCAGGAAGTGCCATGTGGTGGAGAAAGGGCAAAATGATGGTCCGGCCCCGGAAGCTGTCTGAGGGAATGTGACCCGGCCACTAGCTTGAAAAAGTTGAGAACTCCTGATCTCCTCTATTACCATAGCAGGATAAGCAGACCAGACACTAATTTCTTAGTGTCATTAAAATTTCAACACAGCAGGAATTCTCCTAAAATAATGTGGGGGGAAATTGTAGAAGCTTAAATCAGATAATTATCACCTTCAATCTCTGATTGATAGTCCATACAACCTTTCATATGCCGAGCACAGATGACATAAAAGCACTGTACAAAATTCCACACCTTTAACATAAAACCACAGATTAATTCTGTTGAAAGAAAACACTCCCAATGGGCTACTGGGCAGGGTGTGTGTGAACTCTGTGCTGGGGGAGGGAGGAAGCACTCCCATTGGGCTGCTGGGCAGGGGCAAACTCTGTGCTGGGGTGACTGAATGGGTGCCTACAGAAAGGGCTCCGTGTGCCACCTCTGGCACGCGAGCCATAGGTTCGCCATCACTGGTCTTTGTATGCTTTCACCCATCTTGGTGTTACTTAATGAGAAACACTTTCAATGCTTCTGCTGCTCTCTTCTTTCTAGGCTCTTTGTCTTTAAACTACAATTGACCAGAACATTCCTGAAAACAAAGGAGAACTTCAAATTCAGCCTACTCTCAATAAAGGATAGGACACATGATCACTCAGCTATCTAAATAGAAGCATGAACAAGCTTCTTATCCACATGCCTTAGCTCAAGATCAGAAGACAAATGAAAACTGAACCTACCTTTTTAAGAGGAACTGTACTTCTGAACCAGTTATAGTCTGGAGAGATTTTAATCTCTCCCATGATGGTAAGAGGCCCGCGGTGAGGAAAACCTGAAACACAGGGGAAACAATTCAGATGAAAAAATGTGTGATTAAATTGAAAATAGAGAAGCCCTTGTATACTGGGGGGGGGGGGGGGATCCAGAGGGTTAGTGACATTCATTTGTTGCACCAAACCCCAAGAGATTTGTAGCCCTTCAAAGACTGTAGCATGCCTGCACAGGGTAAATTGAAGTGAGCTGCAGCCTATGAAAGTTCACGTCAATATGAGCACTTTAGCATTCATCCTGACTGTGTATTAAAAGAGTTTCTTCAAGTTAAACCTGCTTTCCACTCCCATCAGTTGATTATTCCTCCCTTATAAACTGTGCCCAATACTAAATCACCAGGATATGTTCAGAAGTTAGGTTTCGGGACAAGAATAAACGATTGAAGTTTAAAACAGAAAGTAATTTAAATAATGCTGTCTAATCTTACAATACAATATAGTGGGGAGGTCAGCTGTTAGAGCCCGGCAAAGTGTGACAATAAGCAAAACAGTACAGCAGAAACATTTGCCTGAAACCCACAATCCATAAGCTACCAATTGTTAACTGGAGTTACATTTTCTGTATAAGTCTACATGAATAAGGGAGCACATGGAATGAGATGTGACACGGACAATAGATCAGGGGTTCTTAACCTAGGGCCTTTGGAACAGCTCCGGCCTACTGCACCAATTCATGTGGCCCACATCATCATTGTCACCAGAAGAGGATGCATTTATGACAGCCATAAATGCGCCCGAAGCTGCCATAAGTTTTCCCCCCAAAGCAATATCTTTCTTATGAATGCATGCCCATTTGAACCCATGAGACCAAACCCCTACTGATTCTGTAACGGCAAAGGTCGCCCTTGTTCAAAAGCCAGTAGTACCTGACTCTAGAGTTCAGTGCTCATCTCTGTTTATAGCCAAAGAGCCAGCACTGTGTGTATGCAGACGTTTAGATGGACATGTGGCAGGCATGACTAGACACCAGAGTGTACAGAACACTGTTGCCTTTCCACTGAAGTGGTATCTACTACTTATTTATTTATTTATTTATTAGTTCAAATTTATATTGCCGCCCACTCGCCGTGGCGACTCAGGGCGGCTTACAGGCAATACATTACATTACAATACAATATGTTGGGGTGGGCACAGGGGGAGGGGCAGCAAGGTCCTCAACCTGCCCTGGCTTCTTCTTGCTTTTGAACTGCTATGTTGGCAGGAGCTGGGACAGAGACGGAAACTCACTCCATCATGCAGCACACAGGCCTCAAACTGCTGACATTCCGACCTTCCAGTCATCAAGCTCAGCGTCTTAACCACCACACTCTCTGATTCTGTAGGCCTGCTTCATTGCAACTTACTATACTAAGCAATAGGGTTTAGCCATTAAAATGATCATTAAAAAGAAATAACACCAGCATTATGACAGACTATCTACACAACCAAGCCCAACTCATCTGGGGCGTTTGCCAGATCTCTATTAAATCACCAGGAAAATCCCAAACGTCATGTCCAATAACATTGGGTCTGCTAATGTTGAACTGGAGAACATTAAGAGAAAAATCATGTGAAGTATGCAGTATAATGAAAGCATTGTCTCTACAGCCCCAGCTTTGGTCATGAATATTTGCTCCAAGTCTGAAGTTGAGTATAGTCAGCTGTTCTGTCTGGTGGTGAAGACATTCGTTCTTAAAACTTACTATCATTTCAGGCCTTATGATAAAGGGACAGCACAAGATCCCCTCAACAACTGTTCCTTCTTCTGCTGTATCCGAATCCGAATACAGTATTGGCAATCCTCGTAGGATCACCCAGGAAGACTGTCCTGAGAATAGAATGCAGTGGCCTTTCATCTGCCTGCCACATTGCATGACACCAACACTACTGATCCAGTTCCACAAGTCACTTTCTGGTCCTGAGTCCATTTTACACACAAAGTCCTCCTTGGCCCCAGGCCAGGATTGATAAAGCTGCTGCCCTCCATCCAGAGGATTCAAGTGGGATTTAATCCACCTGGGGACCATCACCCTTCCCTGTGGACTTTGCCACCCAAGACCATTGGTCCTCAGGGTTGTCAGGTCAGTTAACTGCCACCTGACACTCAGTGTTGAGTCGCTGACACTAGGGTCTACTCTATTACCATGCTCCCAAACTGTCGGCAACTCAAAATCTGTTTTTCATCCAATTTAGTCAAAAGTAGGTACAGAAAAATGTGATTTATTATGTGATGTGTTATTTGTGATGACTGAAATACCAGGAGGAAAAAGCCAGGTTGGGAAAGGGCTGGAATAGAACTTCCTTTTCACGACACCTAGATCAAGACTTCAGATTGCAAATTTGTAAACTCCTCGAAATCTCCCAAATCAATTTTCTGTCATCTTCTCCAAGAACCAAAATTCACAGCCCTCTTTTGTGGAATCCTAGAGATACGGCTCCAGCTTTCCAGGATGTCAACATCTGCTGCAAAACCAAGTCTTGTGACAATACTAAGAATAGCAAGTTTTACTTCATTAACTGTTCCAGTCCACAAAGACCTATATTGGGGGGGGGGGTGTTTGTGTGTGGACATGCTGAACTTTAAGGCATCTTAAAACATTGTGGGGTTTGCTGCAATAAAATATTCTGAAACATTTATGGTCTTAAACCTAAACACCTAGAAGTAAGCACCCCCTCTCTGAACTCAACAATGCTTACTTTTTAGTATTAATAAATTAATGCTATCAAATCAGAACCAATTTACAGGGCTTAATGGACCGTTAATGGTAAATGAAACATTTAAGGAATAGTTTTACCAGTTCCACCCCCCTCAGTGAGTTTCCATGTCCAAGTGGGGATTTGAACCCTGCTCTCAAGAGAACCAGTCCATCACACTACACCACTCTGGGCACCCCACTTCTGAGTGTACTTCAATCAAATACCATATATACTTGAGTACAAGTCAGGTTTTTTATCCTCCAAAATAAGGTCCAAATATGAGACTCGACTTATACTCGGGTCAACGTAAACACTTAAAAACATACCCACATAAATGTCTAAATTAATTATTTTTACCATATTTTCATGTATTTTAATTATTGAAACTCACTAGCAGCTGCTGCATTTTCCATCCCCGACTTATACTTGGGTCAATCTATTTTCCTAATTTTAAAGGTCCAAATTAGGTACCTCAATTTATATTCGGGGCGACTTCTAGTCGAGTATATAAGGTAGTCTGCTTAAATCACAAAAAGCTCCCAGATTAAAATAATGTTGAATTTTGCCAGCTGATCACATACAAGTACTTATCAAAGTTGCGCATGACAGGCAGCATCTTATAACAAGCACATTCTTCACATCAGATTATTATTAGTTTAACTGTTGGAAGACAAAGGTTCTAATCTAGACCAAATGAACCATGAACTTCACTCTGTCTCAGGTATAAAGGTCCTTAAAAGAATAAAGTCAGGAAGAAATTATTTTTTGAACAAGTCCATTAGATGAAATCTACAAATGTCAGTGTAACTAACAAAAGAGCAAACACAAATAACCCTGTTTTCTTTAATCAAGCAACCATGTCTGCACTTTTTAAATCTTCTTAGGCTATAAGGAAAGTTTTTATGGTTGGATAAACAGCACTCTCAACTTTCAAATGCTGTACAGAGCTCTCTTCGCCCCATCACTTGCAATCAGATCAGAAATAGAGAAGAGAAAGGAAAGGGAAAAGTGCAGGTAGAAGTACAGTAGGTGGGAAAGGCAGACGTGAATATTCCTGCTTCATTTCAACAGGTGAAAAGGACTTTAAAAAGTCAAATGCTTTGTAGAGGAGATACAATTATGTATTTTATTATATAGAAGAACAAATCTATTGTTTTGCTTTTTCAAATCCTTTTAAAGAGCATGAGCAATCGGGGGAAGTCCCATGAAGTATTTGGAAACTTTTTTTCTCTAAATACACATAAGATCACAGTGTTAAGCTTGATTTACTATCACTAAGGTACAATACACACAAAGCAAGCATCCTACACATTGAATAACCGAAGGGACATCAAATATGCGAGCCATGAGGAAACAAGACTTGCAACTCAAATCTTTCCTACTTTTTCACTGTTCAACGCAAAATACAACTTTCTCAGAGTTGAGCTCTCTTCCTACCTCCTTGTCTCTTATTCAGATATAACCTTCACGTCCACATCCTGGACCATAAGCATAGTTCTCATTTTGGGATTCGTAGTACTGGAAAATCCCCTTTCCTCCAAGAAACTCAAGGCAGAGCACACAGCAATCCCATTTCGAGGTTGCTGTTGTTGTTTTTACCCCCTGTACAACAACCTGACAAGGTAGGCCAGGCCTGAAAGGGCATAATAGGCAACTCCTCCTCCGATTTCTCCCAATGAGGTCTTCCTCGCCCAACTCTCTGACTCAGAGCCCTACAACTGTCATGTCTTCATTAAAGATAATGCCAACTATTTTAACCACAGCAGAAAAGAATGACAACCATAGCTACAGGTTATACCAAACTATGGCCTGTGGGCTGGATCTGTCCCCCGACACCAATTCATCCGGCCCACCCCCACCCCTGCCACTCACGGAAGCGGAAGCAAAATGCACCCGTATGGGCACATTTTACTTCCGCTTCCAGGATCGGCAAGGACCGCACAGGCAAGATGAATTGGTGTCTCGGCTGGATCTGGCCCACGGGCCATAGTTTGGGTTTAAGAAGAGAAAATGGCAGCCTAAAACTCTATCGCAGCTTGTTGCAAAACAGACTGCAAGGCACATTTTACTTCCGCCTCCATACGACCGGCCCGCTGAACCACCTGACCGGCCCGGTGAACCACATGACCGGCCCGCTGAACCACCTGACTGGCCCACTGAACCACATGACCGGCCCGCTGAACCACATGACCTGCCCGTAGCCCGAAAAGTTTGGCCACCCCTGAGTTGCAACTTGGCTTTTACGACACCCCTTTCTCTTTGAGGCTCCTGCGCCAGCGTTGCCCCTATTTGGGGAGGGGGTCCCATCCCACATAACACACAGGGGTTGGGGGGTCCTGCTGCTGCCCTCAGGACATACCCCTTTCCTCATTAAAGGAAGACCCCCACCCCCTCTCCTCTTCCCCCCCCCTCTCCTCTCTTACCAGGTCTTCCTCACCCACGGGACAGACGGTAGGGCAACACCCCCCCCCTCCTCCCGCACCTCAATGGTACGTTCCCAACCGCCGTTTCCTAGTCTCGCGGCGTTCTAAACCAGCCCGCCGAGCCCCGCCTCTCCTCCATCGCCTCTTCCTGCCTCCCAAAGGGCGGGGACGAAAGGCAAACAGAAACGTCAATCTCCAAAACGTCACAAAGGGAAAGAGGGGAGGGCTTAACAAGAAGAGAGAGGCCCGGATTAAAAGACCGGTGGCTCAAGCGGCTGAGGCGCTGAACTCGCTGACTAGAAGCTCTGAGTTCGATTCTCTCTGTCGAACTATCAGTTTGAAAAAAAGAAATTGCAAGTACAGATCAATGGTGGGAAGATAAATAGCGTTCTGTGCATTCCAGTGTCTAGGCGTGCCTGCCATATGTCCAAGGAAAAATCTTCAGATATAGGAAAAGGAGTAAGACAACAAGGCTGCATTTTGTCACCCTGCTTATTCAACTTATACACAGAGCACATAATGCGCAATGCAGGGACGGAGGAATCACAATTTGGGATCAAAATTGCTGGGAGAAACATCAACAATTTGAGATATGCAGATGATACCACTCTAATGGCATAAAGTGAGGAGGAATTTAAAAAGCTCCTGTTTAGGTTGAAAGAAGAGAGTGCAAAACCTGGCTTGAGACTCAATATCAAGAAAACCAAGATCATGGCCACAGGCCCTATCAGTCCCTGGAAAACAGATGGGGAAGAAGTAGAGGCAGTGACAGATTTTACTTTCTTAGGATCAAAGCTCACTGCAGATGGGGATTGCAGCCATGAAATAAAAAGGCGACTGATTTCTTGGGAAGCAAGCGGTGAGAAACCTGGGGAACATAGTTAAAAGGAGAGACATCACATTGGAAACAAAAATTCGTATAGTCAAAGCAATGGTATTCCAGGTGGCAATGTACGGTTGTGAGAGCCGGACCATTAGGAAAGCTGAGCGCAGAAGAATAGATGCCTTTGAGATGTGGTGTTGGAGGGGAGTTTTGAGAGTCCCCTGAATAGTGAGGAGAACAAATAGGTCAATCTTAGAAGAAATCAACCCTGGCTGCTCCTTAGAAGGTCAAATTGTAAATATGAAGCTAAAGTACTTTGGACATCAAATGAGAAGAGAGGACTCACTTGAGAAAGCCTTGATGCTGGGAAGGGTGGAGGGCAAAAGAAAAAGGGGGTGGCCAAAAATGAGATGGCTTGAATTGATGGTATTGCAGAGACAATGGGCACAGAGCTCAGCGAGTTGAGGGGGAGGGTGGAGGACACAACACCTGGTGGACGGTGGGGTCCACCGTCCATGGGGTCATCGCAAAGGGTCGGAACCGACTGTGCGACTGAACAACAACAACAAGGCAGTGCTTGCTCTTTGGGTATAAACAGAGATGAGCACTGCCACCCCTCTAGCTTAGCAACCCAGGATATTAGCTTAATGTAAATATGACTTTATTTATTTATTTAATGTAGAGCCACCGCCCCCTTGTGCGCGTCCGGCGCAGGCGGATCTACCCTTTCCCAGAAGGCAGTGCGTCCTTCTGTAAGTTCCCGGGTGCCGCCGGGAGTTGTAGTTCGCCGGGCCTCCCTCAGGGGTCAAGAGGCGGGGCCTGTGACGCCACACAGCCGGGCGTCGAGCGCTGAAGTGACCGACGGGGGTGGGGCGAGGAGAAGGGAATCGTCGAGGGGAAGCGACGGGGCTTGTTTATTCGACGCGGGGCTCGTCTCGGTCCTCAGCGGAGCGGGCGCCGCCATGGCGGCCTGTAACACCTGCGCAGCCGCCGCCGCCGCCGCGCGGCTCCTCCTCAGCTCCTCTTTCCCGTCGGCTCGCCGAGGTAAACGCCGGGAGTGGGCATCCCAATTCCCTCCCCCCGCTTCCAGGCGAGGCCGCCGACCAGGCCTCTGGAGCCGGTGGGCCTCCCTTGGCCAGGCCTCGGCCTCTCAGTCTAGTCTTCCCCCGGACAAGCTGGGCTTCTTCTCCCCCTCAGGACAGGCCGCCTCCCTTTTCCCCCTTTGGCGTCGTCGTTGTGGGCTGACAGGCCGGGGCTGAAATTCTCCTTTCAACACATCCACAAACCACTTTTTCACCTTCTCTCTCCCTCACACAGACACGCGCACTCTCTCTTTCACACGTACACACTCTCACACACACTGTCACGCACATTCTTTCACACACACACAGAAGGCTGCGGTAGTTCAGTGGTTAAGAAACTCGCCTTGTCAGCTGGAAGGTTGGGTGACCCACGAACTGCATGATGGAGTGAGCGCCCGTCTCTGTCCCAGCTCCTGCCAACCTAGCAGTTCGAATGCAAGAAGTGGCAAGTAGATAAATAATAGGGACTAATAGATAGGCAAGTAGATCAATAGGGACCAATAAATAGGGAAAGTATCTGGGGACACAAAAGGAGCCTCATTTGGGCATCCCCTGAGCAGAGTTTCTCGAACAAAAATCTTTTCAACCCAGAAAAAAATCTGACATAAAATTATTATTATTGTTATGATTATTATTATTGTTATGATTGACACACACACACACAAACAATCTTTCTATGATTTCAGGCAGGCTCTGATTAATTTATTGAGGTTATCCTCACCTCAGAGAAGTACCCCAGCCTTTCCTGTTTGGCTGGAAAATGCAACTTTTACGCACACTCTTCCCATGATGAACTTAGTGAGAAAATCCTTACCTCGGAGAAATATCTCCGCTCCTCCTACTCTTTGGTTGGAAAACCCAACTTTTACATACCATACACACACTCTCTTCCCATGGTAAATGTATTGAGAATATCCTCACCTCAGAGAAGTATCTCAGCCCCTCCTCTCTGCCTGGAAAATCTCCTTTAAGCCGTGCACGTACACCTTTCCTGTGGCTTCAAGGAGGCCCCTGTTTAATTCATTTAAAATATCCATATATTCCTTAACAACACATATTGTTGCTAAGGTTAATTCCTGTCTTGGTTTGTTTTTAAAGCAGCTCTTTTTTAAAAAGTCAGTTATCAGTGGCTGTCCCTCCACCCCACCCCCCAATAGGAAGTTTGAGGGTAGAAACAAAGCAGGTCTGCCTGAAAGATGCTGGGGAGGTTTCTGTGGAGACCTTGACCTGTTTTAACCATGTCTGGGCTGCAATGAAGCTAGCTGAGTTTAGTGGGGGATTTGGATTTGTTTAGGATTTCCATAATGCTACAGTTCTGTACACACTTAGTGGGCTTGAGTCTTGATGAAATAAAAGTGGTTTCTGTGATGATGAGTGCTTTAATTGAAATATTGTTTAATTTTTTGATATTTTTTCACCTAACTGCTTTAAGTTTGATTTTCTTCCCAGAAAATTTGATATAAATGTTGAAATAATTTGCTGTGTATACTGACAGTAGGGCTGACAAATCCATGTCTAACTGGATTGGAATACTTATATTTTTATTTATTTATTTATTTATTGGACTTGTACCCCACCCATCTGGGATGGACTCCCACCCTGGGCGCCTTACACTATTAAAAAAGCGAAACAAACACCAGGAAGACAAGAAAACAATCCCCACCCACCTAATCAATATCAGAACCAGGACGCCAAACTTTAGTGACAGAAAGGCAATGGGAGGGTTGACCAATTTTCTTTATTGGTGCTTTATTTACGAGAGAGAGAAATTCAACTTCATAAAGAAATGTTAGGATTCAGTGGCTAAAATCCAGAAGTAAGGCACACTTATAATAGGCTCCTTGAACCAGAAGAGCTTACATAGTTGCTGATTCACCAGATCACCATTGATTTGTTGGGCTTATTCTAGTTGTGACATACTGTTGGATTTCACCAACTGATAAAATGAAGTACTCATAGTTTTTTGTTAGTGTCCTCATTGTTATTAACGATCCGCACCTTATGTGAGTCATTTCTTATGCGAGTCGGCTAAGATTTTTAATTGCTTTAAGCAGTTCCATCAATACTTCACTTCTATTTTACTTCATTATTTGTATATTCATGAAAAGAGCATGCCTTATTTAGTTGATGCATCTGTTCGTGGGACTTCTAAAGTTTCTAACCCAAATCTTATTGTACTGGTTTTTTTTCTGATGATGCAGTTTGGTGTATCTATATTAAAAAATAAGTCCCAATAATAATAATAATTGTATGTTGTCAATTAATTCAGACTTATGACAACCCTTTTCAAATCTTTGTAGGAGGGGAATGGTCAAAAGTGGTTTACCATTCCCTTTTTCTGAGAGTGCCCTGGGATTGTGCAGCTTGCCCAAGTCTAGACATGTTTGCTTCCTTTAAGCCTTGCCTTTCTCTCTGTTTTATTCCCTGGAGGCACAGTGGGAATCAAACTTCCAATCTAGCTCCATAGCCAGATACCTGAGCTATCCAGTCCCCTGAGCTAAGAGGTTTGCTAAAAATAAGGCCTACTGACCAGAATTTTATTTGTATTTGAGTAAGGTTTGTGTTGTTTGCTGCAGCTACTTGAGCTACTTGATGAAGTGCTGGAGCATATCTCAGTAATGCAGTGGTGCGTGTGACTGGAAAACGACCAAGACATACCCTTCATAGTTGATTTTTTTAAAAAATAGTAGCTGTGTTAGTCTGTGTTTCAGGCATATCAGAAAACAAAAATGCTGCAGCACTTTAAAGACTAACTACTATACAGTAATACCCCGTATAACGCGAGTACCGAATAGCGTGAAAACCGTATAACGTTACAAGATTTTCGGAAAAATCTTGTATCGAATAACGTGATTTTTAACGTTATCCGATACAGTCGTTCTTAGCAGCAGGGTGGGTGGGAAGCTGAACGGGGTTCTCCGTTCAGCTTCCCAGCCACCCTGCAGCTACGGAGGCAGGGGTGGGGAGGCTGGAAAGCTGATGGGGGGCTCCCCCGTCGGGGTCCCCAGCCACCCCACAGCTGCGGAGGCATGGGCGGGTGGCTAGGGAAGCTGACAGGGAGTCCCCATCAGCTTCCCCAGCCACCCTGCAGCTGTAGATCGGGTCCTCTGATCTCTCTGGAACAGGCAGGGGACACGGTCCAAGGTGTTTCTGGGCTTCCCCGACGTCCTGAGCCAGTGCAGCAAGCCAGAATGTCAGAGTTCGAATCCCGACATTCTGGCTTGCTGCACTGGCTCAGGACGTCGGGGAATCCCAGAAACACCTTGGATCGGGTCCCCACACCTCCCTGGACCCAGCGGGGGGGTCAGACACCCCAAAATTGGTAAAAAAAATGGACTTTTTTTACCAATTTTGGGGGCTCTGACCCCCCCGCCGGGTCCAGGGAGGTGGGAATAACACGATCCAAGCTTTTTCTGAGCTTCCCCGACGTCCTGAGCCAGTGTAGCAAGCCAGAATGTCAGAGTTCGAATCCCGACATTCTGGCTCGCTGCACTGGCTCAGGACGTCGGGGAAGCCCAGAAACACCTTGGAGCGGGTCCCCACACCTCCCTGGACCCAGCGGGGGGGTCAGACACCCCAAAATTGGTAAAAAAAATGGACTTTTTTTACCAATTTTGGGGGCTCTGACCCCCCCGCCGGGTCCAGGGAGGTGGGAATAACACGATCCAAGCTTTTTCTGAGCTTCCCCGACGTCCTGAGCCAGTGTAGCAAGCCAGAATGTCAGAGTTCGAATCCCGACATTCTGGCTCGCTGCACTGGCTCAGGACGTCGGGGAAGCCCAGAAACACCTTGGAGCGGGTCCCCACACCTCCCTGGACCCAGCAGGGGGGTCAGACACCCCAAAATTGGTTAAAAAAACAGCCTTTTTTTACCAATTTTGGGGGCTCTGACCCCCCGCCGGGTCCAGGGAGGTGGGCAGACACGATCCAAGCTTTTTCTGAGCTTCCCCGACGTCCTGAGCCAGTGTAGCAAGCCAGAATGTCAGAGTTCGAATCCCGACATTCTGGCTCGCTGCACTGGCTCAGGACGTCGGGGAAGCCCAGAAACACCTTGGATCGGGTCCCCACACCTCCCTGGACCCGGCGGGGGGGTCAGACACCCCAAAATTGGTAAAAAAAAAACAGACGGTTTTTTTTACCAATTTTGGGGTCTCTGACCCCCCCCCCCCCCGCCGGGTCCAGGGAGGTGTGGGGACCCGCTCCAAGGTGTTTCCAAAGTTCTCCCACCTCCCTGGAGGCTGCAGCAAGGCAAAATGTCAGGATTCGAATCCCGACGTTCTCGCTTCCTGCAGCCTAAAAGACGGTGGGGGAAGTTCAAAATTAGTGCGCATCGGGTCTCCCGACCTCCCTAGAGCTGATGCGCGCTAATTTTGAACTTCCCCCACCCTCTTTTATGCTGCAGCAAGCCAGAACGTCGGGATTCGAATACTGACATTTTGCCTTGCTGCAGCCTCCAGGGAGGTGGGAGAACTTTGGAAACACCTTGGAGCGGGTCCCCACACCTCCCTGGACCCGGCGGGGGGGTCAGAGACCCCAAAATTGGTAAAAAAAAAAAAACGTCCTTTTTTTTACCAATTTTGGGGTGTCTGACCTCCCCGCCGGGTCCAGGGAGGTGTGGGGACCCGATCCAAGGTGTTTCTGGGCTTCCCCGACGTCCTGAGCCAGTGCAGCGAGCCAGAATGTCGGGATTCGAACTCTGACATTCTGGCTTGCTGCACTGGCTCAGGACGTCGGGGAAGCCCAGAAACACCTTGGATCAGGTTTCCCCACCTCCCTGGACCCGGCGGGGGGGTCAGAAACCCCAAAATTGGTTAAAAAAACGGACTTTTTTTAACCAATTTTGGGGTGTCTGACCCCCCCGCCGGGTCCAGGGAGGTGGGGAAACCCGCTCCAAGCTGTTTCCAAAGTTCCCCCACCTCCCTGGAGGCAGCAGCAAGCCAAAATGTCAGGATTCAAATCCCGACGTTCTGGCTTCCTGCAGCCTCCAGGGAAACAGGGCTTTTTTTAACATTGTGTGTTCAATGTATCGGACAACGTTAAAAACCGTATAACGACGGGACTTGTGGAACCAAGTAATAACGTTATTCGGGGTACTAGTGTACTGTATTTTTAATGTGAGATTTCATGGATCAAGTCTACTTAATCAGACACAGCCTGGCATCTTGGTAATTAGCTGCAGTTATCCATAACAAGTAATGCCACCCATATGTGAATGCCAGTAAGAGTTTGTCCACTGAGTTCAGTTGGACTTACTGTCAGGTAAGGGGGCAAAGTTCCCAAGGCCCTGCATAAGACTGGCACGGGATCAGAAACAGTGGAAGATGATGCTTTGATCTGCCACGTCCAACCTGATGTGTGAAACATGGATCAACCAAGTAAGTTAGGGGGCTTTAGAGTTGCATCGTGAATTATGGTTATGTTATACACAGTGCTGTGAAAACAGTGGAGGCAGGGGATGAGAAGGAGAGGTTGCTTCATGTAGACCAGAGGTTACAATCAGTATAAAGACATGTTCAGTCTCTAGCCTTGGGCTTTGGCTCTTCAGAGTTGTGTACACTCTTTCACCTGCTGCTACATTTACTCTGGGTCTCCTGCCCACCCATTCTTTCTTCCTGGTCTAGGCCAGATGTGAAACTGCCAAAATGAAGGCACATTATGGTGAGTTCATTCTGGAGTTTCTTTTGCCTGACCTGGTGTATGAAAGATTAACTTAGTTGACGGTGGCCAATCTTAATCACCACCATTTAGCTATCCACTATTTTCTTTTTTTTAATTGCTTGTTATATTCTTTTGTTGTGTTTGGGGATAGATTGGGAGTTACTTTTTGTTGTAAAACCAACTGGTGTAATAGATTTCCAATAAGTGGGGTGGTATAAAAGTTATAAATAAATAAATATTCTTTACCACCACGTCATTGTTACCTTTAAATTTATGTATAGTTGACATTATTCTGAAGTTTACTACCTGGCTGATGTTGTACTTCCAGTGGATCAAGAAAAAATATTTCATATGGAACATATCAGTAAATGTACTGCAATTAATTATATTGTGATAGTATGTGTTATGCGTGACTATAGTTAAAGTGTGAAAGTGGCTTTATATTTAAGCCTGAGGTTTTTTGTTTGTTAGTTAATTTCTCTTACAGAATTGTAAAAGGTGAAAGAAGTGAAGAAACAGTGACACTATCTGGGTTGTAGGCAGTTTGTCTGTTATTTATGTATGTATGCTGTCTTTTTGTCAATTGTGAACTAGTAATAAAATTGAGTATGTTTTCTGTGTAAAACAAAAGGGTTTATTTCTCTTTTAGGTATTACATGTGGCCGTTCTTGCCTTCCTGTTTTAGGAATAATTGGAACTTTTGAAGCCCAGTCTCTAAGACCTACTTCTTTTAGAACATTTTCAGAGTCAGCAGTATACTTTGCATCCAAAGATGGTGCAAGCAAAGATGGTTCAGGAGATGGCAGTAAGGTATGTAAATAATTTAAGTAGACATTTCTTTTGCCTTAGAAGAAAGCATTTCCACTTTTAAAAATGTAATTTTCTGAAACTATAAAGTATTGAAAGTAATGATGTATTCTGGGCTGCACTTTAAATCCATCATTTTCCCTGTTTGAGTTCTGAGACAGAGGATACAGAAATACAGAGGCATAGGGTACATTACATGCCAGTCTATGAATAAGGAGGCTGAAATGCAGTTTGACATAATGCTGTTGTTTGAAATAAAAATAATCATATTCATGCATTGCACAAAAGGCAGCTATGGTCTTTTGAAACTACACAGGTGGACAACAAAAGCAAATTTGTGTTTGAGACAAAATTGTCTTGCATCTATGGAAGCTCAAACAATATCTAGATTCTAAACTAAGATTTGATGTCTGAGTTTCACAGGAGGGGTGGTCCACGGTGAGCCCAGGTATTCACTGCAGGCCGCATTAATGATATGCATGGACCTAATTGGACCCGCAAGCTGTAGTTTGGGCGCCCCTGACTTAAAGAGCAAACTTGCTTAAAGAGCAATCCTGGGGAATGCATTATGCTCTTTAAGCCAGGTACTACTGTACATGATAATTACTTTACCATACAAGCTATTGAATTCCTGAAAAGATATAGGACTCTGCTTAGCTTTACTGTGAACATTTGGCTTCTATTTTTAGATGGCAGACGGCACAAAATAACAGTTTAGTGCAGACTAAGAGAGCAAAGTACAGTAATACCTCATATAACATTAGTATCGAATAACACGAAAATCGCATAACATCAAGGAATCTGGGGGGAAGAATTGCATCAGATAACATTAAGATCCTATGGGATGCTTCAGATAACAACCGCGAAAGCCTGTGTGGTTACAATGTATCTCTATGGATCCCATAGAGGATCAGATAACACGAAAAATCATATAACACGAAGACTTGTGGAACCAGGTTTTAGTGTTATATGAGGTTTTACTGTACAGCGATATATCCCAACTATTTCTGTTTGTTAAGTCAGTTAAGGGCATGTGGAACAAATAAGAATTTTTTTTTGTCTTGTTCTAACAGTCTATTTCTTTCTTATTCAATTCTGTAGAAAACTCCAGCGGAAGGTAACAGTAAAAAATCAAATTCTGGAAGCTCCGGTAAAGGTGGAAGCCAGCTACGTTGTCCAAAATGTGGTGACTTATGCACACATGTGGAGACCTTCGTGTGTAAGTTGTAGCAGAAGCTCCTGTTTTTCCCCACACTTGTTATTTTGCCATTCCTGCAGAGAGTTCCGGGTGATAAGGATAGGTAGACGGATGGATAGTTGGGAAGAGAAAGAGATTTGTTTGAATATTTGTTGCACAGACAACTGTGTCAGCTTATTTTTAAGCAATTAAAAATGAAACTTCCTAGGACCGAACTTCATGGCTAAGTTTTAGTGAAGTTGAGTGCAGATCAGACAATATCTAGGGACTTTCAAATAGAGCCTATAGAAACAGCCTTTTAAAAAATTACCTAGGTCCTTGTGGTGTTACAGTGGAATGAATATGAGTTTTCCTGAAAAGATCTGTGTACCAGCATCACATATTCTATAATTCCATCCTCATGGAGAGTAGTCATCCCTAATAATTCCCCAAGAAAACAATCAAGTTATGGATCTCAACTGTATTGTATTGGACTAGAAGATTATTATAATTAATTTTAAAAAAATACAGAAAAGTGTAAGCATTGCGTTAAGCATTATTATTTCAATACTTTATAATGCATGCCAACACTATGTTTATTGTTACTTATCTGGAGACAAAAGTATCTGTTCAGCCCTGCGTCCATGCATGCTTCCGCCAAAATCATTTTATCATGCGGCTCTGGTATGGAATTGTCTCTTGATGTGTGCCTTGACACATAATTATGGGTGTAGAAAGTAGGCTTGCTGGTGTATTGCAGCAAAAGCAATAGAGTCAGAGTATGTATGTAATACCATGCCAACTGAAGCAGCGGTCTATGACTCTGATGAAATAGGCTGCGGTCTATGAAAGATTTATGCCATTAGAAATCAGGGTTTACACGGGTACCAACCATTTTACACTGAAGACCTGACCACACCCCCGGACAGCTGAGCGAGCTAGACCATTTATGACATCTGTGGGCACATTTGCACATGCATGGGCATGTTTTACGGCTGACATAAACATGCCTACATCCACCTCCTGGTGCGGCAGAGGCAGCAGTGGGCCGGATGGAATGGCATTCCAGGCTGGATCCAGACCATGGGACATAGGTTGGGAGCCCCTGGTTTATGGGTTAGAACCATCTCCTTGTATTGAATTTTAAAGAAAATATGAACATGATAATATTGACATAAGAGTGGAGTTATGTGATCTGATCTGAAAGTTCCTTACAAAAATCTACCAGATTTTGGACCAAATGAAATTTCCAGACTGCCTTGAAAAATAGCTCTTTTTATTACAAATAACAATGACCATCTTTTGATGCAGCTGAAGATGGATAATCGAAGCCAATCTTTAACAGAAAAGGACACATATCAGCCAGACCTAATAAAAGGCACTTTTGACAAAAACTGGCAGAAGCATCCAGGAAAGCAGCATTCCAGTCACTAATGTCTACTTCAGAACAGGTTGAACCACTTCAACCAGATATCAATTCTGACTAATAGTACCTGTGTATGCTCTGCATTAAGTTTCAACTTGTTAATGTCAACCAATTCTCAACTGATTTCATGCAAAGGTTTATTAATTCTACTGTTTCCATTAGGCAATGAAAAGTAGAGTTTTGCATTATTGGCATATTTGTGATATCTCAGTGGCAGAAGACTCTGCTAGTCTTGTTTATTTTTTTTACAATTGGCCAATCTGTTGAAAGGGTTTTGTTTTCTCTTCTTCCATCCTATTTATTCACCTGTAACACTTCTGCCATCAAATGGGTTTCTTAGAGGAAACTTATTCAGACAATCTAACTTGACTACAGAGCAACAGGAAGGGAAAAAACCCTAAGATCCAGCTCTCATTCTCCACCAAAGCCTGTTAAACAACTATGAAACGGTGACAAATTGATTTCTCCGTACTTTTTTGCTCAAATAGATATGATATCTTAGTCATCGAGCTAGACAAAGCACCACAAAGCACTCTTCTTCATAAGGACTCTGTCTCTGCCTGCAATTCATTGTCCCAAACTGAAACTGGGCTTTCCAAATGGAAAGCTTTGTCAGAATGCAGATAGCAAAGGAAGTGTTGATGGGCATAATATAAGAATATGCTTTATGTTACTCCTACGCTGCCATAAATGATGTCATTAAAGTAGATATTAAAAAACCTGGGAAGAAAGATAGAATCTTGTGGTAGGCCAAGCCACTGTTGGCTGTTTAATAGTGTGTATAAGTGAACATGAACAGTATTGGCCCACTGACAAAAATGTTCTGGTGTCTATGACACAGTGGGCATAAATGTACTGTACTCTTAATTCTGTGGGAGACAAATGTGTTTGCTTGGTGTTTGACTGTGTAATCTCAGTTTTCAGAATGCCTTTAAAGGTGCAAAGGTCCAAAGCAGCATACTGTTTTGAATAATCTTTTATGTGGAAAAAGTCATGCAATACCTTACATGGGTCTGAGGGCATTCCAGGACAGTTGCAGAGTAAAATGAAGAGGATATTAATGTCTGTGTTTTTTCCTGTTTTTTTTAAAAAAAATCTGTTTAGAACTCTGTAGAATTTATTCTAAGGAGAAGAGAGAGAAAGATCATATCTTTTCATTTCTCCTTCAGAGGTTTGTCTCCAGAGGGCCTTTTGTAAATTCAATCTACTCAGTCGTACCCAACTATTTGCAGTAATTAGCATAGTGTCTGCTACAGCCCTATGCTGGTTTGTTTTGAAAAGCAGCAGATGGAAATTATAGGTTTTTTTAGTAGAACATGAGCTCTGTTACTGTAAAGAGATAGTATACATTGGAGAACTTGAGATTTGTGGCTGTCTACTTTGATCATGGACACACACAAGGCCATTCTAAAAATAAAATGTTTTTAATCTACAAAAAAGAAGAGAGAGGAGCATTGAGAAGTATCCAGTTAGTTTTTGGATCTCTGGTATGGCACATCTGACTTTCAAGAAAATAGGAGACAAGGGTCTTTATGTCTGTCTGGTACCTTTTTTTCAGGTGGTGTTCATAGGGGCTATGGTGCTGACCCAAGCTCGTAGATAACATTTTCTACATTTCCAGGATATGCGTCTGGTGGTTGAATTGGATAAATTTCCACGAAATCTGGGGAATATGCTAGGAGAGAAACAGTTTATTAGATAAAAATACTGGTAAGGGGTGGAAAGGATGAATGGAGAATAAATAAAAGGTATTAGTGATGAAGAGAATATTGTGGTTCAACATTATTCAGTTAGACCAGTGGATTGAAGATCAGGTTAAAAGAAATGGTAAATGTCCTTCCAACCTGTTACCCTAATCTAGTGGTGGTGAACCTATGGCATATGTGCCAGAGGGGGCACTCAGAGTCCTCTCTGTGCGCATGTGTGCATCACCCCAGCACAGAGTTCGCCCTGCCCTTCTGCCCAGCAGCCCAATGGGAGTGCTTCCTCCCCTGCCAGGGGTAAGGCAGGCAGCTCACCTCTGGTCTAGGTCATTGGAAAAGTTAATGCACACGTTGGACATCTGGATAGCTCTTGCATTTTATGTGGCCAGAACAAAATACCCTCCCATCTTTTTATTGCATATGGGAAACCTTTAAAAGCCCAATACACAAAGAATATCAAAATGGTTAGTGACTATAATTAAGCTAGCTTATCAATTAGTGAAGAAGGCTCTGCCAACTTTTGTGATGGCACATTCAACAAGACAAATATCTATGTTCTCACCATTGCCTAGAAGAGTCAGTTTGACTGATACAGTATCTGCAAACTGGCCACTTGGTTTGACCCTAACACTTGTGTCAGAAATTACAGATTCAACTTTAGGGCAAAGACTGATAGTTCATTTGGAAGAGCAGGTTTTTTTTTACCATAATTCAGTGATATCCCACCATTTGGTAAGTGAGCTTGTTAGTTCCCCATTAGTGTGAATCACAGGGATCACACACACACGCACACACACACACGCACACACACAAGGATGGGTTGCTTACCTGTAACTGTAGTCCAAATGGTTGCCTGTGAATTCACCCATCCTTCCCTTAATATGTCGTCTGTTGCTACTGTTAAGCATCTGTGGCAGTCGCACTGATGGGACCATTGAGTAGGATCACGTGTGCTCAAGAAGGTAGATCCATGATGGCGAACCTTGGCACTCCAGCTGTTCTTGGACTTCAGTTCCCAGTAGCCCAAGTCTCTGTGAATCAACACAAATGGATTTACTGTGCGTGTTCTTGGACAGCAGTTCCCAGAAGCCCAAGTCCCTGCAGGAACCCCTTTTCTGTGGATCCACAGGGACTTGGACTTCTGGGAATTGAAGTCCAAGAACAGCTGGAGTGCCAAGGTTCTCCATCACTGGGATAGGCAGAACTTAAGGCTGTTACATGTGCAGAATCAACCCACTACTGTGAATACACAGATGACCACTAAACAATACAAGTGGTTACGGTATTTACAGACTGCTCTTAACTTGTTTGTTTCTGTGGTCCTTGCAGCTTCCACCCGCTTTGTGAAATGTGAAAAATGCCACCACTTCTTCGTTGTGTTGTCAGAAGCAGACTCCAAGAAAAGCATTGTGAAAGAGCCAGAGTCAGCAGCTGAAGCAGTGAAGTTAGCTTTTCAAAAGAAGCCACCTCCTCCACCCAAAAAAGTACAGTGTCCTCATTTCATTGCGTTTTTCATGTTGTGGGCCTTTTGTAGGTGCCTTTTAATTTATGCTTACTATTATCAAATGTAGCGTATAAACTTAAAGAGGAAGGAAGCTTCTATTTCTGTATTTCACTTTGCAAACGCCTAACAAACTGCTGCTTTGATAATCATTGTTTGTGTCCTCAGATTTGATTAATAGGTTACTATTCTGAGGCATGAGTAGGTAGCCATGGACTTCCAACTGATTTTGGACTTCAGCTCCTGTACCAGCTCTACTGGGACTCCAGTGGCTTAGTCGTTAAGGCACTGAACTTGACGACTAGAAATATCTGCAGATAGAGAGAGCGCTGGCTCTTTGGCTGTAAACGGAGATAAACACTGAATCCTAGAGTTGGATATGACTGGCTTTCAAGCAAGGGCGACCTTTACCGTACCAGCTCTATCAGTACATGTGCTGTTGTAACTTGTCATATGTATTAACTAAGCACCTTCTGTTATTGAGCATCTGTTGCCTTTTTGCCAGATATATAACTACCTCGACAGATATGTTGTGGGCCAGTGTTTTGCCAAGAAGGTTCTTTCAGTTGCTGTATATAATCATTACAAGAGAATCTACAACAATATCCCGACCAATTTGAGACAACAAGCTGAAGTTGAAAAGCAAATGTCTCTAACGCCAAGAGGTTTGTATAGCTTTTTAAAGTATGTTCAAATTTTGTCCTTTCCTTCCGTAATCTTAGTGCAATTGACATTTAAATAGGATGGGTTCTGTTACAATTCTGTGGATGTTATTTGCTTATGTGAGGAATGGACTACTGGCAAAATTATTTCCACGTATCCACTTGAATGAATAACTATTAAAATAGTCTGTTAAGCACATAATAAAAATTGTAATTTTTGTCCCACTCTTTGGTCGAAAAGTGTTCCAGAGTAGCTTGTGGATAATTAGTAAAATAAAAACCTTTGCCTACAACAACTTAAGTTAAGAGGAGAAAAGTAAACTCAGGCAATGGTTGAATAATGGTTCACCAGCTAGAACAGCTCAGCAAGATGAAGAATCAATCCAGTGGAGCTGATCTTCCACCAGGGCTCATGAAATGGCTTTGCTTCCCATTTTTCTCTGCTGCATTTTGAGGGAATATCTGCTACAAGGTGATAGAAGGAGAAATCATATGGAGCCGCCTTTGCAGTGATGGTCTGGCCCATTAGGCTACCGGGACTCAGCCCGGGGGGGCGGCCCCCCCGGCCCCCAGTACCATGGCGCCCCATCAGGTGCCAATCCAAAGAGCCAAGTTGTGATGCCCAAAATGATCAAACAAATGAGTGGGGCTCCGTGTTCTTCTGCCTGCCTTCTCCTCCATTGCCTCCTAAGATAAGGTCAAAAAACAGATCCATTTACACTATATCCGCTGTGGCTTGGAGATTGCAATTTTTTCTTGTAAGCAAGAGGTTGTAGGTTTGACTCCCCAGAGGGGAGATGAAATTAGAAAGCGAGTGGGAATGTGTATATTTTGTTAGGGTTAAAACACCCTCATCACTCCCTGTCCAGTGGCCTTTTAGCAGAGCACGCCCCTGCTTCTTTGACACCAGAGCTGATGGAATGGCCTTACTTCACATCATTGCACTGTACTGCAACCTGATGGGAGAAATTTTATATCTGCTTATTCTGTCTTTAAAATGTCAGCTTGTTATTATGTCTATGCTACAGTCCTATCTTATTTTCATTGCATGAGTACCAAAAGGTGACTTCTCTTGAATGGCAAGTCTGAACAACTTATCTTTCGATAAGGAATCCTTTGACTAGCATGTAATATAGGCTCATATATTCTTCTTGGACAAACATCTTAGTTCAGGTCTATTTGTTTTAGCGATAAGGCATGACAATCAATCAAGGACAAAGAAGCCATTATCATTATGGTACACAAGTTCTTCTTAGACATGGAAGAATGCAGTAGGGGATGTTGTGTAAAAAAGAAATCAATCAATTGGCTGAAGGACAGGAATTACTGTCAGTAAGTCTAGTTAATTCACAGTTCTTTAAAATAATACAGGAACAGCAGCTGAGAATATGCTAATATTTTATATTTAAGTTATTAGGATCTCTTAAAACGGATCTAGTTTTTAAAGTTTGGGCCTTCTGAAGAAAGGGTCTGAGGTAGCTATTCTTTACCCACTTACCTGGAACTAAGTCCCATTAAATTCAGTCAGACTTTCTTTTGAATCGATACAGATAGGATTACTTTGTAAGTGAAGTGTTGCTATCTCTCCGCCCCGGTATTTCCCCCCTTTTCCCCTTTCTTTCCATTCTTTCCCTTTCTTTCCATTTCCATTTTAAAATTGTGCATGAATTTATTACTAGCCCTTTATAAAACAAGTATTTCATTGACACCTTCTGTACCTTTGTATACGTTGGAAAGTGTGTCAGAAATAAGGGAAGCTGTTAAATTATAAATGGTTGCTGGTGTGGAGATTCCTTGTTCATTGAAATCCACTGTTCCATATGTCTGTATTCAGAAGAGGGCAAGAGGTGAAGAAAATGTAATGATTCTTGATTTATACCTCTACATAGTATTACTGTTTTCCTCCCCTCTCTTAGAATTAGAAATAAGAAGACGGGAGGATGAGTACAGATTTACAAGTAAGTGGTCTCTCCTCATGTCCTCCTCTGCAATAGTTTGTTTTCCAAATGTGGCTATGGTTGTGACTATAGAAATGGTAACACAAACCTACATGGAGTGCAGTAGGCATTCTTTTGGGCTGTAGTCCTACAAGTGGGGTCCATGTGTTGGAGTGCTTTTTCTTGAGAAGAGATTCTTCCGTAGAGAATACTGCCAGCTGATAGGGTTAGGCCTGGATCCCTTCTTCTTGTAGTTGCACTGATCAGATGCTGCAGGAAAGCAGAGTCATTCATTCATTCCATATTTATACCGCCCATCTGGAGTGTTTCCCAATCTTTTCTGTGCTAGAAAGGGGAGAAGCGTTGCAGTGAAAGTTTTTCACCAGCTGCAGATATTATGTCTGTGTACCCGGCCTGGTACATGAAAAGACCATCCTAGCTTTTCAGAACCTGGCCAATTCCCTCCCCCCCCCCTCCCATGAATCTCTATACAGTCATACCTCGCATAACGAATTTAATTCGTTCTGCGAGGTTGCTTGCTATGCGAAAAATTTGCTATGCGAGTCTGACTTGCATAATGAATTTTTCGCTATGCGAGTCAGACTTTCCCTATGGAAAAACTCGCATAAGGAGCGTTTCTATGGGGAAAACTCGCATAGCGAAAAAATTCGTTATGCGAGTTTTCCTCATAGAAACGCTCCTTATGCGAGTTTTTCCATAGGGAAAGTCCGACTTGCATAGCGAACAATTCGTTATGCGAGTCAGACCGCTTAGCAAAAAAAAATTCGTTATGCGAGTTTTTCACTAAGCGAAACACTTGTTATGCGAGGTTTGACTGTACTACACTTTTTTTAAGCCTATGAAGCTGAAATAAGAATAAGCCCAATTTAAACAGAAAAGTTACAGAAGAGTTGACCCATTAGATCCCCAATGAGCCTAATCTAATGCAATGTACTAGTGTAAATTGAGTCTTAAATTAAAAGATTACAGGAGTAAAGGAAATGTTGCCGAAAGCCAAAGTCTTTCCACCTTGAGGGACTTGAATAAATAAGAACAGCGAGAAATTGAATATTCAATTAGGTTCTAGATCAGGGGTGGCCAAACTTTTCAGGCCGTGGGCTGGTCATGTGGTACAGCGGGCCTGTCATGTGGTTCCTCCCACCAGAAGCAGAAGTAAAACATGCCTGCACATGTGCAAACCACTGCCGTAAATGCATCCGCAGCTGTTGTAAACCCATTTATGACAGCTGCAGGTGCATTTACAGCAGCATGGTGTGTGGGTGTTTTACTTCCGCTTCCAGAAGCGGTGAGGGCAGCGCAGGCCGGATGATTTGGTGCCGTGGTCTGGATGCGGCCCTCAGGCCATAGTTTGGGCACCCCTGTTCTAGGTAATTAACACAAATTGATGACTGTGAAATACCTATTTGACATTAAAGAGATTTAAATGGCTTTTTAATTATCTTTAAAATGTTTCTGTAGAACTATTTTCTAACACATAAAAGTAACTTCTGTATAAGAAGTTTCTTCCTTCTCATTTAAAGCAGACTGTCCCTGAGCTGTTTATCCCCAAACATTTGTTCGAAACGCCTCCCATATGTTGCCCTCGTGTTACAACCCTGTCACCAAATGCTGTTTCTCTCATGACTTTGAGGCAGAAGTAACAATACTTGGAATTGCATAAAAGATCTGTTAGTAAACTGTGCACATTCTGTTTTCTCAAACTTTTGAAAGCTGAATTCATTTGATTCTCAGTCAGGAGTGATGTGTAAATTTCAGAACTTCTCCAGATCGCGGGCATTAGCCCCCATGGCAATGCATTGGGAGCATCGGTGCAGCAGCAGGTGAATCAACAGATGCCCCAAGAGAAGCGAGGTGGTGAAGTATTAGATTCAGCCCATGATGACATCAAGCTTGAAAAAAGTAACATTTTGTTGCTTGGACCAACGGGCTCAGGTATGTCATAATGCAGAAAGCCCAGGGGCAAAACTCTCCTTGTAAAAAGATGGCCTGGGGTTTGTTTATTTTTTGTTCTTTTAAGGACTTACAAATTTGAAGAAATATAGAAGTCAGTTCATTAATTTTTGAGGGAAATGGATTGAGAGATTGCTCTGATGAACCTTGTTAAAAGGTAAAGGTTTCCCTTGCTCAAAAGCCAGTCATATCTGACTTTAGAGTTCAGTGCTCATCTCTGTTTCAAAACCAAAGAGCCAGCCCTGTCTGCTTCTGCAGACGTTTTCATGGTCATGTGGCAGGCATGACTAGACACTGGGGTGCACGGAACGCTGTTTGGCTTCCCACCCAAGTGGTCCCTATTTATCTACTTGCAATTTTTTGCTTTTGAACTGCTATGTTGGCTGGAGCTGGGACAAAGACAGGAGCTCATCCTGTCCTGCAGTACTCAGGAATCGAACTGCTGACTTCCTGCCTTCCAGTCAGCATCTTAACCACTTGAGCCATTGCAGTCCTTGTAAGGCAGGTTAAATAAGATTTCTGGCAAAAGTAGAGAGAGGGTGTGGTAGGTCGTTTTACGAAGAAAAGCTCTGTCCACACCTTTAGCCTAACAGTTCCTCTCAGTCTGATTCATTTCAGCAGTTTTTTGTGTCATGCCTGTCTCTGAAACCAAGTTGCTCCAGATTATAAAAGAACATGCTATCTGCTTTTTGAGTAGCTGCCAGTTATAAAGATGCACCCTGTCTGTCTGTGTGTTTTGTTTGTTTCTGCTAAAAGAGCTTGTCATCTCCTTGAAAACTTTCCATTTGAATGCCTCTTGTTCTTGGATCAAAATAGAATTCACTTGTCTAACAGTCGATTATGTATTAATACAGAATCTATGAACTGTGTTACATGGAGCTTTAATAGTTTGCCAGTTAATGATGAATGAAAATGTCCTAAATAGCACACAGGGGTGGAGGGATTTACCTTGACATCAGAAATATTTCGATAGTTAGAAGGCAAAGTATTTTATGCAATAAAATGTGCTGCCATGTCTGGCTTTCCCTGTATAATATAAACTATAAATCCCTAAGATTTTTTCAGATAGAATACAGTAAAACCCTGACTTACACACACCTTGAATTACATAAAATTTGACTTACGTAAGGATTTTGTGCTAAAACCATGTCCCAATTTACATAAATGTCCTGATTTACATGATGCAATTTTCTATGGGTTTGCTTCGATTTACATAAAAATTCATTTTTCCTATGAGTTTGCTTTGATTTATGTAAAAATTCATTTCCTTATGGGTTTGCTTCAAGTTACGTTTTTTTTATCATTTTTTTCCTATGGGTTTGCTTCTAGTTACTTAAAAATTCATTTTTCCTATGAGTTTGCTTTGATTTACGTAAAAATTCATTTCCTTATGGGTTTGCTTCAATTTACGTTTTTTTAAATCATTTTTTTTCCTATGGGTTTGCTTCGAGTTACATAAAAAACCCATTTACATAAAAGCCTATGGAACGGACTTTTTATGTAAGTCGGGGTTTTACTGTACAAATAACCTGATGACGTTTGTACTGTAGCTTACATATTAGCAACCAGTTGTTAATATTTCTCTATTTTATAATAGCTTACTTCCTCTTGACAAAAATATTTTAAATGTAATCATATTGGAATTGCTTGTGAAAAAATATTAACAATGCATTTTTTTTATACATTCACAACTTGCTTAAATTAAAATTAACATCCCTTACGTGCTTATTGTATCATGAAATACTTGTAGATTCAAACTTTTGACATACCAGTTTACCTAAATTTTGCCTATTCTGTCACCCTTGCTACAAAATTAAAGACACAAGGTCTTCTGGGAGAAGAATATATTTAAATGTCAATTTTTTAAAAAATCTGTACACATTAATAACATATCACTTTGTAAATAAAACTAGGTAAAACGCTCCTGGCTCAGACTCTTGCAAAATGCCTGGATGTTCCTTTTGCAATCTGCGATTGTACCACTTTGACTCAAGCTGGCTATGTGGGTGAAGATATTGAATCTGTTATTGCAAAACTACTACAGGATTCAAACTATAATGTAGAAAAGGCTCAGCAAGGTAAAATCACTTCCTACAACGTCATTAAAAAACTGTATTCATTCACTCTTTTCTTGTTTATGCTGGAAACCTAAGTTTTGTTAGCATGCTGCCTCACATCCTTGTTAGTTCAGTTCTCACAATACTTTGCTTTTTCTTTCCTTAAAGGTTTATGCAACCAGTAGCATTTTATAACATTGTCATAGCAGTCTGTTCAGTTTTTTCAAAAGTGGCCTTCACTGTGTACAGACTTATTTCTTGTGCAGTCCAAATGCTCCTCACATTAGTTGCCTCTAAATTACAGGAATTGTCTTTCTGGATGAGGTCGATAAGATCGGTAGTGTGCCAGGCATTCATCAGTTACGGGATGTAGGAGGAGAAGGCGTTCAGCAAGTGAGTACTTGTGAAATGTTGCTTCTCTTCTAGTGAAGTGCTTCAGGAAGCTATCCAGCTCTATGCACGATTCTGCTTCACTTTTGATGTTAAAATTGTATTTATTTCCCTGACAGGTATAGTGCTGTCTGAGGTTTTTTTCACATCTTCAGTATTGGAGAAAAGTCATGTTACTGCTGATGCTTTTCTGTACTTTGGGCTTGTTGAAATTCTTAATGTCATTGCAATAAAAGCATAAAGTTTGCCTCCTGAATGGCATGGAAGCATTACTTTAATACAGGCTGTTACAGAAAAAAAGTAGAAGCATTTGAAATATGGATTTATTACAAAACGATATGAATTTGTGGTTTAAAAGGATGACTAATGAAGAATCCTCAAAGAAATATGGGTAAAAATGATTCAACATGAAAAAATACAGGGAGGTAGAATGTTTTGATTACATAATGAAAGCTGAAAAGACACATTTTTAAAGCTGAGTTTTTAAAATAATATAAATGGGGGAAATGCAAGGAAGAAGAATTTAATGGTTAAACTCTACATCAAGGGTGCCCAAACTTTTCGGCCCGGGGGCCGGATAACATTTTATCAGATGCTCCGAGGGCCGAACTATCTCTCCATGGTACATCAATCCACCCAGCCTTGCCGCCGCCGCCACCACCACTAACGCTTTTGCCGCCGGCTCCTCTTTCGCCGGCTCCTCCTTTGCCGCCTTCGCGGTGTCCTTTAAAAGTGTCCTTTTAAAAAAATATGACAGATCCTAGTAACTCACATCCAGCTTGGTCATTGTGGCATCCAAGGAGCTGTTGTTGTGTTCCAAAGCTTCAGGTAGGTGGGATTTTAATTACCAATGAAAAGTCATTAGCCTTAGAAAAGATCTGCTTCCTGACATCATGTCAGGAAGCAGATCTTTTCTAAGGCTAGTGACTTTTCATTGCTAATTAAAACCCCACCTACCTGAAACTTTGGATTTTAATTAGCAATGAAAAGTCATTAGCCTTAGAAAAGATCTGCTTCCTGACATGATGTCAGGAAGCAGATCTTTTATAAGGCTAGTGACTTTTCATTGCTAATTAAAACCCCACGTACCTGGAACTTTGGATTTTAATTAGCAATGAAAAGTCATTAGCCTTAGAAAAGATCTGCTTCCTGACATCATGTCAGGAAGCAGATCTTTTCTAAGGCTAATGACTTTTCATTGCCAATTAAAACCCCACCTACCTGAAACTTTGGAATTTAATTAGCAATGAAAAGTCATTAGCCTTAGAAAAGACCCGCTTCCTGACATCATGTCAGGAAGCAGATCTTTTATAAGGCTAATGACTTTTCATTGCCAATTAAAACCCCACCTACCTGAAACTTTGGAATTTAATTAGCAATGAAAAGTCATTAGCCTTAGAAAAGATCTGCTTCCTGACATCATGTCCTGCCTGGCTTGCTGCAGCCTCAGAGGGTGGGGGAACTTCAAAATTAGCGCGCATTGGGTCTCCCAATCAATTTAAAATCAGGAATTACACAATGCACAGCCATAATACTGTAAATCAATTTTGACTTCCAACTTATACCAATACTTGAATCAGTGTAAAATAAATCACTTCAGACCAGTGATGGTGAACCTTGGCACTCCAGGTGTTCTTGGACTTCAATTACCAGAAGCCTAAATCAGCACTTCTGGTTATCAGGACATCTGAGAATTGAAGTTCCATAACACCTGAACTACCAAGGTTTGCCATCACTGGTTTAGACTTTGTGCCCACTCCTGTTAATGTTTACCTGGGAAAGCCCAGATAAACTTGCAGCAGGAGGTGACATAGATTACAGCTGATTGGCAGAGGCAGCATTAACAGATCTGCTGCATCTCTCTACAGCTGCAGATCAGCTGACACCAGTTACTACCAATCAGTGGGAGCCCCTCTACTGCTATAGTGCATTGTTTTTTCAAAAAATATTTATTCAAAGTGTCATAGCACTAGGACTCTTCAAATAAACATTTTTTAAAAAAGAATTACTGGTGGGTGATTAGCTAGGAATAGCAGTTAGTCTTTAAAGTGCTACTGTGTATTTTATTTGTTTTGTTTTGTTTTCTGAGATAGCTAGGAATGGTCTCCCTTGATCAGCTGGAGTCTGTTTTCACTGATCAGTGGCTTTGATCTGCCCTGGTAGTGCAGACAGATTTCCAGCTGATGAAGGAGAACATAACCATTTGGTCCACAGCATCTCTGATGCCATCGTGACTGCCAATCGGCTTACCTGGGACATCTCTATACCGCCAGTCAGCTGATCAATGGGAAATCTCATGCCGGCAGCGGAGATGCCACTGATTAGCTGGGGACAGTTTGCCCCATCAACTGGAGCTACCTCTGCTGCCAGAGTAGAGTGCAGCCACTATAGACATACAGTGTATCTAAATAGCTTTACAGTACTGCATATATACATATGGGACTGCAGTGGCTCAAGTCACTAAGACGCTGACTGGGAGGCGGAAGGTCAGCAGTTCGATTCCCGAGTACTGCAGGACGGAATGAGCTCCCGTCTCTGTCCCAGCTCCTGCCAACCTAGCAGTTCAAAACCAAGAAATTGCAAGTAGATAAATAGGGACCAGTTCAGTGGGAAAGTAACAAGTGTTCTGTGGGCTGCAGTGTCTAGTCATGCTTGCCATAAGACCACAGAAATGCCTGCAGAAGCAGACAGCACTAGCTCTTTGGATTTGAAACAGATGAGCACTGACCCCTAGAGTCGGATACGACTGGCTTTCGAGGAAGAGAAACCTTTACCTTTATATATACATATAACCTAGCAGTTCAAAAGCAAGACATTGCAAGTAGATAAATAGGGACCAGTTCGGTGGGAAGGTAACAAGTGTTCTGTGGGCTGCAGTGTCTAGTCATGCCTGCCACATGACCATGGAAACGTCTGCAGAAGCAGACAGCGCTAGCTCTTTGGATTTGAAACAGAGATAAGCATTGACCCCTAGAGTCGGATACGACTGGCTTTCGAGCAAGGGAAACCTTTACCTTTACTATTGCAAGTAGATAAATAGGGACCAGTTCGGTGGGAACGTAACAAGTGTTCTGTGGGCTGCAGTGTCTAGTCATGCCTGCCACATGACCATGGAAACGTCTGCAGAAGCAGACAGCGCTAGCTCTTTGGATTTGAAACAGAGATAAGCATTGACCCCTAGAGTCGGATACGACTGGCTTTCGAGCAAGGGAAACCTTTACCTTTACTATTGCAAGTAGATAAATAGGGACCAGTTCGGTGGGAAGGTAACAAGTGTTCTGTGGGCTGCAGTGTCTAGTCATGCCTGCCACATGACCACAGAAATGCCTGCAGAAGCAGACAGCACTAGCTCTTTGGATTTGAAACAGATGAGCACTGACCCCTAGAGTCGGATACGACTGGCTTTCGAGGAAGAGAAACCTTTACCTTTATATATACTTATAACCTAGCAGTTCAAAAGCAAGAGATTGCAAGTAGATAAATAGGGACCAGTTCGGTGGGAAGGTAACAAGTGTTCTGTGGGCTGCAGTGTCTAGTCATGCCTGCCACATGACCATGGAAACGTCTGCAGAAGCAGACAGCGCTAGCTCTTTGGATTTGAAACAGAGATGAGCACTGACCCCTAGAGTCGGATACGACTGGCTTTCGAGCAAGGGAAACTTTTACATTTACGATTGCAAGTAGATAAATAGGGACCAGTTCGGTGGGAAGGTAACAAGTGTTCTCTGGGCTGCAGTGTCTAGTCATGCCTGCCACATGACCATGGAAACGTCTGCAGAAGCAGACAGCGCTAGCTCTTTGGATTTGAAACAGAGATGAGCACTGACCCCTAGAGTCGGATACGACTGGCTTTCGAGCAAGGGAAACCTTTACTTTTACGATTGCAAGTAGATAAATAGGGACCAGTTCAGTGGGAAGGTAACAAGTGTTCTGTGGGCTGCAGTGTCTAGTCATGCCTGCCACATGACCATGGAAACGTCTGCAGAAGCAGACAGCACTAGCTCTTTGGATTTGAAACAGATGAGCACTGACCCCTAGAGTCAGATACGACTGGCTTTCGAGCAAGAGAAACCTTTACCAAATTTAATGCATTCTCCAGGGCCTTTTGTAGACTAACTCCTGTATTTAAATTTGAGCTTTTGTAGACTAACTCCTGTATTTAAATTTGAGCTGTACAGTATTTAAATTTGAGGTGGATTTGAGATCAAATCCACCACATCAGGCAGAAGAGCAAAGCTTCGTGGGTTGAATTTGTAAGAGCACATCAACTCCACAGGCACACAATGACAGGGCAAGCCTAAAGGTAAAGTAACGTCTCTTTTTGCAACTGATGAAAAATCCCAGGTTATTTAAACCTTTGCAATTGCAAAAGGTTGCAGAGCAAACTTCTTTGCACAAGCGAGCTGAAAAGCAACATTTGTTGCTTCTGACAGTAAGGGAACATCCCAGGGGTCTTATTCAAACCTCCTACAAAGGGCTGCAAAACAAACTTCTTTTGCCCAGCCAATGGATGGGTGGATGCATTATTATGCATTGTGGCACCTGATAAGTTGTGAACTTTTTTTGCTTCTCTTCTGATATCTTAAGTTTGCAATACACGAGCCTGACAAAGAGATCTGAAGAACTCTAAACCTCGCTTCCCTCCCCCTCCCCCCTGCTCCTGGCTTTCTTTTATAATTGCTTTAAATCAGGCATGCCCAAACTACTTACTTTTAGCTCCGACTGAAGTCCCTCTCTCCACTCTGGCGTATTGATTCAGCCATTCTAAAGTAGATCCGGCTGAACTCCTAGTACTAAGCAGGAGGAGGAAGGAACTAGGCAAATCACTCTTTCACTGACTTGTGATCCCTCCGCCCAAAAAAAAAGTTCACCCAAAAAATTTTTTAAAAAAATAAAATAAAATTATAAGAGTTCTTATACCATGTCGGGGGCCGGATGAAATGCCCTGGCGGGCCGGGTCCGGCCCGCGGGCCGTAGTTTGGGCATGCCTGCTCTACATTGATGACACCTTGGCTGCCGTAGGAAGGGAAGAAAATTCTAGTTCTGACCAGAGCAAGGTTTAGGTTCATCTCATTTCCGAGTTAATCCAGGGTGGAGATTACTATTTGATATTACAAGTAGGGCTCTTTTAAAAGTAGCCCCTGTTGATATCGGTGAAATACAATTCTACGTAACTATGATTAATAGCTTTAATTTGATAATTATGCAACTGGCAAGGTGTGTGGCATCAGGCATGAGCAAGTCAATCAAAACTTGTTGGGTAATTTTGTATCAAAAAATAGTGGAGATTTAGAGAAGGTTCATAAAGGACAGGGAAATTAAACAAAGGACTGGCACAACTCCTCTTGCATGATTAACAAGCCGTAAATTAGAGGAAACATGATAAATAATAATAATTTCGTGTCAGAGATTACTCTGGGTTGAAAGGATTTTTAGTGGATGCCTGGATGAAGCTCCTTTCATGTCCCCAAGTACAGCAATCAGGTATCGAAATCTGACCTTCCAGTCTTCAACTCAGCGTCTCAACCACTAAGCCTCCGGGAGAGCTGCTAACACGATAAAAGTGCATTTATGTTTCATGTATGAAAAGAGGATAAGGAAAAGGTTTATTTTTATTCTAGTAGTGAAATTGAATGGAAGATTTAAAAGAGTGCCAGTAAAAGGTTTTTCCATATAGTGCATAATAATCCTGTCAGGGCGTAACAATAACCACTCTCTCGAACAGCTTAAACAGAATCATGGAGGGTAGATCTCTTGATGTCTGATTGCACAGTGGCTCTGTATTACTGGAAAAGTGCATCTTTCAATATTAGGTGCTGGAGAAGAGAAGCAGGTGGATGGGTGCTTAATTGTTATGTTCCCACATATGAAAGAACTGACCAACCTATTCTGTTTTTACTTAGGGCTTGTTGAAGTTATTAGAAGGTACAGTAGTGAATGTTCCAGAAAAGAATTCCCGCAAGTTACGTGGCGAGACTGTGCAGGTTGATACAACCAACATTCTCTTCGTAGCTTCTGGTGCTTTTAATGGTCTCGACAGAATTATTAGTCGGAGGAAGAATGAAAAGGTAAGGAAAAGCCAAGTTCTTCTTTTTCTTTCGTATCTAGGTCAGACTTTCAAATGCCAAAACGAAGCCACCTTTTGGTGAACTCATTCTGTAGTTCCTTTCTCCTGACTTAACATGAGAAAGATCAGCCTGCATAATAATACACAATCTCAAACTGCTGGCCTTCTAGTTGTCAAGTTCAGCGTCTTAACCACTGAGCCGCCGCAGTCCCTAGGAATAGGATAGATGTATAATAAATAATACCTCATTATCTTTTGAAATGGTGTTTAGGTAATAAGCTGGTCAAGGATTCTGTCACCCCATAACAGTGAAGGCGAACCTTGGCACTCCAGCTGTTCTTGAACTTCAATTCCCAGAAGCCCAAGTCCCTGTTAACCCAAATGTATGCACAGTAAACCCAATTCCCAGGGGCTTGGGCCTCTGGGAATTGAAGTCCAAGAACAGCTGAAGTGCCAAGGTTCGGCATCACTGGCCATATTGCATTTATAGTTGCAGATATTCCAATTTGATACGAGTTTGTTTTCAAATGTTGACAACATTGTCTTGCAGTATCTTGGCTTTGGAACACCATCAAATCTGGGCAAAGGCAGAAGAGCTGCTGCAGCTGCAGACCTGGCTAATCTGGGTGGAGATTCCAGCACGCAGCAGGATATAGAAGAAAAAGACCGCTTGCTTCGGCACGTGGAGGCCCGAGACCTTATTGAATTTGGCATGATCCCCGAGTTTGTCGGACGCTTGCCAGTGGTGGTTCCTCTGCATAGCCTGGATGAGAAGATACTTGTGCGGATTCTAACTGAGCCCCGGAATGCTGTGATTCCACAATATCAAGCATTATTCAGCATGGACAAGGTTTGGCTGTTTTCCTGCTGCTTGTTACATGGTTCATTTTGAAAATGGCGGCTAGAAGACAGATGCCTTTTGATGATTCTTATGTGCATCATATTTCTCAGAAATAAAAGAATAAAATGATATATGTTGAAATCTGATTATAGTTGTCTAGATGTAAGAAAAGTGACATGGGGGGGGAAACAAATATTGTAAAGTGGCGGATGATTGTACTGCTAGCAAAGTGTGGTTTTTGACTTCTGTTTTTCAGTGTGAATTGAATGTTACCGAGGATGCCCTGAAAGCTATAGCACGGCTGGCTCTCGAACGCAAGACTGGCGCTAGAGGTCTTCGATCTATTATGGTAAGAGTGTGGTCTTTCCCCACTATATTGGATTATCTCCAGTGCTGCCATTAGTTTTATATGTCAAAATCCCCTTGTTTACGTTGAAGATAAATACAGATCCACAATAGAAAGGTTTTAGAAGTTGGATCCCCACTGGACACTTATCCCCAATGAAGCCTTGTAAAACAACAACACAATGATCTGGCTGATTTTCCCATACAGTAACACCTCAGATAACGCTAAGACTTGGTTCCACAAGTCTTGCTGTTATCCGATTTTTAGTGTTATCCTATCCATGTTAAAATCCTATGGGATGGATCGGATAACGTTAAAGCTCCATAGAGATACATTGTAACCACACAGGCTTTAGCGGTTGTTATCCGATCCATCCCATAGGACCTTAACGTTATTCGATCCAATTCTCCTCCCCAGATTACTTAACGTTATGTGATTTTAGCATTAACCGAGGTAAACGTTATCCGAGGTATTACTGTATTAGAAAGGAGGCTTCCAGCCTACCATAAGCTTTATGTCTTAGTCCTTCTGTTTGCAAGGAAACCTTTTTATAAAATCCATCTCAGCGTACATCCTCAACATCATTCTGACATGGTACAATCCCAATGACATTGTTGATTGTTCTAAATATATAAATGAGCTCAAACAGAATAGGTAATGGAAAGGCTAATCAGTCTGACGGTGGCATTACAAACATTAATGGGTAGCAGGAAACTCAAACAATTGTGTGTTTGAACCAAAGCTAGCCTCTGTTTAAAGGAGAACATGGAAACATAGTAACATTATGGACGTTAATGCTACTTTGCAGGAGCACTGTCTTCTTTCATAGTTTTAACTCAATTAGTGGGGTTTATGGAGGATAACCTTGCCTGTAGGTAGGCACCTTTTGTCATTTCCAAACTTTTCCTTCTAGAACTTGCAGTCTCAGTAGCGCCATTCTTTGAAGGGTTAAAATAGACATAATCAACAGCAGTAGATGTGCGTGTCGATTTTTCACACGTGCTAGAACTCATTAGAGCAGGAGTTCCCAACCTACAGCCTGCAGGCCGTCTCCTGCCCATGATGCCATTCCAACCGGTCCATCGCTGTCTCCCCCACACCTTGAAGCAGAAGCAGTCACGTTTACATCAGCCGTGAAACACACATGTGCAAACGTGCCCACAGCTGACGTAAACGCACAAGTGGGCACATTTACATCAGCCCTTAAATGCGTCTGCTTCTGGGGTGTGTGGTCTAACCTGCTCAGCTGTTCCAGGGGCGTGGTCAGGCCCGCAGTACAAATAATTGGCCACCTTTGCACTAGAGGTTATGTTGGGTGGTAGTGTCTTCACATCCAATTTTCACTTTAAAGAATCGTGCTTTATGGAATGAAATCCTTCAGAAGTTGGCTTGTACTCCCCAATGCACCTTATTTTACAATGAGTTTTGACCTTCTGCTATTCTGATGCAGTGAGCAGAGAAAGCTGCCTGCAGGCCATAGTACCTACTCCACATCAGTAAAAATATCCATTCAGTAGTGGTGACAATCAGCGGACTTCTGGTGAGGGCAGAAGGCAAGAAGTAAGACAGACTTCTGATAAGTGTCTTTCGTAACCCTTGGAGTCACAGGGATGGGAAATCTTTCAGGCTATATTTAGCCTCAGCAGAATTTTTGCTTCCCTCCCCCCCTTGTTGTTCCTAAGTTTGTGTTGGAACATGAATTCTGAAGTCTTTTGTGAACAGAATCTTGATTACTGTTCTGTTCTCCATTCTTAGGAGAAATTACTGCTGGAGCCAATGTTTGAAGTACCCAATTCTGACATTGTATCTGTAGAGGTTGACAAAGATGTTGTGGAAGGCAAAAAAGAACCAGGATATATCAGGTAATGTTTGGATGTCAACACTAGATCAGACATCATTTCCTGATTTTGAGACTTCTGTGACCTCTTAAAAAGCAGTTGTTGTTTTTTAGGCGCTACTCACAGTTTTGGACATTTAGTACAAAATCTGTGTTTGGAGACTTCTTGTAAATGGGTGGAATCCTGTTGGCATGGCTTTGTGAGTGTAAGGCTGATGCCAGAGCTATGCCAAAAGGATTCTGGCCACTGTGATTACATTCTGCCAAGTCGCTATCAATTTACAGCAATCCTAATTTAGTTTTCAAAGCATGTTGAATGTTCAAAGAATAGTTTTCCATTGCCACCACGTCAGCTTCCATGACCAAGTTGGGATTTGAACCAACGTCTCTTGAGTGCTAGTCGAATCTACTACACCACACTGGCTCTCATTAATGTAAGCATTTTTATATTTTCACCATAGTGATGATCATGTTGTCCCACCTCATTATAAATGTTTGGTAAATAACTCTGGGGGGGAAATGATATTGTGGTTGATTGCAACACCTTGTAAATGGAATTCTGTTTAATTTTATGTAACTTTTAGTACAATTACAACTTGAAGTGATTCTATTAAGATAAAAAAGCATATGTGATCAAAAAAGAGATTGTGTTGCAGGAGGTTTTACTAGAGAGAAGGGGATTCATAAAATCAGTATATTATTTACATCCATTCACAGTGTATCAAGGAAATAAATGGAATTTACATATAATCTCTATATAATGGAAGATCTAGTTGTATGTTACACAAAGAGTTTTTCATAATTGTAAAAAAAAAAAACGAACTCACCTTGTTGAAGTTAAGCTTCTCTTTGGATTCTAGTTTAGATGTTCAGACTTTGAATTCCAAAGTCATGGATTTTCGTTTCTTAATAGGCTTTCTGTTTTACTTATTACTGAAAATATTTGATCCTTACCTACATTTCATTTTAGGACTCCAACTAAAGATTCTTCTGAAGAAGAATATGACTCGGGAGTAGAAGAAGAAAGTTGGACTCGACAAGCAGATGCTGCCAACAATTAAATAGTGTCAGATTGCCCTGCAGAAAATGCACTTAATGTTTTTATTGTGTATTTTGAGACCACACTTGGCTTCACCTCTATTAATAACATTGGATCTCTCTTGAATAGGATACGTGATCAGAAAATGACACCATTAGTGGAAACCAGATCATGTATTTTTGTAGCATCACATTGATTTATCCAGTGGACTTGGACTTCAGTGATCTAATATTCAGAAATAATTGTATATTACACTTTGTTCAGTTTTGGAAAAACAAAATATACCTTTTTTTTACTGCTGAGATGAAATGGGGGAACACTTTGCATAAATGCATTCTCACCTGCAAGAGTCATCCTCCCCCCCCCCCGACTATCTTTGGAGGGGTACTTTTTATATTAGAGATGCTCCAGAGATGAGGTATTTAACATCCATGTGTGCAAGTTCGAACTATAGAAAGCTCCCCCACCCTAAGAAAAGTTTGCAGTGGATTACTAGAGAAGATGATCAGATGACTCCAGGAGTATTCCACTGGGATCTCCCCTCGCAGTGTCAGCCAAATGGAACTGGAACAATTTTGAGATGTTTTAAGCCAGACCTTCCAAGTCACAATGATACAGCCATATAAGCCTGTGATGGTGAACCTTGGCACTCCAGCTGTTCTTGGACTTCAATTCCCAGAAGCCCAAGTCCCTGTGAATCCAGTAAACCCATTAGTGTGGATTCACAGAGAACAGTTGGAGTGCCAAGGTTCGCCATCACTCATATAGGCTATTGGCTTGGTTATAAAACAGCACACACTGAGAACATGGGAGTGTGCTAGACATCACCCTCTGATTTGCTATGATACCAGGACCGGGGGGGGGGGGGGGGATACTTTTCAAGTTTTAAAAAGGGCAGCTGAAAACGAATGAACAGTGTGAAAAGGGAAGATTTTGAGGGGCTTTAAGAAATCATCGCCATCCCCCGGAAGCCCCTTTTTTGCCCATAAATGGTTTCCAGTATAGCTTTCAGCTCAGCCCTAGCTTTTCAATTCTAGAATGCAAAACAGCTGTTGTTAGTAGCTAAGCAATTTTATAGTACTGTAATGACATTCTATACAAATTGGGCCTGGAAATGAATATATGAATAAACTATTTTGAACATCTTTTAGTATGTGTTAAGTATCTCTTCTGCTTTAATTGCAGTGAGTGCTAGAAGTACTTGTTACCTTTATTATGGAAACTGCCCTTAAGAAATTGGATGTCAGAGGCTTAAAAAACCACAACCTCCATAGTAGGAAGATTCCAACCAATGCAACTGCTCTAAAGTTAAATAAGTTGTGGATTAGTGTCCTATTTCAGAACATTTTGTGTCACTTTACTGAAACAATGCAGTGCACTAAATATTTGGATGTAATTCCAGAGGTTTCCTTAATATTTACTTATTTAAATATTACCTATTTTAAGAAGATACTCTGGGAGCAGGTGAACAAAGAACCTGCCGTACCTTTCCTGGAGGGAACAAAGGTTTGCAGGAAGAAATAAACCACAGAATATTTGAAATTCTTACCACTATTTTAATATAGTACATTTTACTTGAAAGTACTGAAGCCCTCATGCATCAATTTTTTGGTGCTGGATATTTTCCCTCAGGCTACCTTATTAATTAAGAAGCACTAGGAAGTAATATGTAAGTGTATAATTTTCAAGTAATCAATAGTTACTGTTTGCACAAAACTATTTAAGTTACAAGCTGAAATTCTGCTCCCTGTTCATTTTCACTTTTAGCAAAGCAAATAACTTGGTTACAGATCTGTGCAGAGTATTTGTAAAAACCCTAAAAGACTTTTATGTTTTTTATTTCTAAAATTAAAACCTATACATACATATGTTTCCTTTATGTTGAGTAATGTACTGTACATAAAGATTATGGGTGAATTTGGTTTGTATGAAATGTTGACTTAAGCTAGTTTGTTTAAACCAGTACCCTTGCCACCAACTGATAGACGCATGTATGGAGTAGCTGTATCTTTTCCAAGCCAGTTGTATGTCCTTTCCCAAGCCAGTTAAACATGGTTCTAATTGGAATATGCACTGCTATTAAAGAGCTACAGTGATTTCTCAAAGCAGTGATATTGTCTCAAGCATTTTGGAGTAGAAAGCACCTAGTTCCCATTTAAAATTGTAACATTCTGAAACAGTCTAATTAGATTGTTTAAGTTTTTGATAGTTTCCCCTCTTTTCTGTGGGTTACACAGAGAACCTCCTTGAAGATTGTGGTATTTGTGGACTCAAAAAATTGTGACTTCATATAGCAGTTTCACATCTGATGTAAAAGAGGAAGCAAAGAAGAATACAATTTTTAGTTGCTGTGTGCATGTTATGTCTTTGTATTGTGTGGCTTCTTGTGCTTTGCCATGGTCAATTGACTGGTGCAATACATTTATTGAGTACCCAGCATGTTGAGGGGGGTGCACCAAGAGAGTACACTAAGCACTAGAAGTGTCACTGCTAGTAAAGGTTTCCGTTGCTCGAAAGCCAGCCGCATCCAACTCCAGGGCTCAGTGCTCATGTTTCAAAGCCGAAGAACCAGCGTTGTCTACTTATGTAGGCATTTCTGTGGTCATGTAGCAGGCATAATTAGACACTGGAACGCTGTTTACCGAAGTCCCTATTTAGGTAATGATTTCCCTTGCTCGAAAGCCAGTCGTATCTGACTCTAGGGGTCAGTGCTCATCTGTTTCAAAGCCGAAGAGCCAGCACTGTCTGCTTCTGCAGACGTTTCCAAGGTCATGTGGCAGGCATGACTAGACACTGGAGTGCATGGAATGTTGTTTACGTTTCCACCCAAGTGATTCCTATTTATTTACTTTATCTACTTCTTCCTTTCGAACTGCTAGGTTGGCAGGAGCTGGGACAGAGACGGGAGCTCATTCTACCCTGCCTTACTTGGGAATCGAACTGCTGAGCTCCTGCTTTCCAATCAGCGTCGTCTTAGCCACTTGAGCCACTGCAGCCCTAGTTATTATGCACCCAGCATGTTCAAGGGGGGGGGGGCGCACCAGGAACGTACACTAAGCGCCCAAAAGTGTCATTGCTTATTGCCATGGAAATTCCACCAGCGCCCCCGTCCCAGGTAGGGATGCGGGGAGCGCCGCTCCTCCCAACACGCAGGGGGCGCTGCTACTTCCGGTTCCCACCGGAAGGCGTCGCCTGAGGGGGGGAAAGTGACTATTTTCCAGGCCTGGCTTGGCCATGGCTCAGCCGCCTTCTTTCCCCTCACGCTTCGCGGGGCCGCCGCCGCCGCCGCCTCAGTTCCGCTGCTTCCCGCCTTTCCGTGGGCCTCCTCCGCCGCCGGCCGCTCCTCCTCCTCCGTTCCCGGCCTTCCCGGGGCGAGGAGGCCTCCCTCCTCCTCCTCCCACTTTCCCTCAGCCGCCGCCCCACCTGCCCCCGTGGCCTCGGCCCCACCTCGCCCCGCCGCCGCCGCCGGCCCCGGAGCAGCCCTCCTTCTCCCCGTGGCGCCCGGAGGCTTCGGCCTTGCCCGACGGGGAGCCGCGGGCCAGGCCTGCGCCCCAAGCAGGCCCCGCCAACAAGCAGCCTCCAAGGGGGGAGGACTCGGGCGGCGGCGGCGGCGGCGGCGACCCCCCGCCGTGGCTGGGCCGGTGGGTGGCCCGCCTGGGCGCCGCCTCGCGTGGGGAGGCTCCGGGGGGCTCCCCGCCGGCCTTCGGCCCCAGCCAGGCGGCGCGGGTGGCGGCCGAGGCGCTGCGGCAGGTGGCCCGGCTCTCGGCCCTGTGCGGGGCCTGGCGGGCGCGGGGCGACCGGGCCGGCGCCCAGGAGGTGGCCGAGGGCGAGGCCTTGCTGGCGGGGCTGCGGGAGACGGTGCGGCCGTTGTTGCGGGGCGGAGAGGGGCCCGGCAGCCCCCTGGCCCGGCTGCGGCGCCGGCTGGAGAGGAGCCGCAAGAAGCGGCTGCGGCGCCGGCAAGGGAGGCAGGAGGCCCGCGGGGCCCGCGAAGAGGAGGCCGCCCGGGTGGCCGAGAAGGAGGCGCAGATCGAGCGGTGGCGGGCGAGGAGGGCCCAGGAGGTGGAGGACAGGCACCGGGTAGGGCCCAGGGAAGGCGGCTGGCGGGGGAGCCCCGGAGCAGGGCCAGGGCCGCGGGAAGGCAACGGAGCCTTAAAAAGGGGGGGCTGCCCGTCTCGGACTATCGCACACATCTATACTACGCGCAGGGATGGCGAACCTCGGCACTCCAAGTGTCCTTGGACTTCAGTTCCCAGAAGCCCTAGTCAGCGCTCCTGCTGATCAGGGCTTCTGGGAATTGAAGTCCAAGAGCAACACCTGGAGTGCCAAGCTTGGCCATCACTGGAGGTCCTCAAACTTGGCTCCCCGGGTGTCCTTGGACTTCAGTTCCCAGAAGCCCAAGTCAACACTCCTGCTGATCAGGGCTTCTGGTAATTGAAGTTCAAGAACAACACCTGGAGTGCCAAGCTTGGCCATCACTAACTAGCGTATAATGCACTCTCTGGGCAGTTGGTAAGTTAATTAGCATTTTGTTCCAAGCATGCTCGCTCAAAAGCCAGTCGGATCCAACTCTAGGATTCAGTGCTCACGTCTGTTTATAGCCAAAGAGCCAGCGCTTGTCTGCGTTTGCAGATGTTTCCGTGGTCATGTGCCAGGCATGACTAGACACCCGATTGCATGGAATGCTGTTTACGTTCCCACCGAAGTGGTCTCTATTTATCTACTTGCAATTTTTTGCTTTTGAGCTACTAGGCTGGCAGAAGCTGGGACCTACAGGAGCTCACTCCGTTGTGCTGTACTCGGGTCTTGAACTGCTGACCCGTCGAACTTCCAGTCGTTAAGTTCAGCTTCTTAACCACTAAGCCACCACAGGCTTAGGGGGCATGCAAATCAATCTTGCATTTCAGGGCATTAATATTACATTTTAAAGGTGTTATTAAGTTGATGTGCAGAGGCATGCACTGTAAGCAATTTCTATCTCCATTATGGGATTTTTCGTTTGTGTTAGAAATGTAGTTTGAAATTTGGAGAAAAAAATATGGATAGAAAATTTCAACTTGAAATCTTGATCTAGAAATGCAACTTTTAAAGCATGTGAAAAGAAATGTGATGCAGAATAACCTTTAAGCCATATAGGTAGTGCCCGGTCCAGTACTAGTTTTTAATCCAGAGTAACCTTCCAATATACAAGGTGCCCGTAGATTGCTCTGCAAATTCATGGAGATAGATTTTTATAAATTGTTAACTATATAACATCACTAATTTCTGAAGACGACCAAAGTGAGCTCACTCATTCTGCACGTTGGCTTCTGAGACTATTGTTAGATACAGGATTTGGACTTGTTGCCACCTCTGCTACTGTGTTCTGGACCTTGATTGCATATCTGTTTTAAATTTTGTCCTCTAGTGATGTTAAACTTTCGTTTTTAGGAACAAGAACTTAAAGCTGCTGCAGATAGCGTGTTATCTGAAGTAAGGAAAAAACAAGCAGACACAAAGCGTGTGGCAGAAATTCTGCGTGGCTTAGAAAAACTTAGGAAGCTAAGAAAAGAAGCAGCAGGAAGGAAAGGTAATTTGTTTGAACTTCAAACTCAACGGACCTTGAATACCTTGGAGTTGTTATTCAGAACAGAATCCTCATATGAGTGGACATCTCCGCAACAACATTCTCAACAGAATTAAAGACAAATATTTGCTGTATTACCTAAATACATGCTGAAGCTTGACTATAAATTTATTTCTGTTACAAGTCAACTACTTCAGTTAGATTTATCATGCCTGGTTATCTGTAGGGCTTGACGTCTTCCAATATCGTTAGCTTTGGTATCAGCGGCAAACAGATTTTGCAGACATGCATAATTAAAATAAGTATTTTGTGCCTGGATAGGTATCATTTAAGTACCTTTTTTGGGGGGGAGTGTTTAAGTTCTTGTAAATTGGGGTGGACAATATGTAGTCCATGCACGGCATATACACCCCCACAAGACTCATAATGCCCTAATGCAGAGGTGGCAAACCTGGTGCTTCTGCTGTTCTTGGACTTCAAATCAGGGCTTCTGTTGTTCAATTGCACAGTCGATTCCGACCCTTTGCGATGACCCCATGGACCACCGTTCACCAGGCACTTCTGTCCTCCACCATCCTCCTCAACTCGCTCATCTCTGTGTCCATTGTCTCTACAATACCATCTAGCCATCTCATTTTTGGCCACCCCCTTCTTTTGCCCTCCACCTTTCCCAGCATCAAGGCTTTCTCAAGTGAATCCTCTCTTCTCATTTGATGTCCAAAGTACTTTAGCTTCATCTTTACTATTTGACCTTCTAAGGAGCAGTCAGGGTTGATTTATTATAAGATTGACCTATTTGTTCTCCTCGCTATCCAGGGGACTCGCAAAACTGTCCTCCAAAGGCATCTATTCTGCTGCGCTCAGCCTTCCTTATGGTCCAGCTCTCAACCATACATTGCCACTGGGAACTAGGATGCAATTTGCCATGTTTAGTCCTACCCATCCCCTCAAAAGTTGCAAATTTTGGCCGCTAGAGGGCACAAGAGGATTTTCTCCCAATTAAAAGTATCAATTGTCAATGATCCTGGGATGAGCGAGTGTGGTCTTAAGCCACACATAAGATTGTTTGCCCCCATTGTTAATGTCTGCTGTAAATGTTCAGCAGGAATCTGCTTCCCTCCCTCTTTGTGCTTGGGCAGGGTTGCAAGGAAAAGACCACAGTTTAAAAAGTTTGTAGGTGGAGAACTGTGCCTGAAGAAGATTGTTGTTGGGAATGCTTTGACCTTTTATTTATTTATGTTTAAATTATACAATGTAGTCCTTTTGGATTAAAAATCAGATTAGGAATAAAATAAGAAAATTAATAATCTGGCTGTATTAAGATAGGTTACAGTTTTTGCTTATATGTTGTTGTTTTTGGTCGGGGGGGGGGGGTTATAGGTGTTTGCCCACCTCCTGCTGCAGATGAAGCTTTTGAGAATGAAATCCAGACCTTAAGGACGTCACTCAAAAAGCGCACAGAACTCTATGAAGCTGAAGAACGGGCTCTGCGAGTGATGCTAGAAGGAGAACAGGAGGAGGAAAGGAAAAGAGAATTGGAGAAGAAGCAGAAGAAAGAGAAGGAAAAACTTTTGCAGCAGAAGCGTGAAATGGACTCCAAGCTGTTTGGGGATCCAGGTAATATTCTGTGTATTCTTGCTTGGGCATTGTGTATTTTTTCACTTGCTTACTAGTTTTGTTTGCTTTGTTATTGTCTTATTTTGCAGTAAGTTATATTTGAAATGTGGGTTTTTTTAGTTTACTTTAAACATCAGTCTGTATTTGTGCAATTCATATTAAATGTCTTTTTCCATTCAAACTGCAGAGTCCTAAATGAAAATTATAATGTGTTCATGTCATCCCTCGGGCGTTTATGAAGGCCTCTTGTAAGGGTATAAAGTAGCAACATTTAAAAGTAAAGAGAGGCATTTTTGCTTCTCTTTACAAATTGCAAATAACATGTGATTTTAATTCTTGGCATAATGATTGATCCTATATGTTGGTTTTGCGTCTGGTCTTTATTCTTAAGTATTTCCTATATTTGACAGATGAATTTCCTCTCACCCGCATTTTGGAGCCATATACCCAATATCATTTGCAAGCTGAGTATTCTGCATCAGCTCTCATCCAGATCAGGTAAGAGCAAGTAGTACTGTAGCAAATAAAGCAGGAGCCCTGGTGGCACAGTGGTTAAACTGCTGTCCTGCAACCAAAAGTTGGTGAGTTCCATCCTGAGTAGGGCTCAAGGTTGACTCAGCCATCCATCCTTCTGAAGTAGGTAAAATGAGTACCCAGCATGTTGGGGGCAAAATACTAATTAACTTGTGAACCACCCAGAGAGTGAACTAAGCGCTATTGGGTGGCAAGATTGGCCGAAAGGAGGAATGGATTTTAGCTGTCTGTGTTGTGTGTGGTGGTGTTGTTTTGTTTTTGGTTTTTCCCTGATTGTAAACCGCCCTGAGTCGCCACGGCAAGTGGGCGGTGATATAAATCTAAATAAATTAATAATATAAGTGTGATTGCGTTGCTATATCTTTCTAGATTTTGTAACAACAGAAATCTTGTTTGATTTTGAAACTTCATATCTGCTTTTGGTTACAATCTGCAGTGAACAAAATGGTTGGTGCGTCCAGACATCCCTTGGTCTTAGAACACAGGAGTCACCATAGGCAAAAGTCTGGTCTAATAATATGAGTACCTGCCTCACCAGAATACTCTGGTTAATTGCATTCTTTTTTGCTGCTGCTATCTTGTAAAGCAAAAGGGACTAGTGGCTTAGTGGTTAAGATGCTTAGTGGTTAAGACGCTGAACTTGATGACCGGAAGGCCGGCAGTTCAGCAGTTTGAGACCTGAGTGCTACATGATGGAGTGAGCTCCCGTCTCTGTCCAAGCTCCTGCCAACCTAGTAGTTCAAAAGCAAGAAATTGCAAGTAGATAAAAAGATACCATTTCTGTGGGAAGGTAACAGCATTCCATGCACTCTAGTCATGCCTGCCCCATGATCACGGAAACGTCTGCACACACAGATAGTGCTGGCTCTTTGGCTGTAAACGTAGATGAGCACCGAGCCCTAGAGTCAAATATGACTGGCCTTCAAACAAGAGTAACCTTAGCCTAAAGCAAAAGATACCGTGAATGTTTCTGGAAAAAAAGTGTTGCCACAAAGCAAAAGGTGTAAAATGCATTCTTAACATTAGCCTGGTCTTTTCAGGTACAGTATATTAGATAGTCAAAGTTACTTGCCCTTCATCTCCAACACACAGATCTTCCTGAATGTGGGGGAGTGGGAATAGTTTTTTGCATACTGGTTATGGAAAGAATGTTTAGATAAAGATTATGATTTCTAGCATATTAGTTAACTTGTTTTTCTGTTAAAGGCACGAGTGGGATCGATACCTGGTACCTACAGATCACCCGGAAGGACATTTTATCCCACCAGGATGGGTTCTTCCTAGTCCTCCTTCCAATGACGTGTGGGCTACAGCTGTCCGATGATGTCTTCAGAGTCTTACTCAAGTCCAAAAAGCAGAGTCCATGAGAGACAAAACACATTTATGAATTCCTTTATGCTTAGAATACCTCATTTAAACGACTGATAAATATTTCAAGTCTCTTGTTTTCAGACATTGTGAAACTTTTAAGCAATGTCTTTTAAGTGATTTAAAAAATGTTTGAATCAGGATAGCGTGACCTTTCCTGAGGCACAATACCATCTTGGGACCATACAGCTTTGGAATGTGTTTAATATTAATTCATGTCGTTTTAATGTTATGGTTCTTCATGAGAAACCAGTATTGTTTAGTCCAAAAAAACATCAGAGACAGATAGTGAAGTTGTTGGAACTGTATCCAAGTTCTCAACTTATGAAACTTTTATTTTAAAAAAAACCTCTGTAATTGTCTTGGTCTTACCTGTAATGAGTTAAGTGAAATAACTATCAATCATTAGCATTTCTTTTCAAATTTGGTTTAGTGCTTTTAAAAGCTAAAGCACTAAGCAAGCGTGGCAAGAATTACAGTCGTACCTCGCTTAAAGAGCATAATGTGTTCCACAGGATTGCTCTTTAAGCGAAACACCATTGTAAATGACCAATTGTGGGGGGGATTGTGAACCCCGATTTATTTGTTAAGCGAGTTTTTGTTTGGTTTTATTTGTTAAGCGAAGGGAACATTCAGAGAAAATTCTGCTCTTTAAGCAAGGCACTCTTTATGCGAGGTTTGACTGTATTTGCATTGCTATTTTGTTAGTGCATATTGCACTTGGGATTTTCATATGTTCATATGATGTGGTTTTTTTATCTCCTAGAGGAGAAATAGTAAACAGTAGCTAGAGCAGTCATGGCGAATCTTGGCTTCTGGGAATGGAAGTCCAAGAACACCTGGAGTGCCAAGGTTCGCCACCACAGAGTTAGAGAGTGTAGAACAGGGGTACCCAAACAGCCTGGGGCTGAATCTGAAGTGACAAGCACATTGTGGGCTGGATGAATTGCCATCTGGGCCCAGCTTTGGAGCCCGTGCCATGTGGTGGAGGAAGAGCAAAATGGCTGTCCGGCCCCCAAAGCTATCTGAGGGAGCGTGACCCAATGACCCCCAGCTTAATAAGGCTGAGAACGGGTGTAAGGCTTTCTCAAGTGCTCTTTGAGCTAATATACCAAGTTAATGGGGGAACAAGAGTGAATGCCTGGGGGTTTTTTAAAGTTATATTTCATAAATTAACAACATTGTGATGTTATTTAATAAAAAACTTACCAAGGTTTATTTGTGTTTTTAAAAAATAAAATGCACAGTGTAACTGAGTCTGTTTTTCAAAATAAATTATTCCCTTCTTGCCCTAAAAGGGCAGTGTAAGCTTGGGGAGTTGTCAGGCTCCTTTAGCAATGGGTAGAAACAGAACACTGATTACTTCTGCAAACAGAACAATTGAACATCTTTCCTTTAGAACAGGAATTCTCAACCTGTGGGCCAGATACAGCCTACAACATTATTTCATGTAGCCCCTCTCCGCCTCCACCATACCAGGAAGTGCCATGTGGTGGAGGAAGGGCAAAATGGCCATCCCTCCCCCCCCCTCCCAAAGCTGTCAGAGAGCGTAAAGCTGGCCCTCTGATTTAAAAGGTTGAGAACTCCTAGTTTAGAGAAACAACTAAAACTATTTCCCTCCTGGTCTTGCCCTTTCCAAGGGACTGCAGTGGCTTAGTGGTTAAGACGCTGAGCTTAACGACTGGAAGGTCGGCAAGTCAGCAGTTTGAGACCAGAGTACTGCATGACGGAGTGAGCTCCCATTTCTGTCCCTGCCAAATGAGCAGTTCGAAAGCAAGAAATTGCAAGTAGATAAATAGGGACCACTTCAGTAGGAAGGTAAACAGCGTTCTGTGCGTTCCGATGTCTAGTCATGTCTCCCATATGTCCACGGAAATGTCTGCAAACGCAGACCGTGCTGGCTCTTTGGTTGTAAACGGAGACGAGCACTGAATCCTAGAGTCAGATCCGACTGGCTTTTGAGCAAGGGCGGCCTTTACTTTGCCTTTTATCAAAGTTATTCTTGACCATAGAGATTAATTCACACTGAATTAATGCCTGAAGCAAGACGACCAGCCTGTTCAGCTTGCTGAAGTAAATGGTTAGCCTTCTGAGTCCTTGGGAAGGCTTGGTGACCTCCTAGGCTTAAGTCCTGAAGCTTCTGCTTACGTGCAATGAGTCGGATATTCACCTGAAATCCTATGAAAGCATTTAAGACCCACGGGGGTGTGAGCGAGAGGGAGCCGACCTCGCTCCTCTGTCGTCTTGAGCATTTTTATTTCTAAGGTAAGTCCAGGAACAATAGAAGGCTGTTAATTTATAAAATAATCTCTCTAATTTATAAAATAATCTCTCTTACTGTTGTGAAGAACAGGCTCAAATCAAGTAAAGGTATTTTATTTTTGTAGGCTCTTTAAAAATGCTTTCCAAAACTGATCATGATGTGTGATGATGAAAGAGTAAGCTAAGTTGACAATAGCCTTTGTATCGATCTGAGACGAGACGCATTGGTTTGTTAATGCTTATGTTCTTTCATTGTTCTGTTTTTTGCTTTTTACTGTCATTTCCTGCGACTAGTTTTGCTAAACTGGAAGAACCACTCGAGTATTTTTGTCAGCTGTAATTTGATGTGGCATTTTCTAGAGGCAGTTTTCTTAATTTGTTGCCCTTTGTTTTTTAGCTCGGTACCCAAATTGCTCAATTTAATAAATACGACAGAGTTCTATGAGCCCTAAGAGATGCACACAGTTACTGCAGTGCACAATTTTGCAAACACCGTCCATCCACGTCACTGTTCTGGGGGACACCAGTTTTTCTGTAGCTTCTGTAAGAGATGTACATCAATGTGTTAGCATGTTTCTAAAAGAAGACTCATTCCGGCATAATTGTTACTAAGCTGCTGTTTCTTTCCGCCTCCCTGTGATTTGGAAGTAAAAAGATCTTGGGAACAAAGTGGATAGTTTTCTCCCTTTGCCTTGGTGTTTTGTAATTAATAATAGCAAAGATTATTTCTAAATGTCACTTAGGGTGGCTCTTGATCAACTCAACAGAGGACGGTTTTATGCCGTGTGCATTTATGTACAGTTAAGCCTTCTCTTGGCACAATACTGAGGGCACATTTGCAGACCACGTGCCATTTGGCTCCTGTTGGCCCTTCACCTTAATTCCCCTTGTAGTGATACCAGGGTGGTTCCAAAGCTGCTTTCGGTTGACACGCAAGCACCAGAAAAGTGGAATATTGATTTTCTATTAATAATGATCTTGTTCCTTAGAATTTAAAGGACGGTACGGCATGCTGAACATTTCCAAGAGAATAGCGTACAGGAGTTAGTCTTTAAGGGGCCACAATCTTTTTTGCCATTCGTTCTGTTTTGTTTACTCTCGGACATGAAGAAAGTTATGATGAAGAAAGTAATCTTGGAGGAGTTGGGGCTCGGGACTCCTTGCAAACCATGTAGAGAATGCTGGGTTTTCTACTTGCCTGGGTAGACCTTACACTTTGGAGTAATGTCAAAGGGAACTGTCCTGTTAGGTAGCTCCAACATCTGGTGACAGATTCTTGCTGTCTTGGATAAATTGGAGGAGATGGGCTGTATAAGCAGACTGGTGTAGTTCACAAGGCAAGCTTAGAATGGTGATGTGGAAGGTCCTGAAATGTATTCCTGGTGGCCTGTATGTTAGAAGAGGTTTGATCAATTTAAGCAGGGATTCTCAACCTGCAGACCACAGGCTGGATGCGACCCACGGCCCCATTTCATGTGCTCCCCCCCCCCTTTGACTCCACCACACCCGGAAGTGCCATTGTGGTGTAGGAAGGGGAAATGGCTCTCCAGCCCCCAAAGCTGTCTTAGGGAACTTGATCCAGCCCCTGGCTTTAAAAGGTTGAGAACTCCTGAATTTAAGGGCGTGACATGTCTCATTTTTGTAAATAAAGAGATAAAGAAAATTAGGTCTCAAATGGAAAATAGGATATTGAGAGAATTTGCATTTATGAAAACAATACATCACTGCTATTTTCAATTATCCAGGGTCATCATTGTAACCCTAGCCAATGTGCAGCTCGTGAAGAAATAACCCTCTCATTCATACAGTACTTGGCATATGTGCTCCTTCAGTTTCTGCAACATCTCTCCTTTGTGAAACAGTTATTTAGATGGCAGTTTACATTAACAATAACAAAAAATTGAGACGCAATCGGAAGTGCCAAACTAGTCGCAAAGAGAGGGAGAGAAAGCTGCTTAATAGTGACGGACTCTTGTCATCTGGCTTATTCCATTGACAGCTGTGTGGCAGACAGGTTTGCACTTCATACTTGGTTCCTCACCTGCAAAATTCTTCTCTTACCCCCACCACCTAAAATAGCCGCCTACGTGTTTATTTCTATGAAGCCGTGGTTTACATCACAACAACAGATGGCCTAAACCTTGGCCAGGATCCAGAAGCTGAGCACGTGGAAAGCATTACTAGAAGCACACGTGCGGTATGGCAAAGCTCGTTGCCTCCCATGTGGCTTGGCTGCTGGAACACCAGGTAATGAAGCCATGTTTGCCATCTGGCAAGGAAGTCCATGTTGAAATGATCAATGTGAAGTTGGCCCAGGGACATTTTAGAAACTTTGGAGGGCTTTATATGTTTCACTCCAGTTGAAGGTTGTTTGAAGAGTACCGATGATGTAGGAGGGAGAAAAAGCTGATGGTGATATAAGATAAGGTGATATAGGAACTAGAGAGGTTCAACCTATTTTAGCGTATCAGTCAATCGATGTGATTTTGAACACTGGACCTCTGCGAGCGTAAATCTCACCGCTTTATCAATCAAAGTAAGATTCTGTCTGGCAAAGCCTTGTGCCTTACATGAAATAGGAATCTTGGAATCAAACAAGAGGGTGTGTTTTATCATGTATTTATTACTATTATTTATTATGTCTATAGAACTGGCATGTAAAACCTTTCCATCTCAGCTGGATTTTTTTTGTCCATGATCAACTCATTATTGGGCTGAAATGCTACTTGTCATGTATTCCATTGGATTGGATTTAATAGATCGTAATGGGCATCAGGTTTTTGTCCATCAGCGAGTCCTTCAACGCAACCAACACTAGGGGATTCTTCCATACCACTCCCGGTTCATTTGAGTAGCATTGATCAAGACGATTGCTTGATTAACTGTGGCCATTTATTGTAACCAGACCAAAGAAGCTGAATATCAACAAATCAAACCAAGCTCTCCTTATCTATTTTTATTAGAGTTCAGCCTGACACGGAAGCACCATGAGCTGCCTGGAGGACGTACCTTTCAGAATGACCATCGACTTTGTAGATGCTTCCATGGGAGAAGATAACTTTGTGTGTGCACCTGAGATTGAGATGCCCAACTGTGAAGACATCCTGATGTGCACAATGGTACCTTAGTTTCCTTCCTGTATGGGTATTATTATAACAATGTTAAGAACAGCCATATTTGGACTTCATGTCCCAGAATTCTCTAATAATTCCCCAGGCAGAATTCTGGGAATTCCAGCCAACAGATCCAAGCTACAGGCACCTACATTTTACTCACTTGGATCAGAGACTATCTCTGTGGCTGCACAACTGTCTTAATCTTTACTCCCTTTTGCTAGTGTACAAAAAGAGACTACCACAATGCTTTCTGGGTGTCATAGTATCACTTCTGTAGAGGACACTGCACAGGAAACCCATTCTCATGGATTCACAGAGACTTGGGCTTCTGGGAATTGAAGTCCAAGAACATCTGGAGTGCCAGGGTTCGCCACCACTGCTGTAGAGTTAACGGTTAGCAGATCTTAAACTGATCTATGCAATGGTGGTCTTATAGCTATCCTGTGCTCAATTCATTTAAGACTTTAAAGGTGTCATCTCTAGAATGGGACTCTCCAGATGTCCATCCTGCTGGTAGGGGCAGGTAGGACTTAGAATGGAAGAGTTTTCGGAGGGCCAGGGTCTTCCCCATGTCTGATTTAGCTCAGAAGTCTCTTGCCTCCTTCCTTTGGGTGGGCAGAGAGGCTATTGATTCTCTTCTTCTTACCTTTCGGCAGCATGATTTTTCACTAGAGAAGAAGGTGCTATACTGGATAGACTCTGCCTCTCAGCAACAAATGCCCTGGTCCAAAGTGACTGCTGGTGTCCTCCCAACAGCTCCTCCCTGTTGGCTTCTGCTGGTGGACTCTGAAGAAAACTTTGCCGACAGCAACGAGGTGGGGAGCATCAAAACCAAGGATCTGACACCTGTCTGGAGATGTGTGAGCCTGGTCACTGCCGCAGAGGTGTTTAACAGCATCAAGGACAAAGGCCGTCTAGCCGAAAAGCTGAATGGGAACCACATCTCTGAGGAGCAGGACGGCGCCGAAGGCGAGGAATCTTCCTCAACCATCTCTGCAGGGAGTGATGGTGAAGAAGAACCCGAATCCTCACCCAACGACGTTAGGGGCGTTCCTCATGCTTTGCCTCGCCTACTCAGTCTTTCCCAGGGTAGACCAAAGACCTCACCAGAGCCATTGGCTGCCCCAATGGAAACCCATTGCCCGAAGCCCCCTCCGGTCAAAGAGAAGCGCTCCATGTTTTTGTTTAACAACATGAGGAATGAGTTGGAAGGCGCCAAGAAGAAGCTGGCCTCTTTCATGCAGCCTCTGCACCACACCTCGACGGAGCACGCCTTGGCTTCCCGACCGTTCTCCCTCCACCAGCGCTCGCGGAGCAGCAGAAACCTGGAATATGGCCCTTCCTCTGCTACGTCCCTGATGGGAACTCTAACCCCCACACCGCCACTGACCCCTTGTTGTAGCCCGAGGCCACTCACCGCTGCCGGTTTGGTCCCTCCGATTCAAAAACACAAGCCCACCATTGCGGTAAGAAGGGTCTCTGCTCTGTTTATTTGATTCATCCCCAGTGATTTGGGGAAACATTAGGATTAGAAGGGAAAACAAACTTGCATTTTGGATACCTGTTATAAGCACCATAATAGTCTGGCCAGGTTATCTTGCTATGGTAATAGAGTAGACTTGTTACAATTCATCAGTTCGAGACCCGGGTACTGAATGATGGATTGAGTACCTGTCTCTGTCCCAGCTCTTGGGGACATGAAAGGAGCCTTATTTGGGCGTTCCCTGAGTGGAGTTTCTCCCACAAAAATCCTTTCAATCCAGAATAATTTCTGACACCAAATTATTATTATTATGCATCCCGATGGGAAACCACATTTTGGTTAAAGTATTTTGGATTTCAGTGCATTCCTTTGGGAAATTGTATTCAGTGCATTCCTATGGGAAATTCAGTTAAAGTAATTTCCAGTGTAAGAAACGTCCCAGAGAACACATTAATTACGTTAACCGAGGTTCCACTGTATCGAAGACAGACTTGCTTGGGGGAAATTCAGATTAGAATTCATTGCCCGAGATGCCAGGTTTCTATATTCGTACAACCATTCAACCACAACAAACTTAAAATTCTACTTAGAATTATACTAATCAGCTTGAGTCCCATATTTGAGTTGTCATGTTTGTTCTTTTTTAAAAAAAAAAAAGAACACAATTTTCTGGTCTCTGTTGTTTGTTGTTTGTCATACCATCTTTTGTCTTGGAAACATAATACGCTCTGTTCCAGGCAACGCTCACTCAGATTTTGAAATTGGCCTCAGAAAGAGAATTAAAACCGGATGTCTCGAGAGGAAAAAGTCAAAAAAAAAACCCAAAGGGGAACGGTCCCATGTATGGGAATCGTTCCTGGCTGACTCTGTGCTCTGCCTAAAGTCATTTCAATATGATGTGGGCTTAAGAAAATAGCTTTTGAGAAGATAAAGCACTTCCATGTGTTTCAGTCATGAGGATGCCTGCTGCAAAGGAACCAACATTCAGTTCTCTGTTTGTTTCATTCTCCCAGTCCCTCAGCCCGTACTCTTGCCTCCCACCCACGCCCGGGACCCAAGGGCCTCTCGGTTCCCACAGAACTTATCCTGATTCGACAGCTGACCTACTATCGGCCCTCAGCCAAGAGGAGCGTGACCTCATCGAGCCCGTTCTAGCCTTGGGTTATCCGATACGCAGGGCCATCCTTGCTCTTCAAAAGACGGGGAGACAGAGTTTGGGGCAGGTCAGCAAAGACTGGGGCCTTTCCATCCTATATCTGGGGAAACGTGCTGTTTAGTTTAAGGGAAATTGTATCCCCGTGATGGCAAACCTTGGCACCTCAGCTCTCCTTGGACTTCAGTTCCCAGAAGCCCAGGTCTCTTTGTAGTGTGTATGTGCAGTAAACCCATTCATGTCGATTCACAGGGACTTGGGCTTCTGGGAACTGAAGTCCAAGAACACACACAGTAAACCCATTCATGTCGATTCACAGGGACTAGGGCTTCTGGGAATTGAAGCCCAAGAACACGCGCAGTAAACCCATTCGTGTTGATTCACAGGGACTTGGGCTTCTGGGAATTGAAGTCCAAGAACACGCGCAGTAAACCCATTCATGTCGATTCCCAGGGACTTGGGCTTCTGGGAACTGAAGTCCAAGAACAGCTGGAGTGCCAAGGTTCGCCATCCCTGTTCTATCCCATGATATTTTATGTCTATATCTTGATAGATTTGCTACTTTTTTCTCTCTCAAAACTGTTATTCCAAGCCATTCACAAGAAAGATAGCCATGAGATAAGTCATAGATAGGGAGAAGAAATGGGAAATGCTATTTAAGGGGGGGGTGTTATCCATTGTTGTATAGGGGACAGGTTGAAGGGCTAGGACTCAGGAAGCCTGGGTTTGTATCCTCGCTTGGGCATAGAAACTCATAGGGTTTTGATGGTGGTGGCATCGGTAAAGGTCACCTTTGCTTGTCAAATCCAACTCTAGGGTTCAGTGCTCATCTCTGTTTCATAGCCAAAGAGCCAACGCTAACCATTCCTTAAATATCTCACTTACTTTGGAGAACTTATAAAGGTTACTGCAAAGAGCTGTCTACACGAGCATATAGCCTGTTCTTGGGGGTCTTTTTCCTCTTTCATGGCCCGATCAAACCCTGGACAAGATGTTTGGGGACATGTCAGTGTGTGTGTGTGTGAGAGAGAGAGAGAGAGAGAAAGAAAGAAAGATACCTTGGACTCTTGGACAGCATTCATCCCTGGTCTAAGGTCACAGTTGTCTGGAGGTTTTTGAACCTGGCTCCCACTCAGTCGGTAACCAGCGCTCTCATCACGCCATGTGCCCTGGCTGTCACTTTGATTTGGCTTGGTTGCATGAAACATCCTGAGCTATTGGCTAAAAACACAGCTCTCCACAGAGGAGTTTACTGTCTTCAGGTGGACACTGAGTAGCTTGGGTTGTGTGGACTGGGTGAGAAACAGGGCCATGGAGAGAGAGAGAGAGAGAGAGAGAGAATAGTCTGCATTCAGGAGTGTTGTCCTTCTGACGAGCCAACGCTAACTGCATCTTCCCTCCGGCTCTTCTGCTTTCCCCGAACAGTTCCTCAGTTACCTCAGTGCCTGTGATAAACTTCTGAAACAAGGTTATGAAGAGGCACAAGTGGAGGAAGCCATGGAAATGTTCCAGAACTCAGAGAAGAAGGTCAGAGTTAGAACCTAACCTCTCCTTCTGAGAAAACATTATCTCTGGGTTTTGCTTTCTGTGAATGGGGTGGGTGGGTGAAAATCCAGGGAAATGCTTTGCTCTTCCATATCTTACACCAGTAGTTCCCAACCTAAGGCCAATGGACCGGATCCGGCCCATAGCACCATTTCATGTAGCCACCACTACCACTCCAAGGGCACTCAAGAAACAAAATGGCCATGCCCTTTGAAGCTGTTGGGACAAAATCACCACCCATTGTGCAAGTAGGGCAAAATGGCCATCCGGCCCTCAAAGCTGACTGAGGGAGCATGACCCGGTCCCCGGCTTGAAAAGGTTGGGAATCCTTGTCTTACACTGATGGTGTGTAAGAAAAATTCCTTGAGGTAAACTTGGGTTGTACGTTGGGTACCAATTGATCAGCAAACAGAGATGGGGGAAGGTTGCTTTCCTGATTCTGTAGCCCCAAAAAACTAGTTAAGTTTATTCCCCCAATCTAAAGGGGGATGGAGAACCTACAGCTTAACCAGGTTGTGCTAGATTCCATATTTCATCAGCCCAAGAATCCATCGCTAGGTAGTTAAGGGATGATGTGTTCTGGAGTCTGACAACATCCAGAAGGCACAGATTCCCCGTAGCTGCTGTCGATGCCTTAATTCTATAATCAGATCAGCAACATTACTCCAATTCCTTATGTTGCTCTTGGTCTTATCAGAGCGATCACAGACACACCCCGTGTATTCACCTACTTCACTTTTAAAAAAAATAATGATAAACATCTCTGTTTTCTTTTAATTGCAGGCAGCGGAATTCCTCCATCTCTTAGCCCAGTTCCATGACATGGGCTTCCAACAAGCTGACATCAAGGAAGTCCTTCTACTGTGTGAAAATCATCGAGACAGGGCACTTGAGGAGCTTATGATACGGACCCAGTAAATCGTCTCCTTTTTGACTTCTGAGAAGAGGCCCAACTTGAAAGGTTTACTCCACATTAGATTTGAATTACGCTTCATGTTTTCAGGCAGTTTCTCCTTTGGTCTTAGTGTAGGGTTGCCATACGTCCCAGAAAACTGGGATTGTCCCGGATTCAAGGTCAGAAAAACTGTTCCAGCCAGTTCAATAAAAATCATGTTAAAGTCCTGGATTTTAAAAAACTTACTGATTGTGTATTGTAACACACCATTAAAATAAATTCAAACTCTCGCCATCAAATGAGTGATTTCCTGCCACATTGGAGTTGGACTATACCTGGAGACAAATCTTAACGTCCTCGCCTCACACCACCTTCCGATAAGTGTGAAGAGTGTGTTTCCTGGAACTGAGGACGTTAAGAGTTGACTACAACACGACTTCTCAGAAGTACAACAGATCATCATACAAGTAGGAATTAACTGTTGTAAATAAATTGATTTATGCATTGATATATTTTTAATGTGAAAGTGTTTTATAGCTGTCATTGTTTGTTTTAAAAAAGGCTATTTTGTAGATAACCCGCCCGTTTTTGTCAAGTATACTTCTGTCCCGGTTTTGTGGGAGAGAATTATGGCAACCCTACCCTTAGTGACATGTGGCTCTTTCTGCCCATGCTTTCTGCTTGTTTTCTGAAGCAAAATGGACACCTAAGACTTTAAGACTAGGGTTGTAAGGTGTGCCAGGCCACCCTCTTGTCTACAGACTCAGACGTGGGATCCATTCTCCAGATCTCAGAATTTGGACCTAAGACCAAGAGCAGGTTATATATGGCTCTCTATCTCTTCTCAGCCTGCAGAACAAGTCCTGTATAGTTTCTCCCGTGAATGAATCGCTCTCTTTCTTTGAGAAAGGGCTATCCAATATCGTCTTCGAATGTATCCATTTCTATCTAATAAAAAAAGGATTTGTGACTCAGATTAAAGGAGACAAGTGGAAACAAGTACAATATTCTACTGAATGCAACAGGAGAAAACAAGCATCTTTTGTGCTCTTGTAGGTAGTTTGACACCGCATGTTTTTCTCCAGGAAGAAAATGGTACGTACTCAGTAGCTAGCATGTGCAGTCTCTTACTTCTGCGAAGGATGTGGCATTAATGCTTCTTATTTAAAATTTCCCTTTATCATTAGGAAATAAAGAGACAGTATGATTTGGAGGAGGACTCGTGTATTTACCTTGTTTTGGTTCTTTATTATAAAAAAGGTAGCATTTTTGGAGCCAAAGGTTTGGCCTGGTTTTCATGCCCTAGTGCTGCATGTTTGGCATGTTAATTAGTAGATTAATCAATGAATACCTGAGCTAACTGATCAGGGGAAGAACATTTAAGTGACAACAATAAGCATTAAAGAGTTATGTCCTTTAAAATGATACCTTGGTTCTGGATTGATGTGCAATGGAACAGAAAACGAAATACTAAAGATGGCCTTCTTTCTAACCTCTAATAACCAGTAGAATCCTTATTAATTATACTCCAAATTATTTAATATTTCTGTCATGTGAATTTATTTAATCAACACATTATAATAATTTCGTGTCAGAAATTATTCTGGGTTGAAAGTTTTTTTGCGGAAGAAACTCCATTCAGGGAACGCCCAAATGAGGCTCCTTTCGTGTCCCCAAGAGCTGGGACAGAGACGGGTACTCAGTCCGTCATGCAGTACCCGGGTCTCGAACTGCTGACTTGCCAGCCTTCCAGATAACAAGGTGAACTTCTTAACCACTGAGCCACCGCAGCCCTCTCAAACAAATTGATTCAATCAAATGGAGGATGTTTAATTAGGTAACTTCTTAAAGGAATAAATCAGTGTTTCCCAAAGTTACTGTATCATGGAACACTTTACAAATCCTAAAATTTTAATTGAACACTTTGGTTATTGTAATAGAACGATAGGCTTGGATTTTTCAGTTTTAATAACAAATAAAGTTGCTATGAAGCCAGCCCCTAAAGGGAAAGATCACCCTTGCTCAAAAAGCCAGTCGTATCCGATCCTAGGGTTCAGTGCTCATCTCTGTTTCAAAGCCGAAGAGCCAGCACTGTCTGCTTCTGCAGACGTTTCCATGGTCATGTGGCAGGCATCACTAGACACTGGATCTCACAGAACGTTGTTTACCTCCCCAGTGAAGTGGTCCCTATTTATCTACTTGCAATTTCTTATTTTCCCCTAAAGGTAAAGGTTTCCCTTGCTCGAAAGCCAGTCGTATCCAACTCTAGGGTTCAGTGCTCATCTCTGTTTCAAAGCCGAAGAGCCAGCGCTGTCTGCTTCTGCAGATGTTTCCGGGGTCATGTGGCAGGCATGACTAGACACCGGAACGCTGTTACCTTCCCACCGAGTGGTCCCTATCTATCTACTTGTAATTTCTTGCTTTCGAACTGCTAGGTTGGCAAGACTTTTCTTGCAAGCTGACGCATCACGTCAAAAGGATAGATGCAAAACAAGCTTTGTGGCATTACACATGGCAATGAGTTTTACAAGAATTTCATATATATATATTCACAGAACACTTATTGACTTTCTATGGAACGCCAGTGTTTTATGGAACATAGTTTGTGAAATGCTGGAAGAAACACTCTCCATTTGAAATCACTGTTGGTCCTGTGAATGGATTACTCTTCTCTTACATTTCTTCCCTCTCATCTGAAAAATATATATGATCTGAGCAGAAGGAGATTTGAAATGAGAGGGGTTGGGGTTGTCTGTCTCACCAGAGCAAGGATTTCCTGATCTTTTGCGCTCCCACTGTTTTGGATTTAAACTCCCCAAATCTCCAGCTATAATGGTGGTGGTGGTGGTGGAAATGGGGCCTGGGAACCAATATTACTGCATATTTTAAAACCACTACATTACAAGCTGTGTAGAATTAAGGCTGCTCGTTAAAATAATACCATCTGGATTAAGTTGAAAATCCTTGAATGCAAAAAAAAAAGAAGAAGAAAAAAGAAAAGAAATATTTTCCATGAATCTCAGGCATGCAAATTTAGCCTCGGACTTGATTCAGTCTGTGCTTATTAGGAAGACACTCATTTCCTAACAAGGAATTGCCGGGAATATCAGTCCTACAAACATAAATTGCTTGGAAAAGCTACTTTGGGACCACAGTTCCTGAATCCCGCAACCGGTAGAGCCACCAGTCGTATGGATACTGGGTTTTGAGGAGCTTTGATCCAAAAAAGTAACTTTTCCAAACTCTGTGCATATATGTACACACAACTTACTTGCAATGCTGCAAGATACTGAGGTTGCAACAGTTTTGGAAGAAGAACCTAAGCCATTACATAGACAAATGTTGTGTAAGTACCTTGAGTTGGCAGAACCTATACACACTTAACTTTCTCTAGATGGTGCACTAATTATTTTAAAAAATCCAAATGCAATAAAATTACGGACATTTAATGGACATGTTCACATTTCCATTGTTACACCTGTCTGCTTGAAACACCCCATCGTCTATATAACGGGGGTCTTCAACCTTTGGTTTTGAACATCAATTCCCAGAAGCCTAAGCCAATTCCCCAAAGCACTGACCAGCCAATGAACTGACTGAGGCTTCTGGGAATTGAAGTCCCAAAACCAAAGGTTGGGGGACCCCCTGCTCTATAAGCTATGTGTGTTTCACCATTACTCAGGAGGTCCCAATGTTGAAAACAGAGAACACTTTGTCCTTTTTAACCTTCAGCAGTGGCTCAAGTGGCTAAGACGCTGACTGGAAGGTGGAAGGTCAGCAGTTCGATGCCCGAGTACTGCAGGACGGAATGAGCTCCCCTCTCTGTCCCAGCTCCTGCCAACCTAGCAGTTTGAAAGCAAAAAATTGCAAGTAGGTAAATAGGGACCACTTCGGTGGGAAGGTAACAGCGATCCATGCGCTCCGGTGTCTAGTCATGCCTGCCACATGACCACGGAAATGTCTGCAGAAGCAGCCAACGCTGGCTCTTCGGCTTTGAAACAGATGAGCACTGACCCCTAGAGTCGGATGCGACTGGCTTTTGAGCAAGGGAAACCTTTACCTTTAGAGGAGAATCAGAAGAACAGCAGAACTCACTGTGTCTGAACAAACCAGACACAGTCAAAACTTAGAGAGATCAAAGGGTCAAATTAGACAACAAGTATAGACTGTATCAAAAAGCAGTGCTCCTTTCATTAAATATATCAGTCACACTTTTTATCTTCACCACCATATCTTGCATTTCTGCGGAAGGTAAAATGAACGTCGTTTGCAAGTCGGATTGCTTGAGGTCTGAGATCTGTAATGAAATGCTGCCGTCGGAGATGAAACTGTGCCAATCACTAGGAGTATGTAGCCCTCTCAATGTCCAGGTTGACCTTATGTCGCAATGCCGTGGTCCGTCCTTGGGAGTCTCAGGAGGAATGTCTGTAAAGAACCGGTCCTCGGGAAACCAGCTCTCTCTCTCTTGAACTTCCATGTATTGTCCTCTATCGTATACATCAAGGTTAGCATCTTGTTGACGGTGTAAACGGTGTCCCCTTTAATGACAGCAGTGAAAAGGGCCCCTTTGCTATTCATGTATTGGCCAGGCAAGGAGGTCCACTGCATCGCCGTGAGGTTGAAGCAGTCCATCACACATCGCAAAAAATCATCAAAAGGCCCGTTCCGCATGATGTAGAGGTTGTCCCTGTGCGCCACCATACAGTGGCCATAGCTCTGGGATCTGTTGAGGGTGGTGATAGGAAGCCACTCGTCCTTCTGAGTGCTGTATTCATAGATGATGGTGGAATCGAGTGGCTTCCATAGGCAAACAAAGATCCGCCCCATGGCCTGGGCACAGGGAACGGCCGCCGCCGCCTGGGGTAGGTCTGAAACGAAGCTCCACGTGTTGGTTGAGGTATCAAACTTCTCCACTGATTTCAATGGGGACTTCTCAAATTCCCCACCTATGGCATACAGATGGCCTTCCTGGCCTATGAGTGTGACATCGTAGCGCAGCTGCTGGGGACTGGAGAACTCGCTCCACTTGTTGGCTGCTGGGTCGTAGCAAAAGCTTTGGTCCACCACTTGCTTGTTGCATCCATAAACACCGCCTACAATGTAAATCTTGTTGTCCAGAGTTGTCATGCCTGCTAGGAAAGTGCTAGCAGTCAGTGGTAAGCAAGAAAGTGCCCTCCAGGTGTTCTTCTCCTCATCCAGGTAGCAAAGCGTCCGTGAGAGATCTTCCAAGAACTCAAACGTAGGGGTGTGCGCCCCTACCGCCACAAATGTGCTGGGGACAACAGACTCCACGTAATCCAGAAGATCTGGAGACAGACAGTCCAGATAATCTTCCAGCTCAGAATAACTGTCTCTTATGTACAGTGCAGCTTTGTGGAAGAGGTCCAGAAGGCCAAACATGGCGGCAGCTTGATACAGGATGATGCAGTTGTCAGAATTGATTGATGCAATCAGGAATTTGGCCATGGCTCTCACTTGCAGGAAGGAGGCACACTCGACCGCCTTCAGGTTCTCCTCGCAACTTAGGACAGGATGTTCGCCCTTCAAGATCTTCAACAGGATGGAAAAACCCATGGCACTCAGATCCCTGATGTGGATTTCCTTCTGCGAGCTTTCTCGCATCCCGGACTGGAACAGAGCACGGAAATATTCACTGTGCTCCACCAGAAGGCCTTTGTCCACAGAGAAAAATTCCTCTCCCACGTGGATCCTGACTCTTTCACCAAGTTGTGACTGCATGGCTCAGCCGAGGCTGGTCTCTTGTTTGTGCCAATGCTCTTCTCTGACGAGTCCGGATGTCAGATGAGCGTTCTGAGAGACACCTCCATGGGGGTTTGCTTGCTTGCTGCTTCTCTTTCTGTATCCGCTCAAGAAGCAAAGGAGCTCCAAGCTCCGAAATATAAATATCGCTTTCTAAAGATAGCAGGGGCGCATGTGACTAGGGTTGCCAGCAATGCGACCAGCACCTAGGTCCTTCCAAAGGCAATGTGCAAACTGATATCTGTGGCACTTGTTCACTTCGATGTGTAGCAGCAGAAGCATTTGAGAGAGTCAACACAGGGCTTGACAGAGCACAGGAGGTCACTCCGAGCGGAAAGTCAATGCAATCTGTGGAGAATGGCTATCGTGGCCTCCTGAGGGCATTCTGGGGAATGGATGAACCCCACTCTGACTGCAGTTGAGTCACAAACTTATCCCTTCATGGAACAAGAATTCGGAGCTTTCCAACATTCCAAGTTGTTATCAGCTGCTTAGGGAACCCACAACAATATGGGGAACATCTCCCTGGTTATCTCCCATCCTAACCGAACCCAGGTTCAACCCAGCTTAGCTTCCAAAATCATGCAAGGCTGCTTGGGTGCACTCAGTGTGCCTACGAAGAAAAAAAGATCCCTGTTTGTCCTATGGCTTAGTTTAGAGCCGGGATTCTCAAACTATAACCCGTGGCATCAGGGGCCGGATCCGGGGCATCAGCGGTTGCTGTTTGGGCAACCCTGGTTTAAGCAGAGAAAATGGCAGCTTAAAATCTATCTCATCCTGTTGCAAAACAATGGCAAGCCATGTTTTATTTTTGCTTCTGGTGTAAGGGACCATGTGGCTGGCCCACTGGACCATGTGGCTGGCCCGCTGGACCATGTGACTGGCCTGCTGAACCATGTGACCAGCCCATAGCCTGAAAAGTTTGGGCGCCCCTGGTTTAGAGGGCTGCCCCCAACTGGCAAGAGATATTTTGCTGCCAGAGAGAAAGGACAAGATGGGGCTACTTCTACTTGGGACTCCCCCCCTTGCTCTTCCCCAGTAGCAAATTAGACACCTTTTGACCCGAGGGGCTCATCTTCTGGTGTCACTTAGCCTTTTGATAATGTCCACGGGGTTTTCTTGGCATGGAAACCGGAGTGGGTTGCCAGTTCATTCCGCAGTGGATCATGTTTAGTCTGAGTTATCTGCTACGAACTCTCCATCTTGAGTGGGCCACATAATCCAGTGATGGCGAACCTTCCTTGGCACTCCAGGTCTTCTTGGACTTCAATTCCCAGAAGCCCAAGTCTCTGTGAATCCACACAAATGCGTGTAATCATTGGTTGAACACATCCTGTTTCTACCATAGGTTTATTCCGTTTGGACTCCGAATCAGATCCCAGAATATTAACTTCCGTGACCTCTATTGTGTCCTTTGACAAGGCTGTTTCTATATTTGTAATTGACCTGAGATTTATTTATACTGTTCGGTTTAAATGATTAAAAGAATGAATGTGTCTCTGTTGCAAAATTAATCCTCTCCCCAGTTATGCAAACTTAGACTACTCTGGCACCAAAGCAGCCTTCTCTCTGTAGGATAGCCAAAGGTCTGCTTTGAATGCTTCACATGTCGGGTATTTTGTGCCCTCTAAACTTCTCAATGATACTTTCCCGGCAGGCCCTGTTGTACACCATCTCAATAAAGTTCCAGCTTATGAAATATAATCGGAGCACTAAAGTGCGCATTCTGTACTCCGTCCTCTTCCCTGGGGATTCAAAAGGAAATGAGCAATGGCTGCTCTGACATTTGGCTCTTTGCACTGTGTTTGCGTCTCTTTTTCCCATAACATAAGCAGAAACCACATGATCTGGGATGTGCTTCTACGCATTTTTGCTCCTCCCTGTGTATGCATGGATTTTCTCACTTCTAGCAGGTTATTGGATCATCAACATACCCGTCTTTATGCCAATGTTAGGGAAGGGCAAGGTGCCTTGCTATGACCTGTCTTGACCTCACTCCCCATAGCCATGTTCCTAATGCTTTCCAGTAGAAGAATGAGTCGTGATGAAACAAGGACATGGGATGGCCTGGATCTCCGGGCAGAGCTATAGACCATCTTCTCTCTGTGTTGTGGCTTCAGGGCTATAGACCATCTTTTCTCTATGTTGTGGCTTCAATCATGGGCACCCATCCATGTGCATTTGGGACAGCACAGAGATTTTTTTTCTGTATGTGTGTGTGTTGCACTTACATAATATTTGTGTGCCAAAAAGGTAGGAGGAAGAATAGCAGGCGGTGAGGCGGTGTGTACTTCCACTTGGTCCTCTCTTACAGGTTGAGTAAAGCAGGGACTGATTCTGGCTGCATTCCCCGCTCCCCTCCAACACCTTGGCTGCCCTGCCTCTGCTGCATCACAGATTTTTGTTTGTTGTTGTTGTTGTTCAGTCACACAGTCGAGAATAACCCTTTGCAACCCCATGGACCACCGCACACTCTGTCATCTGCCATCCTCCGGAGTCTGCCCAGATCTATGCCCACTGTGTCAATGATGGGGTTTCCTCAGTACATCAGTACTGGCTGGATAGCAATGTAGTGTAGACACCTAGCTTTTGAGCCAAAGATTGGGAGTTTGATTCCCCACTGGGCCTCCAGGGAAAATTGCCCTGATAAAATGACCCAGGCCCAGGAGAAGATAACATTAAGCCACTTTGTGTATTCTCTCTCTAGGAAACCCTATAAAAGGTTTGAACTGACTTGCCGATGCAGTTATATTGCTATGTATGCCAGCAGTTGGATGTTCATATTAAAAGCCTTTCCCTTCCAATAACCAATTACACAACAAAGCACAGCGAGATACGGAGGAGATGAAAATCATGTCCTTAGAAGAAGGATACCTTGGGCAAGCTCCTCTTCCGAGAAAATCTTCCAGACCATGGGATGGGAAAATGTACTCCTCAAGATGTTGGTGAACTGCATCTGACTCAACCCATGTAGCCAGGCAGGAGGAATGCCAAGAATCAAAACCTGACAACAACGGAGGGGCCAACCAAGTTTTGCCCCTCACCCGTTTTGACAGTCACCTTTCAAGACTTAGGAATATCCAGGCTCACCTAGCTGTGATCTTCCCAATATCACTTCCCCAACTCATTGCCCACTGAATGTTCTGGGTTATAATTTATTTATGTATTGACATCTATCCCCTCTCGCCCCCTTTAGTTATGTATAGTGCAAGCACCACTCATTATATAACCCTCCACCTTTGAAGTACTGTATATAGTCAAGTATAAGTTGGGTTTTTTAGCCCTCAAAATGAGGTCCAAAAATGTGAGTCAACATACTCAGGTCAATGTAAACACTCAAAAACATACCCACACAAATGTCTAAATTAATTAATTTTACTGTATTTTAATTAATGAAACTCACTAGCAGTTGCTGCATTTTCCACTGCAGACTTCTACTCGGGTCAATCTATTTTCCTAGAGGTCCAAATTAGGTACCTTGACTTATATTTGGGATGACTTATAGCCGAGTATATATGGTATATATTAATAATGAATATTGAAAAGGTAGAGTATAAATATGTAGTTTTCATATGCACACATTTTTAACTCATTAGTGGTTTTTAAAATTATGTTGGTTTTCAATTTTAATGCTTTAGACTGAGACAAATTAAAAAAAAATCTCCACCTTGGATCAGTCCTATTGTCTAATACAGGGATTCTCTACCTGTGGCCTGTGGGCCGGATACAGCCCATGGCACCATTTCATGTGGTCCCCCACTGCCTCCACCATACCAGGAAGTGCCATGTGCTGAAGGAAGGGCAAAATGGCTGTCCAGCCCCCCGAAGCTGTCTGATGGAGTGTGACCCAGGCCCCCCGGCATAAAAAGGTTGAGAACTCTTGGTCTAAAACATCAAGAGGGCATCAGTTTTAGGAAGGTTAAGCCAGAGACTAAACGTCATGAAAAATATGTGCTCTCTTGCCAAATGGCCCCATCCCTCATAGATGAATGCAAGCCAAGAGCCCAGTTCCAGAAATAGCAAACAAAACAAACCCACGTCTATGCCCAAGGAAAAGACTGTAATGGTTTATCTAACTAAATATTTCTGTTGGTTTGCCCATCCAGTGATGGTGAACCTTGGCACTCCAGCTGTTCTTGGGCTTCAATTCCCAGAAGCCCAAGTCAGCACTCCTGCTGATCAGGGCTTCTGGGAATTGAAATTCAAGAACACCTAGAGTGCCAAGGTTGCCCATCACTGGCCTAGACCCTTATGAGAAAGTCAGTCTTCAGTCTTCAGCTATTTCTCAGGGGAATAGGCCGTTCGCCTTCCTTTCCTTACCATGATTTCTCTATCTAACTAGCTGGTAAGAGTCAGCTATGAAACATCCCAAAACAATGGGATAAAATGAAAACAGCTGGCTTTGAACAAATGCATCCATACAAGACATACTTTATTGAAACAGAAGGGAGATCGAACCATTCCCAGTCTGTGCATCTCAAGCATATTTGGTGTTCAAACAGATGTCTGGGTAAGATACAAAGAGGTGAGAAGAGTAAAACAATGAATAAAACAGTTCTGTTTGTTTTGGAACTTCAGCTTCCAGAAACTGTGCTGGTTGGAAAATCCCACAAGTTCGAGCCCAAATATATATGTTTTCCTAACTCTGTAAGCTATCAGACAGTATTTTTTTGGACAGGAGGGAGGGTTGCTGGAGAAGCACCTCAGATGAAAAACAGCACCCTTCTATGAAAGGGATCTTCCAAGGGTGAAATACTGAACACCCTAATGACCTAGTTCATCTCTCCATCCCTTACATGATCTTTAGGTATTAGGCAAGCTCTTCTTCAGAGAAAATCTTCCAGTCACATCTGACTCTAGGGTTTGGTGCTCATCTTTGTTTATAGCCAAAGAGCCCGCATTGTCTGCACCTGCAGACATTTCCATGGTCATGTGGCAGCCATGCCTCGACACTGGAATGCATGGAATGCTGTTTACCTTCCCACTGAAGTGGTACCTGATGTCTGGCCAGACATCCTACGACAGTAATGGAGTAGACCGCACAGCCAGTGACTCAACATCGAGGGTTGGGTGGCGGTAAATAACCTGACTCCCGAAAGCGGCCAATGGTGGATGAGCTCCTTTAGGTGGTGGTGATGGTCCCCTCTCAGTGGAGGAAATGCCACTGGAAACTATCCTATTGGACCCAGGGGAAGAATGAACAGAGGAGGAACCACTTCACTATTCTGATTCCCAACGGTCATGGAGGTGGAAGATGCCATGCCAGATGGAGTGACTGTGAAGGCGTACCTTGTTAATAGCCTCAAGGCTGCGGCAGTCCATTGCAGTCCCAGTGTTAAATCCTGTGTGCCTCATTTCATATGTGCCACAGGAGATGGCTCCGTGATCACAGCATGTGGGTCATTCCATGGCAAGCTATGATCCACCTGAAACAAATTCATGCCATGGCATTTTTCCTGTCTGTCATTGTGAACATGATTTTTTTTTTTTTTTGGGGGGGGGGGACATTCTTCTTCTTCTTCCATGTCTAGTCCGGATGTGAAACTGCCAAAATGAAGCTACCTTTTGGTGAGTTCATTCTGCACTTTCTTTCGCCTGACTTAGTGAGAGAAAGATTCACCAGCAACACAAGGTCGATGGTAACAGGGTATGACCGATTGTGGTCCAAAAATGCCACAACCTTCAAGGAGGCTCTTTCCGCGTGCCCCAAGAAAACATTAATTTTTCTGGACCAAAATTCCGCTGGGGTTCCGGGTACTGTGATTCCCAACTCCCAAAAGTTCCCCCAAGCTTTTGATTGAGCTAGAGCAAGAGGCAGACATTTGGGAGGAGGGGGGAGGCATAATATCTTGGAGCCAAGTAAAGGTAAAAGGTAGATGTCGCCCTTGCTTGAAAGCCAGTCATATCTGACTCTAGGGTTCAGTGCTCATCTCTGTTTACAGCCAAAGAGCCAGCGCTGTCTGCGTCTACAGACATTTCCACTGACATGTGGCAGGCATGCCTAGATGCTGGAGCACATCCAACGCTGTTTACCTTCCCACCAAAGCGGTCCCTTTTTATCTACTTGCAATTTCTTGCTTTCGAACTGCTCGTTTGGCAGGAGCTTGGACAAAGATGGGAGCTCATTCTGTCGTGCGGTACCCAGGTCTCAAACTGCTGACCTGTCGCCTTCCAGTCAGCGTCTTAACCACTCGAGCCACTGCAGTTCCTTGCAGCCAAGTGCCATACTTTTAAAAACCGACCCTTTATAACCTAGGAGGGAGATCCAAGAGAGACCTGTTGCGTTTAGGCCACATTGTGAAGAAAGCCCACAAGCAGGATTCCCACCCACTTCCAGTCATCTTCTGAGTTTCCCCCCTCCTCCTCTCTCTAGAAGGAAAAAGGCCTCCTCTGCCTCCAGCCAGCCTGCCTTTTGCTGATGAGAAACCGCGTCCTTCAGAGTCCAAGAGAGAGGGAGCAACAACTTTCCTTACAAGGAGTTTGGCTGGAATTCAGCTGGCACAAGGAGCCAGAGTGCCTCATTCATTCAAGTCACATCCAAGAACCTGCTGCAGCTGTGGAGAAGAAGGCAGCCACTGCTTCCCAGATCGCTGTGCCTGAGAGAAAGGCTCCTCTTTGCTTACCCCCTGCGGCTTCACACCGGAGCCCTGGAGCTTGGGAAGGACGGGTCCAGCCGCCGGGAAGACCAGAGTCTTGGGTGTGTGGTTGCCAAGCAGCCTCTTGCATGGAAATTGAGCTCTCATCTGAAGGTGAGTCGGGTCCTCTACCACCCCCCCATCCCCTCACTTCTTTCCCCAAGGAGTCCAATGCATCTGGAGGATTCTGGGGTAGGATGGAGAAGGTCCCCTTTGGTCCAAGAGGCTTCTCTTGGGGTCTTCTGGTTCAAAGGAGGTTGGAGCTCCAGAAAGTATTGTATTAGACTTGAAGGAGGAGAAGCCATGAGCTCTTGGGCTGCACATATTAATCCATAGCTTCCTCCTCCGCCTTTCCCCATGTCTTCGTTCTACTTACCAAAGTCTTATTTTCTGTTTACATGCTGAAAAGAAATTCTTCAACTAGAGACGGTCAGCCACTTTAAAGAGAATGGAAAGGATCTTCATTCGTGCATCACTTTCCTGGATAGACTTAAATGTCCCTGTCACCCTTAGTAACAGGTGTCTTCTGATAAACAGAAGTCAGAAATGTAGCTCACAGCAGAGCGCATTAAGCTGGGAAACACGCAGGCTATGGGGCAGGCAACCACTGGTAATTGTGCCATGGTTAAAACATGGGAAATAATCTTGCAGGAAAAGTGGTTCCCTTTAATTTATTATTTATTTATTTACTACACTTCTATACTGTGAGACTGCGGTGGCTCATGTGGTTAAGGTGCTGAAACGACGACCGGAAGGTCGGAGTTCGATTCCCGAGTACTGCAGGACGGAGTGAGCTCCCGTCTCTGTCCCAGCTCCTGCCAACCTAGCAGTTCAAAAGCAAGACATTGCAAGTAGATGAATAGGGGCCACTTTGGTGGGAAGGTAAACAGCATTCTGTGTTGAGGCATGCCTGCCACATGTCCACGGAAATGTCTGCAGACGCAGACAGCGCTGGCTCTCCCTAGTAATGGCAAACCTTTCGTCCCTAACCTGTGTGGCCAAAGTATCAGGACTATGGCTGTCCTTTTCCACAGGCTGGGGAGGCTTAAAGTACACAACACAGCGGGAGATGTTCCAATGTTATGACTTGCTTTCAAACGTCTTCCTATGAGTGCCACCTCTTCTTTGCTGCTGGCTTGTTCTCGTCTTTTGTAGCAGTATTATTGTCAGGTGTTCCCTAATTTCGGTGTCTCAACCTAATCTTAGGATGGCCTCCATGTTTGGGAAGCCTCGGACTGCCGCCTGTTCCAACGAGCGCCATCTCCACGGCCTTCCAGAATGCAATGTGGTCATCTTAGGATGCCGAGGATCAGGAAAATCAGGTCAGGAGAAGGAGGGCTGATGTGGGATACGGGGCTACATCTAGACTTGAGCCAGGAATTCAGGCCAATTTCTGGCTTACTGTTCTATAGACCATTCTATTGTGCCGCGTAGTATTGTGGTTAGAGCAGTGGTCCCCAAACTTTGGTTTTTGGCCTTCAATTCCCAGAAGTCTACGTCAGTACATTGGCTGATCAGTGGTTTGAATAATTGACGTAGGCTTCTGGGAGTTGAAGTCCAAAAAACCAAAGGTTGGGGACCACTGGGGTTAGAGTGTTCAATTAAAGGTCAAACTGGACATTAAAGGGCAGCGTAGATTCCCTGGAATTAACCCATTTTTCTTCCCACAAGTAGTTTCTACCGAAATATATACCACAAAGGTCAGGCATGCAAATGAACACTTTGAGTGTCTTCTAATCACTAATCAAAAAACAAAGTCTGCTAAATGAAGATACTGTACGTAGGTGAGGAAACCAGGGGCTAATATCAACATGTGTCTTCTTCTTCCAGTTGAGGGAGCACCTCTTTCAAAGACATGCTACACACATGGCCTAGTTTCTCCCTAAAAATTGAGGAGAGTCAGGTTAAAATACCCATGTGAGTTGTGAAGCCCACAGCTGATGCCACCCAATTCTTCTTTCCTCTTTTTCCTCCTGTCCTACTTCACAAGGTTGTTGTGGGGATAAAAATGGGGAAGATGGTTGTCTATGGTGCCTTGGAAGAAAGGCAGAATATAAATGTACCAAATAATTAACCTGACTCTTTCCATGCATCTGTTTAGAAGTAGAAGAGCTCTAAGTAAGTAGCAAAATCTTGCAAGCTTATTGTGACCTTTTCACAGATAAGGGCCTGGGATGGAGTAACTGATTATTTGCAAAATAATCCCCCTTGTTTTTTTAGTCCCATCTCTTACTACTTATTCACAAGATACTTCCATTTTCTCTTACGCTGTTTTCTAATGCGGAGGAGTCAAACAGTATTCTTCTTCTTCAAGTGCCATATCCAATTCCAAATATTGGCTCTCCTCATGGCAATCAGAGGTTTCTTCCCATACTACAAATCCCAAATGAAGCCATGGTGGTTAAAATGGTATTAGTAAAGGTAAAGGTCGCCCATGCATGGTCTTCCCACACGGCCCATTTTACCTTAAAACTACCGTCGGCAAGCATCAACATGACCAATGCCTGAATGACAGGCTGCCCAAAAAACATACTGTGACTTTCTTAAATAGGGATACAACTGTAATCAATAAATTCCTCACCAAGCTTACAATTCAACTGATTTAAATGGATAGTTGAATCTCAGAAATTTGTTCTGGGATAGAGGTCTCATTCCCTAATCCAGGTACTCTGGAAGTTATTATAGCCAGGAATAGTGCTGAGTGTGGGATATTTCCCATGTCTTCTTGGGACACAAGGTTACACTTTGTCTGCCTCCATTTTTGAGCTTCCCTTGGTGGTGGTGGTGGTGGTGGGATTTGAACCCACTAGTCTCTGTTATACATTTCTGCTGAAGTTGTGTGATACAGCCTTGATTTTTCTGAACCAGTCAGCTGTGCTTCATCTCACTGGGTTAGCCAGTGATGTAATAGCAGACTTCTACTTCCTCCTTTCCTCCTCTTCTTCTCTTTCTTCTCCTCTTCCTTCGCCTCTCCTCCTTCTCCTCCTCTCCTTCTCTTTCTTCTCCTCCTCCTCTCCTCCTTTCGGTGAGTTCATTCTGCAGTTCCTTTTGTCTGACCTAGTGTGAGAAAGATTAGCCGGCAACACAAGGTTGCCATTGCCTAAGATACAGCCGATCGTGGTACAGAAACACCACAATCTTCGCAGAGGCTCTTTCTGTCTACCCTGTTTACGTTGAGAAGGAGGGACTGCTCAGAGCAGGTATAAATACTGGGCTCTGCCTTGGCCTTGAGTTCTGGGCATCTCCCCAAAGATGCCAAGGCTTGCTGGACGTCCTGACAGAGATAAATGTGTCCCAAACAGAGTCAAGTGTTTCCATTTATGCAACAAAAATGAAGGGACCAAGGTTCCAAAAGAAACATAATCGGAATGTCTTGATGGCCAACAAAGTTGAGTAACAAAGTGGATGGTTTAGTTGGGAGCAAGACTATCAAAAGAGCTTGAGAACACAAGTGAATGGCCAGAGTAATTGGTCTGGATTGAACGAATACTCCTAGGTTTTTACTTTATAGCCACCTTGTCTTTTTCACTGAACCAAGGAGGTTCCAGACATTATCTCCTTCCTTCCCGTTACTTCATCTGCCTTTTTAAATTTCCACCAAAAAGGGAGTGGGTGTCAAAAAATCAAGGAGAGAAATGTGGACTAGCTGCACAGTTTTATGACTGGTAGCATTGGGAGTCATCTGCTCAGAAGTATTTTAGGGATTTCCTGATACCATATATACTCGAGTATAAGCCAATGAGGTCCAAAAATGGGTCCAAAAATGGTCAACATAAACACTCAAAAACATACCCACACAAATATCTAAATTGATTCATTTTACCATATTTTCATGTATTTTAATTATTGAAACTCACGAGCAGCTGCTGCATTTTTCCACCCCCGATTTATATTCGGGTGAATCTATTTTCCTAGTTTTAGAGGTTCAAATTAGGTTACCTCGACTTATATTCAGGACGACTTATAGTCGAGTATATACGGTAATCTGTATTATCCAACCAAGTGGAAAAGGAGATTTATTCTGGACAAATAGATGACAAGTAGGAAGGCAGTACGTGTTATGATGTGGATGGACATGCAGAAACCAGACCAAGAAAGTCTTCGTAGGTTAGGGACCCATGCAGACCCAAATTTTGACTTCTATGGGCATAACCCTGAGATTCTTTTGGCTTAATCTTAGTTTGCTGTTACTCAAAGGCCACATATACTAAGTAGCCCTCTCTTGTGTTTTTTTATAGCATTGACAGTGAAGTTTCTAACCAAGAGATTCATAAGCGAATATGATCCTAACCTAGGTAAGGCAACATTGAACTACCCTGTGTTTTGCCCTCTATTCTCTCCCCCCCTATCTTTCCCTCTGTTTAAAATAAGCAGGGAGATATCTTTATAGGAACATGAGTTGGAAACAGACCTGGGGGTGGGGTGGGGTGGGGTTACTTTTTGGACTACAAACCTTGGAATCCTGGAACCAACATAGCTCCATAAAAGTTATGGTTACTATGTGGAGATGGCAACTAGATGATTTTCTGGAAAGGGAGTATAAAAATAGCACTGGGTTGAAGCTGGCTGAGAAAGTATGACACACACACACCCCTGGCTTGAAACAGTTAGGAACCCCTGACATAGAGCATAAGCAGGTGGAAGAATCCCAGTTTCTTTAATTCTTTCTACAATTAAGTTACCGTATTTGCCGGTGTATAAGACACATCGGAGTATAAAACATACCCCATTATTACCAAAATAGGTAATATATACAGTACAAAACGCACTCCATTTTCCCAGTGTCTTTTAAGGGGGGGGGACTGGGTCTTATACGACAGCAAATATGGTAATTCACACTGCATGTCTTACCTGATCTGGCTGGTTTGTAAGCATAAACAGTCAATGGTTGAAACCTATCATAGGTATCTCTAACCTGGAGCAGGACCACAGGTATTCTGGAGCAGCTGAAAGGTTTATGTGGCCTTCCAGAATGGGTGCAGGTCCCTGGAAGGTGGAACGGGTCCTAGTGAGAGTGGGATAAAGAAGTGGGTGTGTTATCCGTACAGGTTTCCATCCCTTCATTCAAAGAGCAACATGAGCACTGACGTAGCTTTGCGCTTTCTACAGAAATCCCACTCCATGTTTATATTGATCACAGGTTTCTGCCTCTTTCTCTTTGTCTGTCTGTCTGTCTTTTTCCCCCTTGCTCTGTCATAATCCTAAATGCCTCATGCGACATAGATGGTGCCAGTTCCATTCTACAGCCATAATTATGCAGTATGTGAAGGTGTTATCACTGGCACGGGTCGTTCCCAAAAGAAAAACAGCCAGGCCAGGCAGGAGCCAAACGCTCATGCTCAGTTTTCTCTTGTGCTGCCAGTTCTAAATATTCCTAGCATATTTTTCTACTGATTGCCTTCATTCCCTTGGAACTATTTTTTTACAGGTCACCCAAACAAGAAACACGAAATAATTATTATTTTATTATTATTTATTTAGATTTATATCACCACCTGCTCGCCATGGCGACTCAGGGCGGTTTACAGTCAGGAAAACCAAAACAACAACAACACACACACACAGCACAAACAGCTAAAATCCATTCCTCCTTCCGTTCTGGGCTAAATGATCAAGATAAGGAAAGGTGCAGGCAACATTTCTACCCACTTTCTCCATCAGGGACGAACCTGTTCTTGGACCCCCCCCCCCCCATCCTTCCCTGCCTCTCAGATAAGTGTAAGACAGTTGGTACTAGAGGGGGAACAGGATGAGACAGGTAGGCCGTTTTGTGTTTCTTCTCTCTTGATCCGCATTCAGACGGGCTCTGTCCTTGAGTGTGACCAGTATTATCTCTATTGTCTCTCTCAAACAAAGGAGAACAACTATTTCTTTGACTTCCCAGAATAAGGAATAAATAAAGATTGAGGGTAGCAATCTGTGTATCAGTAAGTGGATACTAAGAAAAGATCCGAGGGAACAAGATTTTAAGCCTACAGTACATGCCAATGTGTCCATGAGCCCCATTGGTGGTGGTGTTATCTTATGGCAAGGGGTACACAGAAAGAGCCTCCTCAAAAATTGTGGTATTTTTGAACCACAATTGGGCGTACCCTGGTAATGGCAACCATGTATTGCCGGCCAATCTTTCCCACACTAGGTCAGGCGAAAGGAACTGCAGAATGAACTCACCAAAAGGTGCCTTCATTTTATCAGTTTCACGTCTGTTAGAGGGGAGCAACTTTAGGGAGGCACACCACATTTCAAGTGAGTCCCATGAGGACAAAGGTGAAATTGCAAGGGCATCGTGTTTCAACACAACTGTCCATTTAACATTGACTGTTGTCAAGGCAGGAAGCTGTACGTAGGACTCCGTTCTGACCGATGATAAGGCTACTCAATATCTGCATGTTCCCCAAATGCTGATGTTCAGGTTGCTTATGGAAACAAACCTTAGACTGAAACAAACTTTGTTTTGCAGAAGACACTTATACGTCGGAAGAGTTGGTAGACCAACAGCCAGTCCTGTTGAAGGTGATGGATACAGCCGACCAGGTAATTGAGAACGGAACTTGGGAGCAAGTTAGATTAGTGTTTTGAAATCCAACATCTCAGAGATTTTGTAATTTTAAAAATAAAGTTTTAAAATGTATCATCCTATTTGTCTTATTGTCACAGACATGTTTTGTAGCTAGGGTAGAGATTCTTGAGCCCTCTGGGAATGTGGGGCTCCAACTCCTTAATATCTCCCCACTGGCCCTGCTTCTTAATTCTGGGAATTTAGGTCAAAACATTTGGAGACACAGACAGACACACACACACACATATGCAGGCACGCACGTGCATGCATGCAGCCACGCACACATGCACGTGCATGCACGCACGCACACATACACACTGTGTAGCACAGAAGACAACTTCTCATAATGTAAACCCAACTGAGAGCAAACATAGAAACTCAGGATGTCTGCTTTATGCAATTATGCATAGTGTAAGTTTGTTTGGACTATGGTAGCTTAGGTGCTTAAAACACTGACCTCGATGACTGGAAAGTCTGCTGGTCAGCAGTTCGAGACCCGAGAACTGCACAACAGAATGAACTCCCATCTCTGTCCCAGCTCCTGCCAGCCTAGCCGTTTGAAAGCAAGAAATTGCAAGTAGATAAATAGGGACCACTTCAGTGGGAAGGTAAGCAGCGTTCCGTGCACTCCTGTGTTGAGACATGCCTGCCACATGTCCATGGAAATGTCTACAGTTCTGGCTCTTTGGCTTGTAAACAGAGATGAGCACTGAACCCTAGAGTCGGATGCGACTGGCTTTTGAGCAAGGGCGACCTTTACCTTTACTGTAAGTTTGTTATGATGCCAGATGGAAATCAAGAACCTCAACTTTTCCTCACTTTCAAGTTGCTAGTAGAGAAAGCAAAATAGATGTCCCATGCTGCTTATCTAATGCCACTTCCTCTCTTACAAAGCCAATTTCAAGGTCTGTTTATGTTGCTCCAAGAACAAGAGCTCAGTTCCTGCAGAATTGGCTCATTCTGTTTTTCCAGTGGTTTTGACTTTGAATGGTTGAATTTGCCTTTGCGTTACGTCCCTGGGTTTGCTGACGGGTCGATGGCCATCATGAATAAAGTAAAAGTAAACATGGTCTGTAAGGAGATTAGAGAGATGGAGAATGGTTTTACTCTGGGTCATCATTCTTGAGCTCAGATTTCCCCTGAGCAGAACTTGGGAATTTTTTTTTTTTGGAACTATTTGGGGATTTAATCTTTCGGAATGGAATGGCCTATATTGAAAAGCTTCTCGCTGCTAAAGAAGCATCTTAAAATTATTTAAAAAGAGTAATGGGGGGGGGGGAGGAGGAGAAGCAAAATGTTACTATTTCAGGAAATTAATTTAGGATCTGATATCTAAACTTATGAAGAGAAGCTCCTGGAGTGTGCTCCATTGGTTATGCTTCCATCGGTGTGTCTTCCAACCTGGAGGAGAAAGAAACAACAGGAACAGAACCAGAAAAGAAGGAAGGATGCCTAGGAGGAGTATTAGTCTGCATGTAAATCTTATCTTTTTCCAGATTCAGATTGTTCCCTATATCAGTGATGGCAAACCTTTTAGAGACTGAGTGCCCAAGCAGAGGGGTTAGGTGAACTCTGTGCTGGGTGGAAGGAGGAAGCACTCCCATTGAGCTGCTGGGCAGAGGGGCGAGGGGAACTCTGTGCTGGGGCAATGGGGCACGTGCCAACAGAGAGGGTTCTGAGTGCCCCCCCCCGGCATGTGTGCCATAGGTGAGCCACCACTGCTCTATATGTCATTGCATTTCAGTAATCTGACCAGAGTTGCTTGATTTTCTCAGTCTGCGTTGACCCTCAAAAATATCCTTTCCAAGTGTTGAGCTATAGATGCAAAGAATGAGCAAAAGAAGGTTTTTCGCCATGCACTAAGTAATTGAGGCCTGGAATCTACTCAGAATGTGGCAAGGGACATTTCTCCTGGGTTGTCAGATGGCGTTGACCATTGTGTTTTTCCTGCTAGGATGCACCAGTCAGCTGTGAGCGATATCTGAACTGGGCCCATGCATTCATCATTGTCTACAGTATTGATAGCCGGAAGAGTTTTGAGGGATGCCAGCCCTACCTGGATATCATAGCCTTCTATTTGAAGAATGCACAGCAAGAGTCACCTGTTCTCCTGGTGGGGAACAAATTGGACATGGAACAATACAGGTAATTAATTTGGGGGGGGGGGGAGTGTATTTCCTTCTCTTATGAGTTTATCCTGGCAGTCACGTAAGTCTTTCAGTGCCAAATACCTGAACTATCAAACATGTCAGCAAATCCCAGCTGACTAATTAATATTATTTTTTACCTCCTCTTACTGCAGCTGATAGTGTTTGCTGTGAATACTATTATGGTTTTAAGATTTTTCTGATGCCATCTGATTTTGTCTCATAGGTTATTATAGGTTGTTACTGGATTATTTTATTCTGATTTTTATATGTATTTTATGATGTGCATTTTTTATATATTGTAAGCTGCTCGAAAAGGCGGGGTATAACTGTAAATAAATAAACAAACAAATAAATAAAAAGTCCTGTAGAACAGCACTGAAGCACAATGTTCCACTGATCCCATTTGTTGAGTTTGCTGCTTGGCCCAGCTGAACATCTGCTTCTGCTAAAAAGGGAGCAGGTGTTTTCTTTATGCAAGCTCCTTAAATGTCATACCCCTGGCACAGCCATCTGTCAGATCTGCTTTGATTCCGATTCCTGCATCGAATCTGGCCCCTTCCAACTCCATTATTCTATTTACTCCAGCGTAAGTGCACAGGTGTATCTTGGAGTGGCAAATAATTGTTAATTAACCAGTCCTCAACTGATCCCTGATCACAGACCAGTTGCATAGATCAGCACAGAGCTAGACATTCAACCAGGGTGTCATTTCTTAGTGACCGTTCACTGCTTCATGTTCTGCCTTTTTCATTTAACTCCAGGTCAGTGGTCAGTTGCAGTCTGGCCAGTAGGTGCGCACCTACTGTTAATTGGTTTTAATTCGCTTTGAAATAATTTGGTAATCAGATTTTGAACAAATTGGATTGTTTCTTTTGTACAAAATGTGTGAAGCAAGGCAAAACGACCCAATTTGTTCAAAATCTGATTACCAAACTATTTCAAAACGAATTAAAACCAATTAACTGGACTGATTTTCAGGTTGCCTTTTGCTATCTGGAATAGTAAAGGTGAAGGTCACCCTTGCTCGAAAGCCAGTCGCATCCGACTCTAGGGTTAAGTGCTCATCTCTGTTGATAGCCAAAGAGCCACCACTGTCTGCGTTTGCAGACGTTTCCATGGACACGTGGCAGGTATGACTAGACACTGGAGTGCACGGGACGCTGCTTACCTTTATCTACTTGCAATGTCTTGCTTTTGAACTGCTAGGTTGGCAGGAGCTGGGACAGAGAAAGAAACTCACTCCGTCATGGAGCACTCAGGTCTTGAACTGTTGGACTTGCCAACCTTCCAGTCATCAGGGTCAACATCTTAACCACTAATCCACCGCAGTGCCTTCTGTCTGGAATAATCATTTGTTAAACAGTGTTGTTTGGGGGGGGGGAGGTAATTACACCCCAGCCCAATGTAACTCCCTGTTTTTGGCCTTCTTTTGCAGACAGGTCCCAAAAGCTGAGGGAACGTCTCTCGCCACCAAGTACGGATGTTTGTTCTATGAAGTTTCGGCTTCCCTGGATTTTGAGTCGGTGCAGCACATTTTCCATGAGGCGGTGCGGGAAGTGAGGCGAGACACGGAGAAGCACATAACCGCCCGGCCCTTGTTCATCTTCGAGGAGAAGCCTTCCCTCCATCTGGTGCCTCCAGCCACCGTAGCCTCCAAGCACAGCTGCGCCTACAACACATTGGCCCCCGTGAACTACAAAGAAATCCCTTCTTTAGCCCACGCCAAGGTGGTTACAGTGAAATCCTCCCGGGCTCAGAGTAAGAGGAAGGCGCCAACATTGACTTTGCTGAAGGGCTTTAAGATCTTCTAAGGGGCGCATGAAAGAGACTGCCACCCGCAGCCATGCTAGGAGAAACCCAGCGGAAATGGCCTGTGGGTGAACAGGGACTCAAAGCCAGGATCCTCTGAGCTGCACCACCAAACGTCCTGATTTTCTTGCACTTCCCCAAGTTGGGGGTATTCCCACCATTTTCTTGCTACGGTTAAGCAATGTTGATGTGTTGTACCAATGGGGCAAAGCCCCCAAAAGCTGGTTTTCTTCATGGGACACAAGTTATAGTCTCCTGTACCCAGTGGTGGGTTGTCAAAATTTTCGCTACCCCACTGTGACGTCATTACGTGACGTCATTACGTGACGTCACACTGTGACGTTTGGGGCAGAGCCAAAAAATAGAAAAAAATAAAAAATGGCTGCCCAAAACTGCGCATGCGTCCAACCTCCATTTAATGCATGTGCAGTTCTATTTTTTTAGTGTACTGTACTGTACTTTCATTCTGAATAAAAACCCCAATGATTTATTTCCATTTTCCAGGCAGATAGAGGTGTGCGCAGTAAGCAGAGAAAGAAAAAAGCTTTAACTTAAAAGCTTTGGTTAAATCAGGATCTCTAGCTGCAATATTCCAAAATCACTCAATTGTTATGGAAAATATTTTAATAAAGGAAACTTTGTGAAAGCCAAGTTATGGGATCTTCTCTCTCCTTCGGCTTGATGGCACCCTGACAATTTTCCATCTCTCTGCTGAGAGTTTGCAACTCAGCCTGTTCATCTTGAAATGATTTAGGCCGTGGTTTTCTGACGCCGACTTCCACACAAATTAGGGTCCCCAGTTTATCTGATACATAGATTAAAAAGATTCATCTCTCAGTCAATGCAGCATTGAGTATGGAAAGTCAGTGTATAAAGCAGTGTTACTGGAAGTCAGGTCCTTGTTAGAGGAGGCACTGGAAGCAGCGCACCCTTCGCAGGAAATAACGGCCAGCTTCTGGATTGAGCGCCTGTGTACAGGCGGGGAATGCAGAAAGAGCTTCCTCGAAGACTGTGGCATTTTTGAACCACAGTCGGGCATACCCTGGGCAACCTTGTGTTGCCGGCTAATCTTTCTCACACTAAGTCAAGCGAAAGGAACTGCAGAGTGAACATACCAAAAGGTGCCTATAATTTGGTAGTGTTTTACGTCTGGCCTAGATACGGAAGAAGAATATAATACTAGCATGCATTGTGAACAGAAGGGTCAGATTCAGCATTGTTACTCTGTGTTGTACTCCTATTATACAACTGCCGTGAAGGGACCTTACAAGGACAATCTAATCCTTTCGCCTTTTCTTTGGTGCCAGTCAATAAACATTGCCCTTGAAAACTGATGTCTAACGTGCAGACTGTCCTGTAACCCTGCCAGATTTCCATACAAAACTGAAACAATTCGCTTAGCGGTTATGCCTCCTCTTCATTCTTGTCTTCATATAGGGTCGTAACGTTCCCATCCTTCCACTGGATCGTCACCTGTCCCATGTTTGGCGTTGGTGGAAGCGAACCTCGCTCAGCAGAATCTGTGTTGTTCTCTTCTGCCAAACGCACAAAAGCCTGCTTCATTTCTGTGTCCTCGGGCTGGCTGGCTTCATATCCTGGTTTCTGTGGGGCTGCAACCTTCCGGTTTCTAAGGGAGTGGGAAAAGGGGGCGGGGGGGGGGGGTTAATAAACCCATTAGATTTAGGTTCAACCCAAGACAGCAGATTTCTACTTGGAAAAGCATGAACACTGCCTAGTGTAATTTTAGAAACCAGAAAGGGGGAGCAGGGGAAGGATGTTTATAAGTTCTAATTTTACACCAGCACACTTATTATGGGAATAAGAATCCTGGACTTGGATGGGACATTCTTGCTTTTTTACTAGTCCATAGGACTGTGATGGCGAACCTTGGCACTCTAGATGTTCTTGGACTTCAATTCCCAGAAGCCCAAGTCTCTGTGAAGCCACACAAATGGGTTTACTGCAATTCACCCGGCCTGCGCTGCCCTCATCGCTCCTGGAAGTGGACGTAAAACGTGCCCGTACGTTGAGTCACTGGCAGTATGGCCTACTCCAGTGATAGCAAACCTTGACACTCCAGCTATTCTTGGACTTCAATTCCCAGAAGCCCTGATCAGTATGAGTGCTGGCTTGGGCTTCTGGTGTGTGTATTTTCATGTCAGAGATTACTCTGGGTTGAAAGGATTTTTGAAGGGGACGCCTGAATGAGGCTCCTTTCATGTCCCCTAGTGTGCAGTTCTTGCTTGGGGAATCGAACCCCATCCTTTCAGTCTCCAAAGTCCAAGAACAGCTGGAGTGCCAAGGTTGGCCACCATGGGGTCTTCTCTATTACCACAGCAGGTTACCCTGGCCAGACTGGATTTAGTATCATCGAATCATAGAATAGCTGAGTTAGAAGGGGGCTTTTAGGACCTCAAGTCCAAACCCTGCTCCATGCAGGGACCAAGAATGTTTTTTGGTTTGTTTTCTCAACCCAATAAATGTGAGAAGTGTAAACACATTGGGGGACTTTAGTGGGGCGTAAACCCAGCTGATATGTTCATATGTCCAGTGCAGCAACCTCCAAATGAGAAGATCTTCTACCGCAGCCCCAAAGTCTGTTTGAACCTTACCTATTTGCCTTGATACTTGCTCCCAGAAGGAAGAAGCCTAACAACAGAACCAGACACGAAAGGCCAAGAATGCAGTAATTCCACGTAGATGCTGTGGACGACAGGCAACAACAACATGGGTGAAATGTACAGTGCGCTGCCCACCGCTTCAGAGTATGTCTCCCTTGCTTGCTTCCCTTTTTTGAAGGGGCACCTACTACACCTTTGCCTCTTGTCCATATAGAAGCTTTGAGAAGCAAGAAGTATGACATCGCTGGGGTAAGTCTACAGCAGGGATTCTCAACCTGTGATCCATGGGCTGGATCATTTCATGTGGATCCCCCACCACCACCTCCACCACACCAGGAAGTGCCATGGGGTGGAGGAAGGGCAAAATGGCCATCCGGCCCCTGAAGCTGCCTGAGGGAGCAGCGTGACCCAATGGCCCTTGGCTTCAAAAGGCTGAGCTCTCCTGGTCTAACTTCTGCAAAGGCCATCTTTAAGCACGAGTCCCAACTTACGGTCTTCCTTCCGAAACAACCAAAGCAGCTCCTGAAGCATCTCTGGAGGCACTTTCTCTCCTTCAGGATGAAGGAGACTCTGTGACTCCTCTTGGGGGTTTGTGTTGGTCAAGGCCAGGACAGCAGCGGGTCTGCAAAGGTCTGTGGTCGCTGTTGGAGCAGAGAGCAGCATCAGTTGAGTTTCCAATCACAGGCTTAACTTTGAGCTTACAATGACAGCTGGGGTTCATAACAATAAAACCAGCCGCTCTTGCAAGGGTCTGGAGGCCCTCCATGCTTAGGATAGTGGAAAGTAGCCTCATTTTGTCCACCATTTGTGAAGTTGTCAGGGCATCAGAACATGGGACAGCAGGTGTGCTTCATACGGAGGCATGTTTGTTCTTTCCCTCGCTACTTGGGATCTGTACTCGTCAATGCAAGGCACTGGACTCATGCATACATAAAAACCATAGAATAACTGGATTGGAAGGAGCCTTTTAGGCATCAAGTCTAACCTGTGACTCAATGCAAAACATTAACCTATTGCTAAGGTAAAGGTAAAGGTCATCCTTGCTCGAAAGCCAGTCGTATCTGACTTTAGGATTCAGTGCTCATCTCTGTTTATAGCCAAAGAGCCAGCGCTGTCTGCTTCTGCAGATGTTTCCGTGGTCATGTGGCAAGCATGACTAAACACCGGATCGCATGGAACGCTGTTTACCTTCCCACTGAAGTGGTCCCTATTTATGTACTTGCTTTTGAACTGCTAGGTTGGCAGGAGCTGGGACAGAGACGGGACCTCACTCCATTGTGCACTTTACAGCCAAAGAGCCAGCACTGTCTTTGTCTGCAGATGTTTCCGTGGACACTTGGCAGGTATGCCTTGACACCAGAGTGCACAGAATGCTGTCTACCTTCCCACTGAAGTGGTACCTATTTATCTACTTGCAATTTCTTGCTTTCGAACTGCTACGTTAGCAGGAGCTGGGACAGAGATGGGAGCTCATTCCATTGTACAGCACTCAGGTCCTTAACTGCTGATCTGCTGACCTTCCAGTCGTCAAGTTCAGTGTCTTTACCACTTGAGCCACTGCAGTCCCTCTAGTGGTGCTACTTACTATGTAAATAGCTATTGGGGCTGCCTAAGATTCTGTGCCTTAAGGAAGTACTAAAAGAAAGCTTTCTCTTAAGAAGAGTTGATTATTTCACATTTCTGCTGCCAGTATGCAGATTAGGAAGCTTACCGTACAACATGAGACATAGGATTGTGCAGAATGTCTTCATGATGACTGGAGAAACACTTCAGAGCAGCAGAAGAGGCTTATTTCAAAGGATCTGCAGATGGAAATTAGAAGGGAAAGAATGGAAACCACAGACGCCAAGTGAGAAGATAACAGGTGGCATCTAATTAGGAGCACAGATCTTTTAAAACTTAGCAAACATCTGTTCATCTGTTCATAAACTTGGCTCACTCCGCATCGTTGCAAATTAGCTTGTTTTTGTTCTTTGGTTGATCATTGGAAGGGGAAATAACCCAATTTGCAAGTCTCATATCTCAGGTACAATATCTCAAAGAATATATTCCTGGTGGGGAAATGTTGTGTTAGCAGGAAACACAAATGTGTCATTTGACTGTAAGATGCAAAATAAAATATATTGAAGATTACCAAAACTTTAAGAGCCTGAGGCTGCAGCAGCAAATCCAGAAGATGTGAAAAGATGGCCATGCTTTTATGTACTCAAGCTCTGCATTGGAACATGCTGGCCCATAGTGTTCTGTTTTACAAACGCATGGCATTTGCATATGGAGTTTGATTGGAAACATTTAATTAGCAGGAACTTTTAATTGCTACCCAGTGGCTAAGATGTTGCTGGGTATGACAACTGGAAGGTGGGCAGGTCAGATGTTCGAGACCCAAGTCTGGAGTGAGGGCCCAGCAGCGTGAGACCTGTGTCTTGCACGACGGAGCGAGCTCCCGTCTCTGTCCCAGCTCCCGCCAACCTAGCAGTTTGAAAGCAAGAAATTGCAAGTAGATAAATATGTACTACTTCAGCGGGAAAGGGAAAAGCATTCTGTGTGCTCCAGCATCTAGTCATGTGTGCCACATGTCCACGGAAAAGTCTGCAGACACAACTGAATAAAAACATAGTTTTCCCTAACCCAAGAAAAGTTAAATTACCACTTCTCAAAACCTCTAGGATCAGGGATTCAGTTTCTATGTGAGTCATAGTGCCCCCCTTCAATGTTTAACACCATAAAAAGGAAATATTGCCGCCGCCGCCGCCCCCCCCCCCCAGTGTCTTTCTGTTTTGATGGTTCCAATGTGTGACCACTTCCAGAGGATTTCCTTGCTCGAAAGCCAGCTGTACCTGACTCTAGGGTTCAGTGCTCATCTCTGTTTATATCCAAAGAGCCAGCGCCGTCTGAATCTGCAGACATTTTGGTGGACGGGTAGCAGACATGGCTCGACACTGGGGTGCACGGAACACTGTCTACCTTCCCGCCGAAGTGGCACCTATTTATCTACTTGCAATTTCTTGCTTTCGAACGGCTAGGCTGGCAGGAGCTGGGACAGAGATGGGCTCATTCTGTCATGCAGTACTCAGGAATTGAACTCTGACCTTTGCTGTGGGCCACCAAAATCCAGAGATACAGTGGAAGGCATGAGTAGAGGCCACCAATGTTCCCAAGTGGGTTCATGGTGACAAAATGGCCCGCTCCTGCCAGTAGTTTTCTCCCACTCTTCAGTAGCCACCAAACCTCCACATTAACACTGAGTCATCAGTACTGCAGCCTTGCTTTCCCTGAAGTAAATCCTTTCGGTTAGTGACCTCGTTTAATCGCTTGTCCTCCTGGAACATGCCTCTCACAGCAGCTCAAAGTTCACATGCTGTGGCCAGAAGAGATTTTTTTCCCCTCCAGTAATGTGGATGGCAAGCACTGTTCAAACGGTGGTTCAGAGCCCCTATTTTAGAAACACACCTATAGAACAGAATGACAATGCCCACCCGGCCTGAGAAAGGAGGAACAGCTGGGGAGGGATGGTGGCTGATCCAGGAGATGAGGGTCCCTTTGCCACACTTGTCAATGTATTGTGTTGCTCTTTTACGTTTCGTTGCACTGTTACATTTTATTGTATTGTTACATTTTATTGCATTGTTATTTTTTTATTGCATTGTTACATTTTATTGCATTGTTACATTTTATTGTACTGTAATGTTTGATAAGTTGCGATTTTTGTGAGCCGCCCTGAGTTGGCGGATGCTGAGTGGGCAGCATACAAATCGAATGAATCAAATCAAATCAAATCAAATCAAATCAATACGGTACCTGTGTCAATTCCTATACAGGAGGAAAGAAGAGGCTCTGGTATTGCTAGTAGATAGATTTCACCTTTGTCTTTTCAATAGGCTCTCATCTAATAATGAGACACAACGCTGCACTGCTATCTCTTTTCCTTATTACAACAGCAATAAATATAATTCCATTTCATACACACACACACACACACACACACACACACACACACACACTTATTCCATTATCTAAGTAGCTCATAGTTCACATGCAAACGTGGTCTAAAGCCCAGCTTATGTCTATAAATGTCACTATGTTTGCATGAGCACATTCTTTCCTCTGCATACAAGCTTGTGCAAAGCCTTGACATGGGTAGAAGCTAAGACAAGATTCCTCTGATCTTATTCCCCAAAGTGTTTTTCAGTGGCTCAGAAGAACATGACAAAGACCATGGTGCCTCTGAGTATGCGCAGAGCATGGCTGTTCTTATTAAGCTACCAGACAGCCAATTTTCTCATATATGTAGAACCAGCGTCACAAGTTCCAGGTCTGAGCTCAAGTACTGTACATGATTTTCAAAACCAGCCCTAATAGCCCTTCTCAGTTGCCTTTCCCCACCTTCTAAATCAGGACTTCTCAACCTTTATAAGCCAAGGGCCAGGTCACACTCCCTCGGACAGCTTCGGGGGCCGGATGGCCATTTTGTCCTTCCTCCACCACATGGCACTTCCTGGCGTGGTGGAGGCAGTGGGGGCCACATGAATTGGTGCCACGGGCCACATCCGCAGGTTGAGAATCCCTGTTCTAAATGCTTAAGAATGAACTTACCTAAAGGCGCACTGTTCGTTCTCAGAAGGATGCTGGGTAGTGTTATGTTCCCAGAGCTGTCTGAAGACGGGTGTCTCTCTGAGCTGTTCAGTGCATCTGGGCAGTTGTCACAACCACAGCGGTTACTCACATTCATTCCCCTCCTTTCCTGATGAAAGAAGCTTTGGTACAGAGGGAAAGTGTTTTCAAAAAAAATCCTTGAACCCTACACACCCAAAGCTCCCAGCCAAAGGTGAGTGAACTTTCCCCAGCCCTTTTGGGACCTGTCATTTATTGACTTGAAACTTATGCTGCTGCCTACATAGAGAGCTTACAACCAAACAAAAAGCCCCCTTTCTCTTCAAATTGAAAATAAAACCCCAGTATCTGCTGTCATGTAATAAAACCATGTTACACCATGCAGGTAGATAGGTACAGTACATCATCTTTTCACTGCTGATAACAATCCTACTTGTTCACTGCAGATAATAATCCTTCTTATTGCGTCTGGAAGGTATAAGCTTGGGGATGGTTCAGTGGTGGGCATCAGCAGGTTCCCACCAGTTCTGCAGAACTGCTAGCAGAAGTTCTGTCTGGCCCTTCTGCCCATTCAAGTTTTGAAATAAAGTGGTCCTAATTCAGGTGCAATGCAGGGCTTTCCCCCTGGCCACGCACACCATACCACGCCCACAGTGTGGTACTTAAAAAGTTTTTTGAGCCCACCACTGGAATGGGTGCATGAAATGTTGCTGAACTATAGACCCATCATGATTTGACAGAATCCAGTAACATTTGGAAGACCACATTTTCTTCCATTTCGGACTTATGAAGACTCTAATTGGGTTTTCAAGACACGTGAGATGCTCAAGAGGTCTACCACTACCACTATAACACATGCAAACCATGAGTTTCCATGCTTGAGAAAGGATTCACACCCAAGTCTTCTGAGTTGTAGTCCAACACTATTCACCACGCTGACCTGTGCCTACTTTGTTATCCCCTATTCTATTAAAGATCCACAGGTAAAGAACTGTTTCTAAAATTCAACCTACAGAGATACTCCCTTCAAAATGTTCCCCAAGTCTGGCAGGCAAAATGCAGTAAAAGATCTATGCATTTTTGTCTGAAAGATTCAGCAACCGGAATGCAGCTAAGAATGTAACTAGTAATATTTATTTTTCTGCCTCATTTTACCCTTGCTATCTCTCGAAAGAAACTGCAATCTGAATGTAGTGTATTTATTTTCATTTATCTGTCCTCCTAGCTCTTATCTTTCCTCTTCAAAGTATTTGACCTCCACTGTATGGTTATAGAATAACTAAGGCTATACTCCTACAGGCACTGAACTCTGAAGAGACTTATTTTCAGCAGGCATGTTTAAGATTGTACTGTGGAATATCTTTTAACTTTTTAATCCTTTTAAATTTTCAAAATCTTTTAAACCTTTTAATGTAATTAATGTGTTTTAACTGTGTTTTAATTTTGTAAGCCACCTTGAGTCTTTGGATGAGGGCAGGATATAAATGTGATAAACAAACAAACAAACAAAAACATATGCTCTTTTAAAAATATATTGTGTGCCCCCCCTTCCTGGCACCACCATTTTTTTAAAAATAGGGTGGAATGGAAGATGATACTTCAATGGCGGTGCAGCTATGAACTTTAATGACTACGAGGTGCTCTGTGAAACATTTAACTCTTCCAATAATGTTTCATTGACTATTTACATCAGGGGTTCCCAACCTAACTCACATGAGCCAGATCTGGCCCATGGTGCCATTTCATGTAGCCTTCACCCCTCCAACGGCATTTGAGAAACAAAATGGCCACTCATTTGAATCTGTTGAGACATAATGGCCATCCCCATCGTGCATGATGGGCAAAATGGCTGTTCGGCCGTCGAAGCTGACTGAGAGAGTGTCACCCGGCCCCCGGCTTGGAAAAGGTTGGGAACCCCTGAGTTACAAGATCTGGCTACAAGGTCCATTCACTGTAACCCATCTAAACATGTATAGGATCCATTTCAAAACCACATTATGAGGCACCATATATATCCCACTTCTGGTACCTGTAGTGGAATCATGGAATTCTATTTCTTGACCCAACTATCTAGAGTACAGTATTCATACCACCCTATATGATTCTACCACCCTTATAGGAAGCCAGCATAAAAACAATTTGCTGTTTCAGAGTGCATTACTGTACATTCCTTCTCTTTCCACTCCTTTTCTACCATCACAAAACCCCCAGCCCCTCAGAGTCATCTCTCTCCACCCCAAATGACTGGGGAACGCCAGGCCAGGGTCTATAGGGGGTGAAGGACAGCAGCAAGGTCCTTTGGGGTCCTGTTCACATACAGTTGACCTGTTCTTTTTAACCCTAGGTTCTTAACAAATATGTTAGGGGTTGTGAGCCATTACTGGGCCAAAGGAGCCCCTCCTTTCCAAGATGAAAAGAGAAAATAAGGTATTCCTGTTGTTGTAGAATTGTTGTATCAGAGATGAGACAGGACAGCAATTCCAGGTCTTACAGATTCAAAGGTCTTTTATTTGCGCAGTGGTTCACAGAGAGTATAGCTACTCAAAATCTGAGAACCATGAGGATTCAAAAACAAGAGTTTATATACCCAGTAGTAAACAGGAAATGCATGGCACCTCGACCATGCAGTGGTTTTACAATCTTGACACCTTGGTATTGGTCCCAAGGACAAAGGAATTCAAACTACACACACTAACATTGGCTGGTGGCCAAAACTTCACACTTATCTATCCTCTACCATTGGGTACACTTATTATAAGCCCTCTTATTCTAATGAGGAAAGGGTTTATTGCCTGAGCCTGAACAACAGGCAAGTTTTAACTGAGTCACTGTCACGCCACTTTCTAGGTTATTGGGAGGGCAAAGAAAGATGGGGTCTCTTTGGTTTTATATTTTTCTATTTTCCAGCACACTGTGAAAATCTGTTTGATTTAATCCAAATACAGTTGTACCTCGCTTAAAGAGCATAATGCGTTCCACAGGATTGCTCTTTAAGTGAGTTTGCTCTTTAAGCGAAACACCATTGCAAGTGACCAGTTGTGACTTCTGGAGGGGGGTTGCGAACCCCAATTTATTTGTTAAGCGAGTTTTTGGTTGGCTTTATTTAAGCGAAGGGAACATTCAGAAAAAATTCTGCTCTTTAAGTGAGTTACTCTTTAAGCGAGGCGCTCTTTATGTGAGGTTTGACTGTACATGAAATAGTGCCAAGGGGCCACATCTGGCCCACAGGTTGACAACCCCTGCTTTAAGGTGCCACAACATTTTTTTCTCTCCCCCCCCCCCGTTGTTCTGTTTTATTGACTCTCAGAGATGACAAATGAACAGAGAGAGAGAAGCACACAGCTTGGGTTCAAGAAATCCAGCTTTATTTTACAATGTCATGTCAAGAAGGTTCAAAGACGAGGCCTGAAGGCGCCGTTATCTGTCAGTCTTCGACCCAGGCCCCGCCCCTTCAGTGGCTCCGCCTCCCCCGGGACAGGCCCGCGACCGGAAGTGCCCGCCGCGCTTTACGGCGTGGGTTGCCGTCGCTTCCGGAAGTGGGGGGCCGGATGAGCGGGGCGATGCGGGGCCGGCTCCTGAGAGCCTGGCGGGACGGGTGGATTCGGGCTCGCGGGACGGCGGCCGGGGAGGCGCCAAGGCGAGAGAAGGAGAAGCCGCCCTGGCGAGTCCTGTTCTTCGGCAACGACGGCTTCTCCGTAGAGACGCTCCGCGCTCTCCAGGAGGCTCGGTGTGTGTGTGTGTGTGGGGTCAGAGGGCAAGGGGAAGCCGGGTCAAAGGTCGTGAGGCTGGGGGGGGAAAAAGAGATTGCAATAGAAATGACACCTCCTACAGGAACATCTGCAGACGCAGCACTGGCTCTTTGGCTATAAGCAGATGAGCACTGAGCCCTAGAGTCGGATACGACTGGCTTACGAGCAAGGGCGGCCTTTGCAAGACAACATTTAAAAAATGGTAAAATCCCCATTGATTTTTACCATTTACTGCAAGTGGCTAAGATGCTGGCTGTGAGGCGGGAGGTCAGCAGTTCGATTCCTGAGTACTGCAGGATGGAATGAGCTCCTGTCTTTGTCCCAGCTCCTGCCAACCTAAGGGTCTTTCAAATATCACGTGACAGGAGCTGGGACAAAGACAGGAGCTCATTCTGCCCTGCAGTACTCGGGAATCGAACTGCTGACCTCTCGCCTTCCAGTCAGCATCTTAGCCAGTTGAGCTAAGTTGTGCTTTTACCAATTCTCCTCCTCCGGTCAGTTTCCACAGCTAAGCAGGGGTTTGAACCTGAGGCCCCATGAGTCTTTGTCACTACTATAACACACTGGGTATCTCCTGAGACATAATAAAACCTCCATGTAGCTTCTCTCTGGGTTTATTTGCTGTAAAACAGTTTAGAAGCCATCTGAAATAGCAAATAAAAAACACCATCAATCACAAAGGCATAAATCGTATGTAGGAAATAATCATGTGTGTTCAGCCACAAATCTAGAGGATTTTACAAGCTTGAAGCCTTGAATTCAAGATCATTCATTCAACTTATATACCACCCATCTGGGAAATATTCCTACTTTGAGGGGGGGTATATAAGTATTTCATTAAGTGTGCAGACAGTATACAGGGACATCAGAGAGTCAGAAATAATAAGGAATAGATGTAGGAATAAAGAGACTGGACAATAGAGCATATCCTGTATGCTTGAGTGACAAACTCACTCCCAGATGCGCATGTGTGCATGTAATCTTTCCGCTCAAGGGTTATGTTCAGTTTTAAACATCTGCCAGATGCTGTATTCTAATGGTAGATGAGGTTCAATGATACATTATAATAATTGCATACTGTCTAAGTCAATTCTGACTAATGGCATCACTTTCTAGGGTTTCCTGGGTAGAGAATACACAGAAGTGGTTACCATTTCATTCTTCTGGGGGGTCCCTGGGACTGTGCAGCTTGTCCAAGTCCACATAAACTGGCTTTACTTGTAGAAGATACAGTGGGGTCTCAAAACACCCATCCTCTGGCTCGGCAACCAGATACCCATTTTGGTGGGAAGGTAAACAGCATGCCTGCCACGTATACACAGAAACGTCTGCACTGGCTCTTTGGCTGTAAATGGAGATGAGCACTGAACCCTAGAGTCAGATACAACTGGCTTTTCGAGTAAGGGCAACTTTTACATAACTTGACAGTGTCACATTGTCCGTATGACTTCTTTCTTTTAAAAATATCCTGTTGCAGATTGCCTGGACCAAATGTGCTTGTAGACCATCTCGAGGTGGTGACTGCGCAGCCTCAGCAGCCAAAGGGACTCCCTGTCCAGAACTATGCAGAGCAGTTTCAACTCCCCATCCACTTCTGGCCAGATGTTGGCTCATGTGAGCACTTTGATGTTGGTGTGGTCGCTTCGTTTGGGCATCTGCTGCATGAGGATCTCATCCTGAAGTTCCCATAGTAAGACTGTGGTCGCGGAGCAGGTTGAGTGTGACCTAAATTATTACAATAACCTGGTTGTTATATAAAAGGAAGGCCTCTGAAGCCATTGGTGAGAGATGGTACTTGTGGCCAAGTTATTTAAGTGGAGCCTGCTGTGGCTGTTCCCTGGGGCATTCAAGTTATTTTGGTAAAGAGACAAGAAAATTTGATATCTATTATTGTGTCAAATTCATTGAATCTTAAAATTCTAGCTTTAAATAGCAGTTTTTAAAATTGCTTCAGCTTGTTTCACGCCCCATTCATTTTCCCTTTGCCCTTGAATTCTTTAGCCTCTGTGCTGCCCATTGTTTATAAGGCTAATTCCCATAAAGACAAAACGTGAAAAAATTGAGTATAATTCAGTATTGTATCTTTGATGCAGTTTTACTGAGTGTTAAGATGCCAGTTTTAAAGGAATTGGTCACTATCTGATTATATGCATGCTATAGAACGACTGGTCTTCTAATTTCAAAATGTCTTCTGATTTCCACATTTCTGACTTAGTGGCGTGTTAAATGTCCATCCCAGCTGTCTTCCAAGATGGCGTGGTCCTGCACCAATTATCCATACAGTGCTCCACGGAGATACAGTTACTGGAGTGACCATAATGCAGATTAGGCCAAAGAGGTATAAAATCTGTTTTTATTCAGTGGAGTAACATTGCAAACACATACTTTTACATATCAGAGAGTAAGCAAAAAATAAAAAGACAAAGAATGTGGTGGCACCTTAGAGACTAACTTTTGTATTTTGCCTTATTTTGCTTTTTCTGATATGCTAGCACATATTTTTTACAAACTGAAAATTTTGTGGGTGCTGGGTATCTTCACATCTGTCAAAGTTATATTGTGCAAGAACAAATCTTTATTTTAAGTTATGTATTCAAAAGTTAGGATTGTGGTGCTTGATTTTAAATGTTGAGGTTCTCTGGAGCTTGCTTTAGAAGTAGAGATAAAGGCTAGATAATAATAAGAAATAATAACTTAATTTGTAAGTGTCAGTGCATTTGTAGCCAAAATGACTACAGTTATGAGAGCAGGGTGTCAGTAGACATAGTAAACATAGAGTCGCCCCAAGTTTGCAGAATGCAAAATACTTTTCAGAAGAAGACCCTTAAGTGGAAGAGGGATCAAAAAAGAGCTAATTGAATATTCAGGTCATGCAGCAGGCATAGGATGAAAACTAAGTCTACAGGTGGGGGAAACGGAAGAGAGGGTAGGATGAGTGAAGTGGCCGGAAGCTGAAGAAATGCTTTCCCAGTGCAAAACTTTATAGGGAGTCTCACGTGGCCTCCTAAAACTGTGGAGCTGTATGCTATATTCAAGAGCGTGTAGAGATGCTCAGCAAAAACTGCCATAATGTAGTAAAGTTCATGTTTGCTATGGGAACTCTGTACTGTCCTTAAATAGATTATTTAAAAAAACAGATGTACAGTTAACAAGATGGGGGATACTTTAGTAATACTACAACTAAGAAGGCTCTTGGAATTGTTGTAGATCACAGGCTAAATATGAGTCAACAGTGCGATGTGGCTGTAAAAAATGACCAACACTGTTTTTGGCTGCATTAACAGAAGTCTAGTCTCAAAAAAAAAAAAACCCTCTATTCCAGCACTAGTTAGACCACATCTAGAGCACTGTGTCCAATTCTAGGTACAGTAAAACCTCAGATAACGTTAAAACCTGGTTCCACAAGTCTTGGTGTTATCCGATTTTTAGTGTTATCCGATGCATGTTAAAATCCTATGGGATCCATAGAGATACATTGTAACCACACAGGCTTTAGCGGTTGTTATCCGATGCATCCCATAGGATTTTAATGTTATCCGATGCAATTCTCCCCCCCCCCCCCAGATTGCTTAATGTTATGCGATTTTAGTGTTATCCGATACTAATGTTATCCGAGGTATTACTGTACCACACTTTAAGAAAGAGGCAAATAAATCAGAGCAGGTACAGAAAAGGGCAACAAGGAAGATCAGAGGAATGGAAACCAAACCTTCTGAGGAAAGACTGAAGGAACTCGGCATGCTTAGCCTAGTGGAAAGGAGACTGAGAAGGAATATGATAGCACTCTTCAAATGCTTGAAAGATAATCATATAGAGGAAGGGTCTGTTCTCAATTATCCCACAGTGTAGGATGCATAATAATGGACTGGAACTACAGGAAGCTAGATATAGGCTGAATATTAGGAAAAACCTATCTGCTGTATAATTCTCTAAATTGTCCTTCCATTGATTTACTAAGTTCTTACTCTCTGTACTAAAACCATAAATCCAAAGTAAAATTAGTAGCTTAATAGTATGTGTTCTGTCCATAGGTTTGATGTAGGTCCAATAATTAAGCAAGAAACCATTCGAGTTCCGCCCAATTGCAAGGCAAAAGAATTGGAGTCAATATTGGCCAAACTAGGTGCAGACATGGTAAGTTAGCCTGGCAGTTTTTTCGTTGTTTTTGCAGCAAGAAATAGTGACTTATATAGCAACCAAATGAGCAGAACCAGATCAGTTGAGGGACGAAGCATCTAGTAGGCATGGAAAATTGAAACCGGAGAAATGGACTTCCCTGGTTCAGAAAAACTGCTCTCTCTCTCTCTTTCTTCTCTCTCTCTGGTAACGTGTGTTTTGGATTTTATTTTCTCAGCTCGTTGCTGTTCTGCAAAGTTTACCTGAAAGTTTACGGAACACGAGGGAGCAACCAAAGGAAGGGACGACATCAGGTATGTATGGAATATTTTGTTTGCAGTGTCAGTATTAATTAATGGACAAATGCAATTCCCGTTTTAAAAATGGACTGACTGCTACTTTATTAGCCATTGGTTTTTTCCTGGAAAGTATTTGGATTAAGTCAATTGGTTTTTCACAGGGATACCTTTTTTTCTCCTTTCATCTTGGAAAGTAGGGGCTGCAGTGGCTCAGTGGAAGGCTGAAAAGTTGGCAGTTTTTAGACCTGGGTACTGCGTGATGGATTGAGTGCCTGTCTCTGTCCTAGCTCTTGTCAACCTAGCACAGGGATTCTCAACCTGCGTCACCATTTCATGTGCTCCCCTCCCACCAGGAAGTGCTATGTGGCGGAGGAAGGGCAAAATGGCTGTCCGGCCCCCAAAGCTGTCTGAGGGAGCGTGACCTGGCCTCTGGCTTAAAAAGGTTGAGAACTCTTGACCTAGCAAATCGAAAGGAAGAAATTGCAAGTTGATAAATAGGGACCACTTTGGTGAGAAAAGATCTTGGGGACATGAAAGGAGCCTCATTTGGGCGTCCCCTGAGCTGAGTTTCTCCAGCAAAAATTCTTTCAACCCAGAATACTTTCTGACAACAAATTATTAATATTATTACCTTGGAAAGTTAGAGAAGCAGCTGGTTCTTCTAGTGGCCTAGCTTGGAGCATCTGTTTTTTGAGGTGGGGTGGGGTTCAAGAGGTGGTTTTGCTGCTATGTTTTTAGGATGGGGAGGTAGTTATGATACATTGTAGTAAATTAGTACTATTGGTATGATTTCCTAAACTTGAAACTGTGAACCCTCAAATATTTAAAGAGGCAAGGCCAAAAATATGACCTGTAGATTCCTGCTTTTGCTTTTTATCTTAAAGCTCCTAAAGTTACTGCTGCTATGAGCTGCATTCAATGGGAAGAAGAAACTCCTGAACAGATACTGAGGATGTATCGTGCTTTGGGGACATTGGTAAGAGCAGGCTTGCAAATAGGTTTACAAGTTTATTTATTTCTGAGTCAGGAAGGGATTTCCAACGTGAGTTCTTAGAAAACAGGGTGGCTCTTTTCTGCTCCTCCTCGGCCTTCTAGCTAGGTTTCCAGAGCTTTTAAACAAGAAATCCTCAAAGAAAACAATCAGTGGATGTTTGTGATTTTACTTTGCAATGCCTGGAACATGCTCATCTTTCTCAATGCTGACGAACTAAGCTGCAGGCCACAGAAGCTTATGCAAAATAAAACTGGTTCTTGGCTAAAGTGTTAAAAGAATCTTAGCTGGTTTTGCTGCAACCAGACCTTCAGGACTGCATCACTTCTGCTCCTTGAAACATGCTCAAAGTTGTCCTGAGGCAACACTAGCTTATTTTTATTGATTGCTAGGCTGTTATTTTTACACATGATATGTCTCTGCTGAAATGCAATCAAGGAAAACGAGGAATTAGTACACGTTTTCCTCCAAATTAGTAACTAAGGGTAGCATCTTTGCAGAGGAGGGACTGCTGCTATTTCAAAAGTAGTACGTACTTTGCATGCAGCTGTCCTTAAGTTAAGTCCCTGAAATTTGAAGACTGGAAGGTCGGCATTTGAGATCTGAGTACTGCATGACGGAGTGAACTCCCATCTCTGTCCCAGCTCCTGCCAAACTAGCAGTTCAAAAGAAAGAAATTGTATGTAGATAAATAGGGACCACTTTGGTGGGAAGGTAAACAACGTTCAATGCTCCCCGGTGTCTAGGCATGCCTGCCACTGTCCACGGAAATGTCTGCAGACGCAGACAGTGCTGGCTCTTTGGCTATAAACAGAGATGAGCACTGAACCCTAGGGTTAGATATGACTGGCTTTCAAGCAAGGATGTCCCTTACCTTTACTATCTGTAGGCAAGCCTGGGAAAAATTAAAATCTGAAGGTGCTAGCATTGGGCCAAGTGGAGGAAAGGTCTGGTTCAGTGTAAGCATAAGGCAGCTTCTCCTGTGACCCAGCTGTTAATTCTGATTTTTTTCTGAAGTAAACATCTGCTGTGCCTAGAGACCTTCTCTTGCCGCCTCTTTTCAGATGCCTCTGCGAACACTGTGGATGAGCACTGTGGTAAAGCTGCAGGATTTTGTGGAACTAAAGACACTCCCGGATCTTATTGGTACTTACATCATACGTACATGAATAATTTAAGACGGTGTTCCCCAACCTTTGGGTTTTGGACTTCAATTCCCAGCAGCCTAAGTCAATTCCCCAAAGCACCAATCAGCCAATGGACTGACTTAGGCTTCTGGGGATTGAAGTCCCCCTGTGGGGCATGGGCCCCACGTTGGGAACCACTGATTTAATATTGAACCATTTGAAAAATGTTGGAGAAAGAAAAGTTAAGTGACCCTACAGGACATTTAATGAAGTAGATATTGCGCTGTTTTCCTTACCCATTACTTACTCTTGTTATCAGCATTTTTACTGCTGGTCATCCATCCAGCCTGGCTCCTGATCCCCTTCTGAAAGTTCTGCTTTTGATCTATGAAGCCTATACTGATCAGATGCTAACCACTGCCCTTCCATAGGAAAACCCTGGTTGTGCTATAGCTGATCAGCCAAACGCACCAGGTATAAATTGACCCTTGAAGCAAATTTGGATGGCATGAGGTGTGTCGAGATTATTAGCAGAGTTATATATGTTTCCCCTGGAGCCTTGCCAAACCCAGAGCTTGAGGAACACTTGGAAGTTTTGTAAGATCAATTGCTTTGATGTGGTTGAGGCCGAATGTGGGCATCCCAGAGGAAAGTAGAACTTAATAATCACTTTTTGCAGGAAAGCAATGCGTAGAACATATGTTTTCTGTTCAGATAGGCTAAGAACTGAGAATGAAGTTCTGCCAGGATCAGTATTCTATGACAAGAAGTCACAGACATTAATGATCCAGTGCAAGGTAAGTTCCCAAGTGTGGCATTTCATTTTAAAAGATATCTGATCGATTCCCCTTTTCAAGTTGCTACAGGTATCTGGCTCCCTCTCAATAAATTTTTAAAAAATGGTTTCGAAGTGACATTTATCTGGAACTTGTTTGCTCAGATTGCCTCCACCCTGCCTTCGAAACACATACAGTTGTACCTCGCTTAAAGAGCATAATGCGTCCCACAGGATTGCTCTTTAAGCGAGTTTGCTCTGTAAGCGAAACACCATTGAAAGTGACCAACTGTGGGGGGGGGGATTGTGAACCCCAATTTATTTGTTAAGCAAGTTTTTGGTTGGTTTTATTTGTTAAGCGAAGCGAACATTCAGAGAAAATTCTGCTCTTTAAGCAAGATGCTCTTTATCCGAGGTTTGACTGTACTCTGCAGGCTGCGATAGCCTCTGTCTACCTCTTCTTCTGCAAATAGTTCTGAGACCCTGATCCCCATAATTCTCCAAGATTACTTCTGCAAACCTATGAGATAGTAACGGTTGTGTGCCGTCAAGTCAATTCTGACTTGTGGCAACCCTTTCCAGGGTTTTCTTAGTAGGGAATACACCGAATTGGTTTACCATCCCTTTCTACTGGGCACACCTTGGAACTGTGCAGCTTGCCTTAAGCTACATAGGTCGGCTTTCTCCTGGAGGTACAGTGGGGAATCGAACCCCCAACCTTTGGCTTCTCAGCCAGAAACCTAAACTGCTGAGTTGTCTAGCCAGCTGCTTAAGAAATACCTTTACTAATGATTTTTAAAAAATGTTTATGATGAGTTACAATGTGATTAGAATGTAATAGGTTATCAAATATATACTTTGTTTGTATTTTTTCATTATTATTATTTTTCTTGATTTGCATATGTCTTTTTGTTGTTTTATTTGTATGTTTGCTTGAAAAATTAATAAAAATTCATTTATTTAAAAAAATGTTCTAAGAAATACCCCTTTAAATAACACAAAGAATGACAACGTGCTGAATTCCATATTGGTTCTATGGTTCCCAAAAAGGGGGCAATTTGATTTTTGAGGGGGACCAAATCAAGAATGAGTTATTAATAGGAAATGACCATTTAGGCGTCCTCCACATAAATAGGAATTCACTTTTTGAATAATAAGAATTATACGTTGATGGGGGCAGGAATTAGGATTTTAGAGATCTTTAGGTGGCGTATGGCCCCAAATAGGTTGGCAGCCACTGATTTATGGACAATGTCACGCAGATTTGCCAGAGGTGTCCTGCCCTTTCCAAGTCACACTTTGCACATTCCTTTTTTCTAGGACGGTTGGGTTGGAGCCAAGACCGTCATCCTGAAGAAGAAGCTGACGGCCACTGAATTCTATAATGGATATATGCACCGTTGGTTTCGGTTCAGTTCCAGAATGCCTCTCGCGCAATGCAGGTTTCAAACACTCAAGTTGGAAAGGGCAAAAAAGAGTGCAAAAGGAAAAATACAGAGCAGCAATAAGACTTGATTTACTGTCCAGAAGAACCAAGTGGATAACATGGTTGGAAACAACCCAGCATTGTTTCCAGTCTGCCCTTAGGCGCAATGTTCATTTTCAGCATTTGAAGTGTTCAAGTATGTTTTCAGTGCAGCAAAAAGGATTTCCCGGAATCTGTAGCCTCTGTTATAGGCTGTGCATACATTGGGGGGCGTTTTATATATTACGTGCAGCTTTGTGAACCAAGAGAACAATGCAGAACTTAATAAAGCAAAGCAGAAAGCAAAGCAATCACATTTCTATACTGTCCCATATAAGTGGCTAAACAGGCGATATAAACATGGATGGGGAACACCCTACGTAAAAGCAAGAGCAGTCTGAGCTGTGTCAAGACATCTAGAATGCATCAAACAGGCCTGCTGAAATCTTGAAGTCTGTATTTTTGCTGTTCAGTCTTAGCCATGCAGTATAAACAGTGCAAATGCTTTGGGGGTGGGGGGATGCCTCTCTTTTTTGGCTCCTTCTCAGTTTAAAACCCTAGCTTTTGCAGTCCCTCTCCTTGCTTGCTTTGCATAGAAACTTAAAATGTGAATGAATACCACCACCGTCCCCATCATCTTCAAAACGTCAGGAATTATTATTTCATTTCAACCCATCCATTTTCCTGGCAGTTAAGTGTGATGAAATGTTATGATGTGGACCACTCATGTTGATGTCTTATCGATCAGTTCTAAACACCCAAGCACATTTTGAGATGTTAACACGTTTCTCATCTAAGCCAGCTCAAGTTACTGGAAGACAGATACAGACTTAATTATCAGGGAAACTCCGGATATTAGAGCAGTACGACAATGGAGCCAATTACTTTGTGAGGTGGTGAGCGCACTAAGGCTGGAGGCATTCAGGAGAAAACTGGATAACCATTGATCAGCTTTAATTTAGAATTGAGCATTGTGCTGGGGTTAGACTCAATGACCTCATATGTCCCTTCCAATTCAGTTATTCTATGATTCTAATTTAGAAGATGGTAGACAATCTAATCTGCCAACCTTGCAGTTCGAAAAGCAAGAAATTGCAAGTAGATTAATAGGTACCACCTTGGTAGGAAGGTAACAGCGTTTTGTGTCCAGGCATGTCTGCCACGTGTCCATGGAAATGTCTGCAGACGCAGATAGCACTGGTTTTTTGGCTATAAACAGATGAGCACTGAACCCTAGAGTCAGATGTGACTGGCTTTTGAGAAAAGGTGCAATGTGGTACATTTTGATTGTATCTCATGTACTTAAACCTTTTTTTTTTACCATGCTAGTCAATGACCGTAATAAAGTGATTTAATTTGAGCAAAGGTGACCTATACAATCTTAACTCCTGTAGACTGAATCCAACCTTGCAAACGGCTATGGAATCAAACACCTACTTGGTTCAACACAGCTTACCCTTCCTGATTCTCCAAAGAGCAGTGTTTTTAAGTATGGCACACAGTCTCCATGCTTGGAAAGCTATTCCAGACTTTGATCCTATGGGACAAGAGCTATTGGCACCAGAGATTTTGATCCTAGTCTACTTGGCCACTCACAGTATGATTTTGAAAAGACGTTCATAACTGGAATGAAAGAGAACCAGGCAAGCTGCCTCGGGACCTTTGGAGGAACGGCGGTGCATACGTGCTGCGTGCTGCAGGTAAGTCCACAAACGACTTCAGGAAAGAAGACAGACACAAATATGCAAAGGCATTGTTCACTTTTTAAAGTACAAATGCTTACAGTGAAATTCACTATGAACAAATGTGTTCTTTTTTTAAAAAAAAATTAATTTCCATTTGATAATTGAGCAGGAGAAGCCCATTTTACCAGGGAAAACATTTTCATATACTGTATTCCTTTATACAGGGAACCTCAGTTAACAAACAGCTCGGTTAACATAAAAATCACATAACAAAAGGAAAGCCATAGAAAATAGTGGCTCGGTTTACATAATTTTTTTGGGAACGGATTAATTGGTTTTCAATGCATTCCTATGGGAAACCGCATTTTGGTTAATGTATTTTGGTTTTCAATGCATACCTATGGGAAATTCGGTTAAAGTAATTTTCGCTGTAAGAAACGTCCTGGAGAACGCATTAATTTCATTAACCGAGGTTCCACTGTATCTGATCTCCCCTTTTCTGTTCTTTGGTTTTTTAAATTGTTCATTATACAAAAATTAAAAGCGCTTGAGTGAGCAAAAAGAAAGATAAGAACTTGAGCATACTAGTGAGATGAGCGCCTTCACTGGTCTCTTGTGGTTATCTCTGTATAATATTTTCCTTTCAGGTAGCATTTCATTGGAAGAGCCACCACCACCACCCTGCCTTAAGCTTGCCCGAAACTCACACTCTTTAACAACTCAAGCTTCAAACAGGTCCAGCTGAGAGTCATAATCTAAAACAGGGGTGCCCAAACTCTAGCCCATGGGCCAGATCCAGACCCCGATGCGAATTCATCCGGCCCAAGAAGCCCTTGTCGCTCCCGAAAGTGGAAGTAAAACGCACCCATATGGGCACCCTTTACTTCCAGGAGCGATGAGGGCTTTGTGGGCTGGGTGAATTCGCATCGGGGTCTGGATCTGGCCCACGGGCCATAGTGACTATCCCTCTGAACCACGTGGCTGGCCCGCAGCCCAAAAAGTTTGGGCACCCCTGATCTAAAACATCCAGATTGCAACAGGATGTAAAAGTTTGGGTCTACAGACTAAATACTGGCTACTCCAAAGTGTTTCGTTATATTCCTAAAATAAGATTTATAAAAGGGCTTCCCCATGAATGTTAGAGTTGGGGAAGATTCTCCACATTGTCATGGGAGAATTATCCCCAGGACTCATGTACGTGTAATTGGTGTGGACCGTTGAGGGCTGCTCAGTTGTGAAAAGGTGCGGGACATAAGAGCTTACTGGTCTTTTTGTGGCACTCTTACAAAAGGAATGCTTTGCCCCCGGATTGGGGTACCACGATCTCGGCTTGGTCTCTGTACACCTAATCTTACCCTGAGCGAACTTGTTGGATACCGTCCTGGAACATTCCGCTGGGACTCAAATGTGCTCTGTTCATGTGCCTCGCTTTCTTGGCAGTCAAAAGTTAGTGCTATACCCACGTTGCTCTTCATAATCCTTGAGGATCCATCAGATGTTCCATCAAAACATCTGCCCAGAGCAATTTCCTTAGCTGTCCTAGGATCCTGGTCGGTAACGGTATAGATCCCGTAATTGTGGCCAAGTGGATCGAGAGGCGCCAACATGGTATACTGGCTGGAGTCATTATTCACTGCGACAGGAAGGTGGTTCACGAGATATTCATGGAGCATGTTGTTGACACTCTCTCTGTGGCAGTTTCCCTGCGGGACAATTTTTACCATTGTCCGGTCAATGCGTTCTTGGTCATACAACATGCCGCTGCACTTGAACTCTAGGCATGCTGTTGAAAGGTTGGGTTGGTCTAGGTCGCGAATGCTACGAACGTCTCTGATGCCATACAGCTTGCCAGCAGTCCGTGGGTGAGTCCCGCCTGTGCTGCGAGACCTCACGTTGACTTCAAGGGGCCCCTTGATCTTCACCTTAATATAACAGGCCCTAAATTCTGTTGGCTTCGGCCACCAGGCCAAGTAGTCTTCTGTCCAGTTCACAGGGTCGTCCTCGTTAAAAGGAACTGTGTTGTAATCGTACCTGTCTCCCTCTACCCGGTAGAATCTGAAGTGGGCAGCTGTATATGGGGCAGCTTCACATTCGTGGAGTTTTTCATAAGGGTAAATGGGTCCATTGCTCTCTTCAGCCGCATTGGGAGAGGGCTTGGCCACACTGATCCAGAAAGCCGTTTTCTTGACTTGACGGTCCACGTGGTCCGTCCGCCTATACTTCAGCTTGTTGAGATAGGGCTGGGGGACGCCAATGGCAGCAGGGTTAAGCCGTGGGGACGAGGGAGCAGCTTCGAGTTCTTCTCCTGCCAGACTTGCCATGACGTAAGCACTGTAGGCATCCGGGTTTTGATCGTCGCAGAAGGCTGGTACACAGGCCCCGTTGGACCTGGTGACGGCGCTGTCAAAGCGTCCCCATGCTCTAGGATTAGAAGAGTATCCTGGAGTAGGTTCCAAATTGATAACTGAAACCACCACTCCTGAAACTTGCTCGCTGAGCAGGTACCTCTCACTTCTGTAAGTGCGGACCTTGATGTAGCAGCGTCGGCTCTCTGGGACGTCCAGGTTGAACAGCCTCCTTTCTCTGATCTCCATATTGCCTACCAGAAATGTCCTTTCCTCTCGCTTGCTGCGTCTGTCGCTGTCGAGTTGGAAGTCTCCCTCTTCCTCCCACAAGCCTGTCTGTGGATTCAAAGACCAGAGCTTCATTCCTGCCTGATGTGCTGGCATCCTGATCTGAGAAGAGTCCAGGTGCACTTTGACTTTTCCTGCATTGAGGGACTCTGTGGCTGTTTCGTCGGTGAAATCCATAGAAAACATGCCATAGGTCCGCAGCGGGAGCATGTTTCCTTCGTCGTCCACAAAGCTCAGGTCACTCTGTGCTACAGGTGCACTGGAGATATTCCTCGGGTCCAGAAAGGTCACACTGGCTTTGACTTTTCCCACGTAAGGTTGTCCGTTCTGTCTGTAAAAGGCATTGGGAGGAATTTCCAGTTTAGCAATTGGATCTTCCCCCTCCATCTCTCCCAAGGAGATCTCATTGGCCTCTGCTGACTCTAGAGTAACAGGTGGTTTCTTCCTCAACATCTTGATCTCATGAAAGACAGAGCCGCCGTCCTTATTGAAGGGCAGCACTTTGGTTGTGTTCACAAACTTGTCCATGCGATCCACGAAGGTGAGAACCAGTCTTTCTGTGCTTGGCGGCACTTGAACTGAGAAGGTCCCCTTATAGCCCGTCATGCTCACCCTGTGGTCCCCCAAATATATATGGCCGAATCTCATGGGCTCTCCTGTATCAGAGGCTACGGCTCTTCCGCGAATCATGACCTTTGCTTTAGTGCACTTCTGGCATCCACACTCTGCAGGCACCTTGATAGGAAGAATGTACCCAGCGCATGGGATTTCTCGCGTTTCTATTTTGGAGACCCCGCAGCAGAAAGCAACAGTGTCCTTGCAGCGGAGGCCTTTCTCCAGCATCGCAGAACACGGCCTGGTGGGACACCTGCCGACATCGTAGTAGAAGGAGTTTGTTGAGTTTTGGAAACAATCATGTGGCAGCCGGATCAGGTACCTCTCGGGCTTTGGATCACAAGCAGCTTCATTCTTTGCTGTTGAAACAGTGGTCATGTATTAGTACCTCACACAGGCACCAACTCGCCACAGGTGCACTCCCTATTTATACATCATGACAAGCAAAGATCAGTTAGTTGTTTCTGGCATATAATACAGAAGCAGTGGCCCAAGTGGCTAAGATGCTGACTAGAAGCTGGCAGGTCAGCAGTTTGATCCCCGAATACTGCAGCTCCTGACAACCTAGCCGTTTGAAAGCAAGACATTGCAAGTCGATCAATAGGGACCTCTTTGGTGGGAAGGTGAACAGCGTTCCATGTACTCTGGTGTCTAGTCATGCCTCCCACATGAGGGAGGCCATTTTGTCCCAACAGCTTCAAAGGGGGTGACCAGTTTGTTTCTCAAATGCTCTTGGAAGGGGGGGGCAAATGAAATGGTGCTGCAGGCCGGATCCAGCCCACAGGCCTTAGGTTGGCCACCCCAGCTCTAATCTAAAGTTTTCTCACCTATCACAGAGAGCGTGGCAGCTTGTGACTTCACTGATCCCGCCTCATTGCTGGTCTTGCAGAAATATTGTCCGGCATGGCCTGCTTTCAAGTTCTTTATCACCAGGTTGCTTTTATGGTTGTAGAGCACAGGGTCCAATAAGGTTTCATTGTGGAACCTGCCAAGTTTGGGGGAAAGTTAGAGCATTCTTTAGTCTATAACTGTCCTCGTATTGCTGGTCTAAGGACTGAACTATCAGTACTGTGCAGTGCGCAAAACATGCAGAGAACATACAGCCAAGTAATACGGATTTGTGGGACTGCAGTGACTCAAGTGGCTAAGATACTGAAAGGTCGGCAGGTCAAAACCCAAGTGCTGTCCGACAGAATGAGGGCCTGTCCCAGCTCCTGCCAAGCTAGCAGTTTGAAAGCAAGAAATTGCAAGTAGATAAATAGGGACCACTTTGCAAAGAGATAAATTGGGAAGGTAACAGCGTTCCGTGCACTCTGGTGTCTAGACGTGTCCATGTAAATGTCTGCAGATGCAGACAACGATGGCTCTTTGGCTGTAAGCAGAGATGAGCACTGAACCCTAGAGTCGGATACAACTGGCTTTCAAGGAAGGGCTATTTTACCTTTAATACGGATTTCTTTCTAATTTTGCTCTAATGTCTTACCAATAATATTGTTTAGGTACCGGATCTCCAACAGCATGGCAACAGAAAGAAACACTCTGCCCTTCTCGTCCTGCTTTGTTCTCTGGATGTGTCACCATGTATGGTTTTTCTGAAGGGGAAAAATATGCCTATAATCATTCAAGACTAAACTATACGTAACAGAAAACAGCTAAAAGCCAGCAATGAGTCATAATTCGAGTAGGCCCATTGAATCAGTGGAACCTATACAGGAGTTGACTCACAAGATTCCCCCCCCCCAACCCCAATTCAGTGGTCTGTCTCTGCTTGTGTTTTACTGCTGGATTTCATGCTTTTGGGCTAATTGGGAACCCCTGGTCTAGAGAGAGACTTTTAGGAGTTCTTGGGTGTCTGAGAACTCGTCTTCCAAATACAGTCCATGTTTTCATCCAAAAGACCCATCACAAAACAGAGCAAACTAATTTGCAAACTATGAGGGGTGTGAAAAAAAAAAGATTATTATTATTATTGGCAATTGGATGCCACCAGCCCTTAATTAATTATTTCTTGTGCCAACGCACTGTCTATGATATAAAGCCTTACATATTCATTTCACTGTTCTCTCTGTTTAATATAGAAGTTGGGGTACAGAGAAAGAGCCTCCTATAAAATTGTGGTATTTTTAAACCACAATTGGGCGTATCCTGGTAATGGCAATCTTGTGTTGCCGGCTAATCTTTCTCACACTAGGTTGGGCAAAAGGTGCCTCCATCTGGACTAGCCATAGAAGAAAAAGATACAGAATTTGGAAGTAAGCAGCTGGAAATAATGTTTAACTTGTAACGAATTCATTTCCCCAGTATCTAAGGTGTAACTATATTACCTTATGAGTGTAACTTAAGGAAGTTACAATTGACCACCCCACACCCAACTTTCTGCTCCTGGAGCACTTTAGTTTCTTCCACGCCTAGTAGAAATTAATTAGGAACCCGAGTAGCTCATTCTGCTTCTCCCTCCATCTGACCTGAAGAGCATCACGCCCTTGGCAGAGCAACAGCAAGTTTTTAGTTACTTTTATATAGTGACAGTGAGGAAGCAGCACGAATGATAACAGAGAATTGTCACATTGGGTTTATATGCTGTACCTTGTGCTGCTGAAATGAGATACTGTATCATCAAATGAGATGAAAGCGGATATTTTAAAAAGTAAATACAAGTAACAATTTTAGTTAATTTTTTTTGGGAAAAAATGGAAACTGTTACCTTTTCAAATCTAATTATAAATGTAACGGAGCAACATAATAATAAATGTATCTCTTTGCTATTCAGAGTAAATGTTCAAGTTCTGGTTAAAATCTGCCAATCCAACAGATAGTACAGTGAAACCTCGGTTAACATATTCAATGCATCCTCTGGGACATTTCTTACAGCGAAAATTACTTTAACTGAATTTCCCATAGGAATGCATTGAAAACCAAAATGCATTAACCGAAATGCAGTTTCCTATAGGAATGCATTGAAAAACCAATTAACCCATTCCAGGAAGAAAAAAAATACATAAACCGAGCCACTATTTTCTATGGATTTCTTTTTGTTATGATTTTTATGTTAACTGAGGTTCCATTGTATCAGCTATCTATGGCCAGGTTATCCTGCAATGGTAATAGAGTAGACCCTACTGCCAGCCACTCAATGCCCAATTGTCAGGCAGAGGTTAGCTGACCAGACAACCCGGGAGACTATAACAGCATTGGGTGGTGAAGTCCACAGGGAAGGTTGATGGTCCCCAAGTGGATTTAATCCCACTTGAATCCATCTTGAATGGAGGGCAGCAGCTTCATCCATCCTGGCCTGGTGCTGAGGAGGACTTTCTGTGCCAAAAGGTCTCAGGGCCAGAAAGTGACTTGCGGAAGTGGATCAGTGGTACAGGTGTCATGCTGCGATGTGGAAGGCAAATGGAGACGACTGCATTATATTCTCCCCAGGTCAATCTTCATGGCTGATCACCATGATGATCACCAATATTCAGAATCAGATATGGCACTCGAAGAAGAAGAATCTGTCTTGGATCAGAGTGGCAGCTGTGCTGCATTTATATGGTAGACAACCGCCAATGTGCCATTTCACAGTGTAACTAGAGGACTTTGAGTGGCCACTTAAAATCCATGCCCCCGTCTCTCAGATGCAGATAAGATGAATAAAAGTAAGTAAGCAGGCAGTCTTTACCTGATCTTTTCAGGTGAATATGGACCGAGGAGGAATTTGTGGCAGTTGCAGGCACACCGACTGAAGCTGTGGTGTATTTTGGCTTTTTAATCAGGAGAACAGCTTTCCCATCGGGACAGATGCCAGGAACGTGGAACACTCCGTTGTCATCTGCGATTGTCAACAACTTTGTCACTTGGCCTTGTAAGTAGACGGCAGCCTGGGCTGCAGGGGCCCCGTCTTGAAGGGAGATCTTGCCGTGAAGCAAATGCTCCTCACACATGCACGCGTCACATTCTGCATTCACACGGCCCATGGAACAAGTCATGTTGCAAACTGAGGTACAGAAGAAAGCTGTTAATCGCTGCAACCAAATGAAATCTTTAAAGCAAAAAGAAAACATGCAAAGCAGGCTTGAACATGGAGACTGTATTTAGTTCCTGATGACTGATGGAATGCTGTTACCTTTCCTGTCGAAAGAGGTACTTATTTACCTACTTACAGTTTCTTGCTTTTGAACTGCTAGGTTGGCAGGAGCTGGGACAGAAATGGGCACTCACTCTGCCATGCAGTACCTGGGTCTCAAACTGCTGACTTGCCGACCTTCCAGCCGTCAAGCTCCCAGTGTCATAACCACTAAGTCACTGCAGCCAGAGTGCCTGGAATGCTGTTACCTTTCCTGCTGAAAGAGGTACCTTATTTATCTACTTGCATTTTCTTGCTTTCGAACTGCTAGGTTGGCAGGAGCTGGGACAGACGATGGGGGCTCGCTCCATTGCACAATACTCGGGTCTCAAACTGCTGACCTGCAGCCTCATAACCATTAAGCCATTGCAACGCCTTTGGCCTTTGTTGACATGCATGCAAATCTTCCAGGCTCTATGAGGCACCTGCGCAAGGAGGTCCAGCGCACCGTCTCCCTTCCTCGCTCACTTCTTCACACTGAACATCCCGGAGGTTGCTTGCAAGGCAAGTCCTGGTCCGAGTCTGAGTCCCAGTTCCATCACATTGGGCCGAGCACTTGCTCCACCTCGACCAGGAAGACCAAAGCAGCTTTGCTTCCTGAGGTAAAGCGCCTGCAGAAACAAACATTGGGGCTGTGTTAGTGACTTCTGGCCTCATGGGACCCCCTAGGACAGGGATGGGAAACATTTTAGAGACTGAGTGTCCAAACAGAGGGGCAAGGTTAGCTCTGTGCTGGGGGAGGGAGGAAGCACTCCCATTGGGCTGCTGGGCAGAAGGGCGGGGCAAACTCTGTGCTGGGGAGGGAGGAAGCACTCCCACTGGGCTGCTGGGCAGAAGGGCGGGGCAAACTCTGTGCTGGGGGAGGGAGGAAGCACTCCCATTGGGCTGCTGGGCAGAAGGGCAGGACAAACTCTGTGCTGGAGTGAAGGCATGCATGCCAACAGAGAGGGCTCTGAGTGTCCCCTCTCAAAAAGTCCCTATAAATGTTAAAAATTCAATGATTTAGAATTGAAATCATCCACTACTACCTCAACGATTGCATCGAGTCCCAGAGGCATGTTGAGTAAAGGCACAAGTGGAGAAAACTGCATCAGCCATTACCTACTGGGCACAGGAAACGAACGGCATAATTCAAGCATGTCTTCCCCGCAGGCTGCTCCTTGTTCAGGCACCAGAATCCTTCCTGGGGATTGGAGTGGACCACTTGGCCCGTGTTGGCTGCAGGGGTCCAGTCTGATGTCCGCGCTTCAATCCGGATGGGCTGTGGACACAACCTCTCGTGGTAGTAAAACCGGATGGCGTTAATGCGCTCATAATCCCCGTTGCCTCCAGGGTGATCAATGTTGAACCAGGTTGTCCATGTTCCGTGACCTCAACAACAGAGAAGGAGAGCAGATCAAGCCTGAACCAGGCAGCCCTGATGCCAGCCGCCAATGTCTGGAGCTACTTGCCACGGGCAAGGCTCCGTGTTCCTCTACCTGCTTTCTCCTCCTTTGCCACCAAAGATAAGATTACGAAACCAGCCCTGTTTACTCTGTATCTGCTGTGGCTTAGAGGTTGCAATTTTGCCTTGTAAGCAAGAGGTTGTCGATTCGAATCCCCAGAGGGGAGTTGAAATTAGAAGGCGAGTGGGAACATCTGTCTGTGTCCTCTCTCCAAACTCAACACGTCTTCGTCCCTAATTGTGGGCTGCCTGTCCCGGAGGTCTATTGCTGACCTCTGGGAATGCAGGACAAGAAGGCAGGATGATTAAAGCTTGGGAGGTGTGCCCAGGGAACAACCAGGGATGACCAGCAACATCTGCCTGCTGCAGCCTGCCTTCAGATCTGCACTGCTCTGCTCTTGGCAAAGACATAAGCTGCAGCTTTACATTTGTGTTTTTCCAGTGTCTCGGTCAACGCAGCCAAATTGTGTCCCTTTGGGGAACAGCCAAAATCAGTGAGGCAGGCGTCAACATGTTTTCCATTACAAAAGAAGGTCATGGCTTGATCTGTCATAAAATAAGCAGGCTTATTTATTTATTTGGGAACGGCAAGAACAAACCACCCTCTTTCCTAAAACAGATTTACAGAGGAAGGGAAATGACTTACTGTCTGGACTGTGTTTGGCTGAAGGGCCATGAGGTTTCTGTCCTGGCCGGATCCTGCTCACCGATTGTTTTAAAACCCGTTCGCCTTAGAGTGAGACAAGGCAGAAAACCAAAATCAAATGAGAATAGCATAATTCAGGTGGTAACAGAAGCATTTGCTGAAAGCCAGTAAGTTACAGAAAGAGTAGACCCAGTAATCAATGGAACTTACAGAAGAATTGACTCACCAAATCCCCACTGATTTAATGGGCCTACTCTAGTTGCAATTTACTACTGGGGGTTCAGCCATTGTCTATTTTAACTGATACAGTGGAACCTCGGTTAATTAATGCCTTCTCCAGGATGTTACTTACAGCGAAAATTACTTTAACCGAATTTCCCATATGAATGCATTGAATGCAATTTCCCATAGGAATGCTTTGAAAACCAAAACACATTAACCGAAACATGGTTTCCCATAGGAATGCATTGAAAACCAATTAATCTGGTCTGGGGGGGGGGGAAATCCCATAAACCAAACTACTATTTTCTATGGATTTCCTTTTGTTATGCGATTTTTATGTTACTTGAGCCGTTTGTTAACTGAGGTTCCACTGTAGTTTAATCTAATTCTTTATGGAACTATAGTAAAGGTAAAGGTATCCCTTGCTCGAAAGCCAGTCATATCCGACTCTAGGGTTCAGTGCTCATCTCTGTTTCAAAGCCGAAGAGCCAGTGGTGTCTGCTTCCGCAGACATTTCCATGATGATGTGACCAGAAAGTGACTCATGAAACTGGATCAGTGGTACTATGGGGTGTCACGCTGCGGTGTGGAAGGCAGATGAAAAGCCACTGCATTATATCCTCAGGACAGTCTTCATGGCTGATCGCCATGAGCATCGCCTATATTCAGATTCGGATATGGCAGAAGAAGACCAAGAAGGGTTCTGTACCATGGCAACCATTTTGAGGGACAGCTATTACATGTGTTATATGATGTGCCTAAAGAAAAGAAAGATTTCCTTAATTTCACACCAGCAAAAGTATTCTGCTGAGCAGATGACCAGCTGCCTTTGGAAATCTGAAACAAAAAAGATTTTGTGTCTGCTGTATGTCAAATTCTATTTCCACCAAAACATTCCAACCAGCAGCTGCTGGTGGAGACTGTTGAAGAGAAACGATCCGCAGAACTGAGACTTGGATGTCGTCCGTGAAACAGCATATCCCTTTCCCAAGCTTTGCTTTCTGAAATTGTCACCCTTTGCTTCCACTAGTCTAGTTCATGTGCAGGTGGCAAGTTGCGTGGTCTTCTTCCTCCTTTGTCCATCAACTCCATTTAGAAAAATCAGTGGAACTCCGCAAAGAGGCCACGATGGCCTTCAATGTTTCCTTCATAAGATGGACAGAAGATTCAGGAAAGGAATTTTATCTTGGAAAACAGGGCACAGAAGAGGTTTGAGTTATGCTTACCAAAAATACAGGACACAAGAAGTAGTAAGAAAGAGAAAAACCACCGTGATATCAAATCCATTATTTTCTCCCGAGTCAGGACTGATCCAAATCAAATCAAGCACATTCAAATGTTCTCTCTCTGTCTGAGATCTTCCTTCACAACGACCTGGGAAGAAAGAAAGAAAAAAACATGTCAATCAAAAGAGAGCTGATCTGAAATGAATATGTCACCTTTGATTGTCCCTTTGCATGTGTGTGAACTGGGCCATGATGTCATAGCCTGAGTAGACCAGTTCCCTAAACCAGGCCAGGGTAGGTGTTGACCCATAAGTCAAGACATTGCCTGTCTAAGCCTCCTCTATTTATTTGGAAAAGAGGATAGATATTTCCTCTGTAAACTCCTGGCATAACTCCTCGAGCAGGATAACGAGGAAGAGACAAGTTTCCTGGGGTTTCTATCTGCCTATCCGCTTAAGCTTCAACCCTAAATCTGTTCTGCAGATGACAGTCTCTTGAAATCTCATTCGGAGGCCCTTCCTGAGATGTATTAAACGCCTGCAGAGCCAGAACAATTCAAGAATGCTGAAGCACTTGAACACATCCATCCTGTAACCGAATCTTTCCTCCCAAGGTTGGACATTCTCTGGGGCTTGTGCTAAGACAAATAAAAAAAACTTTGCTACAACCAGGATAGTTTGCAAATAGGAATGTAGCCAGTAGTTAAAGTGCTGGGGTGAGATCTTCCAAAATGTAAACATCTTCAGTCTTCTACCAAATACACACATGTGGTATATATGAGAAACAAGGGTGAAAGGACAAAACATGTTTTTCATTTCCATAGTAGCTAGGATATATATATTTTAAATCTATCACTTGAGCAAAGAACAATTAACAGGACTTTGTATGTTTTCTTACACTGACAGAGTGTACCTTAACTAGGCCAAAACTTTCAGCTGAAATTGGGAGGTTTTAACCCCAATTTCAGGTCACATGACATCTTTGCTTTCATACCAGTCTTTCCCAATCAACTGGAGCCCATCCCTGCTGTTTAGCGGCTGTGATCTGCCCTGGCATTGGAGATGGACTCCATCTGATTGATGGAGACCATCTCCAGCTGATCCTTTGCATCTCCAGTGTGCAAAGCTGATCAGTGTCCACTGATCAGCTGACTAATGGCAGGGGATGTCACAGAATAGCTGAGTGGTGGAGGGGGTCGACGGAAGCAGCTATGCTATAGGTGAACTGGCTATGGTCTCTCCCATCAGATGGAGCTGCCGGGGCAAAACCCAACCATTGATATTCAGATATATAGTTCCAGCTGATTGGGAGAGACCCGACCCAGCTGATTAGTCATCTAAGAACAAGAAGATTCCTGTTCTTGTTTTTTCTGCACCCCACCTGCAAGTTTCCCTCTCCTCTTTTGTGCAAGAAATTGTCAAATTCCATGTCATTCAATACCCTATTTACGCCAGTTCTCAACCTTTTAAAGCCGGGGGCCATTGGGTCATGCTCCCTCAGACAGCTTCGGGGGCTGGACGGCTATTTTGCCCTGCCTCCACCACATGACACTTCCAGGTGTGGTGTAGCCAGGAGGGCACATGAAATGGTGCCATGGGCTGCAAATGGCCCACAGGCCGTAGGTTGAGAATCCTTGGTCTATGCCATCATCTACAAGGAAGATGTCACATTGTCCAGAAATGAACAATTCTGTGCAAATCAAATCATGTTTCTTCTCCCCAAAAGACCACAAAAGATTCACAAAATCCCATGAGATTTGCTGGGGGGGGGGGATTCCTACCACTCTCAATATTTGCCCTTAGCTGCCGGCATGAAAATGTGAATCTACTGTAATTGTTCTATGCCTGGCGGTGATTGTTTTCTCTCTTCCCACTCATTTCCTCATGCTAGACCTGCTTGAGGGTTTCCATCGTTTTAGAACTGCAGATAAATCTTATTGTCTGGTTTCTTGATAAGCCTGGCTGCTTGCCATTTTAAAAAATGTGCTTTGTAATTTCCTATACAACTCCCAGAGCCCTATGCAGTCTTTCACCAGAAGTGCAATCTTTCACTTCCCAATTCCCCACACAGCAAGCAACCACGCAAGGGTCTCCCATTGAGATTTTCTTTAAAAGTGAATTCACGACATTGAAACCCAGATTTTGCTCCATTCAAACAAGTTCTCGGAAGCAGAGAGCGCTACAAGGAATCAAAGTTGAAACTTACCTAAGATCCTGCTTTTTGCGTCTTTTCTGAACTCCTGCCTAAAGGCGTTTGTTCTGAATGTTTTCTGACAACCGGGGTCTTATATAGCCTTGTGTGAAGCTTAGGGAGTGGAATTGAGCTGCACAGATGGAAAAACTTGCTCTGACAGCAAAGAAACCAGAGCCTTTACGAATCTTTTGCAAGGAGAGAATACGGAGTTGAAGTTTTCTGCACCATCGGGAAAATGTTAACATCCAGAAGGACAGTTGGCTATGCCCGGAGACAGATGGCATAGTGAGAATGGGACTGCTGTGGCTCAGTGGTTAAGAAGCTCACCTTGTTAGCTGGAAGGTCGGCAAGTCGGCAGTTCAAGACCTGAGAACTGCATGACAGAATGAGCGCCCGTCTCTCTGTCCCAGCTCCTGCCAAACTAGCAGTTCGAAAGCAAGACATTGCAAGTAGATAAATAGGGACCACTTTGGTGGGAAAAGATCTTGGGAACATGAAAGGAGCCTCATTCGGGCGTCCCCTGAGCAAAGTTTATTTATTTTTTGAATTTCTGTTGCTGCCCAACTTGACAGCAACTCTGGGTGGCTAACAGCATTAAAAACAAGCATAAAGATCTTGATAAAATGCTTAAAAACGCATTAAAATACCCATAAAATTACCCACACCATCAGTTAAAAGAGACATCAAAACCCTCACAGCCTCCAGGCATCTGGATAGGACTTTGACAGTTCTTCCAGCCCAAATCCTTTCAACCCAGAAAGCACCTTTGTGTGCTTCTGACACAATAACAACAAATTGTGAGAATGCTCAGGGATGAAAGCAGAATGAATTGCTCATGTTATCGTCTTCTGGACCATTGGCATCAGCAGCATGAGCCCAGGTGGAGAATACTGGTGGCGTTTGCCGGGACCCCAGGGGTGGTACAAAAATTAAGGTCAATTTAAGGGAAATTTTTCGGTGTGATCTGATATGTGCCTTTCCGACTGTCTGATTGCACATGACATTTGGAAAAGACCTGCTTGTCCGGATCAGCCGTTCCACCAGGCAAGTAAGGTGAGTGTCGTTGGTAGCAAATGTTGGATGTTAAGTACTCGTAGTTTGCCGTCAAAGCAGAGGGGCACTCACTCTGCCGTTTTGATGCCCCCGTCTCAGACTTGGACTTCGGTTGCTTAGTGGTTAAGATGCTGGACTTGACGACTGGAAGGTTGCCAGGTCAGCAGTTTGAGACTCGAGCACTGCATGTTGGAGTGAGCATTGAGTCACTGGCAGTAGGGTCTACTCCAGGGATTCCTAACCTGTGGTCTGCGGGCCAGATGCAGCCCATGGCACCATTTCATGTGAAACACTCCCACCCCCGGAAGCGCCATGTGATAGAGGAAGGGCAAAATGGTCATCCAGCCCCTGAAGCTGTCTGAGGGAGCGTCACCCGGCCCCTGGCTTTCAAAGGTGGAGAACTCCTGGTCTACTCTATTACCATAGCAGAAGAACCTTGGCATAGCTTCTGGCTCAAATGCTAAGGATTGTGGTTAGTCAGTGAAGGTACAACTATTGAACTACTAGCTGGACTGGTTAGCTATTCGGTTCCTTCCTCTACTGAAACGAAGATAAGCCATTATTGGTGACAGTGCTGCTAATGCAAAAATCTCACATCTTTATGGGGAGAGGGAAGCTCTGTATCTGGCAGAACCTCCCTCTCATGTACTTTCTTGATTGGTATTGCAGGAAACACAGAAGTAGAGAAAGAAGGCAGGAAAGGTCTGAGTGTTTGAATGGCTGCGTGAGAGAGCTGGCACTGCTTTTTGGAATCTAACATCTGTTAAAAGTATCGCACACAGCTGGAAAGTGCATTGGCAGATGTGAGCCTTGGGAAAGGGTGGGGGTGGAAATCAGACCCCTGTGTTTTCTTCTTGCAGAGCACAAAGGGAAAGATGGGATTCTCTCTTCGCTTATACCCTGTCTCTAAAACAAAAGATCGACTCAAGGGAAGTATCACTGGGGGGTGAAGAAGGTACACAAACTGAATGTAGCTTCTCTCTCTGACTACATACAGCTCAGATCTCCCCCGCCTGGAAAATTAACACTGCAACGTAGCAAGCAGTTTAGAGATAGACTAGGAAGATGTTGGTTCAAATCCCTCAAAGGAGAAGTCTGGAAACTTGTTCTGAAGAAGGTCGAACATAACAATAGGCTAAAGCCATCCAGACCTGAGCAATGGGAGTTGATGCCCCCCCCTTATAATCATGATTAATCACAACATTTATTCAGACCCCCCACTTTTTAGTCAAAGGGTTGTCAATGTGCCTTACAAGCTACAACTAGCAATACTCCTCCCATCTTCACCTCCCCCCCCAAAAAAAACCTTGCAAATACACACAAACAAATGTGTAGTGAAGCCAAAGTCAGTAGGATTGGGGCCCTGAATTTTTTGAGCAGCTTCTCACTCCTCCCTGAGCTCAGCTGCACAATGTTCAGTACCTGGGAGGGAAATGGATGTTCCACAGCAACAGTATATTTCTGCAGGTGTTGTGATCCAGCCCTCGTCGAACTCTGAAGACAACCTGAATCAGGGGGCACTTCCTATGCCCAGACCAGTTCTGCCTCCCCAGCCTGCAGCTGAACCTGAGGATTTCTTGAACCAGGAACCTCAGCCTGCTTCTAGCCCAACTCTGACTCCCCAGGCAGATGACCTGTCAGACCAGGGGTCTGACTCTGACAGCAATGGAACGGTGCCGAAAAGATCTGCAGCTGAGACGTAAAAAAGCCAGAGCATGTTATCAGAGGAGGCTCCCAGCTGACACCCATTAGCTGGGAGGCTTCTTAAGCAAGCATGTTTCACCAGCCAAGTGTCGATACAATTTCTCCATGTGAAGACCGACACCCTGCCAGATCCTCCATGTACCTTGTGACTTCTTGCTTACCTTGATTACCTCTGGACATCCTTTGAACTCAACATTCACTCTGAAATGGGAAAGACAAGCCAGGATCTGTCATGACATTTGCTTGTTCACCTACCAAACAAACATGGTTTGTTTAGTCATCAAACCCTGGTTAACACTAACCATGGTTTATAGCAATATGCAATTGCACCCAATGACTTTGGATGGGTACACCAGAAGTCATCCACCTGAAGGAAGTCAAACAGCTGTTAGCAGACCCACAATCCAAACAAGCTATGCTGCAAGGGTGACAATGAAAAACAACATCTGTTTCATTTGTGCAGCTCTGTCAGTGGTTTGCCATCTTCCTAAGTGGATAGTCAACTCTGGCTGTTGAGAAACTGTTCTCTGACAGCTAATGAATCTTCGTGGTAAGCAGATGTTCCATTTGTTCTGCTATGTTTTACCATGACGTGATCCAGCTGAGAAATAATACTGCCAACAAGTTTTATGCCACGGTTATTTATTTACAAGTTGCCACTTATTTTGGAACATCTTTTGTGAACAAAACTTGCTTTTGTCTGATCCCTGTCTACTCCAATTCTGTTCATATTGTTTCAGCTCTTACCCAGAGCCCCAAGAGTGTTGTGCCTCTGTGAAAGACAAGTTGATCCCCTATGGCAGGGGGTTGCTAACTTTGGCACCCCAGCTGTTCTTGGACTTCAATTCCCAGAAGCCCTCATCAGCAGGTGTACTGACTTGGGTTTCTGGTAAATGAAGGCCAAGAACAGCTGGAGCATCAAAGTTAGCCACCCCCTGTCCTAGGGTTGCTCCTGTCAATGATAAATGACTTTAAAACATCTTAGTAGCTGAAATCATTGTGTAGGTATCTGACACTTCTATCCTCTGCCAGGGGTCCTAGAGTGGCTAATCTGCAATGGTGCATACTGTCGAAGACCAAACACCAGGTGCTTAAAAGTAATAACCAGTCTCCAAAAACAATCCATATCATGGGTTTCCATTTATGTTTTCATGAACATTCACAAAACAAAGCACTTGCTAAAGGTGAAGAGGTGAAGAGAATCATGTGATATGACCAGCAGATGACGTTCACTACTGAAGGGAGCTTTTCTTCTGAAAACATAATAGGAGTAATGTCTAGCTTGACCATGAGTCAAAAAGTGCACAAGTCCTCGCCCAACCTCTTACAACTGTTCAGAGCCTTGGCGTCAGTACACCATTGATTTAATAACAAGTACAGTATCAGATAAAGACCCAGATGAGCAATAGGGCGAGTGACGCAAAATGCTTTGCTGCAAAAATCCTTCCCAACCACAGTTCCTTTCTCCCAAAGCCAAGGTTTGCAGTGCCCACAGCAAAGTCATTTTGGTAAAAGGAAGCGCAACTCTGGCCATTTATTTATTTGCATTATCTCCTGCCAGTTTGTTGTTGTTCAACTGCACAGTCGATTCTGACCCTTTGTGATGACCCCATGGACCACTGTCCGCCAGGCACCCCGGTCCTCCACCATCCTCCTCAACTCGCTCATTTCTATGCCCATTGTGTCCACAATACCATCTAGCCATCTCATTTTTGGCCGTCCCCTTCTTCTTTTGCCCTTCACCCTTCCCAGCATCAAGGCTTTCTCAAGCGAATCCTCTCTTCTCATTTGATGTCCAAAGTACTTTAGCTTCATCTTTACTATTTGACCTTCTAAGGAGCAGTCAGGGTTGATTTCCTTCTAAGATTGACCTATTTATTCTCCTCGCTCTCCAGGGGACTCTCAAAACTCTCTTCCAACACCACATCTCAAAGGCATCTATTCTTCTGCGCTCAGCTTTCCTAATGGTCCTGCCAGTACGTGCAAGTTAACCCATTTGTGTGGATTCACAGAGACTTGGCCTTCTGGGAATTGAAGTCCAAGAACAGTTGGAATGCCAGTAAACCCATTCGTCCATGTGGATTGACAGAGACTTGGCCTTCTGGGAGTTGAAGTCCAAGAACAGCTTTCTTCACAAGCTATGCTTCATGAGATTTTCTGGCTGGACATCCTGCTACGGTAATGGAGTAGACAGTACAGCCAGCGACTCAACGCCAAGTGTTGGGTGGAGGTAAATAACCTGACTCCTGAAAGGGACCAACAGCTCTGGGCGGATGAGCCTCTTTGGGTGGGGTGATGATCCCCCTCAGTGGAGGAAATGCCACTGGAAACCATTATATTGGGCCAAATGGCAATATGAGCAGAGGAAGGACCATTTCACTATTCTGATTCCCAAAGGTCATGGAGGCGGAAGAGGCCATGGCCAGATGTACTGGCTATGAAGGTGCACCTTGTTAATATCCTCAAGGCTGCGGCAGTCCATTGCAGTCCCGGTGTTAAATCCTGTGTGTCTCATTTCATGTGTGCCGCAGGAGATGGCTCCGTGATCACAGTGTGTGGGTCATTTCATGGCAAGCTGTGATCCACCTTAAACACATTCACACCAGTGGCATATGTATACTCAGATATGAGCTGCAGCTGATGACAACTACGATGATGCTTTAGAATGAAAAAGAATTAGTGCATTAAGTCACCTGAGCGGGATTTCATCTTCTTCTTTTTTCAGGACCAGCCGCCATTCAGGAGGAGAAGAGTGACACTTCAAATCCATAGGTTTCAAAAGGGCTGCTTTTGGTTATTCAAGCATTTCAGATATAAACACGTCTACAAGAAGAACTGAGCTATTCTGTAATTTATTTTCCAAATTATTTCACGCCCACCTAATTTTTTCCTCCACTAACACTTACGACAGTTTTAACACTAAGTGAGATCAAATAATGTAGGGTTAGGTCAACATTTGGAGCACTGGAAATATTTTTTGTTTGTTTTATTACTTTAATCCAAAAGCAGAAAAAGATGAAAACCAGGGCTTGGCTTTCTGTCATCTCCAGAATCTCTTGAAGAGGTCAGCCTTAGGCCTTTGTGTGGGTAGCGCCAGTACACAGTCGGCCGATGAAAAAGTGGAATGGGTTGGCATCAAATGGAGGCCCTCTTTCCTCCTCCTCTACAACCCCTGCCTCTGAAAAACCAGAAACTGTCTGGAGTCAGATTTATTTCCTGAATTTGGAAATAAATGATTAAAAATAATGCAGTTTTTATGGGAAGGGAAGGAAAAAGAGGGAAAAAAGGCCCAGGGATTGATGTTAAATTCAACAATAGAGACATGGAGTAGAGTGAGAAAAGAACTTACTTTAGGAATTTCACCGGTTTTAGAGGTGGAAGATTTTCATAATTTTCCAATAAAAATCGACAAAAAGATCAGGGACATATTGGCGGAAAAGAAAGTAAAATTACTGAAAGATTGGGTCAACACTTGCAGAGATCAAGAAAAAAGACGTGAGCTGTATTTGCAACTGCAATTGGATTGGTTTAAGATCCTTCTGATAAACAATTGGAACAAGGCATTTTTATGGGAAAACGGTTTAAATAGAGATTGTACAGAATTCGAGTTACTGTTGATTTGAGTAAGAAATGGAGAAATAGGAATCAAGGGAATAGTAAGTAAAATTTATAAAATTCTGAATAAGAGTCAAAAAATACAAGAGGCGTTGAGACAAAGCTGGGAACAAGAGTTAGATACAAGGATAACAGAAATAAAATGGCAGAAGATATGGAAAAGAAGGATAATGAGGACTATGTCGGTTAGAGTTAAAGAGCCTAACTACAAAACAATATGGAGATGGTACAGGACCCCAGTTGGCTTGCATCGAATGTATAGTAATTTGAGTGATACATGCTGGAGGTGTAAAAAAACAAGGGGAACATATGAACATATGTGGTATAGCTGTGAATCTTTAAAAGGTTTTTGGGAAAGAATTGAAAAAGAGATAGAGAACATATTAAACATGCAAGTTAAACAGGGGTCAGACACAATTTTGCTAACCGACATAGATGAATATGACATGAATAAGGATAATAAAGAATTGTTGGCCATAATGTTGACTGTTGCAAGACAATGTATAGCTAAAATTTGGAAAAGCAATGATAAGATAAGTATCCAAGATTGGTATAAGCAAATGAGGGATTTGGCTCTTAACGAAAAACTTACATGGGACTTAAATTGCAGAAAAGGAAAAATGCAAAGTAACAATTTCTGGAGGATCTGGGAACCTTTTATAAGTTATACTTTGGAGGAAAAAAAAGGCATACCCCCTGTACAAGATCAGAACGACTTTTGGAAACTGTGAGGATATAGGTCTCCCCGGACATTGTATATAGCACAAGGGTGATGTTAATGATGCAATTGAAAATAATGTGGAGAAGATTATGTTCTAAGAAATGTGGTTAAAATAATATCGCTATTTAGAGAAATTTGTTATATGATCTTCACAATTTTATGTATTTTTGTAATTGTTTTGTTTTGTATTTTTGTATTTTTTTAAATACCTAATAAAAAATTTAAAAATTTAAAATAATAATAATAATAATGCATTTACCTAGAACTTGTTCCTTTTGGGGGGTAACAAGCAAAGTAACTGGTAGTTACAATGCAATAAGGTGCAATAAGAAACAACTAAATTACTTAACTGTAACGAGTTACATCTACTTTCTTTTGTAAATTTTCTGTCTGAGGGCATTTTAAGGCAGCTTTGAGTCATTTTCACAAGAATTTTCTTGTTCCTCCTAAGCAGTAGGAAAAATACACTTTGGCTTTGGTTTTTATCTTGTGGTTCATACTTTCCCAGGAGCAATAACACAACTGACCACTAGAGGGAAGCACAGATTATTCTTCTGTAGGTTTGCAGTCGGTTGGAAACATCAATAAAAACAATATGGCGATTGCATCCTGTGCAATGTAATACTTGTGCTCTGGCAGCAACAGTCATCGTCGCCTCCTCCTCCTCCTCCTCCTCCTCCTCCTTCTTCTTCTTCTTCTTCTTCTTCTTCTTCTTCACCACCACCACCACCACCACCACCACCACCACCACCGGAAGTGACTAGGGTGGTGCGAGCCAGATGAATCACAGTAAACCCGTTCATGTGGATTCACAGGGGCTTGGGCTTCTGAGAATTAAAGTCCAGGAACATCTGGAGTGCCAAGGTTTGCCATCATGGCACTAGCCTGAAATGCCAATAGATATAACATTTAAAACACTTTTTAAAAAAACATTTTGAGCTTCTGTTGCTTTCGTGCTACTCTGAGCACTCATGGAATAAAGAGCATAGAAATATTATTATTTACTCTCATCATAATTTGCAGTTTGCGGGAGTTGGTTTTCTTTGTTGCCAAAGGCAGACTTTTCCCAGGACAGAATTGATGGGACTTTGGGACCAGGGCTCTATTAACAGGATTCGTTTACTTTGTTGGTGCAGCAACGCTAAACCTCTCCAACCAAACCAAGTTTTTCCTGAAGTAGCCAGGTGGCTTTGAAGCCCACAGCCAGATAATGATGTCTTTAATGATTAAGAAAATAAAAAACAGGCACTCCTGTTCTTTAAACTCATGACCTTTCTGACTGTTGCCGAGGACCCTGTGTTCCTCCTGCGTTCGTTTCCCCTCCAGTCGCACGGAAATGACTTAATGGTTATTAAGATTTACTCTCAGTCCCTGGACTAGACATTCTGTGTAGGGTCCAGTATGAGGCACTGGTTTCCTGAGTGTTTTGCACTGGAGTTGTCTTGAGGCTTTTCAATAACATACTGAATTGGCAAGACCCTTTTGTCCCACACACTTTAGTCTGATAAGTAGCACAAATCGCCAAGTCTTGGGGAAGTTCCTTTATAGACTCCACCTTCCATAAACCCCTCCAGCTACAGGGTCAGTAACCATCTTGACTAGAGGATTCGGGGTGTTGCAGTCCAAAAACCATATCCACCATATCCAAAACCATATCTGCCATATCCAAATCCGAATATTGGCGATCCTCATGGCAATCAGCCATGAAGACTGTCCTGAGAATATCATGCAGTGGCCTTTCATTTGCCTTCTGCATCGCAACATGACCCCACATACCACTGATCCAGTTCAGTGAGTTCCTTTCTGGTCCTTAGTCCTCTTGCCATGCAAAGTCCTCCTCATCCCCAGGCCAGGATGGACGAACCTCCATCAAGATGGATTCCAGTGGGATTTAATCTACTTGGGGACCATCGCCCTTCCCTGTGGACTTCGCTACCCAAGGCCATTAATCTTCAGGGTTTGTTTATTTATTTATTTACAATAGATTTATATACCGCCCGAATCAATAGCCTCTGGGCGGTGTACACAGTCCAGCGAACACCTCCCTGGCCACTCAGCAACAATTAAAAAGCAATATAAAAAACAGTTAAAAGCCCTTCCAACATAATAATGCTGCCGCCCGCTGTGCCTTATTGCTCTCTTAAAACAGGTATAGAAACAGCATGACATTAAAAATGATATAATCATTAAATCATTAAAAACCAATTACAAGAGGGGAGGAATCTCAGACGAGCCCAAAAGGGGTTGTCAGGTTAGTTCTAATGATTTGCGTTGAGTCTATGGCAGTACGGTCTACTCCAGTGATGGCGAACCTGTTACAAACCTTGGCACTCCAGCTGTTATTGGACTTCAGTTCTCAGGTGTGTGTGTGTGTGAGAGAGAGAGAGAGAGAGAGAGAAAGTGTGTGTAAGTGTGTGTGAGAGAGAGAGAGAGAGAGAGAGAGAGAGAGAGAGAGAGAGATGGGTGGAGAGACGCTTCTTCATTGGCATCCAACCAACTTGGGTTGCAAGACAGCTGGCTTTTACATCACACTTAGAGTCCTGTGGGGGAATTATTGGGAGACTAATGGTACAAACTTGACTGTGTTGGCAGGAGATGAAGTTGTGTGGGTTCCCTTCCACTGTAGGTCACCTTCCCTGCCTCCACATCCTCTGGGACAAAAGAGGCATTATAACAGGGCCTAATCTAGAAAACAGGCCCATGGCAACCTAGCAGGGGGGAAATCGCCATTGGAATTCCAAAAATTACATTTCCAAGAGACAAAGCAGAAAATAAACACCTTGAGGTTTTGCTTCAAAAACCTAGCCTCCAGTCATTACAAGGCACTGTAACTCCCTCTTGGTCCCTCTTGAGAGCTGGCAGGCTTCCTGCCTTGAGGAAAGGGTGGCATGATGGTAGCGAGCATGACTTTGGGTGCCCTTTGCTCCCAGCCTTGCTTTCCCATTGCAGTCAACTGGGCCAGCTGCTCAGCAAACGTCCACTGAAACACACTTTAATTTCTGGCAGGTTGTGCCTCTCTGACGATGGTGGTTCCACTGTAATATTAAGAGGCGCCAGGTGTGGTACGGGAGGACATGGGCACTGTATGATCCTTGCCTGGACGTTGGCTGGGACTCTCATCTGCTGCAAAGTCAACATAAACAACCTTCATAGTAGAGCCAAGAAAAAAAGGTACGCTTCTTAGTTTGTGGTTATGTTATAGGTGCAGCTGGTTGGATAACTCAGTGGTTTAGGTTTTTGGGTGTGGAGTTGGAGGCAGAGAGTTCGATTTGCCACTGTGCTTCCTGGGAGTAGAGCCAGCCTGTGTAGCCTTTGGAAAGCTTGGGATCTTTGAAAAAGGTCAAGGTAGTTGGTTTCATTTTGGTAGTTCAAAGTTTGATTTGGACACGAAAGAAGAAGTTGACTATTTATTAGGTAAAGGTCATCCTTGCTCAAAAACCAGTCGTATCCGACTCTAGGGTGCAGTACTCATCTCAATTTACAGCCAAAGAACCAGCGTTGTCTGCATTGGCAGGCATTCCCGTAGTCATGTGGCAGGCATGACTGGACACCAAAGTTCATGGAATGCTGTTACCTTTCAAGCAAGGGATACCTTTGCCTTATCATCATATCCCTTCTCAGTCTCCTTTTCTCAAGACTAAACATGCCCAGTTCTTTCAATCTTTCCCCCGAGAGCTTGGTTTCCTCTGATCATCCTTGTTGCTCTTTTCTGTACCTGTTCTAGTTTCTCTGCATTTTTCTTAAAGTGAGGAGCCCAGAATTGGACACGGTGCTCTAGAAGTGGCCTAACTAGTGCTGAATAGAGGGGGACTAGTAGTACCCCATGGGTTTTGGAGACTAGACTTCCATTTTTGTTGTTGTTGTTCAGTCACACAGTCAATTCCAACCCTCTGCAACCCCATGGACCACTGTCCGCTAGGCACTTCTGTCTTCCACCATCCTCCTCAACTCGCTCAGCTCTGTGTCCATTGTTGTGCCCATTGTGTCTACAATACCATCTAGCCATCTCATTTTTGGCCGCCCCCTTCTTCTTTTGCTCTCCACCCTTCCCAGCATCAAGGCTTTCCCAAGGGAATCCTCTCTTCTCATTTGATGTCCAAAGTACTTTAACTTCATCTTTACTATTTGACCTTCTAGGGAGCAGTCAGGGTTGATTTCTTCTAGGATTGACTTATTTGTTCTCCTCACTGTCCAGGGGACTCTCAAAACTCTCCTCCAACACCACATCTCAAAGGCATCTATTCTTCTGCGCTCAGCTTTCCTTATGCTCCAGCTCTTACAACCATACATTGCCACAGGGAATACCATTGCTTTGACTATACGAATTTTGGTTTGCAATGTGAAGTCTCTACTTTTCACTATGTTCCCCAGGTTTCTCATCGCTTGCCTCCCAAGAAATCAGTCGCCTTTTTATTTCATGGCTGCAATCCCCATCTGCAGTGAGCTTGGATCCTTGGAAAGTAAAATCTGTCACTGCTTCTACTTCTTCCCCATCTGTTTTCCAGGGACTGACAGGACCTGTGGCCATGATCTTGGTTTTCTTGATATTGAGTCTCAAGCCAGCTTTTGCACTCTCTTCTTTGAACCTAAGCAGAAGCTTCTTTAGGTCTTCCTCCCTTTCTGCCATTAGAGTCGTATCATCTGCATATCTCAAGTTGTTGATGTTTCTCTCAGCAATTTTGATCCCAAATTGTGATTCCTCCATCCCTGCATTGCGCATTATGTGCTCTGTGTATAAGTTGAATAAGCGGGGTGAAAAAATGCAGCCTTGTCTTACTCCTTTTCCTATTCCAAACCACTCGGTCATTCCATTTTCTGTCCTAACTGTTGCTTCTTGATTCATGTACAGGTTTCTCATGAGGCATAGAAGGTGTTCTGGTATTCCGTTAAAGCAGCCTAAAACAGTGTTGGCCTTATTTGTATATTTAGCCTGTGATTTACAGCAATTCCAAAATGCTTTTCAAGCAGCTTAAACAGAACCATGTCCATCTCATCTGAAGGAGGAACTTGGTGTCCAGGTGCCCGGTGGACTTACTGAGTCTATCAAGCAGGCAGTTTCGGGAGCCCTGGCCACCCTTCTTTGGGTTCTTTTTCTTCAAGTCAACCAAGAACAGGACAACCTGACAAACAAACGACACACAAGCAAAAGTCCTTTGGGCAGCCTTTCAAATAGAGGACAGTCCTCTATAAAAGTGGCCATCCTGTGCAGTATCCTCTCGAGGCTTGCCTCTGGGTCTGACATCCTCCAATCAGGGCCACAAAGGAGTTCTGCCTGGATGTATTTTGAGTGTGGTTTGTAACTGCAGAGCACATCTTGGCTGGCTGCAGAGCAAACGCAAATAGAGCTCCGCAAGTCCTGTGCATCGCCTCTGCTGAGCTCCACAGCTTCGCTGTTTCTGTGCCTCGATGAAACCACATTGCTGCTTTGTTACCTGGACTGCAAAGCTCTGCTCCAAACCCGGCTGGCTCCAGCAGTAGCAGCCTGGCCGCCGCTCTTCTTGAGATGGCCTCCGGCTCACCTGGAGAAGGCAAAATCTTGGCACAGCTCAGCTAGCATTGCAGCTCATTTTTCTCATCCCTGGTGCCACTGAAGAGCAGCGATGCTCTGGTGAGAGCTGCGTCGGAGAGAGCAATCGAGACGGGTTTGGCATCGTCAGCCAGAGACGGAAGCAAAAGCAACCAACCTCATCTCAGGTTGTCCCTCCCCAAGGGCATGTGGAGTGCAGGTACCACCTTCACATTTTCAGCTGTCCTCTGGTCAACCTTGGCTTCATTTTGTCAGGTAGTTTCTCATGACGTGATAAGGTAGCTGGGCAGCACCTTGGGTGTACTGACTTGAGAGTGAAAGCCCATGAAACATATGTGAGTTGGCTTCTTACAGGGACTACTTCGGTGGGAAGGTAAACAGCGTTCCGTGCGCTCCGGTACCCTGAAGTGACTTGATATTCACTTTTCCTGGGGGCCACCCTCAGAGTGTGCAGCTTGCCCAAGACCAGGCACAGACTGGGTGCTCAGCAGGGAATTAAATCCCCACCCTTTGGCTCCACAGTTGAGGTACCCAATTCACTGAAGCATCCATCTAGTATTACATTTTTTAAAAAACCTACTTGTATTTTCTCTCTCTCTCTCCAGGTAATGACGGAAGGAGAGCCCCTCATGAGTCACTCAGAGAGATGCCGTGCCACCGGTGAAAACGGTTCCTTCTCTGTTTGCCCCAAGGCCTGGGTTGAACCGACTTTCACCCTGGCCTCCAAGACACGGGTGGTGATCACCAGCTGCTTCTTCGTGGTAGCGGCATGCAGCAACGCGGCCGTCTTGTACAGCGTCACAAGGAAGAGACGGAAGTCTCACGTGCAGCTGCTCATCCTCAGCTTGACGGTGGCAGACTTGTTGGTGACCACCCTAGTCATGCCGCTGGATGCCGTGTGGAACATCACCGTCCAGTGGTACGCTGGAGATGCCCTGTGCAAGTTCCTCAACTTCTTCAAGCTCTTTGCCATGTACTCGGCCGCACTGGTGCTCGTGGTGATCAGCCTCGACCGACACGCGGCCATCCTCCACCCATTTTCTTTTGCCAATTCCAGCCGCCGCAATCGGATCATGCTCTACGTCGCGTGGATTCTTAGTGTCTTGCTGGCATCTCCCCAGGTAGGGATATTCACTGGAATGTGAGCTCTCTCTCAGAGGTGGTGGTCTCTGGTACCTTTTCAGCTGCGTACATGATGTAGGATTGAAACTGGCATCAGCAAGAGTAAAGACAGGACAGGAGTCCTTACATATGGGATGGGGTTGCATCACTGATGAGAGAGGGTGTATTTCTTTGTCCTAGGTAAAGGTATTATTATTATTATTATTATTATTATTATTATTATTATTATTATTATTATTATTATTATTATTATTATTATTATTATCATCATCATCATCATCATCATCATCATCATCATCATCATCATCATCATCATCATTAAATTAGACTTATATGCCACTCTACTCGCCTTGCTGAGTGGCCCTTGCTCGAAAGCCAGTTGTATCTGACTCTCGGCCTCAGTGCTCATCTTTGCTTATAGCCAAAGAGCCAGCGCTGTCTGTGTCTGCAGACGTTTCCATGGACACGTTGCAGGCATGGCTAGATTCCGGAGTGCCCACAATGCGGTTACCTTTCCTGCCAAGGCAGTACCTATTTACCTACTTGCAATTTCTTGCTTTTGAACGGCTAGGTTGACAGGAGCTGGGAAAGACGATGGGGTGCTCACACTGTCACACAGCACTCGGGTCTCAAACCGCTGACCTGTCAACTTCTGACCATCATGCTCAGCATCTATACTGGGAGAACAATTTATTCAAATCCGCAACGAAAAATATTATAAGGACCTGGAACAGTCCTGGAAGAACCAAACCAAACAGTGTTGTGTTAGCTGACCCACAGTTTCATTTTGTACTGCATTTGAATTTTTTTTAAAAAATGGCAAAATCAGCTTTATTTTTACTGCTTGTTCAATGGTCCATGGCATGTGCATGAAGAATATTTGCTATCCCTTTGTGCATGTGGGATCCCCATTTATGGAATCCAAAAAAATGGAGTGGTACCTCTAAACTCGGGCACTAATGTGATTGAATACGCAGCAATATGAACACAGAATGTTAAGTTTGGCACTTCAAGTCCGGGTTCTCCTCCTTTTGTTTTTCTTTTTTAAATCCTCAAGTTCTTTTCAAGCTGAATGTGAACAAAAATTGCCACATTTGATGGATTCTTTTAAGAAACACATAGATGCATGGCACCATCTCTGGTGTAAAGGCAATTTCACAGGGCGTAGTCTCGCTTTGAAAATATTTCTGGACACCTCAAATTGGTGACATAAATAAGAGCAACTAGAATTTTAACTGTCTTGGTTTCGTTTTTTGGAACTTTTGCATATAATGTCTCTAATTTAATATAACAAAGGATATCCCCCCCCCACACACACACACACACACAGAGACTCTATGCTGGGGGACAGGGTTTGTGGATGTGCTTTCCATCAAATTTTGGAAAAGGAAAAGAAAAGCCTTAACATATGACATCCATTCGCACAAAAAGTGGTAATGGAGGCCAGTTGGCTTAGTTGCGTTCCTTAAAGACAGTAGAAAAAACAAATACATGATGTCAGCGTTAATTGCTAACAGATCAGTGTTTGCAGAGTAACAATACTCATTTTTCATTGCTTATTTTGTGTTTGGTGAAAGAGACGGCCGCTTCACTGCACCCTGGTAGGGAAACAGCATTTCCTTCCACAGGGTAATTAAAGGTAAAGGTTTCCCTTGCTTGAAAGTCAGTCGTATCCGACTCTAGGTTTCAGTGCTCATCTGTTTCAAAACCGAAGAGCTGTCTGCTTCTGCAGACATTTCTGTGGTCATGTGGCAGGCATGACTAGACACCAGAGTGCACGAAACACTGTTTACCTTCCCACCGAAGTGGTCCCTATTTATCTATTTGCAATGTCTTGCTTTCCAGCTGTTAGGTTGGCAGGAGCTGAGACAAAGATGGGAGCTCATTCTGTCCTGCAGTATTTTTATTTATTTATGTATTTATTTCTTCATCTATCTATCTATCTATCTATCTATCTATCTATCTATCTATCTATCTATCTATCTATCTATCTATCTACTGTATCTATCTACTGTATCTATCTATCTATCTATCTATCTATCTGTCTATTCTCCCCACTTTTTACATTAAATCTTATGGCATAAAATGACCCAGTTTTCAGTGTATTGCAGGGCCAAGCATGAGAGAGATTTTCAATGATTTGATTCTGTATCTGAAACAATGACTGGAAGGGGGGGAAAGACTCCCCCCCCCGGACATTTGTAGTGGTGCTTAGGCTCATAAGCAACAAATCTCCGCTGAGGCGCCTTCGTGTTCTGTGATTCTAGGGGCTGACAAGTGCCGTTTCCTCCCAAAGAAATCTCAACTCCTTTGGGTCTCTATTTCAGATGTTCCTTTTCCACCTTTACACCGTCCCAGATGTCAATTTCACCCAGTGTGTGACGCACGGCAGCTTCAAAGAACACTGGCAGGAAACCACCTACAACATGTTCACCTTCACCACTCTCTACATCACCCCATTGAGTGTGATGGTTGTCTGCTACGTCCGCATCTTACTTGAAATTAGCAAGCAACTGAAAATTAACAAAGGTGCGTTTTCCATCCCCTTTTACGTAACTGGGAATCAAGTGCCAGGGGCTATTCCCCCCCCCCGCTGCCATTTTAAGAGCCTTTGAAGGCCATCTGTTCATCTCAAGAGAGAGAAATCAATGACACTGATTATCACCTACAGCAGTGGTTCCAAACTGTGAGCCCCATATTTCTTGGTCACATTACACTTTCCTTGCCCCTCTACAGAAGAACAGGGGAAGTGTTTCATTTGTCACCCCCTTCACCACACAGGCAAAGGTTGATTGCAATGTTTAGACAGGGATGGAGTGGTTAAACGTCATTGAGCCCCTTCCCCATTCTCATGCAACCTGAAGGTTGGTGATCCCAGACCATCCCATGAGGCAGTCTGGATATGCTCTTAGCTGAATTCTGTTACCTTGTACTGTATTAAAGAGGGTAGATATGCTGTACAATGAAATCCTGCTTTCGTGATAGCTGCAAAGTATGTGTCTCAGTTTTGTCCCAATTCTCTGGCGCTGATTTTGCCCTCCCCACCCTTAGTCCAGTGCAAATGGTATTCTAATTTGGGATCAGGTTTGGCTTTTGACCTCCAATGCAATTGACCCCTTTGCGATTTCTCCCAGGTCTTTCCAGAGTCAAAGATGACAACATCTCCAAGGCCCGAATGAAGACTCTCACCATGACCATTTTGATAGTTGCATCTTTCATCATCTGCTGGACACCTTACTACCTCCTGGGCTTGTGGTACTGGTTCCAGCCCAACATGATCCGTAAGATGCCAGAATATATCAACCACTTCTTCTTCCTCTTTGGCTTGCTCCACACATGCACAGATCCTATTATCTATGGGTTGTACACCCCATCCTTTCGAGAGGACATGAAGATATGCCTCAAGAGCCTGAAACGAACAGTGGCACACCACGAAAATAAGCTGGCCTCTCTCTCAGAGATGAGCAATAAAGGAAAACAGGACCAGGAAGGAGCACCTTCAGATGTTTCCAACGGAGGGACATTGCACACAGTCTTGTAGAAAACCATCTAACGGAGAAGACACTCCGACTACTTTGTACCCACTTGCTGAACATGGGATGCACATCATATCTAGTATCTGAGCACTTAAGAAGTTATCACCCCGGAACACTCCCCCCCCCACACACACACACGCAGACACAGGTGATTGATCAGTTAAAACCATAAAAAGATTTTGTGTGTTTGTGTATGAGCAAGAGAGAGATTTGGCCTATTCACTCCTACAGGTCATCAGGTAACCCTGGAGTGTTTGGATTTTGCTTACTGAACCTGGAAGAAGGTGCTCTTAGAATCCAAGCCATCAATGGCTGGTCAAGTACCCTTGGGTAGTTGGCCAACCAGTGCCAAGGTTGAAATCCTGATGCTGAGTTTGAAATCTGTCTCAAAATCATCAAACATGAAATATGGCCCATGGAAGCCAAATGGAACTGGCAGGTTCTAAAATAAAACTTTTAACAACTGTGTGTATTTTTTAAAATTATGGTGGCCTAAATCCCATGGCAAGTCCCTTGAATGTAAAGAAAAAGACATAAAGCATAAGAAAAAGAAAATTGAGTCATATAATCCACTTCAAAACGGGCTTGGTCTGCAGAGGTACAAGCTAGGCACTTGGAAGCAAATAGCTATGGCTAATAGACACATGAGCCAAAGGTTAATCAACACAAACAGACCTAGACACAAAGAAATGAACCTGGAGACTCTTCAAGAGTGTTCCCTGCAACTTGGCCTTATGTGCCAAGACCTACTAATGAACCAAGCTCCTCCGTTATTAGAGAAGAAATGTTCATGGGGCAATTCTAGGATTTTCATTCGTAACTCGAAAATTTTGAAACTCGAGGTTCCACTGCATTGTGGTCTGATCAGATTCTGAAGAGGATCTCACGAGGGGACCCGTTTCCCCCTGCCTTTGGCCACACTGCATGTCAGAAGCCCTCCTCTTCCCAGACATCGCTCACCCCACCAGCCTGCGATTCCTCTCCAGTTGAGTGACCAGAGTGCTTTTCCAGGGGTGCAATTGAAGCACTGCTACCTTTCAGAAGAGGTTCCAAGCTCTCCCCTTTGAGGAAGGGGGTTCAGTTAGGACAAATCCAAGCAACATGAAGGACAGCTGCTGACTGGCCAGAGGGAGAGAGAGATGTATGGGAGAAAGAGGGCCGGTGGATGATGGGTGGTGTTGGTGTATATTGCACTTATACACTTCCCCTGCTCCTCTGTGGAATGTAATTATTTCTCCCCTCCTAGCTGATTAACGTAGAGCTGCATCAATTATGGTTTTAAAAATATTTTCTCCATTTCCCCATGTAACACTAATTGAGGAACTGCTCACACCTATTGTTTCAATCAAGGACACAAAGCAAAAATAAATTAACTCTCCTAATGAATGCAGCATTGCAATGATCAGCTAGGAGGGGGGAAAGAGTTACACTTTCCCTGCCTCTCCATAGAAGAACAGGGGAAGTGTTTCATTTCTCAGACAAAATTGGATAACTGGAGGAAGAGAACTGAACGAACTGGTGGATGACGGGAGGATCTGGGGTGGGTGGGGGTGGGTGGAAGAGACAAAGGGTATCACAGCAGCTGAAACGAAGCTGTGGGAAATAACGTCTTGTTCTCGCGTCATGTGAACTTTCCTGGCTTGGATGGCTGGCAGGATTTTAGTGGAAGGAGAAGAAGAAAGCTTTAAGAAGAGATCATGAATTTCATTCTTTTTCTTACACCCATACATACATAAACCTGCATGCATACATCATAGTTTGTAAAACATGTTTCCTCAAATTTGTTTCAGACCTGCAAGTCAGACAAAAAGCACCAGGTCTGTGCCAGTCACAGGGCCAGGGGAAGTTACATTTTTGAACTCACAGTGGCCATGCTGGCTGCAAAGTGAGAGTGGGTTCTGGGAATTACAGTCCCCCAAAGTAACCCTTCCACCCAATTTCTGAATAAGACAAAGAGCAATTGGCAAAGTGCATTAAATCCACTGGTACTTCTAGGACAGTGATGACGAACCTTGGCACTCCATGTGTTTCTGAACTTCAATTCCCAGAAGCCCTGATCAGCAGGAGTGCTGACTTGGACTTCTGGGAATTGAAGTCAAAGAACACCTGGAATGCCAAGGTTCACCATCACTGTTCTAGGAGAACATGATGCTCTGAACCCAGAAGTCATCACCGCCCGAAGTAACACTTGTCCCTGTTCTACCAGAATGCCTTCTTTCCAAGCCACCTGCTTCCTTCCCCTCCATCTTGAACAGGGCAAAGAAGAAGTGGGTTCTTTCACTTCACTCTGGTACAAGAAACCCGGCCAAAATAATAATAATAATAATAACCAAGACATTATGAGGCATGTTTGGAGGTTAAGGCAGATGAAGCATATCCATTCCTCCTGATTCCATCCATCCTTCTGCTCCTCTCAAGAGGTTGGAGAGGGCGGCGTCCATGAAGGCTGAAGATCTCCCACTGTTTTAAGGCACCGGGTGAAAGTTCGCTGTCCCCAAATTTCACTGTTTCAAGTCTAAGAGCCTATTCCAAAAGTGAAGGAAAGTAGGGGAGTTGCTGGCCCCGATGACAATCAGCAGCAGCAAATAAAGGCTCATCATTACAGCAAAGCGATGCCTGGAAATCCAAGACCGACTGACGAGGCTGCAGGGGAGAGAAGGGAAGAGCGACAATCACAAAACCGTAAAACCTCCATCGTTGACCACCTCCCCATCGTTGACCTAATTTTCACAGACTGGACTTACACCATAGGTACAAAAGAGAAAGCCAACCTCTCTATAATGACCTTCTCTGCAAGTTGCATCTTGACCACCTGGACCTATTCATATACTCCCTATAACTTGACCAGTTGAGTCCAGTTTGCACCAAGGGGAAGAAAAGTGAAATGCAGAATTGGTAGATTCAAGAATTAATATCAAAGAATGCAATATATTTTTTTACTTTGATTCAACAGTTTAATAATGATGATTGTGGACTCATGTCAGAATACAAATTGCACAAAGACTTATATTTTCCCCCCACTACAATATATATTTCCCTTTTTCTGAATTGATAAAAAAGAACAACTTGCTGATTGGGTTTTAAATCTGGACAAGGAATGTTTCCATCACGTTTTGGCACCGTCAGAAGCTTGGCAGCAACCAGGAAGTGCTGAAAATCCCCCCTTCCCCTCAACAGCTGATAGTCAGGACAGAGCTGGCCACTAGAGGGAGCTATCAAAAATGTGCTGAATATGCATTGAAATGCACTGAAAACCTTCTGGAGCGGGGGGGGGGGGAGGGGAAGGGGGGAGTCTTTTATTTGTTCAAAGCTTTTTTTAAAGTGTACTTTGGAATATTTCACCATGGTTTTGCCACTTTACAAAGAGTTTTGAACCGAAAAATTATGTTTTTGTTTGCTTGCTTTTTTTCTGAGCTTCAGAACGCATTATTTGATTTTCAATGCATTCCTATGGGAAATTGTGTTTCGGGAGAGAAATTTTTCAAGATAAGAAAAACCTCGAGGAATGAAACAATTTTGTATCTCGAGGTTCCACCGTGACTTGATTTTATGGCGGACAAAGTGGAGATTCCCTAGTTAGGTCACTTCATGGATTACTTTTCTGCCCTTTTGTGACACCAGATTTCCCTCCTGCCTCTTATTTTGCAAGCAAGGTCTCTCAGGAATCTTTTTTTCCAACGAGGAGGGAATGCGAGTGATCGGCTCCTCTGAAGAACCGACCACATGAGGCGACGAAAGCAAAGAGATGGGAGTACTCACCTCCGGTGCTGCTTCTGTGAATACACTAGCAAGTATTTCACCCGGATGAGTTGATTGTTCGTAACAACAAAGTATTTCTGAGGGACATCGCCCCCTTCGCTGTGCCTCACTCTGGCTCGCCTCTTGTCTATTTCTTTAGAGTCTACAAACCCAAGAGGGCGTGTTAGAAACCAGGAGAAGACAAGTTAAATTTAAGAAACAAGTCCCAAGAGTCTAAAACAGGACTGTGCAGAAGATTCTGCCCACTGGACAATCATCCACCCAGGTCTTGGGTTGGGTTCCCGTAGAACCGCTTTGACTATATGCACCGTCCAATCCCACCACTCCCACTTATGGAAAAAATGTTTAGCATGAAACTGGTCTGTGGTGCAAAAAAAGGTTGGGGGGCCCCCCTGTCCTAAAGCCATAGAGAGCTGCTGGCTATCCAAAGAACACCCAGACCTGCTAGTTGAGCAGGAGGAGAATTCAATAGATCTGAAGGCCATTTGAGCAACTAACCTTTCTTCTGCACTTGGCATTTCACATCTGGATGGTCGATGATCTCACAAACGGCAACACAGCTCAGGAGGGGGCCCAGGAGGCTTCGCTCCCAGCCCAGGCCGTGGGGGCTGTAGAGAAGAGCCAGGCTCAAGTCACTGGTCAGGTAGGTGCCTTCCCCGAACAAGGAAGTCTGGGGGGGAAAACGCGAATCTATTGTGCATCAAATGAACTGCATATTAGCATTCCCCACCTCCCCTCCCACAGACATCAGTTGTTTCCAGAGGTGGGAAAAGTGACTTCTATTTTTTAAAAAAATATATATTTAAAATTGTTTTTAAAAGAAGGTAAAGGTATCCCTTGCTCGAAAGCCAGTCGTATCCGACTCTAGGGGTCAGTGCTCATCTCTGTTTCTAAGCCGAAGAGCCAGCGCTGTCTGCTTCTGCAGACGTTTCCATGGTCATGTGGCAGGCATGACTAGACACCGGAACGCTGTTACCTTCCCACCAAAGTGGTCCCTATTTATCTACTTGCAATTTCTTGCTTTCGAACTGCTAGGCTGGCAGGAGCTGGGACAGAGACGGGCGCTCACTCTATCCTGCAGTACTCGGGAATCGAGGCTTTGGAATTTTGGGAAGGTGAAAATGTTATTTTTGATAATTGAAGATAGTGGTTCCCGACATGGGTATTGGGTGCACGTAGCATTAATTATATATAAGTTAGCAAGAAAGGAATTAACAATTATAGTTTATCATAGAGTAATCACCTAAGAAATTAAAAATTACACAAATAACAAACATATAAGTTAGGAAAAGTTAACAAAGTATAAGTACGGGTGTGTTTTACTTCCACTTCTGGGAGTGATGAGAGTGACGTGGGCCAGTTGAATTGGCATCAGGGGCTGGATCAGGTCCACGGGCCATAGTTTGGCCACCTCTGATTTAAAGGAATTCTGCCCAGTCTCTAAATAGCAGCAAGATCTGCCATTTTTCTTCTTCTTGTGCCATATCCGATTCCAAACATTGGCAAGCATCCTTGTGATCAGCCATAAAGACTGCTGTGAGAATATAATGCAGCGGCCTTTCATCAGCTTTCTGCATCGCAGCATGACACCTGTGCCACTGATCCAGCTCTGTGAGTCACTTTCTGGTCCTGAGCCCTTTGGGCACACAAGGTCCTCATCATCAGCCTCAGACCACTATTGATGAGGCTGCTGCCCAACATCAAGACGGATTTGAGTGGGATTTAATCATTCCACGTGGACTTTTCCACCAAAGGTCATTAGTCCTAAGGGTTGTCAGGTTAGTTAACCAAAGCCTGACTATTGGCACTGAGCCACTGGCAGCATGGTCTACTCCAGGGGTCTGCCAACACTGGCTCTCCAGAGGTTCTTGGACTTCAATTCCTAGAAACCCTGATCAGCAGATGCGCTGACTTGGGCTTCTGGGAATTGAAGTCAAAGAACACCTGGAGAGCCAAGTTTGCTGACTCCTGGTCTACTCTATTACCATAGCAGGATAACCTGGCTAGACCAGGACTGCTTCCATGACTTCCATATTCATAGAGGAACTGGGTTCCTCAAACGTGGCTCTCCAGATGTTCTTGGACTTCAATTTCCAGTAGCCCTGATCAGCAGGTGCGCTGACTTGAGCTTCTGGGAATTGAAGTCCAAGAACATCTGGAGAGCCAAGTTTGAGAAACCCTGATACTCGCTACTCGTCATACCTATGGATTGCCAGTTACGGAGGAACATGAAGACGAGAGATACTGTCAATACATCCTGCTCGCAACCTCCCCTCCCTCCCCGAAGCACCTAGTATGGAATCAAAATAATGGACTACAGAGGGCTCTAAACAGAATATCCAGTAGGGACTTACCCTGTTCAAATGGCACTGTAACCCATTGTGCACAATGGAGTGGAAGTTCTCAAGGCGGCTACCATGGAATGCATAGATGAGGTCTTTCCCCGCCTTGGTCTCCTCGAATTTGGCATTCATCTGATTGGAGTAGATGATTTCAAACAGGAAGTCGGGTGCAGGGACTGTCACGCTGGGTGCTCCTGTCAGCTCTTGGATTTTTATATACTTCTATGCCACCAAGACACCAAAGTTAGGTAATTAAAGGACACTGGGGGGGGGGGGGGATTACATTTCCTTAGAGTGTCAAAAGCTCAGAATTGCAGCCAAAGAAGATGCCCACATTTTCTCACCAGAAGTTGCATTAAGCAAATCGGTGATGAGAGTCTGGGCAGAAGATGTCCACCCACACCACCATCTGCTGCTCACCCTCTACCAAGAATGCCAGAGAGCAGGGGAAGTTCTTCACAAGACCAAGGTACTTTTATTTGGACTACAACCCCCAGAATCAACCAAGCAGGGACTTTTGAGATTTGCGGTCCAAAAAGTAATTTTTCCTAGGTCTGCTTCAACTGTAGGGCCCCCACAGTCTCAACCACACCAGAAAGTGCCATGGGGTGGAGGAAGGGCAAAATGGCTGCCTGGCCCCTGAAGCTGTCAAGAGGGAGCGGGACCCTGAAGACTCTCACCTCCTTCTTGCTGGTGGTCTGGATCCGCACGGCCTTGGAAGACAACACCCACCCCAGCAGCTCCCAGCCGCAGCTTCTGCCTGCGCTCTGAGGGGCCGACTCTTGGAGAAGCTCCTTCAAACTCACCAGTGAATTTGCATCTGCAAGCTGAGAAACACACGGGCTTAGCAGACAGTTCTGGCTTCTCCTGTCACAAATCGTTAGAGATCTCTAGTGGTTACACCCCAAGGTCACCTTTTGACCCATTCAATCCTAGACATCTTTAGATGGGAACTAGAGGTCCACAGCTCTGGGTCATGCTCTGAGGCTAAACCACTCCTAGAAGTTACTCAAAGTCCAATGCTTTTTCTTATTTTCTTATTTTCTTTTTTGAAGTAGGGCAAGTGTACACCGTATATCTACTCTAAAGGTTTCCCTTGCTCGAAAGCCAGCCGTATCCGACTCTAGGGGTCAGTGCTCATCTGTTTCTAAGCCGAAGAGCCAGCGTTGTCTGCTTCTGCAGACGATTCCATGGTCATGTGGCAGGCATGACTAGACACCGGAGCGCATGGAACGCTGTTACCTTCCCACCGAAGTGGCCCCTATTTATCTAATTGCAATTTCTTGCTTTCGAACTGCTAGGTTGGCAGGAGCTGGGACAGAGACGGGATACCTGAGTATAAATCAGGTTTTTTTAGCCCCCAAAATTGGGACTTAACTTATACTCAGGTCAACACTCAAAAACATACCCACACAAATGTCTATATTAATTAATTTCACTGTATTTCCATGTATTTTAATTCTTGAAACTCACGAGCAGCTGCTGCATTTTCCACCCCAACTTATACTCGGGACAACTTGTAGTAGAGTATATATGGAAATTGTTACTGTTGACCCCCCGATGGTTGATCCAAGAGCATGAGTGGAAAACAGAGCTCGGGAACATTACGATTTATTTAATTTTTTGGCTTTTATTTTCAGAATACCATGGGAATTGTAAACCAAGTCAATAAATAAAAGTCTGGAGGAAAGAGGAACGAAGAAGAGAAAACAAGGACAAGGCATTTATAGGGGAACTGCTACAGGAGTTGGAAACTGTTTGTTTTTTTAGGCGTACAACTCCCATTATTTTTGGCTTTTAATTCTCACAAGTCTGTTCAAGGCTGCATAAGATCCCACATTCCACCTTTTCATGTGAAGTTACCAAGGTTAACCTCAGAGAACAAGGAACCTTTCAGCAAAGATGCAGCTTGTTCCTCACCATCAGCAGGTTCCCTACTGATAGGCCAAATGTCTGCAAACTCGGTTCTGCTAGTATTCTTGGACTTAAATTACCAGAAGCCCAAGGCAGCACATCTGCTGATCAGGGCTTCTGGGAATTGAAGTCCAAGAACATCTGGAGAGCCAAGTTTGCAGACTCCTGATCTAGGCAGCTTCAGCTGCCAGAAATAATTGCTTTTGTAAAAACCACTGCAAAAACTGATTTTGTTCAAGAACACAATGCCCAGAAGAGATGTAAAGGCCTGGAACCGCCCCCACACCCCAGAAGAAAAAAAAAAACAGGAAACCCCCCCCCACATGTTTTTGCACCCCCCAAGCCTTTTTTTCCCTCTGAAAAATAGAAAAAAGGAAGAAAATTGATTATGCTATGTTTTATTTTAGCCACATCCTAGTCGTATGCCTAGCCGTACCCTCAAATTGTCCAAATGAGATGTCCCCCGACCATCTTGTCAATTGCCTGCCACCTCAAGTGGCAAGTTACACAAAAACACCAAAAGGATTCTGTCCAGTGTTCTTCTTCCCAGTAGTCATAAACATACCTGTGTTACAGCTAAACTACCTAAACCTAAACCTAAACCAAAGGCACCACACAAGGAGAACAAACTAATCCTGCTTTTTCAAACCCCAAATATATCCCCAAAGCTGAGACCACTCACCAATGCCTCAAAATCTTTGGTCTCTTCTGTTGCATAGAGCCCTGGAAATGGCCGGAGGACAGAATCTCGCTTGTAGCTCTGCAGAGCAGAGATAAAGAAGCTCAGCTTGAGGTCAGCGCCCAAAAGATCTTTCTGAAGGGCCTCACGGACATGCTCTTCAACAGCAGCGTCACCACCGTTGGGTACCTGCATCCTGAAGAAACCTGGCCAGATAAGCAAAGGAAGGCTGCATTAGCTGATAGTCCCTGCACTGTAGACACTCCCAGCTGACCCCACTAGTTGATCTGTGAAGGTCACCAAGATGTTCTTTCCAAAGGGGTGGAGGCTTAAATTGCCCAAAATATAAGTCACCAGGTCCACAGCATGAGAGTAAGGCTGAATACCCATGTGTGTGCCTCTACTAGGTAAAGGTCGCACTTGCTTGAAAGCCAGTCATATCCGACTCTAGTGTTCAGTGCTCATCTCTGTTTATAGCCAAAAAGTCAGCACTGTCTGCATCTGGACACCTTTCCGTGATCATGCGGCAGGTGTGACTAGACACAGAACGCTGTTTACCTTCCCACGAAAGTGGTCCCTGTTTATCTCCTTGCAATGTCTTTCTTTCGGACTGCTAGGTTGGCAGGAGCTGGGACAGGTGATGGGAGCTCACTCTGTCATGCAGCATTTGGGTCTTGAACTGGCAATCTGCCAACCTTCCAGTTGTCAAGTTCAGTGTCTTAACCACTAAGCCACCACAGTCCCTGTGTCTCTATTACTCATAGTTTTAAAAACCACAGCCACAAGTGCAACATGGACACGCCTCTTCCTATGCCTTGAAAAACCACGACAGGCTGGCATTCTACAGGTAAAGTTGTGTCCACCCTCATCACTGCAGGTCTCTCACCAGCACAGTCATCTTCTCTTCCCTAAGATTAAAAAAGTCACTTGGGACTTCAAGCATGGGCAAATGGGTTTCTTCAGGATGGCATTCTACAGCAGCTCCCATCATCCCTGACTGCTGGCTGGGGTCAATGGGAGTTGGAATGCAGCACCATCTAGATCAGGGGTGCCCAAACTTTTCAGGCCATGGGCTGGTCATGTGGTTCAGGGGGCTGGTCACTATGGCCCCAGGGGCCGGATTTGGCCCCCGATGCCAATTCATCCGCCCCACAAAGCCCTCATCACTCCCAGAAGCGGAAGTAAAACACGCCTGTTTTACATCCGCTTCCTGGAGCGATGAGGGCTTCGTGGGACAGATGAATTGGCATCGGGGGGCCAAATCCGGCCCCTGGGGCCATAGTTTTGGCACTTGATCTAGATTGAAACCCCCTGCAGCTTGACAAGACCCATGTGACTTTCACAGCTGTGTAACAGGCAGGAACTCAACAGGTCAAGCTTCCCTTTTTGCGCCTGCTCTCCACAGACTTACCTGTTGAATTGGTGTCTGGGATGCAGCTGCAAAGAGGGTAAACATTTGACTTAACCCTCCCTCTCCCTTTCTTCTTGCCACTCCCCTGCTGGGCCCAGCTGAGATTTCTGACCTTTGCCCCCTGCCCTCCCCCCTTCCCTTCCCAAACTTCCGGCTGACCTCAACGGCTGCTCCACAAAAGCGACTCGACACGAACAACCCCCTCTCCCGTCCGGATAGAGTTATTGCGCATGCGCCGTTCATTTTCTGCCCCTCTTTCAACATGCGCAGTAGCCGAAGCTGAAGCACCGAACTTGCCCTTACTCTGCCAGGCTCTCATCCCGAGCATGCGCTTTCGTTCTCAGACATGCGCACTAGCAGAAAGTGAATCTCCAGCGTTGCCCTTTCCCTATCTCGAGGCGGTTCCCAGCTCTGTTTTCCTTTTGCCCGCCTATCCCCCTGCTGCGCAAGCCCAGGACTGGCAGCCGAAGCCAAAGGCTTTCCCTTATCTGTCATGGCGGACATGTTGAGGGACAACAAAAAAACGAAAATATTTTAGAGAGTAAATAAAGCAAACCAACAAAAAAGACCAAAAAGAAGTTGTGGCACCTTAAAGACTAAGTCCATTTCATCTAGATCAGGGATTCTCAACCATGGGCCAGATGGATGGGGCCCACCATGGCACCATTTCATGTGGCCCACCATCACACCGGGAAGTGCCATGTGGTGGAGGAAGGACAAAATGGCCATCTGGCTCTTTTGAAGCTGTCTGAGGAATCGTGATCTGGCCCCCAGCTTCAAAAGGTTGAGAACTCCTGATCTAGATAAAGTCTGGCTGGGTTATCCTTCCATGGTAATAGAGTGTCAGTGATGGCGAACCTTGGCACTCCAAGTGTTCTTGGATTTCAATTCCCAGAAGCCCAAGATAGCTGCTGATCAAGGCTTCTGGGAATTGAAGTTCAAGAACACCTGGAGTGCCACGGTTAGCCTTCACGGGAGTAAACCATACAGCCAGCGACTCAACGGCAAGTGTTAGGCATCAGTACAGGCACATTTTATTTCCGCTTCCAGGAGTGACGAGGGCAGCGTGGGCTGGATGAATTGGCGTCCGGGGCCAGATCTGGCCCGCAGGCCATAGTTTGGACACTCCTGTATAGCATGAAGAGGAATGAAGTCTAAGCAAGTCCCTATGAACTATATATTTCTTGCTTACGCAAACTGTGGGTGCAATATATTTTGTTTTATACTGTATGTTTCATAATTATTTTGAAATTCTTACATGTTAAATGATAAGGAAATTACAGTAATTGCTAAGGAATCAACCAAAATATAAATAAAGGTCGGGGTGGTGTGGTGGTGGTGGTGGTGGTTAAATATTGAATTTGACTGCCTGTGGTTCTGAGCATTGCCAAAAGAGGGCAGCAGAGTCTTACTGGAAATCCTATCTTCTTTCTGGGCAAACCCAGTACTGTATAGTAGGCAAAGCCATAAGTAGACCATATTGGCAAGAGAGCTATCGCAAGACATCCTTCTAGCTAGGATAGGACCAACCTGTGTTGGTTCGTTCAGAAATTGTATTTGCCAATATAGTTGCACCCTACGTTGCTTTCCACAATTACCAAAGAAGCAGCTGTGCTAGTCTGTTTCAATATGTATTTTTAAAAAAATGAGTATTGTGGCATTTGGAAAACAGATGGACAGAAGTAGATCTGTCAGTTTTGAAATTGCCTTAGGACCTTGGTTTTTACTTTGTATTGTTTTCGTTCCTTTCCACATTAGTCCTGAGTCGATTCGTGAGCACTATATGAAATAATCACTTATAACACTTTCTCTTCTTTGACTAATGAGAAGGAACATCTAAAACTTGAAAGGAGAAGCAAACAAGCCTGCCTTGAAAAGGATTTATTTTTCTTCCTGCTCTTCCCAAACCATGTCGTATGGACACATTAGTCCTTAAAGAGGAGGGGCAGGATCATCCCAAAGTTCAGGAAACATGATAAGAGGCTCAAGTTACAAGAAGCCAGATATAGGCTGAATATCAGGAGAAACTTCTTAACTGTTAGAGTGGTATGACAATGGAAACCATTACCTCAGGAGATGGTGAGGGCTCCAACACAGGAGGCATCCAAGAGAAAATTGGACTACCTGTCAAGATCTGCTTTGATTTAGATTCCTGCAATGAATAGGGGGTCAGACTTGATGACCCTCAGCCCTCCCTTCCAACTTAATGATTCAATAATTCTATGATTCATGGGGTTTTTCCCCAGGTGAAATCTAAAACTGGGATTATTCCTCATCCACTATCAAAGCCAAAGTAAGGCACTCACCGTCATTTCCAAAATCCTTGCTTTCATAAAGAAGACATGAAGAAAGTGTAGGTGACCGAGGACCATAGATATAATCAAAGTCGGATTTTTGTGTCTTCTGTTCCTTGGGAATCTCTCAGAAAAGGGATGCAAGAGGAAGGCGGTGCCTTTTCTCAGAAAAGGGAGAGTCAGTTTAACAAATTCAACTTCATTGCTATCCAAAGAACAGTGAAAACCGTAATTTCTGGCAAGAACAGTTCCAGAAATAAGAATGAGTACTTTTCTGCTATGACTTTCAAGATTTTCGACCAAGCCTATCAAAACAAGACATCTTTGCTGCAAAAGGTTTAATAGACTGAAGGAAAGCATTTGAAAAATCAAGAGGCCTTTGCTGACACGGTGCATCAGTGGTCCATAGTTCAACACTGAAAAAGAAACGCAATGCTTGCTGTTTCGGCCTTTAATATCCTTTAATATCCATTGTTGAAAGTCATTCATTTTTATTCAGCAAGTAACAAACTGTGCAGGAACGTATTATTACACTGAAGAGAAGGAACTGCATATCCTCTTTAGAAGTTTATTTGCATATACAGTACTCTCAAAATGATAGCAGTAATGCTAAATCAAAGACATAACACTAAACATAGATTCTTCAGATGTCTGGTGGTATACATTCCAAGAATGTTCTACCAGAGGTAAAAATAATTTCAAAAATGTAACCTTAGGAATCTGATATGAGAAAAAGGGCAAGATGAATGTCCCTTTGGCACACATTGGAACCATTCTATTTCTAACATATTTTACTGAACTGATTAAAAGTTTTTGAAGAAAACAACCTTAATCCACCCAAGTTGTTGAGCCGGTGTTAAAATGGAGCAAACGTTCTGAACTGCACAAAGGCCGAAACACAAGCCCTAATTCAACAAAAGCTTCAAAGGAAAACCTAATGTGCCAATTACAGCAATCACCATTCTCCATCTAGCTGTTATAAACCTTTACAACATCTGTGAATGATATACGACTTGAAAAATCATTGTGTCATCCATGAGCTGGGTTTATACATTATTTTTTTTTTACAGAAATTTATGTGCAGAAAGCTGCATGTTTGTAGGGAAATCAAATGAACTGAGCCATTCTAAAAACCAAATTCCCATTATTTGTGCTCTTTATTTCAGGTATGGGGGTGGAAAGAATAGCAGTCTGGGCTTCCCATTAAAGACAGTGGGTTAACACCAAGAGATGTCAGATGTGGGGTGTGTCTACAGCAATGAGATCCCAAAAGCTATTTCTTCTAAGCCCCTTGATCATCTTCTTAGAAGATGGACTTATGTCGGCCTGCCTTCATTTTTCATTCCAGCCTGTTGCCCTGTGGCAGTGATGGTGAACCTTTTAGATACCGAGTGCCCAAACTCAACAGGTTGCTGTCCACACCGCAGAGGGGCGGAGTGAACTTTATGCTAGGGGAAGGAGCGCTCCCATTGGGCTGCTGGGCAGAGGGGCGGAGCGAACTCTGTGCTGGGGAGGGAGGAAGCGCTCCCATTGGGCTGCTGGGCAGAGGGGCGGAGCGAACTCTGTGCTGGGGAGGGAGGAAGCGCTCCCATTGGGCTGCTGGGCAGAGGGGTGGAGCGAACTCTGTGCTGAGGAGGGAGGAAGCGTTCCCATTTGGCTGCTGGGCAGAGGGGTGGGGCGAACTTTGTGCTGGGGCGACAGCATGCATGCCCACAGAGAGGGCTCTGAGTGCTCCCTTTGGCATGCATGCCATAGGTTCGCCACCACTGCTGTGAGGTATGCTTTACATTTAATTCAACTGAATTTAATTTCAACTGCTAGTCTAGACTCCTTGTTCTTTGTATCAGATAGCATGATGGCTTGGCAGGGGTGGATTGAATGCCAGTGTGGGAGTGGAGGAAGGTCCCAAACCCCTGGCCCTGTTGTATGGCATGAAAATGGCCCAGCAGTGAGAAGAGCGATTGAAGAACAAGGATCCAATTGTTAGATCCCTGAAGTCATTTAGTGAAACAAACACAAGGTGAGACCAGGTATTTTGCAGATACCAATGGACTCCTTTGCTTCACGTGGGTCCTGGCACGCATGATGACCATCAGATCGTTCTACCAGATGGCAGCACCAAGGTGTCTACTCGTTTTCTAGGCCAAAATGAAACGTCCAGAAACACACCTGCCACTGAAATAAATTGACCTCAGGGCTGTTTACAATTACACAGATATTTCTATGATGGTTCTCTTCATCCTGCAGATATTTTAGGTCTACAAGTTCCACTAACCACATCCAGCGAGGCCAACAAGGGATTGTACCCAATGTTGAAGCTTACATACCGAAAAAAGCAGGTTGTGGTGTTGTTGTTTTTTTTTTTTGGGGGGGGGGGAAGCTTTGTTACAGCTGTGGGTCAAATTTTCACCCCAACCACCACAGTCAGGACTGGGGGGAACCCCCAAATGGGGTGGTGGCTGTCAAAACAGGAAACAACGAGAGGCCCATTTCCACTTTAATTTTTTAGTTTTGATTTCATTTCTGTCAGGATTCTGAACCGCTCCATCTCTATCTCTATTTCCTTCGTTCTCCATCCCTGTTTTTGGCTCTGATGGGACTTGGGTGTGAAGGGGTGCTTTAATTGACAGCAGGGGAAGTGACAATGTCTAGATATGTGGCAGCCCATGTATCATCATTTCAAGTCATAGGGATGTGTGAAAACACTCTAATCAATGGCTGAACATTTGTTCTCTGTGAAGGTCTCCATTTGTCAGTATTTTTGCAGCTGTTCAAGGCTCTTTGCAGTAGTTCCAGTGGCAAAATGTTCCCACCCCTGAAAGCATAGTTTATGTTTATTTCAAGTTGTTCTGGGGTGCAAACTTTAGCCCCAAAGTGCTATCCTTTAAGTTCATTCATGTGGTTACAGCATGGAAAATGATCAACTAGAAAGGTCTCAAGGGTCAACTGAAGGTCTCAAGATCAACTAAAAAGGTCTCTTCTGTGTTGTCTTTAAGGCTTTGGAGAAGCAGCTTTTGAAAATACAGTGTGGGGATGTGAATCCTGGCTAAGCCTCACACGCATATGGGATGAACACCCGCAAACCGGGAGCAGTCCAGATGTATTTTTTCCTCCCTTTGTTACTTGGGTGATCCGTAGACTGTGTCCCACGGACAAGTTATGGGCATCTAATTTATATAATTTTTTATTACTTTTACTTAGCCTATTTCCATTCTGCCCAAGAACAGCCTTCTAATTATGGCATGCTTTGCCACAAAAATAGCAGCATTCAGTCTTCAAATGAGAAACTGTGTTTGCATGCATGGGAAAAGTTACTTTTCAGGCTGTAACTGCCAGAGTCAAAAAGTTAGCATCACTGAGGAAATTCTCGGCGCTGTACTCTAAAAAGGGAACATTTCACATTATTGAATTTCTGCAACAACAACAACAACAACAACAAAAACTTATTCCAAATATATCAAAAAACAAAAACTAAACACCAAAACACTTTAAAGACTAACTGCTATATTTTTACTGTGAACTTTCGTGGATCAAGCCCACTTCTTCCGTTAGATCGATAGATATAGATATAGATATAGATATAGATATAGATATAGATATAGATATAGATAGATATAGATATACAGTAATACTGTACCTCGGTTAACGTTTACCTCGGATAACACTAAAATCGCATAACGTTAAGTAATCTGGGGAGGAGAATTGGATCGAATAACGTTAAGGTCCTATGGGATGGATCGGATAACAACTGCTAAAGCCTGTGCGGCTACAATGTATCTCTATGGAGCTTTAACGTTATCTGATCCATCCCATAGGATTTTAACATGGATCGGATAACACTAAAAATTGGATAACACCAAGACTTGTGGAACCAAGTCTTAGTGTTATCCGAGGTATTTCTGTACAGTATTTGTTTTCTGAAATGTCTGAACCACAGACTAATATGGCTACTATGTCAAAAAATTCTTATTCCAAATGTTTAGTTTTGGAATCTGATATTGCACTCTTTATACTTGACCAGTTTTTAACATTTTAATCGTTATTTTGCCCTGTGTGGTCTTGTCTTTAAAGGAGGCGGAGCTGAGGAAATAAATACCTCACAGGAGACATAAGTAAATACGTAAGGCAAACCTTGACATTAGATCTCCGCCCCTTGCAGTGCTTGATGATGTATGTATTGATTATCAGCTGCCACACAATTAAAATCAAATATTAGCCTGTCACTTTCTCCTCCAACCTAAAGCAAATATTCATGACCACCCAGCCCAGAGCTGATTTTTATTCTCTCGCTCCCTCGCTGAATTATTTAGTGCTTGCGATGAATAATGCAACTCAATCTTAAACCTGATAACTATTCCTTGTATATGTGGGACATCTCTCATCATCAGAGTCATTCATTAGCATGCTGTCTAAATCGTTCTCGCCCAGCCTACCACATTATTTCCTTTTGTCAGGCTACGAGAAGAGGGAGAAGATGTATGAGACGGAAAAACATTTTCTCCCTTCTTGCTACACAGTTCCCCTCCTCTCTGAGCATCTCCCCAAAGACAAGGGAAGGAAACTGTTTGCCTGCCATGCCAGAAAAGCATCAAATAAGGTCCTTTCTTACACTGTTTCCTTCAGAGAGAACACACTGAGCTCAGGGAAGCTCATTTTAACACTACAATTACACCACCCCACCCACCACAAAAAAAGGTCCCAAGCCATTGATGCTCTTGGAAATTTTATTTTCATGCCTTAAACCCATGATTACTAATGTGGGGAACACTCCCCATACGGGGGCAATTTGATGGGGGGGGGGATTCGAGAATGAGTTATTAGCAGTGAATGACCTTTTAGGCTTCCTCCACGTAAATAGGACTTCACTTTTTGAATAATAAGAATTGTATGTCACGGGAGGGGGGCATCAGGGTTTTAGAGATGCATAGGTGGGGAATGCCCCCCCTCCCAAAGGCTAGGAACCACTGCTTTAAACATGGCTGATTTATACAACTTTCTTATGGGGTTTAGGAGAAAACTTAGATGGCATTATGCCCCAGGTACTCCACCTTGTAAACTAGAAAATCAGCTAATACATTTTATGAAAGGAATGGATCAAGAAGCAGTACTGTGGTACTGTATTTTTGAGCCACAATCAGGCATACCCTTATAACGGCAGCCTTGTCTTGCCAGCTAATCTTTTTCACACTAGGTCTGGTGAAAGGAACTGCAGAATGAACTCACCAAACGGTGGCTTCATTTTGGCAGTTTCACATCTGGCCTAGACATAGAAGAAGAAGAAGAAGAAGAAGAAGAAGAAGAAGAAGAAGAAGAAGAAGAAGAAGAAGAAGAAGAAGAAGAAGAAGAAGAAGAAGAAGAAGAAGAAGAAGAAGAAGAAGAAGAAGAAGAAGAAGAAGAAGGAAATTTTTTAGAAGGAAATTTTTTATTGAGAAGAAGAAGAAGAAGAAGAAGAAGAAGAAGAAGAAGAAGAAGAAGAAGAAGAAGAAGAAGAAGAAGAAGAAGAAGAAGAAGAAGAAGAAGAAGAAGAAGAAGAAGAAGAAGAGCAGTAGTATTAGTAGTGGGGTGTGTAGATTTCCTTAAAGGTTTTCCACTTGATTTCCTACATTTCTAAACAGTTGTCCACTTCATTGTGCTTGTCAGATGATGTCTTTGGATGAGAAGGGATGGTTCGATTCCTACTTTTTAAACTAAAAGCATGTTGAATGATAGTGACTTCAGTGTATATTTAGCATTGCTTCTCAAAGAACTATTTAAAAACAGCAACACACATCATCTGGAGAGGCCAGAGCAAAGTTTGAAGTGACCCTTTCCAGCTCCAGGGTCCTCCTGATTCTGTGAAGGTCATTGTGGAGACTCCCCCGTGTAACCTGCCACAACTGGGGGGTGGGGGTGGGGGTTGTTCCTGACATAAATATTTCCAGACCGGGGTTGTCACAGCAAAGGAATGCAGGCAGCAATATTGCTGTAATTGTGCGAAATCTTCCCAGGGGCAGAGAGCTGTTTGAATAGCTGCCGTTCCCATAAAGCTTCAAATCTCAGGCAAGGATCCCTTTCTCTCTCAATCACTTCCATTTATGCTTCTGGATGGAGAACTTTAACGGAGATTTATGCAAGACTCCAGGCATTGGCTATGATTAAGTTGGGCAGCGTCTTGGGGTTGTGTTCAATTGAGTATGAAATGGAGGGAAAGAAGGAATAAGCAAAACCCTAAATTCTTATCCTCTCCATCAGTTGAGGCAACCATTCTATTCATTCATCCTGTTTTACTGTTCTGGGGATGGAGACGTTTGAGGAGGGTGGTTTCCCCCTTGCAAGTGCTTAGAGAACACTTTACACAAAATTCTCCACAAGTTCTTCCTTCTTTCTCGGTTCCCCCAAACATAAAGTTTTATAAAAACTAGCCAGTGGAGAGAGGTCTGGAGTGTTGACCTTACAGCAGGCAATCCTCTCATGCTATGCATTGGTTTTGAACACTAACATGGAGATGGAAAGGGCCAGCATTCAACAAACACAGTCATTGCCTGTTTGCAATCTGAACATCCAGTCAGCAGGCCAAATGTTTCTTCCCTCCAAAAATAACTATTTCCCACTTTGTATTTGTGCATAGGTGGTGTTGTAGTCCATTTGTCTGTCTACTACAGGCATCCTCAACCTACGGCCCATGGGCCGAACCCGGCCCCCGACGCATTGGGTATCAGTTTTAACTGACGTTGTGAGCCACCCTCGGTCACTTAGGTAAAAAAGGAGGTTATATCAATCCAACAAACAAACAAAAAAATTCATCTGGTCCCCAACGCCCTTGCCGATCCTGGAAATGGAATTAAAACGCATTATGTTCATGCGCGGCACGCATTTTACTTCCACTTCCAGGTGGGAGGAACCACATGACTAGCCTGAACAGCAGCCCAGGAGGCGTGGTCAGGCCTGCGACCCGAAAACCTTGTCTACTCTATCTGATTGGTTCAATTCAGCCTAGTTCGGTCTGATTTAAAATACAAAGAGTCTTCAACTGAATTAAATTCAACTGAATTCAATTGAATTAAATTCAACTGAATTAAATTTCAACTGCTAGTCTAGACTCCTTGTTCTTTGTATCCCTCTTTGTACCCCTCTTGTTCTTTCCCTCTTACAACTGTCATTTGCTTCTTGGAGGGGTACCGGTCACTGAAGGTGGACTATGTGATGGGTGTGTGTGTGAATAAGAGCAGGAGCCTTAGCTTAGACCCCTTCATCTTTACAGCTATACATGCCCGTCACCAGATCTTTGAGGGCCACACTTGTGGTAGGTGTGATTCCCGCAGGAGACATTCCTTGGGGTGTTGGATGCTTCAAGGCTGTTGTTTGTGAAAGGCTGGACATTTCAAAGGAAATTTCACACTAGCCCAGGAGTTCCTGACTCAAGGCCCATGGGCTGGATCCGGCCCATGGTGCCATTTTATGCCCCAAGGGCATTTGAGAAACAAAATGGCAGCTCCCTTGAAGCTGTTGGGATGAAATGGCCACCCCCATCGTGCAGGCAGGGCAAAATGTCTTAATCTCAATGAATGCCACAAGACAGATGGTGCTGCCACTTAAGAGGGGGGGGCGGCGTGATTTAGGTTTTACCATTATACAGGAGGGGGGGGGGATCCTGCCTAAAGCTGCTGTTTTCCATTAGAAGAAGGCCAGGTCAGGCCGGGTTAGAGCCGAGTAAATGAAGCAGGAAACAAAGAACTACTTTACTGAAGAAAGAAGGCCTACCTATACACATAGGTATCTACTTGCAACTTCTTGCTTCTGAACTGCTAAGTTGGCAGGAGTTGGGACAGAGACGGGAACTCACTCCTGACCTGCCAGCCACCACAGTCAATTACGTGGCCTTTTTCAAAGACCCCAAACTTTCCAAAAGCTACACAGGCATCTGGCTCTGATCGCAGGAGGCACAGCGAGGAATCAAACTCCCAGCCGCTGGTTCTGCAGTCAAACTAAACCACTGAGCTATCCAGCCAGCACTGAAATGGTCCCCCTTTCTATCTTTGTTGTTCTCTTTCCTTCACCCCCTGAGGCAAAAATCCTGCTTCCAGAGGGAGGGGCAATTTCATATTATTATTATTTTTGTGGGGGGGGGGGAGTAAGCAAAGCCAAGAAAAGACTGCCTATTCTACATGCAGCAATGAAGACGTTCCAGCTCTTTGATTTTTACAGATCATTTTTCAGCATGGTGAACATCACCATAAAAAGGTTTTATATCCTCCTGGCTGGAATTAAGCAGGGATTCATAAAAGTGTCATTAAATGAGCCCACAGGACTCAATGCAATCTCAAAGAAGCCCAGATGACCTTTCAGGTAGCTCGGCTTTTATGGGGGTGTTATAAAATACAGTATATATATTTGCTGGCAGCGTTGTAGTGAGAAAGCATTCCTCCCATTTCTACATTTCACTGAAAAGATTCAGAAAGGTTTAGCCTTGCGCACATCTTCCTTGAAGTAAATGTGCAATCAGACGGCAAGAAATGTCCACATCTGATAACGCCAGAAAGGATTGGTTTGCTGAGAACCCTCTCCCTTAAAGTAACCCTCCTAGCTGTCGGAGAATTAGTCCAACACAGACACCCAAAATAGTAGCCCTAATGCTGGACCATAGCAAGGTAAGGGAATAACGAAAACCAGGTTGTCCAGCTGTGGTAATAGAGTAAAGTCCAGGGTTGGCCAACTTTGGTGTCCCAGGTGTTCTTGGACTTCAATTCCCAGAAACCCTAATCAGCAGGTGTGCTCACTTAGGCTTCTGTTAACTGAAGTCCAAGAACACCTGGGGCACCAAAGTTGGCCACCCCGGAGTAGACCATACAGCCAGTGGCTCCATGGCGATCGTCAGGCAGAGGTTAACTAACCTAACCACCCTGAGGACTAATGGCCTTGGATACAGGGGAAGGGTGATGGTCCCCAAGTGGATTAAATCCCATTTGAATTCATCTGGATGGAAGGGTTCAGTCCTCATCTGTGTTTATAGAGCCAGCGCTGTCTGCGTCTGGTTGAAATGCACAGATGCGACATTATAAATGTTTTTAAAATATGTTAAACAGAACTGGAATCCTTCTCACAAGAGTAAAGAAGACTGTGACTCAATGACTGGTATGCTATTTTTGAATCTGCACTTCTGGTAGCTGCTGAGTGTAAATAGACGACATTAAGGTCCTTGATCATCATCCTTCTGGTTCTTGAAACTATCTGGCCGGACACCCCCTACAGTTATGGAGCAGACCGTACAGCCAGCAACTCAATGCCTAGTGTCAGGCAGTGGTTAACTAACCTGACTCCCTAAAGGGTCCAGCGGCTATGGGCGGATGAGCCCCTTTAGGTGGGATGATGGTCCCCCTCACTGGAAACCATCTTATTGGGTCCAACAGCAAAATGAACGGAGGAGGAACTCTGGTTCCCAATGGTCATGGAGATCGAAGAGGCCATGCCAGATGAACTGGCTGTGAAGGCACATCTTGATAATATCCTCAAGGCTGTGGCAGTCCTTTGCAGTCCCGGTGTCAAATCCTGCACATCTCATTTCATATGTACCACAGGAGATGGCTCCATGATCATAGTGAGTGGGTCACTTCTTGGCAAGCTGGGATCCACCTTAAACAGATTCACACCAGTGGCATTTTTCCTGCTTCAGGAAAAAGGGAATTCTCGGATGCAAGTTGCAGTTGACAATGACGACGGTTCTTGAAATCAGATTTGGACTGGGCAGCCTTTTAAAAAAAGAAGCCTGTTTTGTCTCTCAAGGCGAACAGGACTTTTGATTGCAAAGGGATCATAGGTACAATGGGTTTCCTGAGGTAAATTCACTCTACTCTGTATATGAAGTTTCCACATTTTTCTTCTTGCCTTATGCCATGTTATAACACTGCCACATTTTCAAGCCATTTAGAGTGCAGTAACCTCTCTTTGAATTGTTCTGCCTTTGGGCCTTTTATTCATTCTCTCACTTACAACTGCCATATAAATCTTGCTCCTTTACGACATGGCCCACAAGGTAGCGATAAAAATATGCACTCAAGAAAATTATGGCAGTTATTTTTGACTACCAAATTAATTTATTTGCACACTATTCTTTTCTAGCTGAGGGCAATTTTAAACAACTTTCAATTGTCAAACTCACAATCGTTTCCTTGCCTGCTCCATGTATTTTCCCTCATTTTATTTTATTTAAGCATCAAAAGGAGCTTAGATGCTGGCATATTCTCCTGGGTACCTGACTAGCAGCAGGGAAGGAGGATATGGAATAAGAGATAAACTCACTCAGTAAGAACCACAGACTTCACTTTGAAAGACTCAAACGATGTTTTTAATGACAGAACCTTTTGAAGTCACTAATTTAGAGGGTGACCCTTTGGTAGAAGCAACCTGACAGCACATAACAACAATATCTGGCGGAAGCAGATATTACGGCAAGGAGCCCAATTTCCACAGTTTTTCACTGGAATACTATAAACTTCGCCTTAGAGTTTTTGATGCATGCTTTTTAAAAAAATTAATATTCTATCATGCTATACTGAATAAAGCAGTACGGGCTGCAGTGGCTCAGTGGTTAAGAAGCTCACATTGTTAGCTGGAAGGCTGGCAAGTCGACAGTTTGAGACCCGACGACTGCATGATGGATTGAGTGTCCGTCTCTGTCCCAGCTCTTGGGGACATGAAAGGAGCCTCATTTGGGCGTACCTTGAGCAGAGTTTTTCCCATAAAAATCCTTTCAACCCGGAATAATTTCTGACACAAAATTATTATTATTAATAAAGCACTTATTGAACAAGACTAAACAGAAGAGATCAAAAAGGTGAGGAATTAAATGATAAACCGAGGATGGAAAGAAAGGAAGGGTTCATTGCTCATCTCTGTTTCAAAGCCAAAGAGTCAGCGCTGTCTGCTTCTGCAGATGTTTCCATGGTCATGTGGCAGGCATGACTAGACACTGGAGCGGACAGATCTCTGTTTACTTGGGAATCGAACTGCTGGCCTCAGGTCTTCCAGTCAGGGTCTTAGCCGCTTGCCCCACTGCAGTACTGGCAGAGATGAATGGGCTGCTGCAGACTTTGTGATCACTGAAGAGTAGCAAAAATTCTAGAAACTGGCAATAGGAAACATATTGTTTATTAATTCAAGAAATAGAATTTTGGACAATGGTTCCCAACGAGGGGCCCACACCCCACAGGTGGACATCCAGTTCCCCCAAGCCTAAGTCAGTCCATGGGCTGATCAGTGCTCTGGGGAATTGACTTCAGCTTCTGGGAACTGAAGTTCAAAAACCAAAGGTTGGGGAACGCTGACTTAGACCCAGTTATGAAAGTCCATCAACTCCCCTTTCATGCATGCATGGTTGGTTGTGTCTAACAAAGATGGGGGAGCAAACAGAAGTAGGAAGTGACCCAAAGAAATGAGAGGAGTTTAAGAGCACCCATCTACATGTAGATCTTGGAAAGAAAAAAGTGTGGGGATATATAGCTAGAATGATGTACCAGAGGTTGATCTTAGAAGCAGCAGCTGCTTGCTATGCTTTGCTATCCCATCACATAAAAATAAACAAAAGTGTTTTGCCATAAGAAAACTCATATATAAGGAGGAAAGACCACCCTCTTCTGAACATACCGTATATACTTGAGTATAATCCGACCCGAATATAAGATGAGGTACCTAATTTTGACCTGAAAGCCCAGGGAAATAGATTGACTCGAGTATAAGCCGAGGATGGGAAATGCAGCAGCTGCTAGTGAGTTTCTATAATCAAAATACATGACGATATGGTAAAATTAATTAATTTTTTGGCACATCTCAATCCAATGCAGTCTTGGGACCGTCGTGGTCATTGACCCAAGTATAAGCCATTTCCCCTTTTGGGAGCTCATTTTTTTGGGACTAAAAAACTAGGCTTATACATGAGTATATACAGTATTTTTTTTCTGCCTGGAGGGAATCTGAGTCTTCAAAGAGAGATTTGCTTCAACTGCAGCCTCAAATTGTACAGAAAAGGAAGCTTGTGGAGAGTCGATTCTGCCAAATGGCCCCCATGTTTGCCATGAGCACAGATACTGAAGCACATCGAGAGCCCTCAAAACATACCTCTGGTCTGCTCCCACAATACTTTAGTCAAACACCAGCACATTTCCCTGTCTAGAAGTTTAGGAGTCAATTATCCTTCTGCTCTAAGGCTCTTTATGCCTCTACGTTAATCATCACTGCTTTCTTGGAGGATTGAATTGCTTCAAGATTGCGTGAAGAAGAAGAAGAAAACTAGCAGCCCTTGAGTCATCTTTTCACATTCGAAGAATCTGCGATTGCTTACACATCTCCACAGCATGACTGAAATATCATCTTAGGGATGGCCTTTCGGCTGCAGGCAGTCAATGACCATTTCAGTCGTTGGCTCCCTTCATCACAACCAAAGATTGCAACAAACAGAGGCCACTGGACAGATGGGGATGTTGTGAGATTAAAGCAGTTAAAACTTAAGGCCAAGCTTTTCAGGGAAGGAAATTGCATGATCAGAGTCCACACAGCTGGGATGGAACACTTGTTACTGTTAGCCATAAATATTTATACATTTCCAGTCATGCGCCTGGTGCTTTCAAGAACCATGAGCAGATCTCTTCCCCTGAATTTATCAGTGATATTTAGAATTTGAGGCTCTGTATACAGCAGATGGAATGGAATGGGTTTGGACAGACTAGGGCAGGGGTGCCCAAACTTTTTGGGCCGTGGGAAGGGTGGCGCTGGCTGGCTGAACTGGCGTCAGGGGCCAGATCTGGCCCAAAGGCTGTAGTTTGGCCACCCCTGGACTAGAGGATGCAGACGGGCAATGGATTCACCACTGAAAGAAGATGCTACCTGTCGTTATGTGTACAAGGGACTCCGGATCAGTAAGGAGCAAAGGTGTTTAGGAAAAGAAATTCACAGTGGAGACTCCTCTCCGCCCACCTCTGTTATGTCCAAACATGCTAGTTGTGATCTGATTTCAGTTTCGGGACTCAGTTTATGTAGAAATTGCTACATCTGGCTCGGTGTTTGGGTTTTCATGCCGCTTCTACCCCATTGCAGTGGCTCAAGTCACTAAAACACTGACTGGGAGGCGAAAGGTCAGCAGTTCGATTCCCGAGTACTGCAGGACGGAATGAGCTCCCGTCTCTGTCCCAGCTCCTGCCAACCTAGCAGTTCGAAAGCAAGAAATTGCAAGTAGATAAATAGGGACTTAGGTGGGAAGGTAACAGCGTTCCATGCGCTCCGGTGTCTAGTCATGCCTGCCACATGACCATGGAAACGTCTGCAGAAGCAGACAGCGCTGGCTCTTTGGCTTAGAAACAGAGATGAGCACTGACCCCTAGAGTCGGATACGACTGGCTTTCGAGCAAGGGAAACCTTTACCTTTACTACCCCATTGTCTTAATATTCCACCCATTCTACATCAAACATGGATTCGGAACAAAAGCACAGTAGAAAAACACAAGTCCAGAACCAGATCTGGTTTATTCTAGCTTTATTTTAAAATTTTTGTATGTATATCCACAGACTAAAAAGCTAAACAAAACAGTCTACCCCCAAAAAATGTAGAAGCCCCCTCCCCCCCCAATGAACCCTTAAAAAAAACAAATACAGAACTAACAATCATCTCAGTGGGATTTCAAAGAGCAAGAAGGGGAAGTTTGAAAAGGAAAGTTAGAAAAGTGCTTCGTAATTGTTCCTAAAGAGGACCAAAAATAGCAAAAGGTTTTACTCGCTTTCTTACTTTTTAATAAAAGAATGGAAAGAAAGAGGCAGCTTTGGAGTTTGGGAGACCATCAAGCAAGCCTGATGGAATATTCTCTTGCCTTTACAAGGATTGCTTCCCAGGGTTTAGTAGGTATGGTGCGGGTGATGGCTACAAATTCTAAAATATTTCCCCCATGGCGAGATTTCTCTAGTGAAAATGCACAAGAAGCAACTTTATGCACTTGTAGATTTTTCTGATGCGTCTTTCTCAAATCTATGTTTGTGGTACATCTCTTCCAAGGTTGGTATGTGCTATATAGCATCATTGAATACTCTTATTACACAAGCACACAGAACAAGCAGAGACTTCATGTACATGGAAAGCTAGGCTTCCTGGCTTAGCGTTGTACCCGATGCAGTGGTACCCTGCATAACGAAGGCTTTGCATAACGGGAAATCTGTAGAACGAAGCGTTTGTTAGGCAATCGCGATACCCTGCATAATGAAAAATATTTTCGTTATACCGGGTTTTCATTAAGCCCTGCTTAATGTAAACTCCATATAACAAATGTTTTCTTTTTGTTATGCAGGGTATCACCAATTTGATCTGCATAATGAAAAAACTGTATAACGAAGAGCTCCATGGAACGGAGCTTTTTAGTTATGCGGGTACTACTGTATATAGCTTTTATAAGCAGGGATTTGGGAAGTATTCAGCCAGGCGATTTCCCTGTTGCAAACTGAAGCAACAGACTCCACTTAATCGGCACACCAAGCATAGTTTTGCATCATATTATCTGGATAGCCCACATTATTCCTACTTGCATCACATGATTTACAATCTACAGTGCCATCTCTGACCCATGCTTTGAACCGGCAGTTAAGTGCCAGTGATCATGCATGGTCTAGACCAGGGTCAGAAAACTTTGCTCTCCGGGTGTTCTTGGACTTCAATTCCCAGAAGTCCAAGTCAGTACACCTGCTGATCAGGGCTTCTGGGAATTGAAGTCAAAGAACATCTGGAGAGGCAAGTTTGCTGACCCTTGGTCTAGACATTTTCCACAACATCAATTTCTTGCTTTTGACCAGAACTTTCTCCCTTCCTTTACTCAAAAATAGCCTCTTTCTGGGAAACTTTAATTTTTAGCCTTTCCAACTCCACTGTCTGATACTCCTGTGAAGGATCTGTGCAGACCTGACAGCAACACCAAACTTGACGAAGGTTTTCACACCAAAATGTGCACTCTTCCCCATAGACATACACCACACTTTTCTGCTTTCCCCATCAGCTCAGAGTTACCCCTTCCCAGATGTGAAATCGGCTCTCTGCTTTACAGAAATCCAAAGGTCTGTTCTGTTCTGTGATGCATAAGAGGGGTAGGTCATTTAGCAAGCCTATTGCGTTTGGGGGGAGTTTCTTAGTGAGAACCCTTTGTCACAGCTTCCGTTTGGGGCCTATTTGTACCAAACAGTGGGTGCTGCTTGTTGACTGTTGTTCATGTGAAAAACATGACAGAAATCCGGAGGAAATTCAGCTGTAATTGTGATGCTTCCCCAGTGTATCCAGGAATAAATAAATGTGCAAAAGTGAAGCTGCCAGCACATTTAGACAGAGGTAGGAAAAATCATTTCCAAGGCCAATAAAATAATATTAAACCATAGGCTTCTGGATCGCAACAATAGCTAGCAAAACCTCTCCAGCCCTTGCCCAGTTGTTTATTCCCAGGATCCCATATTTAGTGATCGGTTCCCCTTCAAGACAGAGGTTTTGTTTAGATAAAAAAAACTCTTTTCCTCCAAGTTTGATTCATTTTAAATGGTATCTATACTAAGTGGCTACGACACTGACTGGAAGGTGGCAGGTCAGTGTTCAATACCCGAGTACTGCAGGATAGAATGAGCTCCTGTCTTTGTCCCAACTCCTGCCCAACCTAGCAGTTTGAAAGGAAGAAATTGCAAGTAGATAAACAGGGACCATTTGGATGGGAAGGTAAACAGCGTTCTGTGCACTCCAGTGTCTAGCCCTGCCTGCCACATGACCACGGAAATGTCTTCAGAAGAAGACAGCACTGGCTCTTGGGCTTTGAAACAGAGATGAGCACTGAACTCTAGGGTCAGATACAACTGGCTTTTCAGCAAGGGTGACCTTTATCTTTATGCTAACTGGCTTTGAATCTTGTACAGCTGGAACCTGTAACTGGAATACATGGCATAACATTTTTCTTTTGGGCTATCCTAAACAACATCTAATGATACCCCATGGTAGAATTATGAAAAGTTTAAAGTTTTATAGGACACAATACTTCCTAACCTTTTGGATAGTTTTTGGATCGCAGTTCCCAGAATCCCCTAATAAGTCGCCCGCCTGGTTTATAGATCTTGGGCGCTGTGGATTAACAAAGTGTATGTCAACAGTGTATGCGTGAAGTGTGTATGTGATCAACAGCAGCCCAGGTGCCATTCTCTTACTATACACAAATTAACAGTATGGGCATCTGTGTGTCTACTCAGAAGGGAGCCTCATTCAGTTACTCCCAGATCAAAAAGGTACACAATTGCACGTAAACTATTGTATTCCAAAGGGTTAGATTTGTAGAAATCTAGTGTCCTAAAGCAAACAAATGAACAACCAACCACCCACCCAACCACCCACAATACACCTGTTTTAAAACTGTATGTCCCAGTCCAAATGCTAATTCCAACAGCAGTATCATTCCCTGAACATTTTCTGAATGGTAAATCAAGGCTTGTTGGAATCCCATTAATTCAACTGGTGTTGGGACTAGTAATTGGATTTAGGCCTTAATAATATAGTTATCTTGCACTTCTGCTTCCTGAATCCTTTTATTACCGACTTAAGATGCAAGTAATTGCAGTCTTTTCTAAATCTTGCATGGTGGCTTTAAGAATACCTTCCACCGCTCCTTAGAAAAACAGTCGTTAGCATAAAAGGAAAGCAGAAAATAAATCAGATCATACTAAGGTTTGTTGTTGTTCAGTCTCACAGTCGATTCTGACCCTTCGCAACCCCATGCACCGTCCCACGCCAGGCACCCCTATCCTCCGCCACCCTCCTCAACCCGCTCATATTTCTGTGTTTCAAATGCTTCTTATTCACGTCCTTCAGTTAGACAAGGGCCAATGGCCCTCATCCCTCCTTCTAAAACGAACGCCAGCTTTGCAAAAACTCCAGCATTGGCTACATGTCCAAAGCCAAGAAGACAATTTCTGGGGGGTGGAGGTCAAAGTAGTCCCCCCACTACCATCATTTCTCCCTGAGGTATCATTTGTGCAAATCTGGATGCTGATTTACAACGTAAAAGAATAGTCTTCACTCAGAGGTGAGCGAATAAAACCCTTATTAGGGTTACGGTGATAGAAAGAATAAGGAAAATAGCAAAAGCGTTCATATGTTCATTTTGCAGGTTCAAATGCACTTCAGATCTATTGTTTGGGACTCTGCATGACAGTCCTTTAAAGGCAGGACAGAAGCATCAACCTGAACAGTTGCAGCTGATGAGGTTGAGAGATGAAGGTCTTGCTTGTGAATATTTATGGACTACATGGTCAACAGCCAAGTGTGAACTGGGGACTTCAGAGCAAATTATCTCAACATGAATACAACTGGAAATCTTTGTTAGTTACCTTTTTTACCCTCCCCCTCACTACATCATGAGAGCATTGCACGCAGATGCATTTGAACACCCTACTAAATTGAGCGAGGTCACAATGGGTGTTGCCTACATACAACAGTTTTCAAAAATGGAGGTATTTTGAGTTGTAGCACCACAACTACATCAGAATAACTGGTTTTGGGGTACGCCACATTGGCGCATACCCAAATATTTGACTCTAGACTGGAAGGGGGAGAGAAGCCCCACTTAACTAAGACGTAGCAGAAAACATGCTTTGAAAGTCTGCAAGGAACTAAGTAAACCCTTTTTTTCAGGTTCTTTCTGACTGTTTAACTATGTGATTTTCAAAAGCTTAAAGAAATTCCCGAACAGAGGAAAATCTAATAATCTAAAGTAAGGGTTCCCAAACTTTTCGCACTGTGGGCGGACCATGCCCTCAGTCACATGGTTCCTCCCACTGTAAACGCTGCCATAAAATTCATCCATGGCTGTCTTAAACACATTTATGACAACCGTGGGGGCATTTACCGCAGCATTTACGGCAGGCATGGGTGCATTTAAGCATGCGCAGGCACGTTTTATGGCTGCTGTAAATGCATCTGCTTCCGCTAGCAGCAAGGGTGGCGGTGAGCCACATGAAATGATGTTGTGGGTTGGGTCCAGCTCGCGGGCTGTAGGTTGGCTACCCCTGCTCTAAAACAATGAATAATACTAATAATTAATAATAATAATTCACATGGAGGTTCACATCCATCATTTGTTGTTTCATGCTAATGGGAGATCCAGATTGGATTAAACCATTAGGTAAGAAGAAAGAAAGAAGAAAATAAATTCTACAGGATAGGCTACTGCAATTTCACTAATAAAATAGCACAACATTTCCCCCTTTTAATCAAAGGAAGCAGTGACAAATATTTGTTTACAATATCACAATAACATGGTATTAAATTAATAGCAGGTTCATACAGGCCTGGGGATTTGGAGCCGAAGCTATCCTAAAAATTATGTCTCTTGCTTTGGCAATTGTCCTTCACTTCAATCTGAAACTTTACACATTACATACAAAGAGAGACACTGTTAAAAACAAATCATTACCAGATGAGGTCGCCCTGACAAAGACGCGTCTTACTGACGCCATAATTCAATGCTCAATTAAAATAAATGTGCACCGTCCATTCCCCCACCCCCACCCCAGTGTTTGTTTCTTGGCTATACAATGTAAACTAAGCAAATGAACAGATTGCAAGGTGGCTAGATTCCAAAAGGTGTAATCAAAATACCTTTCACCTCTAGAAAGAAATCTAAGTTACTATTTTGAAATCTTGAGTCTTTCTCAGATGACGGTTGCTGATATATCCTTCCACCCACCCATCCCCAGCTACTGGATGTTAAAGAAAACTTTGGCCCCAACTAAGGGTAATGCAGGTGATGAAGAAGGCAGTGCTGTGGCGTGAAACCCTTCAGTGGACATGATCCTGTTCTAAGAAACCTCACGTATGATTATTCTGGGAGATGGCCGAAGGATTACTGTTATTTTACTACAATGCCCTTGCTTTTATCCAAATTTTATCTGCCAAATGCTTTACCTTTGCATCTGTAAATCAAGCGTCAAGAATTTGAACACAAAGAACCGCAATCTGGGCCAGACACTTGAGTCTACACATGAGTAGACTTGAGACGTTCATTTATTTAGTTCAGGATGCCAAGATGCACCAGCCAGAGCCTAGCACAAAGGACATACACTCCGAATGGAAGACCATTAAGCCAACGAATCAGTTCCAAGTGCCAGAATGGAACAGCGACCACAGATCTTCTGCAAAACGTCCTTCGCTACAGAAGTTTTTACCATCAGGGGTTTCTTCATTTTAGCAATATATCGCTGGGCAAGAGAGAGATCACTCTATTGCAGGGGTGCCCAAACTACGGCTCACAGGCTGGATCCGTCCCCCAAAGCCATTTCACCCGGCCCCTGATGCCCTCGCCGCTCCCAGGAACAAAACGCACATGCACAGGTACATTATGCACCCACACATGCACAGAACGCTGTTGTAAATGACCCATGACTGTCATAAACACATTTATGCCAGCCACGGGTCATTTATGGCAGCATTCTGTGCATGCGTGTAACAGATCCTGTACATGCATACAGTATTTTACTTCCAGTGGTCGGACCCACAGCCCGAAAAATTTGGGCGCCCCTGCTCTACTGTCATTACACAGTACAACTGTGTGAAATCCTTGCCAGTCAACTCAAGATCTACCCACAGGGGATCCACCTTCCGTCCGATCCTATTGTGGTCGTCAAGGCTATCTGGCTCTATCGTTCTCAGTATTCCTGAGACAGAAAGGAGGTGGAGAGTAGGGGAAACACTGCACTTGTTATCATTTATAAGTATGGATAGATCCAAAGTGATATTCCCCGAAAGCACTGCGAATTAAGGATCATTAACAACTACAGTTTGCCGCTTTCTCCATTTGCCACCATAATATTTACACCAGTTTCTTGGCTGGAAGCTACAACGGTTGGCTGGGGTCACAGCTGCCTTCCTCTGCGGCCTACAGCCCCACTTCTGCCACTATTCTGGTGCAACTGCCACGGAACAAGAGATTTATACATAGATACTTTTAAACCTCCTCCATGTTGGGCAATATTTACACATTCAATGTATACAATCCATAAAACAAGCACAATAGTTGACATCTGAGAAAGGGAAGGTCGCAATGGAGATATCAATCAGATCCCCTCACGCGGGTGTTCACAACGGAGAACAAAGGAGTGTTAAAATGGATTTCCTTTCTTTCTTTCTTCAAAGGCCATAAGAGTATTGTTGAAATTTATCAAAAACACAGACTAGTTTTCTTCCCTTCCCGCCCCTCTTTGATTTCTTTTGCTTCTTTTTTTTAAACCAAAAAATATTTCTATTTCATTTTAACCATCATGTATAAAAATAGCTATAGGAATTAAACATAGTATTAAAACGAAAGAAGAGAGAACATGACAATGAAGTGGTTCATACAGGCCGAGCTCCTGCCTTCACGGGAAAGGTTTGGAACACGTCTGTGAGTAGAGAAATGGAGGAGCTCAAGGAGTGAAAAGGGACCCCATGCATATCCCGGTACGGTAATTCCTTTTACTCACATCAATTGACTGGGAGGTTTTTAAGAAGGGGAAGGTTGCTTCCCCCAACCAATAATCGCAGATAATTACTTACTCCTGTTTTTCCCAGTACTGTTCGGCAACTCTGACTACTTCTACCGAGGTAGGTCACCAGAAAACAAGTTATATTCTAAAGCAGTCATGGCGAACCTTGGCGCTCCAGGTGTTCTTCAACTTCAACTGCCAGAAGCCCAAGTCTCTGTGAATCCACACAGATGGGTATGCTGCAGTCAACCCATTCGTGTGGATTCAGAGACTTGGCCTCCTGCGAAGTGAAGTCCAAGAACACCTGGAGTGCCAAGGTTGGCCATCGTGGTTCTAAAGCTTTGAATATGAAATCGACAGGCAGCGGCACCACCACCGGTGACCTAAAGAATGAGAGAGAGAAGTTGGCTCACTAGGCAACTAGACACTCATCCAGAAGGCATTCACTGTTAGCAAACGGTTTGGCTTAGGTCCTAGTGCGCATGGCCATGTAGCTCAGTTTGGAGGCCCACGTGCTAAAATTAGCATGAAATTGAGATTAGCAAGAAGGGCCCCCACACATGACATGGAATTTTTTAAAATGATATTTCTTATTTCAAGGGAGAAATACTTCATGGTACAAAGGATGAGCTTCGTAATGTTAGAAGCTCAGAGAAGGGAAAATCCTTTCTAGATCAGCACTCCTAGAATCCCAGAGCCATTGGCCATACTGGCTATGGCGTTTGTAGTCCAAAAGAAATCTGTCCCCTATCTTTGGCAGTCAAATTTCACTCCCTGACCTCTCTAAATGACTATGAATGAGAAGGCTAGGAAGAGTGACCTTCTGACAAGACAGAGCAGACAATATTTGGCTGGATGGTATATCTACGGAGAGGTCATGGCTCAACTTAAGACAATTAACCCAAATTAGGTTCCTCCAAAAAGTAGAGTAGAATCCTCTTTTGCAGAAAGACCTAAACCCAAATGTTACTGGAGTAGACGACCTGAACCAATGTGTTGACTTGCCATGTTCTCATTAATTCAGTGGGCTACTCTAACTGGGACTAATACAGTAATACCTCGGATAACGTTTACCTCGGATAACGCTAGAATCGCATAACGTTAAGTAATCTGGGGAGGAGAATTGGATCGAATGACGTTAAGGTCCTATGGGATGGATCGGATAACAACCGCTAAAAGCCTGTGCGGTTACAATGTATCTCTATGGAGCTTTAACGTTATCCGATCCATCCCATAGGATTTTAACATGCATCGGATAACACTAAAAATCGGATAACACCAAGACTTGTGGAACCAAGTCTTAGCGTTATCCGAGGTATTACTGTACTTGGATTTAGACTAGACTCAATTCGCCTCAGGACCAGCCCACAGCATTTCCTATTAGCAACTGTCTCCAGTGTCAGGAAAACATCATTCTTTCCTTGAGATCCACCAGGCTAGATGGAGTTGGTACAAAGCTATAGTTGGCAACTTTAGGCCCAGGGCCCAAACCTGTTCCATTTTATCCCTGCAAGGTTCTGTTGGTGGCCGTACCTCTTTCCCCAGGACACTTTCTATGGGTCGTTTCCCAGGTTTTGTTTTTAAAAAAGAGCCCACCCCCATTATAATGGCTCTTCTAAGGCTTAGCTACTAGAAGACACAATTTTAAAATAATGTATGCTAGTATTCTGCTCCCATTCTTTCCCTTTGACTCCGTATACTATTGGAATTTATCTAAAATTGAATCTGGCCCTCAAGCTGAGAAATGTTCCTCTATCTTAGGATAAGGCATCTGAAGGCTGGAAGCGGATTGTGGGAATTCCACAGAGAAGGCTGATGTGCAAAGGGACATAAAAGTTCAATTTTTGGTGCCCATTCACCTACATGAGCATCAAGTAAACACCCATATTGTAAACCAGGAGTTCTCAACCTTTTAAAGCCAGGGGCCATTGGGTCAGGCTCCCTCAGACAGCTTCGGGGGCCAGATGGCCATTTTGCCCTTCTTCCACCACACGGTCACGTGAAATGGTGCCATGGGCCGAGAATCCCTGTTGCAAACCAGCTCTGGAAAGAGCTGAGCTGTTCAACAGTAACCTGTGACCAATACCAACCCATTAGAGGGGGTGGAAATCATCTTTAGGTGATCGGTGGTCTGCCTTTTCCCTACAACCTTAACCAGCTTTAAAGTTTTAAAAAGACAAACATGATATAGAGGGGGAGAAAAGTTTTCTTGAGACAGTAAAACCCTATACAAGTTAACTAGCAACTTGCCTAAAAGTAAAGCTTATAACACTAAGGAGAAACATCACAGATGACTGCTAACAGACATGAATCCACATCACTTTTTGCCTTTACTCTTCTGGAAATGAGCAGAAACAAAGAAGTGATAGGTGAGGTCTGACCACATGACACACGCGGCTCTTCTTTAGAAAACATTTTTTGAGGTAGAACATTGCTTTCAAGGTTTTGGAAGTGCTTTACATTAGAACGACAATGACGATAAAGGAATACTTAAAAACAACAACAACTAATAACCAACCATGGTAGACATAGAGTGTGACCTCTGAGGTAGTACCAAGATATGTACTGACCAAGTGCTACACTACTTGCTTGGAATACAAGAGGAAGACACAAAATCTTTGCTTCTTCCCAGAAGACATTCAATTCCGGCTGAGGTAGGTTCTGTATTCACAAGGGATATTAATCCAAGTTTTTTTTCCCTCCTTTATTTTCTTTCTTTCAGTAGCCTTCTTCCAGGCTCTTTCCCTCTTCTTCTTTTGACACACTCACTCTGCCTTTAAAACAGTTCGTTGGCAAGAAAACATCCTGAGAATTATGTAGAGCCCAAATGCACTTGACAAAAATGTCAAAATATCCACGGAAATGTTTGGCTAAGCAAGCGCCTGCCTTTCTATCTATTTCCCCCCTCTTTCCTTTCCTTTGAACCGAGTTGGATGGGTCCATCGTAACCACACATCTAAAGTGGATCTACCGAATAATCAGCCTAAAGCTGGCAATATGGGTTCAAGAATGACGGCAACTGGTCCCCGCTGTGTTTGGTATGGACAGGTTACCGGCAAGGGAAGCAAAGAGGTCTTCGGAAGCTGCCAGTCCAGACGCTTTAGAGCAAACCACTGAGATCCCAGACGGAAGGAATGTAATAAGAAACCTGAGGCAGCTCAGAAAGACAAACTCGGTGTCGTTTCCACAAAGCTCTCTACGTGTGTCCGTGCACGCACGCGAAAAGAAACAGACTGTTAATATCTTAAATTGACCTGAGATTGATGAGTCCTTTTAAAGACGTCATCAGAAATGGGGAAAAAATACATTGGCTGGCAGAAAGTCTTGGCAATTATCCTTCATTGGTTGGAGTTGGGTTCAAAGCTGGTACTTCTTGGCGGATGTTGACCAGAGGCCTGCTGTGAGTGCCCAAGGAGAGGTTTTGGAAGGAGGTGTCACTTTCCTCTTCAATGACGCTGAGCTCATCCAGCGGAAGTGTGGAGATCCGTGTTGCATCGTGTGAGGTAGGAGGCATAGGATCCAGCTGAGAAATGGAAGGAGACAGATTACAACTTACATCCAAGTTACAGTGCTCTTACAAAAGAGATTCTGTCAGTCCTTACACTAGTGATGTGATCATCTCTCCCTTACTACCTTCTATGCCTGGAAATCTTCTTTCTCTCCTTCCTGTTCAAAGCCCACCTCTTTCACAAAGCCACTGCCTTAACCCTTAGCCTTCACTTGGTACTAAGACTAAACCAAGGTATGCATATCTAAAGAGAGATTGTGCCCATTTCTTCACATTTATATCTCCCCTCCTTCTCAATTATTCCCCTACCACAAACAGAAGTAGACTGTCTACATCTATGACCAATTTTGAAAGACTGATCCATTTTAGCTTATTGGATTCTTAAAAAGGCAATGGATCCTTGATAGTACTACAGAAATACATAACCGTCGGATGCCCTCGCAGCCCAGAAATTACTTCTTCAAAGACAAGAACTTAAGAACGGACCTCTCCCAGGCAAGTCACATGAATCTGGCCAATTTGAGGTAGAATCTATTCTCATAATTATTACATGCAATCCCTCTGTATAATGTCAACTACTAAAATATATACAACATTTCAGTGGCTAACCATCACTCAAAGATGCACCAGGTCGGTGGGGTTGGAATTAGACACAAACCTTCTCTACACTTAGCAGTGGTCATGTCTGTTTACTGGGGCCATAGATAGGACTGGTGCATCCATAGTGAGGCTACTGTATTAAACAGAGTGCTTGGAGTGGTGGCCTCACTCCATGTTCACCACCAAACATGCCCAATGGTGGCACAGCACCAGAGAGTGCACAAAGCGCTATGGGGTGGTATATAAGTGCAATTGCTATTGTTTATTAATTAAGCAAAAGTCCTTGCTCCTTTGCCCTACGTTCTTACCAGTATTCCTTTATTTAGTGGATCCGGTGGGGAAGGAGAGGATTCCGGGAACAACCTTTCCAGCTCATTCATGTCCAGCTGTTTCCCACTCGGGTCTGGGACATCCCTATCCCTCTGAGCAGACCCATTCAGCACCAGGCCTGGAATGTTCCTCTGACTTCTTGGGACCTGTGGGGTCGAGAGTTGCTCTTGGACGTTTTTACACATCAGGAGCCTGAGGAAAGGAGGAAACAACCAAAGGAAAAGGATATCAGGCAGTGCACTTTTACTGACAACTCATGCATCAAGAAAATGTCCCATCCAGTGGTGGGCATCAGCAGGTTCGCACCGGTTTGCTAGAACCGGTAGCAGAAATTCTGACTGGCCCCGTCCGTCCAAGTTTTGAAACAGAGTAGTCCTAATTCAGGTGCAACGCAGGGTTTTCCCGCTGTCCATGCCCACCATGCCATGCCAACAGTGTGGTAGTAAAAGTTTATGGAGCCCACCACTGGTCCCATCATTAGGGATATGCCATTTGTGTTTTGCAACAAGGGCTTTGTGGGCCGGATGAATTGGCCTTGGGGGCCGGATCTGGTGGGTCATAGTTTGGGCACCCCTGACTTAGAACAAGTTACCATTTGAGATAACAGTTCCCAGTACCTCCTAGTGGCCCTGCAGGTCCCGAGGGATCTCTTTTTTATGGCCTGCCAATGTAACATCTGGCCCACCCCACCCGACGGGCCAGTGGAGAAAACCGTACCGTCCTCTATACCCAAACATGAGGAAGAGAACACAGAAGATGATGCACGTGACTCCAATGTGGATCCCAATTATTATGCCAGTTGCCGATGTCTTGTTGGTTTGTTCATCTTTCAGGCAATTGCAGGGTGGATTCAGCCCTGGGGTGAAAGAGACAGAGGTGGAGGTTTGGGAGAATGCAGGATTTCCTTCTGGCTTTGAAAGGAAACCATCGGTCATCGCACTATTTTAAAAAGTATTTGAAGCATTTTGCATTCATTCTTCAGTTTAATGAAAATGAGCATAGAGGTTCATCAAAACAAGAGGACCTGCTATGCTAGGTCTTACAATCTAAAGAAGGGAAAGAAAGAGAGATAGAAGGGAAGCTGTAAAAAATGTTTTTAAAGGCAGAGCACAATTGCCATCGGGTCATTGTCCTTAGAAGAAGAGAGGTGGAGCTCAGGACTTCAAAGGGCTCCACCTGCTCCCATCCATCCCATTTTTCTTATAAAAACTATCTTAAAAAACAAACAACATATTGTATTGTAATGTAATGTATTGTCTGTAAGCCGCCCTGAGTCGCCATGGCGAGTGGGCGGCAATATAAATTTGAACTAATAAATAAATAAATAAATGAATAAATAACAAACCAAAACAACCTCTTTGTTGACTCTAGTGCTTTTACCCACTGAGCCACTGGGAAGCTGCTGCCTTCTTACCTGTTCTCTCAAGAGTCTCTCGAAGGGACACAAAACGGATCGTTGCATTCCCATCACCGTGCTGATTGTAAGCAAGGAGCTTGACTTCATATACAACTGACGGGTCTGAAACAAAAAGGTAAGGGAAGACATGGGTTAATTATGGAAATGTCATTAAATTGTAGGGGTAAACCCATTGGTTTTCCTCTATCTACTACCAGACACTACGTCCCTAGCTTTGGAAGAAGCAGAGCTACTAGCCATGGGAGCAAGGAATAAAAGTCAAACATAGCAGCAGCAGGAGGAAGGACCCTGTTGAGTAGGTGGCTTTGAGGTTCTTCTCGACAGCATGAAGGAATGGCTACTTGGACATTTCACGTTTTGACAACTCACCGAGATGAGTAATGTTGTAAGATGTGATGTTGCTATGCAAAAGCATGGGGCCACTGAAGTGGGAAAGGTGGACTTTGCGGTAGTAGAGCTTGAACCCTTCATGTTGGCCCAGTTTGATGGAGGGCTCCCACGTTGCCTGAATGGTGGTGCTGTTCAGAACTTTGATGAAAAGAGAGGGCACCGCCGGCACTGAAACAAAGCCGCAGAAAGACAGACTCCTTAATGATAATAAACGCAGGCCTTCATGTCAATTCAGATTAATGGAGACCCTTTCCAGCTTTTCTTTTAGGTAGAACTCATATTGGTTTACCATTCCCTTCTTTTCAGGTCACCCTCCATCTATCCTACATCACTTGGAGGACCCTGGATAGGCTGAGGGTTGGAATCCCTACATGTAAGACCAACATCCTCAAGTGGGGACTGATAGCAGACAACAACATGCCATGTGTGAATGTGGAGACACAGAGTCCCAGTCTGGTGATTGCTACCAGAGACATCCACTGATGAGGACTTGGGTTGGGCAACGACAAAGCAAAGGAAGTGGCTTCATTTTGGCAGTCAAGGGTTTGATCGGGACACGAAAGAAGAAGGGAAACCTGTAAGATATCTGTAAAGTGGACAGAACTCTCAGAAGGGTGAATTATGATTTGTAGTCCCCCCCCAAAAAATCTAAAACTTCCATCACTATGGATGTAGTCTCAAAAGACAGAATGTAGGGGAAACTTCAGCACCCTGGAGAGCTCCATGCCTTTTCCATGTCTTGCCTATAGGAAATACAGCTTTTTTCCTCAGAAGACCTCAAAGTGAATACTAGGTCAGGGGTTCTCAACCTTTTTATGCTGGGACCAGATCAACCCCCCCCCCTCAGACTGTTGACAGGCTGTACTGATGAACCCCCACTGCTGCTGCTGTAGGTGGCGGCAGCAGTGGGACCACCCCAAGTCCCCACCATTCCTCTCCCCCGCCAACACTCCCCCACGCCACCAGTCTAGCCTGCAAACACTCCCCCACATGCCACCGGTCCAGTCCTCAATCACTTCCCTACACACCACCAGTCCAGTCCACAAACACAACCCCGCACCACCACGATGCCACTTCCCTGCCATAGGTGAAGGAGGAGTCCTGCCTGTCCTTGCTCAGGAAGGACGCTGCCATCTTTCCCCCCTCTCCCTGGCTTGGTGTGTCCCTAATGCCAATCCATAGGAGGGCCAAAGTTGTAAGCATTCTTACAACATCTGCCCTGCTATGTTAGGGACACGGCAAGCCAGGCAGAGGGGGGAAAGGTGGTGGCAGTGATGGGAGCGAGGAGGCGGGCCGGATGGAATGGTGCCACAGGCCATTGGTTGATCACCCCTGTACTAGGTAACAGTAAAGATTGCCCTTGCTCAAAAGCCAACCTTCCAGGCATCAAGTTCAGTGTCATAACCACTAAGCCACTGCAGCCACACCATTGATGTATACATGCACATTAAAATGTAGAGGGTTAAAATATCAATGCCAAAATGTGTACAATTGATAATTATACAAAAATGTTCTTTGGCCAATGAAAGAAAATCAGCTGGGTCCCCTTCAGCATATCAGGACTGTCAGCACAAGAGAAAGCATAAGCCTATGTGATGACATGGTTGGGGCCCTTTAGGTGAGTCACATCTTGGTGGGAGACAAATCATTTTTATTTTTAAAGCCTATGTGGGTTAACCTTTTGAACCCGACAACTTCTGCAGAATTTGCTTTTAAACATTATAGTGATGATATCATCATGACCCAGGAGTTTTAGAAGAAGCAAAGGAGACATAGGCACGGTCTTTTGACAGATCAATAGGCTACGTGGCAGATGGACTTGAGTGTCAAATAAAAGATCTTTCTACCAAATCAGGCCCATTGCTTCCTTTGTTAAATACTGCATAGCCCTCTGGCCCAGAGCATTCCCAGTCTTTGAGCAGAAGATGCTTGGAAACCAAACTGAAACCTTTTACATTTAATTTAATTTATATACTGCCCTATCCAAAGGACTCAGAGCAGTGTACACAAGTTAAAACCAATATAAAACATTTTAAAAAACATAGCAATATTACATGCAAATAAAATAAAATAAAAAGGATTTGGGGGAGGGGAGGCTACGTGGTCTTTGCACACAATATGAAGGCAAGGGTAGATGATACATGCACTAGACTAGCGGGTCAGCAAACTTGGCTCTCCAGATGTTCTTGGACGTCAATTCCCAGAAGCCCTGATCAGCAGGTGTGCTTCCTTGGGCTTCTGGGAATTGAAGTCCAAGAACACCTGGAGAGCCAAGTTTGAGGACCTCCAGTGATGACAGACCTTGGCTCACCAGGTGTTCTTGGACTTCCATTCCCAGAAGCCCTGATCAGCAGGTGTGCTGATCAGGGCTTCTGGGAATGGAAGTCCAAGAACACCTGGAGAGCCAAGTTTGAGGAACCCTGGCTTAGACTACTAAAATATCACAAGCAAAAACACCTACAGTGAAAAAGCAAACTTTTTTCACTGTCAAGCAACATGCTCTCAGAAGCCAGTAGAACAGTGCATTTTCAACTTGATTCTCCTTACCTTCTCCTAGCGTGCTCACCACCACAATTTCAGAAGCTTTGCTGGCGCCCCGGGATGTGTAAGCTTTTATGTAGAAGTTGTAGCTTGTGGAAGGTTCCAAGTCAGTCACAAGTTGCTGGAAGGTATTTTTGCTGACAGCTTCTTGGTACTCCATCTCCACAGGATCTGAAATAAAAATGATTTTATTTGTTTATTTATTTAGCAGGTGGCATTTGTACACATTGAGTCAACATATAACAAAAAAGAAATATATATATAAACTATTTAAAACTAAACATTAATTTATAAACAAACATCTAAACAATTTATATATTCGGTTGCACCAGAAGTTACCCTTAAAAAACCTTCTCTATTGCCCACATAGACTCTAAAGTAGGGATTCCCAACCCCTGGCCCATGGGCCTAATCTGGCCCATGCATATCATTAATGCGGCTGGTGGTGGCCACCTCTAGCCCCGCCCCCCACCACCGGAAGTCACAATACATCACTTACTGCAGTGGGGGCGGAAATTGTGACTTTTCCCTGGGTTTTTAGACAGGCTCTGCCACTTCCCAGGGTGGCGGGAGCCTTTTCGGAGCAAGTTTGCTCCAGTTTGGGATTTTCCCGTCGCTTCTTGGCTGCGCTTTGGCAGCTGGAGCACGACCGTGGCCAACTTCTGGTGCCGGGCAGAGCTTACATCAGCGCCTGGGATCCCAATGCAGAACCAGGAAGTCAGCCACATCCACTTTAATTAGTGTTTTGCCCCCAACATGCTAGGTCCTCATTTTATGGACCTTGGAAGGATGGAAGGCTGAGTCAACCTTGAGTCCTGGTCAGGATCAAACTCATATCCTTTTTGTTTGCAGTACATCAGTTTAACCACTGCACCACCAGAGCTCCTATCTTTTCTGTTGCAAAACAAGACATGTGCATACAGAATAAGCAGTGAAGATTGGCTGATCAATTAAAAAAGAAATGCAAGCAACCCATTTGATGTTTCTATTTTTTTTTTAAAAAAATAACACAGAATGTGGCAGCAGCTATTCGGTTGTTGTTGTTGTTGTTTTACACAATTTGTTCACTTTGCACAATGCATACAATCTATGCAATTTTCACAAAAATTGTTAAAAGTGCCAGAAAATGTCTCACAGGAGAGGAGAAAGATTATGTGACTCCTTGTTCTTACACAAGAGAACAGGGAAAATGGAGAACTCTGCACCTCCACTGCTTTTCCTACCCGTTGCCTTCCTGATGTGCAAGACGTAGCCGATGATCTCCTTGGTGTTCTGCAGCGGCTCACTCCACAGCACATGGATGGTGGTAGCTGAGACAGTTGCAGCTTTCACTTTCTGAGGTGGGCCGGGCAACCCATCAGCCCAAAGGACAGTCAACCTGGCACTGGCCTGGCTGGAGCCGGCACTGTTTTCTGCAATGCATTGGTAAATGGCCTCGTCCACCTGGCTGATGCTGTAGATTGTTAGGGTGCTAGATGGGAAGGAATGGTGGAGAGTGAGCTTTGCAATATACGCCCCCTTATAATTATTAAGATACAACAAACATTGCATGAAAAAAAAATCTTCCTTAACGTTTATTTAACATGAGTATTTGGCATGGCTAATTATATCATATATGGTGACTGGCAAGAAAAATTATTTAAAAGTACTTATTGCTTAGTGACAGAGAAAAAATAACAAAATAAACAATGTAAATATGATAAACTTAAGAAAACTATATTTAAACATCAATACACTGAATATGTATTGTGGCTTCTCTCAGTTACTTGGTAAATAAAGAGTTAATAAGCTTTTAAGTCTCAAGAAGATAAAGAAGCTTCTTATTGAATGAGATGAACAGAGGCAATTAACAATGAAAGGGAAAGCTTTCCCTTTCTCTCACTAAGACATAATAAATCTTTTAGCACTTTGAATGAACCCTAAGGTTGAATTCTTAACTTATTTTAAACAAAATGAAAGTTAGTATGGTAAGTTACCAAAAAGAAACAAGCTATAAAACAATTAGAAAATTATACTTTTAGCTAGTTCTGTTCTCAGAATATTCTCTTTCTCCTTGATAGTCATAATGTGGGCCTTCAATGTGCAGTGAAGTGTTCATGTGTCACTTCATATGTCAATCACAGATGCAGCTCAATACACCATTAAGAATACATACATCAGTTGGCCAAATCATAAGTATTACCATGCATGCACGGATATAAGACTTCAACTCACTGCATGGACATATAGCCATATAGACTGCTAATAAGCAAGGATTCAGTAAGAAGGAATGAAAGAGGTTGCCCAAATTATGCCTCCCTCCAAGACAGGACAGCTATTTAATAACCATGTTGAAGTAGAGGTGCCCACTGTTCCACTGTTCTTAACTTCTGAAAGCGCTTCGCAAATATTACTTCGATAACCTTTACAGCAACTGGGACTGAGGGGATTAGTTAACAAAAGGAGGTGGTCAAAAGAGTCACTTAAGGTTTTGATGGCTGTGCTTTGATGGTATTGTAGCCCTCATTTACCATAGATTTTAAGGAGATCGATACTGCAGTCGCATCATGAGCATAAATTACTACTTGACCATTGCAATATTCCTGATGAATATACTGCACTAGTAAATGTAAAACATGATGGTAATAGCATGTCCCATTGAGACTGAGGGAGCACAAATTCTTAGTAATTGTCCTGAAAGCCATCTGTTCCACCGTGACTGCTTTGGAGTCCTACGGGTGGCGCAGGCAACACCAACTGAGAATCACCAACCTAGGCAACTGCGTGGCTGAACATCTCATGTTTTTCAAACACTCTGCTATCTGAGCCAGATGAAGCAAATTGCTTCCTTTTGGGGGTGGAGGTGGCCACATGCTGTTCTCAGCTGATACTGTGTCAGCGGAGATCATTTCCAGTGGGTGAAAATAATTCCTGTGCCTTTGCAAAAACCAGCACCTATAACACGGGTTCACAACCTACGGCCTGTGGGCTGGATATGGCCCCTGATTTCCATCCCATCTGGCCCATGGCAACAACCCCGGAAGCATTTACGACAGCCATAAATGTGCCGGCACATGCGCAAATGCACCTGCCATCGTTTGCGGCACTGTTTACGACCGCCCCCGGTGGGACCATGCGTCCGGCCTGCTCAGCTGTCTGAGTGTGATTGAGCCAGCCCGTGGCACAAAAACCTTGAGAACCCCTGACCTGTAAGGTTTAATATCTTGTTTTTCTAGCAACAGCTGGCTTTCAAACACAAGCAGTCTGCAATCACTCTACTCTTGTGAGCTCCTATAGGTTTCCCTTGGAAAACTGGGCTCATAACAAAGAGGGTTGAAGGCCACGATCAACCATTTTCCAAACAATCACAAGGAGCCATTCAATCCATCACCTCTCAAAGGCCTCAGGGCCCCTTGAATCATATGCTACTCCATTTCTTCATTGTAAAGGACACGTAGCTTTTTAAGCTAGAATTAAGCAATGCTAGGCTTGCTCAAACCCTACAAGGAGACCCGCTCATATAAAATTGCTAAATTTACCCCCTGTCACCACATAATTGTTACTGCGTTAAAAGTGGTTTGTAAACAGGCGCTCTATAGATTCCCACCAAGACTATGAAAAAAGGGAAGCGTTTACAAAATGGGGCACTTCCATGTTTTCTCTTGGCCCTATTTCTGCCATAAACAATCAATAAGATAGGATGTGTTTTGCAGGCAAGTGAATGTTCGTGGGAAGACGATACAGAAAAATGTTACAGCATATTTTATTTCTAAAACAGAGGGGATGGCAGGGGCCATTTCTGTCCACCCCAGACCATGGAGGGCTGCATCCTCATATACCCCTCCAAAAGCATACGACCCCAAAATGGCACAGATACTCCAGATATCTCTGTGAAAGCCATCGTCCCCCCATCTCTATTTTAAGCAGAAAAAGGCAAAGGCATGGTGGAATTGTATAGGAAAAGGAAATCATAACTGCCCATCGACAGAGATTATAGTGAGTCAGACAACAAAAGAAAGTATACTTTTATGCAACACATAATTAACCCACATTAGTTAAAAAAAAAACCCAACTTTTACATTGAGTATGTTCTGGTGATTTTCTGACTCCCCCAAAAAGAGTTATTGTAAGTAGCAATAGGATTGTGATATAGACCTGATGGTGACCAACTTTCATTAGGACAGAAACAAGAAATTGGTAAAGCTAGGATTCAAGTTAGTAGAAGAGTTAAATTTATGTATTTCTAGAAGTCATTAAGAATTTAACTTCATTACTACCATTCTGACAAACAGAATATTATCTTAGTATTGGACTTCACTGAATAACAATGTGGAATATGTTTTGTCCCAATGATGGGGGAAGAGGATATCTATCTATCTATCTATCTATCTATCTATCTATCTATCTATCTATCTATCTATCTATCTATCTATCTATCTATCTATCTGTCTGTCTGTCTGTCTGTCTGTCTGTCTGTCTGTCTGTCTGTCTGTCTATCTATCTATCTATCGATCTATGCAACTCCTTGACTACAGATCCTAGAACTGGAATAGTCCATTTTAATATACTTTAGATCAATGGTTCCCAATGTGGAGCTCACGCCCTACAGGGGGACTTTAATTCCCAGAAGCCTAAGTTAGTACATTGGCTGATCCGTGCTTTGGGCAATTGACTCAGGCTTCTGGGAATTGAAGTCCAAAAACCAAAGTTTAGGAAACACTGCTTTATATCCACACTCTGTGTGCAAGAGAACATTTGCACTGAGTAACAGTAGTTACACCCTACCCTTGCATTTTCATCACCAAAACAGAATACATTTTTGTCACTGTGGCAAAATGTGTTGCTTTTCTGCCTGCCTTTAATTGCACATCCCTTCTCTCTTGTGCCTCAGATGCTCAGAACCATAGTGACCATTCAACACATGCTTGTCTTCTTTGTTCCTGAGCCCATGTTTCCTTGGAAACATTGGCAAAAGATACGGTGGGGTTTGGCTGATGCGGGGATTGCAACCAACTGGTTGTCAGGTTTTGTCAACACTACAGAGTCTACCGTTCTCATTTAAATCACAAATACTGTACAAGAGTTGTCAGAAGCCAAGAGATGAAGATGGGGGCAGGGGGAAAGCAGTTCCTAAAGCATGGCAGGGAAGCCCTAGATTCAGTCAGGACAGACGGGATAGAGGCAGGATTGGCCCATTTTCACCAGGAATAGATTTCACTCTGTGCTAACTTACATGGGGAGGGGAGGGAGGCCTGTGTGTGCATCATTAGGTACTTGTAGACTGGTGAGAACCAGGTCACATCTGGGGCAGAAAATAAAAGCAGAACCGTTCAGCTTTCTGATTATGGACAAAGGAACACAATGGACCAAGGGAGAGAAAACGCTCTCTGTCTGCTGCATCTTTAGGAAGAGGCTCAAAATGTCCATTCAAAATATGCAAGTATCTGAATAAGGATGAGTAGCTTCTAGAGACCCAGGGATTACATCCATCCCCTGGCCCACCCTAGGACCATTCTTTGTGCTCCTCCAAAATGCCTAAATGATTCAAAACTTATCTTTTCATCCCATTTTGGGCCACCCACTTATTTGTGTGTGGACAGGGAGATGCAAGGTGGGTCTCAGGGTTGGGTTGCATTTTGTTCTCCCTTAAGTAAGAAGGAAAATGTGGTATGCACCAGCAAGATGATCTTAAAGATGTCGTCTTCTACACACACTCAGGGTGTTTTGCTTAAAGAGCAAACTCGCTTAAACAGCAATCCTGTGGAACGCATTATGCTCTTTAAGTGAGGTACCACTGTATATATAAATGTATGTATACCACATATATGTGGTGTATAGCACGCGTGCATGCAGACCCACACCCCTATCTATCTATCTATCTATCTATCTATCTATCTATCTATCTATCTTCTGCTTCTTTTCTCTCCTTAATTGTTACCCTTCTTGCCCCACCCGACTGTTGAAACTGAGCGTGAAGATTGGAAAAGTTACTTTTGGAGGGGACTATAATTCATACAAAACAGCATTTAAAAGGTAACGGTCACCTTTGCTCAAAAGCCAGTCATATATGACTGTAGGGTTCAGTGCTCATCTATGTTTATAGCCAAAGAGCCAGCACTGTCTGCATTTGCAGACGTTTCTTAGACATGTGGCAGGCATGACTAGACACCAGAGTGCACGGAACGCTGTTTACCTTCCCACCAAAGGGGTACCTATTTATCTACTTGCAATGGCACTTCCTGTTGTGGTGGAGTCGGGGGGGAGAGATTAAATGGATGCCATGGGTCGCATCCGGCTCACAGCCTGCAAGTTGTGAATCCCTGCTCCACACAGTTGCAAACATTAATTCTTTCCCATGTGGAGTTGCAGAACACCCAAGGGGGTGGGGAGAAGAGATGGAATGGGAGACATTAGGCCGGGCCTTTTTTGTGATCGGTCAGGATCTAATTTATGCTTTGGCACCATCTGGCCCATGTGTGAATCTGTCTTCGTGCAAAGACCACCAGCTTTCATGAGCAGCCGGGGTGGGTGCGGTGCGGTGGGGTTTGAGGTGTGACAGACATGACAGAGTAACAAGGTGACCCAGTGGCTGTCAAGGAAAAGGGCCAGGCTTCTCTCTCACTGTCAGCTGTCGCCACCCACTTCCACACAAAAATGAACCCTCTTTGGTTCTTAAAGCTGTCCGACAAGGTACCAAGACACAGAAGAAGCACAAAAGCATGTTTTGTTTATTAAAATTTGTTCTGCACTCTTCCACAGCTTTCTTGGTGAAGATCCTGACAGTTCTCAAAATGGCATTAAGAATCAAGTTTTGAGTATGGAGACTTGAGAGACAGACCTCCCCAAAACCATTGATTGTATTTGTCCATTTATTTACTTAATGATTTATAGCATTTGCATTTACTCCTGCCAACCTAGCAGTTTGAAAGCAAGAAATTGCAAGTAAATAAATAGGTACCACTTTGATGGGGAAGGTAACAGCGTTCCATGCACTCTGGTTTCTAGTCATGCGTTCCACATGACCACGGAAATGTCTGCAGATGCAGAGAGTGCTGGCTGTTTGACTGTAAATGAAGATTAGCGCTACACTCTAGAGTCAGATATGACTGGCTTTCGAGCAAGGGGAACGTTGACCTTTACCTATTTACTCTTTAGTTCGACTCCCTGAGTAGTAGTAGTAGTAGTAGTAGTAGTAGTAGTAGTAGTAGTAGTAGTAGTAGTAGTAGTAGTAGTAGTAGTAGTTGTTCTTCTTCTTCTTCTTCTTCTTCTTCCGTGTCTAGGCCAGATGTGAAACTGCCAAAATGAAGCCACCTTTTGATGAGTTCATTCTGCAGTTACCTTCACCTGACCCATTGTGAGAAAGATCGGCTGGCAACACGGTGCACCCAATTGTGGTTCAAAAATACCACAATCTTCAAGGAGGCTCTTTCTGAAGGACAAGAACAGCATCTTCCACCCACTTTGTTTCTTACACTTGACTCTGGTTGCCGCTGAGTACATCATGGAGAAAGAAAAGCAACATATGAACCTCAAGCTTTGCACTCAGAGAGAATATATTCCTACTGCTAGGTAAAGGGCCCCCTTGTTTGAAAGCCTGTCATATCCGAATCTAGGATTCAGTGCTCATCTCCATTTAGAGTCTGCCTCTGCAGGCATTTCCGTGGTGATGTGGCAGGCATGACTAGATACTGGAGTACACGGAACGCTGTGGTATCTGTTTATCTACTTGCAATTTCTTGCTTTTGAACTGCTAAGTTGGCAGATGATGGGCGCTCACTCCATCATGCGGCACTCGGGTCTTGAGCTGTTCCCCTGCTGACCTTCCTGTCATGAGTCCCTATTCCTACTGCTACCACCATGCAAACTGAGCAATTATTTTTCCCAGTGAGCTGAAATTAATCAAGCTGGGACATCTGCTCCCTGGAAACTTTACAGCAAGAGCGGCGCAGTCTGTAATGTTTTCTGCCAGCTCCCTTCCCCGTTTGCTGAAGAGATGCTCAGACCGCATGGCGATCTCACTCAACCCTTTGCACCGTAAGGCTGACAGGCAGAGAATGAAGAACTTCTTTGGAGATTCACACCAGACTCTGTGAAGTGTTCATGTGAGGAAGGGGAGCCAGTGCCTGGGGAAAGAGGGGGAGAAGGAGGGGCGGACCAGAGAAGGGGCGAGTTCAGTCTCTCAAAGAGAACCCTGTTCACAAGCCGCTCCTTCGGACCACAGTCTGATCTTGTCAGGGAACTGGGCCAAAGGCCTCTGAACTTTCCAAAGTACCCCTTGGGGGGTCAGGGTGGGGAGATGAATAGGTGCAAGAATTCAAGAACATAACCAAAAAGAGGCCGGGTGGCAGCAGTCTCCATCTGTGGAACAGAGGAAGAAAAGAAGGCAACCGCAAAGAGGGGGGTTGAATGGTATCTGAAGGATATCTTCTTGTTCTGGTGGCAAACCTATGGCATGCGTGCCAGAGGCGGCACTCGGAGCCCTCCCTGCGGACACCCATGCAGTCACCCCAGCACAGAGTTTGCCCCGCCCCTCTGCCCAGCAGCCCAATGGGAGCGCTTCCTCCCTCCCCCCAGCACAGTTTACCCTGCCACTCTAGACACTGGAGTGCACAGAATGCTGTTTACCTTCCCACCCAAGTGGTCCCTGGTTATCTACTTGCAATTTCTTGCTCTTTGAACTGCTAGGTTGGCAGGAGCTGGGACAGATGATGGGCACTCACTCAGGTCTCAAACTCCTGACCTGCTGACTTTCCAGTCCTCAATTTCAGCGCCTTAACCTGTAAGCCACCGCAGTCCTTCTAAAACCATTAGCCTGGTCTAACCTCATTCTCGAATTGACCCCTTTAAAAAATCAAAATAGGCCCCTGTGGTGTGTGTGTGCGCGCGCCCCACTTTGGGAACCAGGGCAGTAGACTCAGCTTTCCATCCTTCTGAGGTCGGCAAAATGCTAATTTACTTGTGAGCTGCCCAGAGAGTGCATTAAGCGTTGTGGGGCGGTTGATAGGTGTGATTGCTTTGCTTTTTTTGCTTTACTTTCTAGACTACGGTATTGCCGGGGTGGATGGGCATGGCATGTTTCACTCCAGGGAAAGCAGCTCCTGTGTAAATATGTACCCCAGTGCCATGTCCCTGGTTCAACTTGTAAGTGCATATAACAACCAACCATAAAGCAATCCAATTACATCAGAAGGAGGCATGCCGTCTCTGGCGCAAACCAGCCTCGCTGAAAGGAAATGCCTCAAATTAAATGGAAGAATTGAGGATATACGAGATAATAAATAATTGATGGAAACAATAGGCGCGGGGAGGTGTGCCAATGAAAAATAGGTTTGTAACGGAGGGTAAGCAAATCTAAGTCTAGTCTCAGAACCACTTCCCTCCCCCTCTCTGAATGAATGATTGAATGAATGAATGAAACCCACTTCATTACCATTTTGTAAATACAATCTTCCTGCGAGGAACAGAAAATCAATGTTAGAAGCTTACCTTTGTGCCTAGATGGTTGGCCGTTGCTGCCTGCTGTTGCAATATATGCATTTCAGCAACACAGGCCCTTAAAAACAATGTATTTCTTGTCTGCAAATTACCCTCTCCAGAACCCTTATGGACATACACAAAATCTTTTGACATATACAGGATGGACCAGAAGAAGGGATGCAGTGGCTAAGTGGTTAAAACGCTAATCTCGACGACTAGAAGGTCAGCACATCCGAAGTTGGAGACACGAGTATTGCACGATGGAGTCAGCTTCCGTTTCTGTCCCAGCTCCTCCTAACTTAGTTTGAAAGCAAGAAATTGTAATTAGATAAATAGGTACCACTTTGGTGAGAAGGTAAATAGCATCCTGTGCACTCCAGTGCCTGGTCATTCCAGCCACTTGTCATCAATTTCAGCATCTAAACCACAAAGTCACCGCAGACCTTGTACAAGAATCTATTATAATGGAGATTCCTATACAGTACTGGCATAAAGAGAAAGGTTAAATGAAGCGTTTCCTATTTCCACTGACCCGATAATGTTAAAGCCTGGAGCAGCTGTATTGGAGTCATGGGACTCCTCTGTTACGGTGGTTTGACCCTTACAATGATTCTGGGACATGCTGAGACTGGGATTTTGGCAAGTCTTCATGGAAAAAGAACGGCTGCAGCTTCTAATTCCAATGCTTCCCTTGTTTTACATTCTTGTTTGCCATGTGCCAGTCTCAGAAAAACTGTAGCTGAGATAATATTGCAATCAATTAGCAAAAAATACTGTCTTGGGATGGATTGTTCTGTTCCTTTTAATTCATTTTCTTCAACAACAACAACAACAAGAAGTCACACACACACCCCAACTAAAAGGAAATCCTTTAGGAGCGCTCAGCCTTTTTATTGCTATATGGTGAGTTTTAATCCAAATGAAATTTTCGGGTAGGAGGGAGCATGTCATCTAATTAAGAGGCCCACGCTGCAGTTTAGTTGGACTCATTAACACAAGATAAGCGATCCCATCATTATATGGAAAAATGCCGCCACCACCCAGTACAAATGCAGATACATCCGAAGGCCATGTTGCAAACCAATTCTGCCTGGAACTAAGTGGGTTATAGCATTTAGTCACGCACGCAAGAATGAAACAAAGGGATGAGAAGCTTAAGATTGAGGGAGAGACAGAGAGAGCATTTTGGAAAAGAGGGAAATTCCACCTCAGAGGGAAATGTCTGCTTTTCAATAATTCTGGATTCCCAATATTACTGACTCTCCCTGGTTAAAACAGCATTGCTCCCATCTCTGTCCCAGCTCCTGCCAAACTAGCAGTTTGAAAGCAAGAAATTGCAAGCAGATAAATAGGTACTACTTCGGTGGGAAGGTAAACAGTGCTCCACGCACTCAAGGCATGCTTGCCGCATGTCCACGGAAACATTTGCAGACACAGACAGCACTGGCTCATAAATGGAGATGAGCACTGCATCCTAGAGTCAGATACAACTGGCTTTTGAGCAAGGACGACCTTCACCTTTACCAGCAACATATTTCAAATGAATTAATTTTTCCCTATCAGCTTTCTTTGCCATTCAGTTTTCATACCCATACATAGTAATCAGGAATACCATCATATGGATCGGGGGTTTCCAATCTAAGGCTTGTGTGCTGGATCTGGCCCATGGCACCATTTCATGTACCCCCACCCCATCCCTCCAAAGGCATTTGGGAAACAAAATGTCCATCCCTTTGAAGCTGTTGGGACAAAATGGCGGTCCCATTATGCAGGCAGGGCAAAATGGCCGCCTGGCCCTCGAAGCTGACTGAGAGAGCGTGACCCAATGGCCCCTGGCTTGAAAAGGCTTGACCTTCGTCTCCAATGACACCTCCTTTCACGTGATGAACTTTCAAAATTCCTTCATTGTTGCCCTTCCGAATAATTTTTACCTCTGAGAATTCTCCAGAGCCAAGGATTATTTTGAGTGATATTCTCTTCTTTCTCACATGTATCCGTTAATATACTTAACACTGTAATATCATATTAGATTTTATGAGCTCAGAAATGTAGATCAGCCTCTGTTATTTCTTCCCATACGGTTCTGTATTATTTCCATAGAAACGAAGCCTTCCGACCAGCAATTTTCACACTAGTCCCATCCCACTTTGTTATTTCCTCGACACAAATATCATTGTGTTCAAGCATTGAAAATGGCTGTTTGGAGCTTTTCTGAAAAACATCTCTCTCTCTCTCTCCTGGAGAGATAAGAGGACCAAGTTCAAAGCAGGTCATCCACTTGGTCATGATTATCTCACACCGTGCAGAGCGGAGGTCTATTCGCACTCGGCAGGGAGCCAAAACAGACATAGGCAGAAATGTAAACCCTTGCTGAAAAATGACTATCTTGAAACCAAGGCTATCTATTCTCGGCAGTTTTAGATCCAACCTGGATAAATGTAGGGTGGTCTTGGAGGTGTGGGAATGGGGTGAAGAGCTTTACTGAAACATCTCCTTGCTTTGTCCAGGCTGGGGAACTTGCTTTGCTAGCACCGGACAAAAGTTACCCACCCCAGCCTTGGAGCATGTCAACTGGAGCAACAGATTCTGGTTCTAAACAGTCTTACTTACCCATACATACTCGAATATAAGCCGACCCGAACATAAGCCGAGGTATCTAATTTTGACTTGAGAAACCAGGAAAATAGATTGACCGGAATATAAGCCGAGGGTGGCAAATGCAGCAGGCTGCTTAGTGAGTTTCAATAATCAAAATACGGTACATGAAAATAAGATGCAGCAGAAAGGAGTTTTCTCCATGCCGACTGAGATGACGACAGGACAGGAGAAGTGGGTGCGGAAGAGGCTATTATCCACCGCTGCCATTTTCGATCCCACTCAGTGACCCGAGTATAAGCCGAGTCCACTTTCTGACCTCATTTTTAGTAGAGTTATACCTCGCTTAAAGAGCATAATGCGTTCCACAGGATTGCTCTTTAAGCGAGTTTGCTCTTTAAACGAAACACCATTGTAAGTGACCAATTGTGGGGGGGATTGCGAACCCCGATTTATTTGTTAAGCAAGTTTTTGGTTGGTTTTATTTGTTAAGCAAAGCGAACATTCAGAGAAAATTCTGCTCTTTAAGCGAGTTGCTCTTTAAGCGAAATGCTCTTTACGCGAGGTTTGACTATACTGAAAAACTAGGCTTATACTCGAGTATATACAGTATCTTGACCAGCTTGAGGTCATCTGGGCAAGCCCTTCTGGAGATGTCAAATGCTCATAAGCATTAAAGTCATTCCGAGAAGGACTTTTGGCACCTGCTAAGCAGAACAGGTCGCCTGGCCATTTGATTCTTACTGACATTAAACTTCTAAGGAGTCTCAAGGGTATTACAGAACACAGATGGAAAAGTATTTGGCTAGACCAGGGGTCAGTAAATCTGGCCCTCCAGATGTTCTTGGACTTTAATTCCCAGAAGCCCTGATCAGCAGGTGTACTGACTTGGGCTTCTGGTAATTGGAGTCCAAGAACACCTGAAGAGCCAAGTTTGGTGACCCCTAGGTTAGACAACCCCAAGACTTTCTCCAACTCATTCAGAACAGCATTCCCACCCAAATCAAGGTGGATAGCCAGGTTGTTCAGGCAGATGAAACAGAATGCCTCATAGATAAAATAAAAGCATAATAATTGTAAAGGAACAATTTGGCATGATTTCATGACATGTCAAAGTGGCTGTCTGACACGACTGCCTTATTATACTCAACCTAAAGGCTAGATATTAAATCTAGTAAAATAAATCAATAAAGGCACCTGGACAATTTAGTTAACTTTCCATCCCCCCCCCTCCCCCACAAGTAGGACTCTCTGCTTTAGTCATGAGCCCTTAAAAAACCCAATAACTCACAGCTTGAAGATCTGTTTTCAGCATCAAGCTGACATTTGAAACTGCCTCTCCCAGGCTTTACACCGGACTTCTCCTCTGAACGATCAGTTGGAAGTGACAGATTTACCTGTTGTTGTTCTTCAGCTTCACATGCTCTGTAGGTTCTAAAATCTGCCCATTCTTCAGCCACGTGACCTGTGGGGGAGGCTCTCCCTGTGCCAAGCAGGTGAAGATGGCAGTGGTCCCCACAGGCCGAGAAATAGACTGAGGGTGCTGCACAAATTCTGCAGGAGCTGTGGGGGGAAAAGAGAGAAAGGAGAAAGGCGGTATGAGGTAGGCTCCACTGTTTAATAGGAATAAAAAGCTCGGAGACAACAAAACAATTCCAGGAGAAAGTTATCCCATGAAATAAAGGGCACCACTCAGCCTGTGGGCCAAATGTGTCCTGCGGCACCACTAGAGTGGACTGGAGGGGTTCTCTAAAGCTCCCAATTGCTAGAGAGTCACACCTCTCTAGCACTAAGTGGGGAGCCTTTTCGGTGGCTGCCCCAGCCCTTTGGAACCTCTTGCCGACTGACCTCCGCCTACAATCAGATCTCCCAACATTTAGGAAGGGCCTGAAGACTGGGTTGGCCCAGCTAGTGTGAGGTGCCACGACGGGAGCTCCCCCCCCCTCCGGCTTATATAGGTTGCTTAATGTTGTTTTTAATTGTGTTCTATTTTATATGACTGTGAGCCGCCCTGAGTCACCCAAAAAGGTGACTCAGCTTATACTCAATGACCATGAGAGTCCCAGAATCGAGCCAGATTGAGATGTGTCAACAATTTAATTAATTTTACCATATTTTCATGTACAGTCAAACCTCGCATAACAAGTGTTTCGCTTAGCGAAAAACTCACATAACGAGCAAGTTTTTTGATAAGCAGTCCGACTCGCATAATGAATTTTTCGCATAGCGAGCAGCCTTGCAGAATGCATTAAATTCGTTATGCGAGGTATGACTGTACAGTCAAACCTCGCATAACGAGCATTTTGCTTAACGAAAAACTCACATAACGAGCAAGTTTTTTTGCTAAGCGGTCTGACTCGCATAATGAATTTTTCGCTATGCGAGTCGGACTTTTCCCTATGGAAAAACTCACATAACGAGCATTTCTATGGGGAAAACTCGCATAACGATTTTTTTTGCTATGGGAGTTTTCACCATTGAAACGCTCGTTATGCGAGTTTTTCCATAGGGAAAGTCCGACTCGCATAGCAAAAAATTCGTTATGCGAGTCAGACTTGCATAGCGAATTTTTTGCATAGCGAGCAAACTTGCAGAATGAATTAAATTCGTTATGCGAGGTATGACTGTATTTTGATTATAGAAACTTACTAGCAGCAGCTGCATTTCCCACCCTCGGCTTATACTCGGGTCAATCTATTTTCCTGGGTTTTCAGGTCAAAATTATGGCTTATATTTGGGTCAGTTTATACTTGAGTATATACAGTAGCTAGAAAGATGGAAGACAGAGGAAAAAGAGGAAAATCAAATACAAATTGGATTGACTTCCTAAAGGAAACTACAGCCTTGAGTTTACATGAGCTAAGCAAGGCTGTTCAGAACAGAATGTTAGTGTAGATTGCTCATTCATGGGATTGCCATAAATTGGGACTGACTTGACGGCATGCAACTACAACTACAAACTCCCAGGTAAGCATGCACAGTGTTCAAGGTAATTCATCTCCTGTTTGATCAAGAAGAAAGGCTAAAAGTAAGGCAGGCACGCAGCCTGCCTTGGTAGACATATTTGGGTGATCTGACTGCAAATCCAACTTGTTATAAAAGGCAAAACACTGGGATTCCATCAGTGAATATATTTCTGGTCTTCATTTAGTACAGAGATTGTCAACCTGCGGTCCATGGGCTGAATGCAGCCAGTGGCACCATTTCATGTGGGCCCCCACCACCTCCACCACGCCAGGAAGCACCATGTCGTGGAGGAAGGGCAAAATGGCCGTCTAGCCCCTGAAGCTGTCTGAGGGAGCGTGACCCAGCCCGTGGCTTAAAAAGGTTGAGGACTCCTGCGGTTAGGAAACAAACTACATGCAAGTGGAATTTTTTAAAAGGCATATTCACCAGCACAATACAAACTCACAGTCGACTGCATTTAATATAAACCACACGGAGTAGTAGGTGGGTAATATATCAACGGGGTTTGGAAGACATTCTTCCACATCCAAAGTTTGAATAAAAGTGGTTATGCTTTAGGGGGAAAGCTCTGTAATGTATACTGTATATGTTTAAGAGGCCCAGACCTTCATTTCTTTATTCTGGAAACAGAGATGTAAACTACAGTATTACCGAATTCACCATCAGAAACCTTAGACTGCAGCACTACTTCAGTGAAGAAAACCTATTTATGGGTAAGACCTAACGGCCTAGAAACAATTGTATTTGAGCCCCAATGCTTTCATTTCACACACCAGAGAAGAAGGAATAAAGAGCAATCAAGAATTCCAGGGCCAAACCCTGTTCCTTAATGTGAACAAACCAGGGATTATGGGCGGGATGTAATTCAGTAGTAAAGCATATATAATTTGCACACAAAAAACATTGTGCTTAATGTTTCTATGGGGATATCAAATACTCTAAGAAGATTAAAAATATTTGACTGAATTTAGACATTGTCATGCTAGGAGTCGGTCTGTTGAACTCAATGGGAATTCCATCAATCACAGTCAAAAGATAGGAACTTTCTCCCCCTTCCCCTAAAGCAGGGGTACCCAAATTACAGCCTGGGGTCTGGATCCTGCCCCCAACCCCAATTCATCCAGCCCATGAAGCCCTTGTTGCTCCCGGGAGAGGAATTAAAACGCGCTTGTATGACCATGGAAACATCTGCAGAAGCAGACAGCGCTGTCTCTTCAGCTTAGAAACAGAGATGAGCACTGGCCCCTAGAGTCGGATATGACTGGCTTTCGAGCAAGGGAAACCTTTACCTTTACTTGTATGGGCATATTTTACTACCACTTCTGGGAGCAAATAGGGCTTTCCAGGTTGGATGAATTGGCATTGGGGGCCGTATATGGCCCCCAGGCTATAGTAACCAGCCCCTGAACCATGTGACTGGCCCACGGCCCAAAAGGTTTGGGCACCTCTGCCCTAAAGTGTGAGGTTATTCACTTGAGCTCAATGGTACATACAGATAAAAGGATGACCTCCTTGACGTAGCATCTAACACAAGCGTTCTCAACCTTTTAAAGCCAGGGGCCATTGGGTCAAAGCTTCCTTAGGCAGCTTCGTGGGCCAGATGGTCATTTTGCCCTTCCTCCGCCACATGGCACTTCCTGGTACGGTGGTGGTAGGGCCCATATGAAATGGTGCAGGTTGAGAATTCCTGATCTAACACATGCCTACTGACTCAGGCTGTGACTATACTGGCAAACTGAACTGGAGCAATCCACAGCCTGAATTCCTGTTGTATTCACAGTCCATGAACACACTGGGGCTGTGGACTGATTCAGGAATTTAATGTTCACACTCAGTAAGAAGCAATTCATATTTCAGCCCACAACACCTCCTTTTTAACTCTGACCCTGCCTCTGATGACCCTTTTACAGTTTGATGTCAGGCCATTTGATTTCTGGAAAAATGTGGCAATGTTCCAGAATTCTTCTTTAACATTTACAAAAATACCAGATGCCACAGAAATGTAATTTATTTCATCTGACAGTCAGTAACGACAACACTGGACCAGAGGATCTAAGCTCTATGTATGGCAACCTTCCTTTCATTCCCAAACAGGGCTTCTGCAATAGCAATGACACTTTTAGAGCCCTTAGTCTACTCTCTGGGTGAGGTTTACTGTATTTATTTCCTGTGCAGGGACTGACAAAATGATTTTAAAAAGCCACTACAACTTGGAACACAGTTTATGGGATGAAATCAGGATTTTTCGCGGCTGAACTAAGATTCTCTTTCAACAACCTTTCAACCTGCAGAGCCATATTTACAATCTCCTCAACCCTCTAGGACTCCAGCTCACCCTCAGCAGTATTCGGGAGGCAACACAAAAACCACATAACAGGCTCAGAGGCAGAGAAAGGACAGAAACGTTGAGTTTCTCATCTTTTTGTGATTCAGAGGCGTTGAATTATGCAGCAGTGCCTGGCCTCTTTCCAGTTGCTTACTGATTTACTGCTTCATACCTTCAACCTGCCCGCTTGCAGTATGACTTACTAGCAAGCGTTTTATTTAACACCTTCTGCTTTTGAGATGTCATTTGTGTCTCTCTGACAAGTGTGTGAGCTGAGGAAAACCAGCAGACAGGCATCTCAGACCCAGCGGTGCCTCCCAATCCACACACTGCTAAAGAAATAAATTATTCTTGAGTGTTTGGAAATGGGGCAAAGGGGGAGGGCGACGACAGGCGAACGTTGGGGCTGCGCATGGGTCATCTTCCCACATATGGCAAAACAAGTGGGCTGGATAAACCATTAGCCTCTGGCAGAGTAGGTTGTGAAAAAGCTGGCTCTTATGTTTCCTGACCTTTGATTTTTTGGAGTTCAATACCCAGAAGCCTTAGTCATTTCCCCAAAGCACTGATCAGCCAATGTACTGACTTAGGCTTCTGGGAAGTGAAGTCTCCCTGTGGGGTATAATGAGCAGCATTGTGTTTCTTCCATGTATAGTGTGGGATGTATGTTGGGCAAAATTGAGTTGGAGGGGATCTTCCTATTAACCTTTGGAGAATTAAAATTAGGGGAATTGCTTGTACTGTGTAGATGTTTATTAACAGGTAATTTGGGGGAACTGGCATACCAAACTGTGAAACAGAGCAGGGATGCAAAAGGAAAATGCCTGTGTTTGTAGGGCCAAAATGCCACTTCTGGGTTATATTCAGATTTGTGGGGAAGATGCTTGTTTCTATCCGTGCCAATCTGCCATTTAATTTGGGATCACTTCATGGCAGCCTTTTCTCCCGCGCAAAAAATGGCCACCATACTGTAAAGATTTATGGGGTCTGAAAATTTAGATACCTATGGTTAGCTCTCTTTGGCAGTAGATTCTTAAAATTCCAGAAGCTTCTTTTTTCCTAGTCTTGAAATGACCAGGACTGAACCTGAGTCTGTTTGTTTGCAAGTCATTCCCTCCACCACCCGAGATCTGGCCCTTTCTCAGCAAAGCCTTTGCAAGGTTTTTCAGGCAACAGCCAATTGGCATTGACCAACCAGATACTGACTCCAGTGAAGAGACTTGTAAAAGTACCAAACAACCATAACGGGAAAAATGCCATTGGCATTAATTTGTTTAAGGTGGAGTCCAACTTGCCATGAAGTGACCCCACACGCTGTGATCACGGAGTCATTTCCTGCAGCACATATGAAATGAGACATGCAGGATTTAACACCGGGGCTGCAATGAACTGCCGCAGCCTTGAGGATATTATCAAGGTACGCCTTCACAGCCAGTCCATCTGGCATGGACTCGTCCACCTCCGTGACTTTTGGGAATCAGAATCCTCCTCTGCTCATTTTGCCGTTGGGTCCAATAGGATGGTTTCCAGTGGCATTTCCTTTGCCATGGAAGGAAGTCGCAGAAAGGTTCGCCACTCACTGTCAAAGCACACCCTTTTCAGAGCCCATCTCAAACCTGATCTGCTACATCTCCAGGTTGGATTAACGAAGAATCTTGCCTGAAACCTTCAGGAGGTGCTCCCAGTGCTCCCCAATTCCAGGCGTAGTAGGCCAAGGATCTGGTTAAGTGCCAGATAGCCCCCTCTGCACCTGTACTTGAGGTCTTACACACTAACAGGATTAAGTGTGTTTGAGGAAAGGCTGTAATTTTGAGTCAAGGACGGTAATACAAGAGATACCTCTGCCGATCCCAGAGTAAGCAGCAGGTGAGCATGGCCATGAAAGGAAGCTTCTTATGCTGTCACCCCTGTGAAAATGTCCAATTAGGCTGCTCAGGCGGGAGAAATATAATTTCAGATTCAGGAGGTCATCAAACCAGCAGTTAACGAGCAAAGCTGATGAGAATGTAGGGTTGCTTGAAATGAGCTACTTCAAAGAGAAAACGAGGACTCGTAATCAGGAAAGGATTAACACCATTCAGCTCCCTAATGCCAGCTGGGTATGCCTCTTTTTTGCGCTCTAAACCCCCCTCTTCCTCCTCTATTTTTTGGGGGCAAAAGACATTCTCTGTGCAAAAAAATCACCATGGAAACCGGACGCTCAGCAAACATTCAAGAAACACTTTCTGGCCCTTGCCCTCCGAGGTCATTAAAACTGGCTTTTTTTCCCTGAAGCTTTGTGAGGGGTTTGGAGGAAGGCCCATTTCACTGGGACACAGACGCACAAAATGTTTAAAGAACTTTCTCGGATGCTCACCTCAGGGATTTCGTCTCCGGGCTGTAGTTATGGGAGGCAATGGAAAGATTAATCTGAGGAACCCCTCTCAACGTTCATCTTTCAACCCCCTGCACAGACCCCAACCAAGCGCCACCCAAAAAACAAACAAAAAGAGGCAAACCTCTGGCTCTTTTATTTATGGAGAAAGAAACAAGCATGCATGAGCATTCCATGTTACATCCAGTTGCTCAGTAGGAAGTCAACCTTTCTTCCACCTTCCAGGGGTTGAGAGTCACTGGACAAGATTTCATTTAACTCCTTCTCCTCTCTGCTTGCATCATGTACCACCCTTACAGGGGCAACAGATACATTTCATCCTGCTTTTCTATACATCTTTTCACAAATAAATAAGTGACTTCAACACCATTAAGATTATTCAGTAGTTGAGATTTTTGCTGTTTGGAGCGGTCACAATTGAGAGGCATAAGACATGCTTTGTATAAAGTAAAGGTCGCCCTTGCTCAAAAGTGGGTTCAGTGCTCATTTCTGTTTACAGCCAAGGCATGCCTCAACACAGAATGCTGTTTACCTTTCCCACCAAAGTGGTCCCTACTTATCTTCTTGCAATGTCTTACTTTCAAACTGCTAGGTTGGCAGGAGCTGGGACAGAGTCGGGTGCTCACTCTGTCATGCAGTACCCAGGTCTCGAACTACCGACCTTCCAGTCATCACGTTCAGCATCTTAACCCATTGAGCCACTGCAGCTCCATGCAGAAAGTATAAACGCCGTCAAAGTTAAACCCAGAAGTACATTTTAGTGCATGTGGTTTACACATACAGGGAATGAGAAGAAAAAAATAATTAAAGGTCACTTCTCAAAACAAAGTGTATGGCCTTAATCCAGAAAGTAGCAGTGTTTTGTTTTTTTAACTTAGTGACCCTGAATTCCCAATCCTGGCGGCCTTACCTTGTACTACCAGCCTTCCCTGGGCTGTCCTTCTCACTCTCGTGCCAGGTTTGTTAGCTGCACAAACGTATATCCCGGAATGCTGCACCGTCAGGTCAGAAATCATCAGGTTTCCAGTCCCAAGGACTTGGATCCCTTCGACACCAATTGGTCGCCCGTCTGCATGGCAACGTGGGAGGGGATGGACAAAAGGAAAGACAATTATTTGTGTATAGCCTGCCATAATCAAGCACCAACTCAGGTTGCAAATTAAATGTGGGATAGAAGGGTGGCGACTCCCCCTAAAGGGGCCAACGGCTATGGGTGGATGAGCCCCTTTAGGTGGGGTGATGGTTCCCCCTCAATGGAGGAAATGCCACTGGAAACCATCCTATTGGAACCAACGGCAAAATGAGCGGAGGAGGAACCACTTCACTATTCTGATTCCCAATGGTCATGGAGGCGGAAGAGGTCATGCCAGATGGACTGGCTGTTAAGGTGCACCTTGTCCATAACCTCAAGACTGTGGCAGTCCATTGCAGTCCAGGTGTTAAATCCTGCATGTCTCATCTCATACGTGCCACAGGAGAGGGCTCCGTGATCATAGTGTGTGGGTCACTTCATGGCAAGCTGGGATCCACCTTAAACAAATTCATGCCAATGGCATTTTCCTGCTTCAGGGAAAAATGCTTTCTCAGATATGAGTTGCAGCCGACAGGAAGGATGGTCAGAGATTAGATATTTCAGACAGGGTTGACTATCTTTTTTCCTTCCATTTCAAACTCTGTTGTCTAAAGCAAAGCAATCACACTTACATATTGCCACAGAGCACTTAGCATACTCTTTGGGCAAGTCACAAGTTAATGAGCATTTTGCCCCCAACATACTAGGTACTCAATTTTACCAACCTCAGAAGGATAGCCATCAGCCCCCACTTGAGCATGTTGGTCTTGCATTGAGGGACTCCAACCCTCAGCCTATTCAGGGTCCTCTAAGCGACGTAGGGAAGATTGAGTCCCTCTGCTATACCCTCCCTTAATGTTGTTCTTTGTCTGGTGAGCTCCTTCCTCCATCTTCTAATTTGGTTTTACTCTTCTGTATCCTCAAAAATGTTTGTTCTTCCCATAAAGCTCTTCCTGAATCTGAGCCAGAAGACTTGAGGCTCATCTCCATTCAGAGGATGTCGAGGGCAATTCTCTTGTTTAGTTCTCCCTGCATCTGCTGCCACTTCTCTCCTGATCTTAGGTGGAGTGACACCAACAAGAGGGCATATTTCCTCAACTGGTGTAGGTTTGAGGCCTCCTGTCACTATACGCGTGGCTTCGTTAATAGCGATGTCAACTTCTTTTGCTTTCAAATTGACTGTGACTTATGTTACTCTTTCTGGGTCTCTATACAGCAATCAGAAGTAGATTATAATTCCCGCCTTCTGTTGGTGCTCTGAGTCCACGTTACTTGCCCAAGACAATACAAACTGATTCTTCTTCTACAAGATGTAGTGGGAAATCTAAGGCCCAACTAAGGCACCAGGAGGAGGGCCTTCTCCGTGGCCGCCCCGGCCCTTTGGAACCTCCTGCCAACTGAGTTACGTCTACAGACAGAGCTCCTGTCCTTTCGGAAGGGCCTAAAAACCTGGCTGGCAGGGCAGGTGTGGGGCTCCAGGAATTTGGGGTCCCTTGTTGGGTGGCTGATATGATGGGACAGCCACCCCTCCCTCACTCTTTTAAACTTTTAAAATCTTTTTAAACCTTTTAACCTTTTTAAATCTTTTAGATTTTTGGAAATTCAGCGTTAATTCTTTTTTAATTGACTTTTAAGTAATTTATGAACCTTAAGGTTTTAATTTATGAATTTCTGTAAGCCGCCTAGAGTCAGGTTCGCCTGATTGGGGCGGGATAATAAATCTAAATAAATAAATAAATAAATAAACTTCTGGTTCTGCAGTCAGGTGTTTCATGTCACTGAGCTATCCACCCAACCAGTGCTCTCCATCCAATTAGTACTTCTACAGCATTCACATAAAATAGCTTAATGACCCCGTATAACATCAATCCTGGAAAGCAGAATTTATCTCCATGCTATAAATGAAACAACAGAAGCCACTTGTTGCTGCTGCCCTTCTATGTAAGTTCCACTGGCGGGTTTACTAGAGAAATCTGCATTTCAGGTATTTCTATCTTTTGATAGCTGCCCGTGTTACTGTGGGCTATTCTGTCTCCTGTGGTAGAGCTGTTAATTTCATGCTGTGCAATAGAAAAGAGTAAACATAGCACCAAACAACGTGCAATCTCAAAACTACCTCCTAACTTTCAATGTATGGCTATGAGCCCACTGTTCATGCAATCAAATTCCAAAATACTGATATTTGTATACCTGCTTTACATTTTCTTACACTTCCATTTAAGAATGTCAACTAGTTTGGGCTACTTGCTTTTTACTGATTATCATTCATTTGATTTCCATAAACATTCTTTTTCAGATCATGTTCACTGCTTAGTTTATTAACTTGACTGAGTAACCTTCGCAGACTACCTAAATTGCATGCTAGTTAATATTGCATCTGATGCAAGTTGGATGGTATTGAAAACTTCTCTAGTCACCATGGTTCCATCATCTGAATCAGCAAGGACTTCACAAAAGATGTCTTCAGGATACAAGTTGAAGACAGGTGCAAAAGCGTAGGCATCCTTATCGTGCCCCTTTCTGCATCTCAGTCTTCCAAAGCTAGCCACTTCTTCCGATCTTCAGAGCTCACTGTATACCCAAGGCATAGAAAATCCTTACCCATGGTAATCATAAAAACCTGGATGAAACTCTGCCTGAATAGAATACCCAAACGGTCTTGCCATCAGGGCAGGGCTTGGGGCTTACCGAGTCGACTCCAGGAAACAATCGGCCGGGGATTTCCCGTGGCAATGCATTCCAGGATGGCTGTCTGGTGCACGGTTAAGGTCAGGTTCTCAGGACCTACAAGAATCATGGGGTCCTTGTAGACAGCAGAACGGGAACCTGCAACAACAGACCAAAGGTTACCTGAAGGGTCTCATGATTAGGAAGGCATATCATGTCAACTTTGTGTCGGCTGGGGAACATGCTTTTCCTGTAAAGTTGAAAACCATGCAATGCGTCAATGGTAGATTGGGAGAAAGGCAGTCATGCCTGAAGCCAGGCTGAGAAGAGGAGAATCTGTCCTCTAAACTGGACCTTGAAAGGTTAGCTGAAACAACTGAAATGTTATAGACCAAAGTCTATACTGTATTCTGATGACCAGACAACGGAAGAAGCTAAACCAGGCCCTGCGCCACTCAACTGGCCAAACTCAAGAGCTGATTCCACTGAACTATGGTACTCCCCTCCTGTGAAAACAGGAAGTAAGGAAGATTACTACCCAAAGGAAGCAGTGGTCTTGTTCTGGCACAGCTTTTGACATCCCTCTTTGGCTTAAGTCCAACCATGACAGCTTGTATCTACAGACATGATTCTGAACGTGGGGCATATTCCCCTTAGGTGGGGTGGGGATTTGAGGTTTAAGGGGGGATTCAAGAATGAGTTATTCATGGTGAATGGTCTTGTAGGTTTCCTCCAGGTGAATAGGAATTAACTTTTTGAATAATAAGAATTACATGCCATGGGGCTTCATCAAGATTTTCTAGATGTGTAGGTGGAGCATGGCCAAAAAACGGCTGGGGGCCACTGATCTACAGTAAGCCTGAAGACTCATCAGAAAGCAAGGTGGGAGTGAGGGCAGTGGAAGTAAAACTCTTGTATCCCGGAACTTCCATTTAATGTACTGTATAGTCCGAACATGAAAACAAGAGATAATTTCCCAACTGCTAAGCAACTTTTGACTCTCGACTCCATTCTGCTGGACGCAGAGTGCTACCATGGCTGCACCAGAGGTTACCTACCTACAGGGATCACTTTGCTTACACCTGCTATAGACCCGTGGTTCCGAACGTGGGACATACACCGCACAGGGAGGCAATTTGATTTTTAAGGGGAAGGGGCAATTCGCAAATGAGTTATTAACAGGGAATGGCCTTTTAGGCTTCCTTCATATTAATAGGAGTTGACTTTTTGAATAATAAGAATTATATGTCACCGGGGTGGGTGGGTGGGAGTCATCAGGATTTTGTGCCAAAAGTCGGGTTCCCTGATTGGGCGGCATACAAATGCAAAAATTACATTACATTAAATTAAAAGGGCTCAGGACCAAAAGTGACTCACAGAACTGGATCAGCGGTATGGGTGTCACACTGCAATGAGGAAGACAAGTGGGAACCCACTGCATTATATTGTTCTCAGGACAATCTTTGTGGCTGATCGCCATCGGGACAGCCAATATTCGGAATTGGATACGACCCTTGGAGAAGAAGTAGTTTCCCTACATGCCCAGCCTACTCTGCTCTAGTAAAATGACACTTCCTTGCATCGGCACACCTTGCACCAATCTAAGGTCCATGGCAGGGGCAGGATGCAGTTTGCAGAATCCCAGGGCCCTTGCTGAGACATGGGCTGGCATTGCAGAACAAAAGTGCTCCTGGAATTTCAACCATCCACGGCTTGCCCCCTGGCAAAACAGTTCTGTACACCTGCGCTGGGAGAACCTCACATTGTTGTCATTTTAAATCTTTGATGGGTTGAAAGGGCAGTGGGCTCCGGCAAGTGAGGCAGGGGCGGGTGGATAAAGAAGAGCTCCATAAAAAAATAAGCTGAAACTGGCTCGCTCTGAACATCCAGAAATGCCGCATATTACTAATTCTTCCGGAGCCCTGGAGGAATACAGTTTTTCCCTGCTGCAGCAAGCTCTTTCTTTGCCCGATTGGTGCTGGGAGAATTAATCCTCCATATAGTCCTGTGGTGGTGAACATTGGCACTCCAGATGTTCTTGGACTTCAATTCCCAGAAGCCCAAGCACCCCATGAATCCACACAACGGGGTTTACTGCAATTCATCCATCCCGCGCTGCCCTTGTCGCTCCTGGAAGCGGAAGTAAGTCCATTGAACATTGAAGTCCTCCAAGAACATCTGGAGTGCCAAGGTTCACCATCACAGACATAGTCAGTCACTGCAAGCCACACTGGACACTTGTTCAGTCCACTCAAGCTCTGCATAGCAGCAGAAAAGATGCTCCGGCTGTGTTTTGTTTTTTAAATAAAGTTTCTAGCACTCAGAGCCAAGACAATTGCCTGGGACTGTGTGTCCAGTGCCTGGCAAAGTCTCTAAAGTCAGAGCAAACCGGTTCAGATCTCCACTGGTTCCATGCCCCCCTCTCTCTCCAGAACCTAGGCAAAGATAAAGGTCGCCCTTGCTTGAAAGGCAGTCATATCTGACTCTAGGGTTCAGTGCTCATTTCTGTTTATAGCCAAAGAGCCAGCGCTATCTGCATCTGCAGACATTTCTGTGTACATGTGACAGGCATGACTATGCATCAGAGTGCATGGAATGCTGTTTACTTTCCCACCAAAGTGGTCCCTATTTATCTACTTGCAATGACTTGCTTTCGAACTGCTAGGTTGGCAGGAGCTGGGACAGAGATGGGGGCTCATTCTGTTGTGCAGTTCTCAGGTCTTGACCTGCTGACCTTCCAGTCGTCAAGTTCTGCACCTCAGCCACTTGAGCCACCACAGTCCCTTCCCTCCAGAACCTAGAGAATCAGTAAAGATCAGGCACCATTTGCTTAAAGGGCAATATCTACTTGGGCCACAGGAAACCTGACTCAGGTTGAAACTCTCCAGGAGACCTTTGGCTAGCCCCATGGTTCCCCAACGTGGAGGGCAATTTGATTTGGGGGCGATTAAAAAATGAGTTAGATCCGTGATGGCAAACCTTGGCACTTCAGCTGTTCTTGGACTTCAATTCCCAGAAGCCCAAGTCCCTGTGAATCCACGTGAATGGGTTTACTGTGCATATGCAGTGGATTAGTGTGGATTCACAGGAACTTGGGCTTCTGGGAATTGAAGACTAAGAACAGCTGGAGTGCCAAAGTTCACCATCACTGAGTTAGACCAAATTAGTGGTCTTTTAGGCTCTCTCCACATGAATAGGAGTTTACTTTTTGAATAATAAGAATTATATGTTACAGGGAGGGGGGAAATCAGGATTTTAAAGATGCGGGGGAGAGGGGCATGGCCAAAAAAGGGTTGGGGACCACTAGGGTAACCACTCTCTCACTCTCCTCTATGTTCCAATTATAGTTACAGAAGATAAAATATTTGGACTATTGAGAGGATGAAGTGATGGGGAAGAAAGGCATTCCATCAGTTCATATGAGCTGGCTGGAGGAACAATGAGATAACACTGGTGGTAACGATGATGACGACAATGTTAATGGAATTTGCAATTTCCCCATCCTTCTAGACCAGGGGTTCCCGACCTAAGACTTCTACTTCATGTGCCCCCATCCCTCCAAGGATATTTGAGAAACAAAATGGCTGCCCTTTTGAAGCTGTTAGGGCAAAATGTCCACCACCATTGTGTAGGCCCTCAAAGTTGACTGAGAAAGCATGACCCGGCCTTCAGCTTGAAAAGATTGGGCACTAACCTGAGACGGTGAGTCTGGCTCCCCTGCTAAACTTCACATTTGCAGTGTTGGTGGCCACACAGTGGAAGATGCCGGTATCTTCAGCTCGGAGTCCCGTTATCTGCAAAACCCCCTTTGGTAGGAGCGTATATCTAAAATATGACAAAGGGCCATTAGGGAGGTTGGCAGCCCTTCCTGGTGCCAATTACGACGGACGTGATCGCGACCATAGCAGTTTAGTGAAAGAGAGCACTGGTTTCAAAATATCATTCCCACAGGGCCTGCAGGGACTCGGTGGTCAAGAAGCTCGCCTTGTTAGCTGGAAAGTCAGCAAGTCAGCAGTTCAAGACCCGAGTACTCCATGACGGAATGTGTGCCCGGCGTCTCTGTCCCAGCTCCTGCCAACCTTGCAGTTCTATAGCAAGAAATTGCAAGTAGGTCAACAGGGACCACTTTGGTGGGAAAAGATCTTGGGGACATGAAAGGAGCCTCATCCAGGCATCCCATGAGCAGAGTTCCTCCAGCAGAAATCTTTTCAACCCAGAAGGCACCTGTGTGGGCTTCTGACAATTAAAAAGAATCCTTCTCACCACTGTGGAACAATGGGAGAGAGGGTTCATTTGCAGTTGGGTATTCATTTTGCTGACTTGGGAAGGCTGGAAGGCCAAGTCACCTTGTTTGATTCAGACCAAAGCTGAGGCCCAAGAAGAGGCCTGTACAGTGTCAGAGCTTGGAGAAGTTACTTTCCTGACTACAGCTCACAGAATCCCCTCTGGCTTTGTGGCAGGGGGCAGGGGGAATGAAACCTGTCATCCGAAAGGAACTTTTTGGAGCCCCAGATGATGTCAAACACAGTGCTTTCTAGTAAGAATCTTTGCAATATGCAATAGGACAGGGATTCTCAACCTGTGGCCCAAGGGCTGACGGGTCGAGTCTTACCTGTCATTCTCTGTGTTGATGGGGAGGTGATTCTTCTGCCACATGATCACAGGCTCTGGCAAGCCATGAATCTGGCACTGAAACCTTGCAACTCCTCCTTCTTCCACCACTGCACTCTGAGGATGAATGTGAAAGTCGGACATCGCTAAGAGAAAAGCAAATGCAAAAAGAAAAGATAACAAGAGATTAATATAGTATCTAAATTCCACAGTTTAAGTGCACAAAATGCTGACCCTTCAGAATGCAGCTTCTATCAGCCTGTCTAGCACAACTGATGAGGAGGAATGCTAGACATTGCAGCCCATTGACTTCTGGAGAGACACATTTTGCCCCTGGCTCTCCACTTTCTTCTACAGCTTCAGTTTATTTAGTTTTTCATGCTGTTCTTCTTCTGGAAGGCGCAGAGGGCCATATTTGCAATGCTCAGGCTGTTTAGAGCACCAGCCTGGATCTTTGCCTGGTCTCTCCGGGTCTACTCATCAACAACTCTTGGTTAACTAGACCTCATGGACTCTGAAATGGGCAACATCCCCCATGCCTAGATTTGGACATGGGGCCTGTTTAGTTCAAGGGTTCTCAACCTACGGCCCATGTTCTTCTCCCAATACACATCGATGTATGCCTCTCTTTAACAAACGTCAAGAGAGATTCATCATTCCTCTCCAGCCTCCCATTGGGCTCCGACAGATGGGAGTCTTTTTATTCTATTTCATACATTAAACATGGGCCATGTTGAACCTCCTCCTCTCACACCCCTCTGTCATAAACTTCAGCTCACTAAATGGAGCAGGTTTAGGATATACAACACGCTGATTGTGCTTTTAGAGGATCCACTGTTATTCTCCATTTTCTCCCCTCTTTTCAAAAAGGTCGGGTTTAAACTGGATTTTAATGTAACTTGAGAGCATTTTATTAAATTATGTAAGCCTCTTGAGTACTAATTGCATTTTATTATGTTAAAAACAGTGCTCTGAGCAGCAAGTATCTAAGTGGTGTAGAAGTGCAAGAGAAATACACTTAGTTCATTAGTGTGTATTGCTACAATGTTATAAGGCTTGATATAAAAAATGTTATATTTTTAGAACTTAGCAACAGCAATGCTGGCACCATTACTGTGTAGCAGGAGTACCCATTTAAGTGGTTATTTTCATTGTTATTATATTTTTATAATATTATTGCTTATAATTTATTTTTAGACTTACTGCCATAGTTTATGAGCTGTTAAGCAAATAAAATTATCTCCAAGGATTCTAGTTTATCTCAAAGTTTTCCCACTTTAGAGGAGGTATTTCAACGGCAGGCCCCTAGTTCTGGCCTGTTTTTTAAATTGCTTTTCGGAAACCTGGAATTGCTTTGAAGTTTCTCAAGGATTGTTCAGTGAGAGAGAGAAAATGGTAGAGCAACACCTTCCCAAAATTTGGAAATACAGTAATACCTCATATAACATTAGTATCGAATAACACTAAAATCGCATAACATTAAGGAATCTGGGGGGAAGAATTGCATCGGATAACATTAAGATCCTATGGGATGCTTCAGATAACAACCGCTAAAGCCTGTGTGGTTACAATGTATCTCTATGGATCCCATAGGATTTTAACATGCATCAGATAACACTAAAAATCATATAACACCAAGACTTGTGGAACCAGGTTTTAGTGTTATCTGAGGTTTTACTGTATCACAAAAATTGCTTCCAAATGGATAACGTTACCAGCAGTGATACATTTTTACTAATTAAAGACTTCCTCCTTCTATCCCACAATGTCCACTAGTGAGCTGGAAAAGCTGCAAGACAGAAGGAGGAAGTCTTTAATTATCCATAAACTTCCAGGTTTTTTTTTTAACATTTTTGATCAATTTCTTTAAAGAGAAGCTGGTTTCTTAAATCAGGTTAGTGTGAACAGAAATCTAAATGACACCTGGATTTAAAGAGCGCTAAGATGCGCCAAGTGAGTTAGAACAAAATGCTCTGGACAAGTTCTAGTCTGAGTAACAAGTAACAAAGTTAAAACACAATCTGACCAGCCCAGAGTATGCGGCGTCTCTCTACCAAAAAGAACTCATCTTCATAGAGTGAAGGCATAAGGATTTGATAAGCTTTTCTCTTTCTCTTACAGTAAAACACCGGATAACGCTAAAACTTGGTTCCACAAGTCTTGGTGTTATCTGATTTTTAGTGTTATCAGATGCATGATAAAATCCTATGGGATGGATCGGATAACGTTAAAGCTCCATAGAGATACATTGTAACCGCACAGGCTTTAGCGGTTGTTATCCGATCCATCCCATAGGACATTTACGTTATTTGATCCAATTCTCCAACCCAGATTGCTTAAGGTTATGCGATTTTAGCGTTATCCGATCCAATCGTTATCTGGTGTTTTACTGTGTTTTCTCTTTATACTCTGGAACCCAAAAATATGAAAGGAATTGAGGCAGAAAAGACAGGAGGGAGGAAGAGAGAGAGAGATTACATATGTGAAAGGGACAGAAAATGCCACTGTTTTTGTACTCTTCTTTTGTGACTTGCTGTGTTTACAATCCTAATGGTTTATGAGACTTTATGGGCATTCAGAAAAATAAGAAAACATACATTGTGCCTTCCTTTTAACTGGACCTTTCCCCTTACCCACAAAACAAACACATACACAGACTCTCCTCCTGGAACAAAAGCCTAATGGCTATGCACAACACACCAACTGCCTGGTTGCAAACGAAGAGGTTCATTCTCTGTGTCTAATTGTGCCATTGTCCGAAGCTGCCACAGACACGGACGTCCCCCCCCCCTGCACCCTGGCTTTGAATGCACACTGCTTTATGTGTAGCCAAGTGTGAATGACAACCCCACCCATTTATTCTTCCAGAGCAGCAATAATAGGTACGTGAAGAGGAAGAGGAGGATCACTGGTGGCTCAGGAAAGAGTGAAGCCTGGTTTGAAAGTAATAATACGGCGGAAATACCATGCCTGCCTCGTCCCATTAGAAGGTTGGAAAGAGTACCTGTTTTGTTACTGTTAGAAAGTATTTTTTAAAAAGCCAAAAAATACACTCACTGATATGCTTGCACAGACTAATACGGCTACCACTTCAAAAAATTGTCATTGTTTGACCTTTGTGTGGGTATCTTGAGCTAGAAGTTGAGATACAGCAAACGGAGAACTTGTGTTCTACTTCTTCTTCTTTCACGTCCTGATCAGTCGGGTCTTCCCGAGTGGGGCGGGGTATCAAATTCGAACAAATAAATAAATAAAAAAAAATCAAACCCTGGACTGCCAAAATGAATCCACTTTCTTGGCTTTGTTGTTGGCCAAACTTAAGTCAGATTCAAATCACTTTATTACGGTCGTTGACCAGCACGGTAAAAAGCATTCATTTAAGTACACGAGGTACAATCAAAAGGTACCACAACAAACATATCTACTTGAGATGAAATAAAATAGGATAAAATTAGTCCTTAAAATCGGTGCTACATTTGGGCTAAGGAATGGAATGGAACCTCTTTGAATCTGAATTAAAAAGAATAAAACAACACACTTGAGTATGTTGGTCTTGCATTTAGGGACTCCAACCTCAGCTTATTCAGGGTCCTCCAAGTAACACAGAGGAGGCTGAGTTCCTCACCCGTCTCCTCCTTTAATATTGTTCCTTGTCCAGTGAGCTCCTTCCTCCATCTTCTATTTTGGTTTTGTACCCTTAATATCATACCTCAGATTTATCCTATTTCTCAAGAGATGTGGATGATATGTACTACTGCAGTTGGAACGAATGCTCTATGCCACATTGGATGGAGGGTTTGGGTAAAGGCTGGGGTTTCCTGTACCCCATTAGATCCCATTTCAGTTGCTGATGCCCCTAGAGCTGTGATGGCGAACCTTGGCACTCCAAGTGTTCCAGAACTTCAATTCCCAGAAGCCCTGATCAGCAGGAGGAGTGCTGACATGGGCTTCTGGGAATTGAAGTCCAAGAACACCTGGAGTGCCAAGCTTGGCCATCACTGACCTAGAGCTACATCCAACAGTCTGTCTATTGCTGGGGTTCCCAATCTATGGCCCATGGACTGGATCTTTCTGTTCAGTGACCCTCGTTTCTGTATCTTGAGCTAGAAGTTGAGACACAGTAAATAGAGGATTTATGTTCTACTGACTAGTCCAGGTCTCCAGTCATCAGCCAGACAATTGCCTGAAGAATGTGTCCCATGCACATTCAAAAATCCAAAATCTCTTCACCAGGCGTGGCATGATGTCTTGCCAGGTACATATCTTAGAATGCATGTAGAACAACAGCATAGGGCTTTCTTGGTTTTGTCACCCCAACCCCCACAGGAAGCCAGGGACTTGTTTCTCTCCACATGCCTCTCTTCGAAGCATTTAGCTTCCTTTCGGGGCAGGACAAAGGAATACAAACTTCCATGTGCTTTCTATTGGGGAGCAGTGGTTTCAATTTGGTTTATACACAAGGCATACCAATTGCAGTCAAATCAAAGTCCAATTAAAGTCAGTTAAAATATTACCCAATGACCCGGTGTTTCTTGAATTTATAGCATTGTTCCGGTGTTAAAAAGTCCATGCCAGGCGGCTATTTAAGGTATCAGGTAGTTTAAAATGTGTATGCTTAGGGAAGGACTATCTGTCAATAGTACTTGCTCCGCATACTAAAGACCCCAATGTCTGTTCCTGGCATAACCAGCCACAGCTACAAGGGACATAGGTAGGCCCATCAAAGCTACTCCCAGGCCATAAGTCTGAAGAGATTTTGGATTTTTGAATGTGCATGGGACACATTCTTCAGGCCATAAGATGCAGTGTTGTTGCACTGCATCTTGGGATGCTGTGATTTTGTATTGTAATCTGTTATATTGTATTGTATCCGATTTTATATTGTAAGCCGCCCTGAGTTGGTTTTCACCAAGTAGGGCGGCATATAAATCGAAATAATAATAATAATAATAATAATAATAATAATAATAATAATAATAATAATAATAATAATAATAATAATAATAATAATAATAATAATAATAATAATAATAATAATAATAATAATAATAATAATAAGTCTTCAAAGAGCATTATGGTGGTACCCAATTACATGATCCAATAGTCTGGAACAAACATAAGACTTCTCCAAGTGTCCCTATGATGTCATTTTTGGACATACTTCAATAACTTTGAGCAACAATATTTATCTGAAATGTAGGATATAAAATAAAAGAATATGGTCAAACCTATCTGATACAACTGACTGTAAGGATGATCTTGGCCACCTCAATGTCCTTCCTTGACTATACTGTGCTCTGAAGCTCATTAACAGTTTTAGAAACCTACTAAATGCTCTCCAGGTCATCATATTTCTAGTTCAAACCCAAGGTAATGCAGGTTTCTTCTTCCACAGCCTGGAAAATTCACTTTTCTGGATTATTCCCCCTCCCCCCAAGGACTTATGCAAAAAAGTAACTTTCCAAGCTCTGCTCCTTTATCCTTCATATGAAAAGCAGAGTGACCCACGTTAGGCATAAGAAGAAAAAATCCAAAATATCTATGAGAGTCAGATCTGTATTTAAAAAATGCAAACAGATTTTTAAAATATGCAGCTATACATTTTTGGAGGGCAGGGGAACTAATAAAGTCCAACTAATAAAGCTATTACCCTAATATGCATTTTGGACCCCTTCTTATGAGTTATAATGATTGAGCTGTTTCCTCAAGACACATTGAATTAATCATAAGATTGCTGCATGTATGCATTTATTTTATCTGGTTATAGCCACTTCCTTTCAAGTCTCATTTGATCTCCATAGGCTTTCTGCAGGTTTGAAGTGGGTTTGTGAGATTTAAGCTCTATAGCCTTTCCAAAGCATTTTGACAATATTCCTTCCCTGAAATGACGATAGATACACTAAGTTCTACATACTGTTTCTAAGATCACAAAGGTGAGAAGACTGTGTATTTAGTATCAGAAAGGAGACAGTATCTTTTTTTTTACAGCAACTGATAATATCAAACTTGTCCATATTCTCAGTAATGGCCAATGAATTTTAAAAATGAAAATAAAAAAATATACTATATAATCAGTCCTCACATTCTGTAAAGCAGTGATCTCTAACAATAGCCCATTAAGTTTCACAGTGTGTTCTTCCAATTAAGCTATATAAATGCCTTCTAGCCCAGCTTTATTTTCAGTTAATTAATTAATTCCTTACTTTCACACTTAACAGGATGTTCCAGTTTGAAACAGCACTTTTAGCGAATAGTAACTTAACAGGAAGATGACACATCAATGAATGGCAAGCCAATCGATCACATGTTTTACATTGAAATTTTTCATACTGGCCCATTAATTACTTCCAAAAAGCTCTCTTCTATATGAAACATGTGATTTATAGAATGCTTGAGCAATGTACACTTTCATCAGAGAAACAGCTAATGGCAATGACAATCACAACCATATCTTTGTTCTGCTCCACCTCTGCAAGTTGTGACCCAGTGGCAATTTTTGACTATTTAAGGCTTCCCTTTTACACAATGCAACTCCAATACACAGCCCTATGTAAATTGTTCTACCTAACTTCAGCTCTTTCTAGTGGGGGGGGGGGGAGAGTTTGGCTGTTCGCCCATTCAAAGTGAGGGCAATTAATTTGGCCTCATTCTGACTTGACTTAATTAGATCTTACTGGCAGCCGATTGTGATTGTTAAGTAATTGTGAGCAGAAAAATGAACAGTACTCTAACACAGTTAAAATGGCGGGGGAGAGTATAGCAAATGAAGCTGGTTAAACGCCCTAACTATCACTAGATGTACTTCCCTTTCCAATGCTCCAATTTATTAAATTATGCTAGGAGAGGGCAGGAATAAGTCTACAAGACCAGGGCATACAATTCTACAAGATATTTATGGTTTTAAATTCCTATATGAAGAGCTACCATGCCTTCGTTGTATTCAAGCTATAACATTTGTTCTCCTGGAACAGAAATCTGTATTTCACTGGCAAAGACTCAGGAGGCCGGGGGGGGGGGGGGAGCATGTTGAATCAGCTGTTTCTCAGAATATACAGCAAATCCCTGGAAATAGGTCACATGATTGCACAGAGAGAGTTATCCGTTCTATTTATTAACTTGGAAAAGCCCTGTTGGCTGAAAATAGCTTATCAATGGAAGTTCCCTCTTCCGCCGACTTCTGTATGCTTCCACTGGCTGCTGGCCAATTTCTGGGCTGCCTGACTCAGAAGATGCATGGCAGGCTCAGTAAATACATGAATTCTGATGTTTTCTCTTCTCTCTGCCTATGAACTGGCAGGAATGGGATTTACAAAGCTCCTCAAATTGGACTATGCCGGGGTCTACCAACAAGAAGTAGAAGCAGATGGAGACTGCAACCATGAAATAAAAAGGTGACTGATTCTTGGGAGGCAAGCGATGAGAAACCTGGGGAACATAGTGAAAAGTAGAGACATCACATTGCAAACAAAATTTCATATAGTCAAAGCAATGGTATTCCCTGTGGCAATGTATGGTTGTGAAAGCTGGACCATAAGGAAGTGCAGAAGAATAGATGCCTTTGAGATGTGGTGTTGGAGGAGAGTTTTGAGAGTCCCCTGGACAGCGAGGAGAACAAATAGGTCAATCTTAGAAGAAATCAACCCTGACTGCTCTTTAGAAGGTCAAATAGTAAAGATGAAGATGAAGTACTTTGAACATCAAATGAGAAGAGAGGATTCACTTGAGAAGGCCTTGATGCTGGGAAGGGTGGAGGGCAAAAGAAGAAGGGGGTGACCCAAGATGAGATGGCTAGATGGTATTGTAGACACAATGGGCACAAAGCTGAGTGAGATGAGGAGGAGGGTGGGGGACAGGGGTGCCTGGCGGACAGTGGGGTCCATGGGGTCATCTCAAAGGGTCGGAATCGACTGTGCGACTGAACAACAACAACAAAAACTAAACAACCACCTCATTGTTACTACTACTGGAACAAACACTAGTAAAAGGGATGTTACTTTAAGCTGCAACTGTCTGGCCAGACATCCCACTGCGGTAATAGGGTAGACTTTACAGCCAGTGACTCAACGCCAAGTGTTGGGCAGCGGTAAATAACCTGACTCCCTAAAGGGTCCAATGGCTATGGGCGGATGAGCCCCTGTAGGTGGGGGTGATGGTCTCCCCCAGTGAAAGAAAGGCCACTGGGAACCATCACATTGGGCCCAACGGCGAAATGAACAGACGAAGAGCCACTTCACTATTCTGATTCCCAAGGGTCTTGGAGGCGGAAAAGGCTGTGCCAAATGGAATGGCTGTGAAGGTACACCTTGTTAATATCCTCAAGGCTGTGTCAGTCCTTTGCAGTCCCGGTATTATAACCTGCATGTCTCATTTCATACATGCTGCAGGAAAGGGCTCCGTGACCCCAGTGTACGAATCACTTCTTGACAAGCTGGGATCCATCTTAACCAAATTCATGCCAAATGACATTTTTCCTGTTTGTCATTCTTCTTTTGAGTCACCAGAGACACATTCATCAACTGTGAAAATGATTTCCAGGAAAAATGTAAACTCAGATACAAGTAGCAGCCAGTGATGATGATGGCTTCAAGTTGCGTTTACTTTAATACAGCTATCAAACACCATAGCTTTGCTAAAGATGCATCTACTTAGCTACTGAGTACATTTCAGCCCACCATTAATTTGCTAATTTCATCCAAAACAGGTAGATTTTAAACACAAACTGGCAGATTGACACCTTACTGCAGTTTCTTTGTGAAGTTTTTCCACTGTGAAGAGCCAAAGATATCAGATTTTTGGATCATTTTATTCTGCATGGCACCTCCACCTAATTGCATGCAGAACTGATTGCATACAGAAACATGTATTTGAAAGATGTCTTGGAGACCCCTGGGAATGGGAAAGAATTTCAGTCCCTAGTTCAAGAGTCCAGGGAGAAAACAGATTATATCACAAGGAAAGAAGGGATGCCTGGTGGAAGAAGAGGAAGGGGGAAGGAAGACAGACTGCTCTTTTCTCCTTTGAAATGGAGGCACAATGTTCATGTCAACAAAAGGCAAGCCTGTGCAAACTTTGCAGTCCACCATCTGGCCAGTCAGCTAATGCACATGCACAGCTATTCAGTTGTACACAGAAGCCTCTGGGGAAATCAAGCCCATCCAAGACCTGTCCTTTCAGCCACATATAAATTAATGCAGATGGATCACTGTTTGGATGGGGCTATCTCCATGACCTGCTTGACTATAAGTGTCTGGAAAAGAGGCATGGAAAGAGAGATGAGCAGGATGATCATAGCATCCAGCTAAATAGTAATACAGTCCCAGCATTAGAATTATTAAATGGAAATGAGGAGCATAGGAAAGACACCCCTTCTAACAGTTCTGATATGCCTTTCTAACAGGATACTCAAAAGTACCTCTTGGGATACTGCAAAATTCTGCAGCTGCAGAGTAAAAAAATATCCACATGCCCCTTTCTAAATCTAGACACACAGGGGGGCGGTCACTATGGCCTGGGGGCTGGATTCGACCCCCGATGCCAATTCATCCAGTCCATGGCCTGAAAAGTTTGGGCATTCCTGTTCTATTTAGACACTCAACTCAGCAGGGAAAATCTCAGTGTGATTCTGTAATGATGTCACCTATTTTTTTTTAAAGGAAGATTTTGATAATAGACATGTTGAAGAAGACTCCTGTGTGACTCAAACCATTTCTCCTTTTCCCTCAAGAGCCACTGTATATACTTGAGTATAAGCCTAGTTTTTCAGTCCTAAAAATGAGGTCCAAAAAAGTGGACTTGGCTTATACTCGGGTCACTGAGTGCGATGGAAAAAGGTAGTGTCGTCTTATAGCCTTCACCACCCACTTCTCCCATCCCGTCATCGGCGCATCTCAATCGGCATGGAGAAAACTCCTTCCTGCTGGATCTTATTTTCATGTACTGTATATTGATTATTGAAATTCACTAAGCAGCCTGCTGCATTTGCCACCCTCGGCTTATATTCGGGTCAATCTATTTTCCTGGTTTCTCAGGTCAAAATTAGGTCCCTCGGCTTATATTCAGGTCGACTTATACTCAAGTATATACGGTATCAATTTAAGGTAAAGCCCACAGACCCTATTTGTTCAGTTCTTTGTGTTGCTGAGCGTGATTTATTTCTCCCTATTTCAACTGGCCCCCAAAGCGAAAGACTATCAAAAGCTCCAGAGGAATATCTTTCTAAGGGTTCTACCAAGACCAGTGATGTTGCCTTACTGCCGTCCCCACAACTGCACATAATTATCTTTTCATCTACCATTCATGGAGTTGTAAGGCAACCTCGGGACCTGACCCCCCCCCCAACCACCCCCTGTCACAGCCTGGGAGTAAAGGAAGAAAGCAATCAAGTACACAGGAAATGGTTACGGCTCCAAAGTGGTCAAAAACAAAACAAAAGGAAAACAGGCCAAGACCCATAAGTCAAATCCCACAGAAAGGAGGGGGAAGGGGTTTTATGCCACAGGAAAGTAAAGCCTGCGTTAGAGGTACCTTTTGTCAGGAACTGCAAGGAGGAGGAAGAGGAGGAGGTTTTCCTTCCTCTAGGCAGGATGCTTTGAAATGTCGGGCATGGATTTAATTACCAGGGCTGAGAGGAGAACCATAACCGTGTTCACAGGCAGGAGGGAAGCTGAAAGCAAAGCTCCAGTTCCCACGGGCCTTGGATGGAAAGCCCAGATCCCAGACTTCTGGATTCATGGCTTCAACTTCAGCTGTCCTCATCTCCGTTCATATGAATAATAACAATTTTGTGTCTGAAATTATTCTGGGTTGAAAGGATTTTTGCTGGAGAAACTCCGTTCAGGGAACACCCAATTTGGGTGTGTGTGTGTGTCTTGAACTGCCTTCCAGCTAATAAGACAAGCTTCTTAACCACTGAACCACTCGACTATAAGTCATCCCGAATATAAGTTGAGATACCTAATTTGGACCTCTAAAACTAGGGCAATAGATTGACCCGAGTATAAGCTGGGGGTGGAAAATGAAGCAGCAGCTAGTGAGTTTCAATAATTAAAATACAGTCAAACCTCGCATAATGAGTGTTTTGCTTAGTGAAAAACTCGCATAATGAGAGTTTTTCACTAAGTGGTCCAATTCACATAACGAAAATTTTCGTTATGCGAGTCAGACTTTCCCTATGGAAAAACTCGCATAACGAGTGTTTCTGTGGGTAAAACTCGCATAGCAAAATTTTTTCGCAATGCAAGTTTTCCCCCTTGAAACACTCATTATGTGAGTTTCCCCACAGCAATTTTTGCTATGCGAGTTTGTTTCGCATAGTGAAAAACCCGCATAGCGAACAGCTTCACAGAACGATTTAAATTCATTATGTGAAGTATGACTGTGCATGAAAACATGGTAAAATTAATTAATTTAGACATTTTTGTAGATATGTTTTTGAGTTTTTACAGTAGTTTTAGTGCTCCTCCCCTTGTAGGTTTAAATTTGCCCCACTGCAGTTTTGCGACCCTCGGGATTGTTGACCCGAGTATAGGTCTAGTCCCCTTTTTGGATCTCATTTTGGGGACTAAAAAACTAGACTTATACTCAAGTATATACAGTACTCCATGAAGAGGTGTCACAGCGAAGCAAGAATACCAGGAAACATGCTATGTTCTTGGAATTACACAACTGATACAGACCTTCCCTTGGATAGTGATTCCGGACCAAAGGAGCCAGAACACCAGTCACAGGCTTTGGAAAGAATGTCAGTAGCTGTAAAGGGATCTAGGGATGGACAGACTACTAACTGTCTTTGGTTAGATAAAGCGACCATTAAGGGATTTTATAACTGTTTGGTTGGCCATAGACAAGAGAGTGCTCATCTATGGCTCCTCATTATCCAAGATCAAGGTAACAAGTGAAATGATGCAGGCTTCTATTCAGGGCTTGGCGTTGTTTATCACCTTTACAAATGACCTGAAGGAACAGAGGAAACACTCTTCACATCAGCAGACGTTATCAAAATGAGAAGAGTGCCTATGACCGTGATGGCGGACCTTGGCACTTCAGCCATTCTTGGGCTTCAATTCCCAGAAGCCCAAGTTCCTGTGAATCCACACAAATGGGCTTACACGCAGTAAGCCCATTCATGTGGATGCACAGGGACTTGGGCTTCTGGGAACCGAAATCCAAAAACAGCTAGAGTGCCAAGGTTCGCCATCACTGGCCTATGATTTACATCAGGGGTGCCCAATCTATGGCCTGCAAGCCGGATCCAGCCACTGACGACAATTAACCCGGCCTGTGCCACCCTCGCTGCTCCCGGAAGCAGAAGTAAAACATGTGTGTACGTGTGCATAACGTGCCCGTGCATATGCATAATGCTGCCCTAAATGACCTGCTGCTGTCGTAAATGTGTTTATGACAGCTGTGGGTCATTTATGGCATGTTATGCGCACGCGCATATGTGTTTTACTTCCGCTTCTGGTGGGAAGAACCACATGACTGGCAAACAGCCCGAAAAGTTTGGGCACCACTGATGTATATGGCATGGCAATTTTCCCAGCATAAAAAACCATTAGGATTCTTGCCACTGAAGGCTGTATATTTACAAAAAAAAAATAAACTGAAAAACAAAACACTGATGTGTTGGCTTTATAAGTCACCACTGCTAAAAGTCTTCAACCTGACATATGAGGGTGGAGAAGGGAACGGCCTAATCCAGTACAAGCAATGAATGCAACCCCAATACAGTACTTTAAAGATTTCATTTAAAAAAATCAAGCATTAACAATAAAAGCCTGCAGTCCTAAAGGAACGAGGGGTAGGATGTTAATTATCTTTCTTGGAGCACACTGGTGGTACCCCTCGGCAACAAATCAAGATGAAAATGGCAGGGGGAATGGGGAAACCAGACCGAACCATGAACGCATCCAAAGAAAATTTGTGACCTCAATAAAATCTTGAACAATTAGGTTTCCTAATTAGTCAACAAATTACTGTTTCTTCGAAGTAGATATTATGTTGTTTAGGAAACTATGAGCAGTTCTACTGCAATTTCACGGTTTGCTGATGATGGATAAAATGAGGCTAAGAGGGGCCCCGTTCACATCCCTGCTTCGCTGCCGGGAAGATCTAGGTTGGCAAGCAGAATCCTCTTCACCAAAGGAAGCAAAAGCTGGGCCGGAACACCACAAGCGGCTCTCTGATGACAACAAAACGAAGCGGGGTCTTCTACAGAGGTCACCCGACCATCCAACTTTGGACTTTTAATGAGCATATCATTATGGGACATCATCAAATTTGATACACATATTGCTATATCCTGCTAGATACCTTATATACAATATTTTGGTGTATTATACCACCTTCACTAACCTTCCTGCAAATTCTCTCTTACAACATGAGCACAACAGGAAGTAACCAAGTAACAGTAACCAAGAGGTTAAACCAGAAAGTTGTTTGGCAACTTCACACTTTTGAGACTGAAAGGGAGACATTTAAAACTAATCTATTGTTACTGCTGGCTGTAGGAAGCTGTACTGATATGCATATGCTCTTCTGTCATTCTGCTGGATTACTCTTTACCTCATTGCTTTGTGATCCTTTTACCTTGTGACATCTTGACCCCTGAATCTGGTGTATATAAACCATGCCTGGAAGTTTTACTCCTTCTCTGAAGAAGTGGACTTCATCCACGAAAGCTAACAGTAAAAATATAGCATGTAGTCTTTAAAGTGCTGCAGTGTTTTTGTCTTGCAGTACCCAGGAATCGAACTCCAACCTCCCAGTCAGTGATTTCAGCATCTTAACCACTTAATCAGATGCTAAAAGCCAGTCTTACAATAGCAACTAGATTGACCAAATGAATAAGTTTGCTTGCCAACTACAAGACAGCAGAGGAAAGGCTAGCCTGGAAGTCTCACTTGGAAGAGAGTCCCAGAGTTTGGAAGCAGACACTGAGAAATAGACCCTACTGCCGGCAACTTAACGCCAATCGTCAGAAGGCAGTTAACTAACCTGACAACCCTGAGGACTAACAGCCTTGGGTGCTGAAGTCCACCGGGAAGGGTGATGGCCCCCAAATGGATTAAATCCCACTTGAATCCATCTGGTTGCAGGGCAGCAGCAACACTGGTCTGGGGTTGATGAGGCCAAAAGGGCTCAGGACCAGAAAGTGACTTGTGGAACTGGATCAGTGGTAAGGGTGTCACGCTGTGATGCGGAAGATAAATAAAAGTACACTGCATTATATTGTCCCCAAGAAAATCTCCATGGCTGATTGTAACTAAAAACTCTATGGCTATGATGGTTGTTTTACAAAATAAAAATAAACGTAGAACAATTAAGTTGAACACATTACAAATCTTTTTCTCCATTATTGTGGGTGTGGAGTACACACCAATTATATGCTCCTGAAACCCAACAGTAGCAGAAATATGCCCTATTTGCTGGAGTATAAGACCCACTCCCCCCCCACTCCTAAAGTACACTGGAAAAATGGAGTGTGTCTTGTACTGTATATAGTGGCCTATAGTGGGCTATTTTGGTAATAACAGGGTGCGTCTTATACTCCGGCAAATACAGTAAATCACACACTGCTTTTAACAGCAAGGCAGGCATCTATCTATCTATCTATATTAAGAGAGTCTTGGATAAATATGCTGCTTATACTGTATTAAGAAACTGAATCAGGCTGCAAGGCAGCTCAATTTAACCCATAAAATTTAAAATAAAAATAAAAATTAAAAAAAAGCTTGTAAACTCCTTTTGTTATTAGCCCAGATTTATTATACCTATTTGAAGTAATACTCAGAGGCATTGTTAAAGCAGAGCTGGCAAAGGTCATGGGTTTTCTTCTTCTTTCTCAGTGTATTTTTCTGTTTGGTAATAACAGAAGACAAGGCAGAGGTATTTGTCTGGGAGCTGTAAAGGAGGCCTCCCCACTCACCTAAAAAAAGCAGATTTGGGGGGGGGGGGAGAGAGAGAGATGGAGGTACCTTTTGGATAGCCCGTTTCTATTTTATTCCTTCCTCTTTTTCATGACAGTCACTTGTGCTGTTTCCAGTTAGAGTCCCACTCTCCTTTAGTTGTAAGGTAATGGTAAGGTTGCCGTTGCTCGAAAGCCAGTCGTATCTGACTCTAGGGTTCAGTGCTCATCTCTGTTTATAGTCAAAGAGCCAGCGCTGTCTGCATCTGCAGACGTTTCCGTGGACATGTGGCAGCCATGACTAGACACCAGAGAGCACAGAATGCTGTTTGTTTACCTTCTACCGAAGTGGTCCCTATTGATCTACTTGCAATGTCTTGCTTTCGAACCGCACTCCCTTGTGCCGTCCCTTACTCAGCCAATGGTTGAGTAATGTTCAAACCTGAGCCTCCTGAATCCCAGTCTGTCGCTCCATCCTAGGAGTTCTCGACCTTTTAAAGCCAAAGGTCACGCTTCCTCAGACAGCTTCAGGGGCCGGATGGCCATTTTGCCCTCCCTCCACCACATGGCACTTCCTGGTGTGGTGGAAGCCATGGAGTGGGGGCACATGAAATGGTGCCACAGGCTGCAGGTTGAGAATCCCTGCTCTATCCACTACACCCCATTGGATATAAAAAACAGCCCGCTCGTACACCCTGGATATTGTAGTTTGGGGGAAAGGGGGCAGCCGTCACCGAGTCTGGATTCTGTCAAGTAGGGAGAAAAGACAAACTAACCCCCTCCCTGGCGCCCCCCCACCCCTCCAGCTTCCTTTCCTTGGCCCCCACTGAGGCAGCTGTATACCAGGTGAAAGAAATCAGTGGGTCTAAACTACTACAGGCTGGATCTAATCGGCTTGCAGCTTTTGGCCAGCAACCCCCTCCTCCCAGCCCAGCGCCCCTTCCCTTTGAAGCTCAGCTAATGACAAAATGACATCCTGTGCCCCCTTCTCTGCTCTTTCCACCCCCTTCTTTCTAGACCCATTTCCCCCCATTAAGAGGGGGGCCCTTGCCTTGACCTTAAGGTGTTGCCATAGCCAAATGCACCTTTCAGCTCCTGACAAGTGAAAAAGGAGGAATGCTCCATCTTATACTTCATTTCACACATTCCCACTGCTGCTCATGCCACTGTTCCCAGGTAAACCTAAGGAGGTTGCCTTTTTTTTTTCCTATCAAAGGTATGCTAGAGATAGTTAAGAGGGCGAGAAAGGAGGAGAAATGGTTGAAATTAAAACTCCCAGTGCAAGCCAGTATCCTTTATTTACTGATTAGCCATCTGACCATATCAGGTGAAAATGTGATAAAATATATTAGACAAAATATGATTACAGAAACAGAAAAAAACCCCCAACAGATTGAAAGTGGAATGATGCAATCACAATAAAACGAGATATAAAATTTATTCAATAAAATTGACACACAACTCTGTCCAATCCTGTAATGGCAGAAAAATCATTTGCTTAGCATAGGAAGTCACACTAGCGTAAATCCATTACATCAGTGGAGGATTTGGTGAGGCAACTCTTGCGTAAATTCCATTTATTCAAATGGGCCTATTCTAGTTGTGACTTACTGCACTAAAGTAGGGGTACACAGAAAGAGCCTCCTTGAAGATTGTGTTGTTTTTGAACCACAAACGGGCGTACCCTGGTAACAGCAGCCTTGTGTTGCCAGCTAATCTTTCTCACACTAGGTCAGGCAAAAGGGAACTGCAGAATGAGCTCGCTAAAAGGTGACTTCATTATGGCAGGTTTCACGTCTGACCGAGACACTGGAAGAAGAAAAACACTAAAGCAAGGGTTCTCAGCCTACGGCCCACGGGCCAGACCTGGCCCATGGCACCATTCCATTCAGCCTCGCTCCTGCCACTGCCGCCCTCGCCACCATCCTGGCGGCACGTGTGGGAGTGTTGGCATTGTGGTGGTGGTGGTGGGGAATGGTGTGGGCTTGGGGTGGTCCCAGCTGGCCCGCCAATACTCTGAGGAGGCCTGATCCGGCCCCCAGCTTTAAAAGGTTGAGAACCCCTGTACTAAAGGAAAGATGCAACTACTTTGCACTATTATTCCCAGAATAACTTCAAATCTTTTTTTTTTTAACCTTTGGGGGAACACCACAGTTTCTCCCTTCAGGTGTGTCTAATAAGTACAGATTAATGAAATTTCTGAGTGTTCAATGACAGGTTTGTACATACTGATTTTGTTCACTCATCTATCTCCTACATAAGGCTGCAAATCTATATTTTATTTTGTGTCCACACTAAAGCAAAGAGCAACCTATATATGTATTAAGAAATACAGAATTCACTGATTTCAGTGATTCAGAGAACCTGTGATTTTTATTTTATTGGCATTACTTTCAAGGAATCTTTTTTAAGCTTCTGAGTGTAAATCTATTTGATGCTAGTGATGGAGTGAGTGTATATATGTGGGTTTTAAAACATTGGTTTCAATCTACTTTATCTATTTTATATCTGTATCATTTGGAAGAATAATCGATATGATGTAATGAAGAGGGAGGGAGGGTGGAAGGTTTTTGTTCTATCATGGAGAATTGAAATTGTCATAAACAGTTATTAAGAGACAAAGCCAGCCCAAATGCACACAATCAGGAAATTTATAATCCACTTGTTCTACCATTTTGACAGGGAGGGAAAGTAGAAAGATGGAGCAAGGGACCTATTTAATCTGGACTTATTAAAAATACTAGTTGGGTGTTTTATAGAACCACTGTTTTGTTTTGTTCTGGTTTTTCTTTAAGGAGCTGTTTGGTGTGCCAGCACATTTCCATGGTTTCATAAAGCATGCATATATGCACAGTGCGTCCTCCTCTCCACCCCCTTTACAATTTAACTGATTTTCCCCAGGGGACCTAGTATGAATTTTATAGGGCAGAACTAATACTGATAAGCAGCCTCGATAAGGAGATGTTGTTAACCAGCTGATGGGCTAGTTCATTTATAATTGCTTCCTTTGTTAAATAGGGAAACAGAGACACATCACAGTTTGCAAGTAAGTTTATCTTCTCTAAGAGGGTTGTGCTGATTGGACCTCAGGGATTCTTGGGAGAATAAGGAGAAACACAAGTGTGTACAGGTAAGTAAACTATCTGCTTCATTAACGGGGTTTCAAGATGAGGTTGGACCGCAGCTCTAATCGTCCCTAGCCAGTATGCTTAATGAGCTGCACTCCTGCAACATCTGGAAGGCTCCATTCGGCCAGTCTCCAGTTTACTGGGGCTGCAGCTGGACTGGGCTTGGCATAGACCCGTGATGGCGAACCTTGGCACTCCAGGTGTTCTTGGATGTAGACTTGATCCACGAAAGCTAATATTAAAATGCAGCAGTTGGTCTTTTAAGGTGCCACAACGATTTTTTGGCTTTTTGTTGTGTTTACTCTCTGATGTGCTTGAAACACAGACTAACACCATTTCAAAAGAAGGCAAGAATGACTGAAAAAGACAATAACGATGGGGATATTTGATGCCAGCGAAGGGGGTGGAGGGGGAGGAAGTTTGAACAATGGAATGGATTGACTCAGTAAAGGAGACCAGTCTTGAGTTTGCAAGACCTGTTAATGATAGGACCATATAGGTCGATCTTAGAAGAAGTCAATCCTGACTGCTCCTTGGAAGGCCAAATATTGAAGATGAAGCTAAAGTACTTTGGACATCAAATGGGAAGAGAGGGTTCACTTGAGAAATCCTTGATGCTGGGAAGGGTGGAGGGCAAAAGAAGAAGGGGGCGGCCAAAAATGAGATGGCTGGATGCAGAAGAGTAGCGTGCCTTGACGGGGCCCCGTATAAAAATTTGTTTGGGGGCCCTTAGGAAGGGTAAAGATTTGTTTTGCTTACGCACGTTGGGGGCCCCTGTGGCCCAGGGGCCCCGTATAATTGATACGGCAGATACGGCGGTAGCTACGCCTCTGGCTGGATGGTATTGTTGATGCAATTGGCACAGAATACGGCGAGTTGAGGAGGATGGTGGAGGATAGTGGTGCCTGGCGTGCAATGGTCCATGGGATCTCAAGCGTCGGACTCAACTATGTGACTGAACAATAACAATTCATTGGTTTGCATTAAAGTGGAAATAGTTTTATTGCACATAACAACAGCCACAACCCTGTATTCTTAGTGTGGTTGTATTAGCAGGGAAGAGAGTGTGGTTTTCTCCCTTATGTGGTAATGTACATCTTGACTTGGTGGAGCAGTTAGGGGGGGTTGAGTGAGACCAAATGTCTTGGACTTACTCTCCTGATAACTGTAACCCTTCAGAACCACAGAACTGGCCCACTAAGTTCCAGTGGGTTACTCTGCAGGTAAGTGAGACCATTAAGTAAAGGTCACCCTTGCTTGAAACCCATCTAACTCTCGGGCTCAGTGCTCATCTCTGTTTCATAGCCAAAGAGCCAGCGCTGTCTGCTTCTGCCGACATTTCCGTGGCTATGTGGCAGGCATGACTAGACACCGGAGCACACAGAGCGCTATTTACCTTCCCGCCAAAGTGGTCCCTATTTATCTTCTTGCAATGTATTGCTTTTGAACTGGCAGGAGCTCGGGCAGAGACAGGAGCTTATCACGTCTTGCAGTATTTGGGTATCGAACTGCTGACCTGCTGCCTTCCAGTCAGCATCTTAGCCACTTGAGCCTCTGCGGTGAGCCCATTGCAATAGCCTTATTCACCATCCAACACTGGGTGGGGTAGGAGGGTCTTTCCCTACCCTTCCACTCCGCCATGACCCCCCCAATACCTCCTGGGGGTTGCTGTGACTAATTCCCACCCCCTTAGCTTGAAGAGAACAGGGTGCCTCATTCCCTTTTCCTGATGGAGGGATAATATATGCCTGTTTGGAGCATACCGAAGTCACGTTCGGAGGCACTCAGGCCATGCTGAAAAGCAGAGGTCACGGCCCGTGCCCCCCTCCCCGGGGGCCATGAGAGAAAAGCACGGAGGAAGGGGGAGTGGCCATCTGTTCGACTACTTAGGCAGAGGTCACTGCCACGCAGCCCCCCCACCCGCCCTCTGGCTTCGAGGGCCTCTAAAGAGAGGGAGGGGAGGGCAGCGCATGGAAGACAGGCATGATGAAAGCTGAGCCCTGATGCAGAGAGACAAGCCAGTCTAAGAAGACTAAGTGAAAACAGCCGTGCGCACTGCACCCTTAAAGGAGCAGGGCTGCTTTTTGCTTTTGCTTTCATGTGCAAAATTTCATCCGAACATCTAGATCAGGAGTTTTCAACCTTTTAAAGCCAGGGTCACGGTCCCTGAGACAGCTTCGGGGGCCAGACGGCCATTTTGCCTTTCCTCCACCACATGGAACTTCCTGGTGTGGTGGAGGTGGGAGGGCACATAAAATGGTGCCATGGGCCACATCTGGCCCGTGAGCCACAGGTTGAGAATCCCTGCCCTAAGCAATTAAACAGCGGTAGATGCAGGACAAACAAAAGGAAATACTTTTTTACAAGGCTTAACTTGTTTTTGGAATTTGTTGCCAACAAATACGGTGTTGACCACCAAGTCAAGTAACTTTTCTGGAGAAAAGAAAACTTTGCCTTGGCAGTTGCAGGGGGTCAACAGTGGGGAACTGTGTTGCCTTACGTCCTGACTTGATATGTTGCCCAGACAGTAAGAAATGGGATGCTGCATGCAATGGGACTTTCTGGTGTCCTACGGCCAATGGCTGGTATGAAATCATGGGCAACCTTGTCTGTTCAAAGCCAGAGAGACAGATTAGACAGATAGCAGCTGTTTACTTTCCCGATTCATTAAATCGTTAGTTCTCCTGAGCCACATGCAAACCGCATACCCTTTGCTGGTTTGTCATTCCTTACTTTGCTAAAAACACATGCAATTCTCATGCCACTCTGGGGGGCGTCACTGGAGCTCAGCTTTATCAAAGGCCTTCACTTGGCGCCTTGTTGCCTGATGGACATTGTTCGAGTCACAATGCTGATGCACACATTCCATCATCAGATGTCGAGGGAAAAGCAAAACAAGGGCTTGGGAAATATTAAATGCCATCCATCAGCCGGCGAGTGTGAGGAGGAGGAGGAGGAGCGTTTTTTGAGGCTGAACAGCTTACTGCACATTTAGAGCAGTCTGAATCAGTGGGAGGCAAAGTATGCAGTTGGATGCAACATCTAGACTTCTGAGCATTGCCTACGCTTATTAACAAATGAATCTGTCCATGGTAGTACCTCTGTAGGCTTCCCTACTTTAGTCTTGCTTCCACTGGGTGTTGATCTGGTAGACTGGCTGGTTGTGTTGCATCTTCCGGCATCAGATGTAACTGGACTGTTCAATCCAGTGACAACATATTAATGTGAAGACATCTGTTATCAGACAGACCTCTCTACTGCATCCATGGTCAACTCCTAGATTATAAAGGTGAAGTGTGTCTCAAATTATAATAAAGAAATAAAAGTGTACTACAACGACCGTTAAATAATAAATTTTGTGTCAAAAATTACTCTGGGTTGAAAGGATTTTTGCTGGAGAAACTCCGCTCAGGGGATGCCCGAATGAGGCTCCTTTCATGTCCCCGAGATCCGTCGTGCAGCAATCGGGTATTGAAACCCGACCTTCCAGTCTTCAAGCTCAGCGTCTTAACCATTAAGCCAGGGGTTCCCAACCTAAGGCCCATTTTCTGATGCACAACACCACATCTGCTGAAAGATCACAGTGTGTGTGATATTTTTGACATCTTTTGCACATTAAAAGAGGGTTGTGGGGGGGGGGATCCACTTTAATCAATCTTCATAGGAGAGCTGGGATTGAAGGGAATGGCTTTAATTCATCTGTAAATATAATTAAACTGTGCATTACTAAGATCCCATTGTTAATTTGCTTGCATTTGCCTTGTCATCCCAGTGACAAATCACAAGGCAGCTGAACGCCTTCCTATTGCAACTTTATGTATAATGCATTTGACAAATAATAGGAGGAGAGAAGATTACATTCTGAACCCTGCAGTGAGTAAATTAAATGTAGTTGCTGCAAAGTAAATTGAAATACATATTGGACGTATTACACTGTCGCGTTTAATAGCCAACACAGAGCTGGATTTCACCCAATGAATATAATCTGCCGGCAATGGGAACGGACACAGGTAGGAAGTTGAAAAATAATAAGAACTCTGATCAATGATATCATTGTTTCTTTTGATTCAATTTAGCCACTGCTGGCATTTCAGCTTCCCTTTAGCTGTCGTTGTCTCCTAGCTTTTAGTAACTAACCTTCCAGGCTGATCTTGAACACCATAGAAAGCTTTATCTTAGAAATGGAATTAATCCGCCTCCGAGTCCTTTGGAAGCTTTGTGGCAGCCTCATCCATGTCTTCGACTGCATATCCAGATGGCAATTTAGCACAGCCTGGAACACGTTCCAAAATTAAGCTGCAACTACACATGCATCTTGTCGCCATACCGCAACCTCCAAAGAAGACCCGCTTCTGCAGTGAAAATGCAACTAATGCTTCCCAGTAGCAAGTCCTTTTAGGTGGTGGACTCTCTTCTGTGAAATCCCTGAGATTCAGCATACATACATAGCGAATCAATCTCCTGACGTTTCCTTTTACTTAGTTGGTATGCAGATGATACTACCCTAATGGCAAAGTGAGGAAGACCTAAAGAAAATCCTGCTTAGGTTGAAAGAGGAGAGCGCAAAAGCTGGCTTGAAAGTCAACATCAAGAAAACCAAGACAATGGCAACAGGCCCTATCAGTTCCTGGAAAAGAGATGGGGAAGAAGGAGAAACAGTGACAGACTTTACTTTTTTAGGATCTAAGATCACTGAAGATGGTGTTTGCAGCCACGAAATACAGTAGAACCCTGTATAACAAAAAGAAAGAAAGAAACCCTCCATTCCATGGAGCTCTTCACTATACAGTTTTTTTTTTCATTATACGGATTGCTATGGGCAATGCACCATACAGTATAATGAAAAAAATGTTCATTATACGGATCTCTACTGGCAAAACCCCGTATAACCGGGTGGGGGTGGGGATTTACTGTATGAGGTATCACCAATAGCGATCTGTATAATTAACATTTTTTCATTATGTGGTGCATCGCAAATAGCGCACAAATGCTTCGTTGTATGGATTTTTCATTACAGCATTCATTATACAGGGTATCACTCACTGTAAAAAGGCGACTGATTCTTGGGAAACAAGCTATGAGAAACCTGGGGGACATAATGAAGGCATGACTAGACACCGGAGCGCATGGAACACTGTTCACCTTCCCACCTAAGTGGTCCCTATTGATCGACTTGCAATTTCTTGCTTTCAAACTGCTAGGATGGCAGGAGCTGGGTCAGAGATGGGAGCTCAGTCTGTCCTGCAGTACTCTGGTATCGAACTGCTGTCCCGCCTCCTTCCAGTCAGCGTCTTAGCCACTTGAGCCACTGCATATAGGTCAATATATTTGTGTTGGCCTCAACACACATGAAATCGAGACACAAGTTACAACTATGAGTTGAAGAACTGTGCCTAATGTATAATTCATGAATGATGGTAACTCTACCGGGTGGCCCAATGATCTGAACCGCTAGCTTATCCCGGCAAAAAACATTCTAACTTCTTTATGTCGCTTGATGACTTCTCTTATATCAGTTCACACTGTGACCATAACCCTACTCTGTTCTTCAGTATCCAGAGGAGCAAAACAAACAGGGTAGCACAGCAAAGTAGCCTCCATCATTGTTTAATTCAGGTAAAGCAAACCGTTTGAAGAAGAAGAAAAACACTTTATAAATTAATGATGGTTCTTCCTCATGGCAATTCCGGCTTAGGTGAAGAGCCCACCCTGATACCAAATGACATGTTAACTCCAAATCCTGGAGCTGTCCTGACTTCTTCTCTTAAAACAGGATAACCAACACTGCCCAGTTTAGTGAGTTTACTAAAGGCTTGAGAAAGGAGACTTTTCCTTCAAATCGCCCTTTCCCATCCTCTGATAATGACTTTGACGGTTTACACAAAGCCAGTCCAGGACCCATTATTTTATTCCAGGGACTTCTATGTGAGTAGGCTAGAAGGATATTGTTCCAAAGCTGTCTTTTACACAAAAATAAATCCTTTATGCATGGCTTTAAAAAAAAAAAGGGGGGGGAGAGACTTAGTGCTTTCAGATTTATTCTCTGGTGCTCTTTAGTGACCTTCCGTGACCTCCATTACTCAGGAATCTTCTCTAGAGGAATCCTTAAAAGGCAGACGTGTAATTATGGACCTTCAAACTCATTTGTTTGCTCAGGACAGGGGGGGGGGCTTGGGGGGGGGTCTGATATATCCGGACCCTCCCCTCCTCCTCCTCCTAAAGCAATTCATTTACAAGGAAACGGCCCTTCCCCCTTGCTAAAATTATGATTATCATCATTATCCTGCTCTGCTTAAAACTGCAAATCCCCTTCTTGTCCAAAGACTGAAGTTCTCTCAAAAGCTTTGTGAATTTGTGGGCTTAACGTTCTCAGCATTGGATTTTTAAGACAATTTAAGACTTAGGAAAAGGGTCTCATCTACATTATAAAAACGAAGCCTACCCTTTTCTTGAGAAGGAATGGTGTGAGAAACTTGGGCAAGAAAGAAAGAAAAATGCTCTTTCGGGGGACTTGCTTCTTTCTTTCTTTCTTTTTCTTTCTTTCTTTCTTCATATCCGAGTGTTTCACAGTTTAAAATTATGACATATACAAAATATAGGAAAAATGCAAAACAAATTAAGATGTTAAAATAATTAAATTACTTTTGACCAAAAGTGGGCTACTTCAATACCTGTATCGCTATCTCAGTCATTTACTACCGTGTTTCCCCGAAAATAAGACACTGTCTTATATTTTTAAAAACTCCAAAATATGCACAAGGTCTTATTTTCAGGGGATGTCTTATTTTTCCATGACGAAGAAGAATACAGTACACTTTTATTGCTGATACAGCGGATCGCCAGGATAAGATGTAGGCGAGTGCCTTATTTTCGGGGGGGGGGGGGGGCGGCGGCTTACATTTCCGAGGTGGGGGGAAATAGGGGGTGCCTTACTATAGGAGGAGGTCCTATTTTCGGGAAAACAGGGTAGCTGTTCTTTTGTACACATAGTACGGCATAAATTGCTTATGCGCAAGTGCTGCATTGATTGAATTTTTCCACTTTCACAGAAAATTTGTCCTGTTTTCAAGTAGCCCTGTTTTAGTTTATTAAGTGGCTTCCTTATAGTCCAGTCAAAATCTTGTCCTAGTGCAGGGATGGAGAACCTTGACACTCCAGGTGTTCTTGGATTTCAATTCCCAGAAGCTCAAGTCCCAGGTCGCCTTGGCGAGGAGGGCGGTATATAAATATGAATAAATAAATAAGTCAGTCAGTCCTCCTGCTGATTAGGGCTTCTGGGAATTGAAGTTCAAGAACAGCTGGAGTGCCAAGGTTCGCCACCACTGTCCTAGTGGGAGATTTTTGGCATTTATCCACACGGCAAGGTGTGTTGTCTTTGTACTCCACAAGTTTACACAAGCCCTTTCTGTTTTAACATTTAGAGCTTGGGAGGTGTGTAGAAAACATTTCCTTAATTTTAGTCAATGTCTACGGCAGTGATTCCCAATCTTGTTTCACTTAAGTAGCCCTCGGCAGCCCGTTCCCATAAACCGTACTCCTCATATTAGCAAAGTGTTTGTAACAAAGGTCACTGCTATTTCAAATTTATATGTTGAAACTATAAATAAACAGCCAGTTAATTGGATTTAAAGTACAAGAGAATGGCATTAAAATCAATGGAATGATATAATGAACAGATCTTGCATAATTAAATTCAGCATTCAACAATGATTTAAATGTGAGCTTTCATGGATCAAGTCCACTTGTCTGACGAATACAGCACCCAGTCCGCAATGGCTGCTCCACAGTTCTATGCAAACTGGTAGCACAACCAGATGTTTTGGATTACAAATCGCATCACCCCCAGTAGACATGGCCAATGAGTGGGTGATTATGAGATTTGTAATCCCAAACATCTTGTAGTTCCAGGTTGGGGAGTGTCTTTCCCTTCCTTCAAGATTCTCCTCAGTTCATAGGAAAGCATGATTATATCACTTGTTGTTGTTCAGTCGCACAGTCGATTCTGACCCTTTGTGTTGGCCCCATGGACCACTGTCCGCCAGGCACTAATGTCCTCCACCATCCTCCTCAACTCGCTCAGCTCTGTGCCCATTGTTGTGCCCATTGTGTCCATAATACCATCTAGCCATCTCACTTTTGGCCGTCCCCTTCTTCTTTTGCCCTCCACCCTTCCCAGCATCAAGGCTTTCTCAAGTGAATCTTCTCTTCTCATTTGATGTCCAAAGTACTTTAGCTTCATCTTTACTATTTGACCTTCTAAGGAGCAGTCAGGGTTGATTTCTTCTAAGATCAACCTACTGGTTCCCCAATAAACAAGTAAGCATATTTATCTCAAGGTTTGACTGTAATCAGATTGTGGCTTTTTGTAGTTGTCATTGTTTTAAACACGTAAAGGAATGTTCAAACATGCAAGTGAAATGCTAAGTCCAAGAAGAACTCTACTGTGTAATTTTTAATTATATAGTATTTTATAAATGTGTGTTAATTTTCCCCCAAGAACTCAGAATGCTTTTCAGAAAACGTGGCTTATCTCCTCTAGCAGTGCCACAAATAAATTCCACCAGAAATGATAGAATATCACTGTTAACTTGCAACACTTTACTTCAGTGTTATAGAGAAAAACAGTGTCAATTCTGTAAAACACGGGTTCTGACCCAAAAGAAAGGGTTTAATCTGCGATGGCATTCAATAAACAATCCAAGGTTTCAAATGGAGAGGGAATTTCATCAGCTGCCCATTAGTCAAAGTGGCGGACAAACAGTAGCTTTTAAATGGCGCATTCAAACCTCATGGAAGCAATTTGGGTGGAGATGACAATAAGCTTTTAGACCAAGAAGACTGAGAACCACTTCACACTCCACAATAGCAACGAGGTTCTGTGTAAACCCTATTTGAGAAAGTCACCATTAAACAGTCCTCCATTTATTCCCCATTGTAAGTGGCCCAGTTTGTCTAAATTGGATTCAAATGAAGTATTTTACATTGGCAGCAAGTACCTGCCGCCACAACTGTCAAAATGTCACTCATGTTTTTCATAACACAACACACACACTTAGCAGTTGTTAGGCTTTGTCAGTTGGCTTTGGCAAATGGACTGGGGCTGGGAGAGAAATGCACTGCAGTTAAAGAGTGCCTCATGAATATGCGCCGGTGGTGAAGAAAGTCTTATTTGTCTGTTCATTACACCACCCCAGACATTACTATCTCTGGCAAGAAGCCAAAGTTGGCAGCAATTTTGATGCACTTGACGTACTACCGGGTTCCTTTCTGTCCTTATTTATAATTTCAAAATGCAAAGTGTTATGAAATCAATGCACATATTTTCCACTCAAACATTATATACAAATATCCCACCCTCATCCTTATGTTGCTCTAAGAAAGGTCAGCCCGTCTCTCTGTTTGTCTCTCTGGACGTCTATCACATCTCCATCTTTACATTGAGTTGCACACATGGCATGCTGGTCTAGTATACATCTCTGAGTCCTCAGTGGCTCCTCCACAGTTCTATGCAACTGGCAGCCCGGCCAGATGTTTTGGACTACAACTCCCATCATCTCCCTGTCGAGGGACATGTAAGGTTCTCGTTCTGGCAATTCTAGCGGCCTCCACGGGTGTTATTTCACGTTCTTGTTAATACTTCTTTGATGTAAACTCTCCCCCCTTCTTCAGGCTGTCCGAGGGCCGGACAGCCGTTTCACCCTGCCTGCATGATGGGGGTGGCCATTTTGTCCCAACAGCTTCAAAGGACAAGCATTTTGTTTCTCAAATGCCCTTGGAGGGGAGCCACATAAAATGCTGCTGCAGGCTGGATCCGGCCCACAGGCCTTAGGTTGGGAACCCCTACACGAAGCTATGGCCCCCAAGCCGACACCCAAGACTAAGAATATTCCACAGAGATGAGATCTTTCTTTCATGAATGCCTTTCTAACTCTCAGCTGGCAGTCCCAGGAGAGCTAAACCATGCTTCTCTCTCACTCCTCCCCCACCTCTCCCTCTCTTGGCCGTCACAGCCTGATCCATCTCCCCATAACCTCCCTCATTGCCATCCACGGTTTGGGTGGCCTGAAGATGAACTTGTTCCCATGGCAGGGGTTTAGGTATGCGTGGCTCCGTTCCAAACAGATCCGGCAGCGGTGCTGACACTCGTTGGCTTCCTGGAGAATCCTTTATTAAGTCTCTTTCTTCTTCTTCTTCTTCTTTGCTTCCTCTTTTACCCCTTCGGGTGTCGAGGGAGACGCAAGGTTCTTGTTCTGGCAATTCTAGCGGCCTCCACGGGTGTTATTTCATGTTCTTGTAAATATTTCTTTGATGTAAACTCTCCCCCTTCCTCTGGGTCTGCCTCGTGGTGGTCTTTGTCCTTCTCCTTTTTCCAAATATGCCTTGTAAGGTATGGAATTCCAAGACATTCTCTCCATATGGACAAACCTCATTCCTGATTTTATCCCTTCTAGACACTCCAGCAGCCTTCCTCAGACATCTCATTTCTATGATGACTAACTTTTCTTTATGTTTTGTTGTAAGTGTCCATGTTTGGCACGGGTAACATAAAGTGGGAATGAATATGCTTTGTATGAAGTGTTTTCTTTGCATTGCCTTTGGCTTCTGGAGCCAAGCCAAACCTGTACTCAGGGAACGCATGAGTTGTAGATATTGGCATTTGGTGGAGGGGTTTACATTTCTGCCTTTTTAGTCATCAAAGAATTTGAAATAATGGACCAGTTATGTTAGGATGCTAATTCCCATTTTAGCTCCTTTGAGCCACATTATATGTTTGCCTCTGAGTTTTATGCTGGCGTCACCTCCTACAAAAGGAGTTTTCAACCTTTTAAAGCTGGGGGCCATTGGGTCATGCCCCCTTAAGACAGCTTCGGGGGCCAGATGGCCATTTTGCCCTTTCTCCACCACACGGCACTTCCTGGTGTGGTGTAGGCAGTCGGGGATCCACATGAAATGGTGCCATGGGCCTCATCCGGCCCGCAGGCTGCAGGTTGAGAATCCCTGTCCTACAGCATGAGGCTCAAATCTCACTGTTAATCTCAGATCTCTAGATTTCTTTCATGCAGGCATAATGATGGGGGTGATGATGATGTTACTGAGTAGGTCTAAGTGTTCTTGCTCATAGTACAAATAACTCCAATGTGCTCAATCAAAGAGATTCCCTGTCTTTCATAAGAAAACGTAAGTTGCCTACAGCAGTGATGGCCAACCTTGGCACTCCAGGTGTTCTTGAACTTCAATTCCCAGAAGCTCTGATCAGCACTACTGCTTATCAGGCCTTCTGGAAATGGAAGTTCAAGAACAGCTGGAGTGCCAAGGTTCGCCATCACTGGCCTAGAGCGTGTTTCCTTACTTCCTGGTATGACGTTCACCAGGAGATGCTAGCAACCAGCTCTCTGCCTTTTGGGTTTACCACCATGCTGTTGCTTAGTCTTATTAGTTGGTGTAATATATTGCCATTCTGATTGTGCCAGTTATGTTAAATTACTTGTGTGTTTTGTAATTTTTGGTTGTAAACCACCCAGAGTTGGTGGTACAATATATAAATACAGTGGAAGGAAGGAAGGAAGGAAGGAAGCAGTTTTGGAAGCTGGACAGCATTTAGGAAAGTATCCTTGCTAGTCTTGCTCCCCTTTCCTAGAGCATAGTTCCAGGTAAAACTCATGGGAAAGTCTTTGGATTGCTTCTTTCTTGCTTTTGCAAGGATTCAGGACCCACGTCCAGTTAGCTCTGCCATAGGTTGTCGGGACATCCGAAGCCTTCACACATTCTCAAATTACTAGTGGCACAATGTCTTTCACTTCCTCCTGTTGAGGTATTCTTTGCTCTCTGCCCATAAAAAAGGTTTACTTATGAACTGTGAACAAATTAAAACCATCTGTCTTAGTGGGAACTTGCCACGCTGGATCTAGGCGAGCCCTCCTAGTTGGAAGTGTACAACCCCAGAACAGGGACTCTTTGGAGGCATCAAAGGAAATCTCTTCACTATCAGATTGAACGAACTAATCCTATTCAATTAGAAGGAAAGAAGCCCGGCACAGGGAACGGAGGAGAAGCATAGCAGACTCAGAGGCGTCATCTGTCAGACTCGGTTTTGTTTACACGAACTGGCAGTGAGTTTCAAACAGAGTCTCTTCCAATCACACCACGGGCTGAAGCCTGGGACCTTCTATATCGGTGATGGCAAACCCTAAGTGCCCAAACAGAGGGGTGGGGTGAGCTGTGCTGGGGGGAGGGAGGAAGCCCTCCCATTGGGCTGCTGGGCAGAGGGGTGGGGTGAACAATGTTCTGCAGGAGGGAGGAAGCATTCCGATTGGGCTGCTGGGCAGAGGGGCGGGGCAAACACTGTGCTGGGAGAGGGAGGGAGTTCCCCCATTTGGCTGCTGGGCAGAGGGGAGGGGCAAACTCTGTGCTGGGAGAGGAAGGAAGTGATCCCATTGGGTTGCTGGGAAGAGAGGCGGGACAAACTCTGTGCTGGGGCAATGGTGTGCATGCTGACAGAGAAGAGTCTACATACCTCTTCTAGCACATGTGCCATAGGTTCGTCACCACTGCTTATGCATATACAGTAATACCCCGTATAACGTGAGTATCATATAGCGCTAAAACCGCATAACGTTACAAGATTTTCGGAAAAATTTTGTATCGAATAACGTGATTTTTTAACGTTATCCGATACAGTCGTTCTTAGCAGGGGTTCTTCGTTCAGCTTCCCAGCCACCCTGCAGCTACGGAGGCAGGGGTGGGGAGGCTGGAAAGCTGACGGGGGGCTCCCCCATCGGCTTACCCAGCCACCCCACAGCTGCCGAGGCATGGACGGGTGGCTAGGGAAGCCGACAGGGAGTCCCCGTCAGCTTCCCCAGCCACCCTGCAGCTGTAGATCGGGTCCTCTGATCTCTCTGGAGCAGGCAGGGGACACGATCCATGCTGTTTCTGGGCTTCCCCGACGTCCTGAGCCAGTGCAGCAAGCCAGAATGTCAGAGTTCGAATCCCGACATTCTGGCTTGCTGCACTGGCTCAGGACGTCGGAGAAGCCCAGAAACACCTTGGATCGGGTCCCCACACCTCCCTGGACCCAGCGGGGGGGTCAGAAACGGACTTTTTTTTTACCAATTTTGGGGTCTCTGACCCCCCCGCCGGGTCCAGAGAGGTGTGGGGACCCGATCCATGGTGTTTCCAAAGTTCTCCCACCTCCCTGGAGGCTGCAGCAAGGCAAAATGTCAGGATTCGAATCCCGACATTCTGGCTTGCTGCAGCCTAAAAGAGGGTGGGGGAAGTTCAAAATTAGCGCGCATCAGGTCTCCCGACCTCCCTAGAGCTGATGCACGCTAATTTTGAACTTCCCCCACCCTCTTTTATGCTGCAGGAAGCGAGAACGTCGGGATTCGAATCCTGACATTTTGCCTTGCTGCAGCCTCCAGGGAGGTGGGAGAACTTTGGAAACAGCTTGGATCATGTCTGCCCACCTCCCTGGACCCGGCGGGGGGGTCAGAGACCCCAAAATTGGTAAAAAAACGTCCGTTTTTTTTAACCAATTTTGGGGTTTCTGACCCCCCCGCTGGGTCCAGGGAGGTGTGGGGACCCGATCCAAGGTGTTTCTGGGCTTCCCCGACGTCCTGAGCCAGTGCAGCGAGCCAGAATGTTGGGATTCGAACTCTGACATTCTGGCTTGCTGCACTGGCTCAGGACGTCGGGGAAGCCTAGAAACACCTTGGATCAGGTCTGCCCACCTCCCTGGACCCAGCGGGGGGGTCAGAAACCCCAAAATTGGTAAAAAAAAACGGACTTTTTTTTACCAATTTTGGGGTGTCTGACCCCCCCCCCCGGCCGGGTCCAGGGAGGTGGGGAAACCCGCTCCAAGCTGTTTCCAAAGTTCCCCCACCTCCCTGGAGGCAGCAGCAAACCAAAATGTCAGGATTCAAATCCCGATGTTCTCGCTTCCTGCAGCCTCCAGGGAAACAGGGCTTTTTTTAACATTGTGTGTTCAATGTATCGCACAACGTTAAAAACCGGATAACGACGGGACTTGTGGAACCAAGTCATAACGTTATTCAGGGTACTAGTGTAATGTACTCTGCTACTGATGAAGGATGACCCCTCCCTGCCCAAGGTAGAAGTCAACTTTATGCCAAGTTTGATCTGTTGTCTATCTAGCTCAGTCTTGTGTCTAGTGACGTGGTTAGCACTCGAGATCTCAGAAACTGATCTCTCCCATAAGTACCAAGGATGAACTTGGGACTTTGCTTACAAAACACTACTGACACATTTAAGTGTCTTGCACATGGCTGGATTAAGACATGTTGTGCCTTAAAATATGGCATGCTTAAGAGGCCCTAAAACAATATTCCAAAACAGATTAGGAGGGAAGTTACTTTTTTCTGTTGCATTTAGAGGTATCTCATTATCTGAAAGCCCAAGCAACATATATACACTGGAAGAAAACTGCACAAAACAAAAGAAATACTGTACCCCCTTACAAGTGCGGCAATCACACACCCTCATTATGGGGGAGGAGAATCATCAGATCTTCCGATCACAAGGGAGTCAGGCACCTTACAAGACATATGGGTGGGGTATGCTCGTGTGGAGTAACACCGTACCAGAAAGAACAGCTACAAACTATGATGTGCATTTTCCAGAAAGTTTGAACCGGATTTCCCTCCTTAAAATGTGCCCTAAATCAAAAGAGACCTACCACATATACTCGAGGATAAACCAACCCAAATATAAGCCAAAGCACCTAATTTTGACCTGAAAAAACAGGAAAATAGATTGATCCAAGTATAAGCCGAGTATAGAAACTGCAGAAGTTGCTAGTGAGTTTCAATAATCAAAATACATGAAAATATGGTAAAATTAATTAAATTTTGGCGTGTCCCAATCTGACGCAGTCTTGGGACCCTTGTGGTCATTGACCTGAGTATAAGCCGTTTCCACTTTTTGAGGCTGAAAAACTAGGCAAATTCTGCAAATTTATTTATTTACTAAATACATTCTCCTTTTTCAAATGGGAGGGTATTTGGAGGCATTGCCAGTCTTCCCAGTAGGCCCATGATGGCGAATCTCGGTGCTCCAGCTGTTCTTGGACTTCAATTCCCAGAAGCCCAAGTCTCTGTTAATCTACATGAATGAGTTTACTATGTGTATTTATGGGCTTCAATTCCCAGAAGCACAAATTTCTGTGAATCCACACAAATGGGTTTATTGCACGTCTGCAGTAAATCCATTTGTGAGGATTCACAGAGACTGGGGCTTCTGGGAATTGAAGTCCAAGAACAGCTAGAGTGCCAGGGTTCACCAGCACTGCACTAGGCTATGTCACTCTGTCAACCCATTGGTATTTTGCCACCCCGGTGCAGCCCAAACTGACCGCTGCCTTTCTGAGGGGCTCTTGCATTGCAGTAGAATTCCATGTGCCCCTTCTCAATGTGGCCTCTGCAGCCATTGTTCCCTTCCTGTCATCTGTGAAAAACGGAGGCATTGAGCTCAGTGACAGCAGTAGGCGCAACCGACAGCATCAAAGGTATGTTAGCAGGGGAGCGGGTGGGGGACGCTTTTGGTCTTGACAAAGAGCTGCCTTTAATCAAGGGAACATTCGAGAGGTGCCAATTCATTTCATCGTCCAAACTACTGCAGCTTCCTTTTAAGAGAGAAAGAAAGGGTGTGCATGTATGAGGAAGGTCCTTCCCCAACAGAAGAATGATGTGATGTCATAAGAACAGATGTAGAACCTTGAGGAATCTATTTAGAAATAACATTTCCAGATTTTTTACTCACTTTCAGGGAATTCCTAGTCAGCTGTGGGGAACAAGCTAGGTGGAAATACAAGGCAGGGACTAAGAGAGAACTTTGTGACATGATGCATGGCATTGGGGGGGGGGGGTTTAAAACAAAAAGAACTCTCCCTTTCACAGTAGAGAAATAGACATAGGACAGAGAGGGGACACAATCTGCTATTACCGGATATGGGGATGGTTGCTGGTTTAGAAAGTCCTGAAAGAAGACTGGACATGTTCGTGGGAGAGTAGGGCTACGTTTTGAGCCAGAATTCCCAGCGAGGAAGCAAGCAGCTCTTCTGTGTACGAGACATGTGAATTCCACGAAGGCAACTAGAAAAAGAGCTGCTGTGGAATTCACAGTCCCTGCTGTTGCCTTCATGCGCTGCTTTCATCCTTTCATCTCAGTTACATTAAACCAGGAGTTCTCAACCTTTTAAAGCCAGGGGGCCATTGATCGTTCTTTCTGGACTTTTCTTTTTAAAACTAAGGAAGAGTTTTGTCCCTTTCCGCATCTCTCTGCTCCCACCCTGGGACTGCCAGAAGTCAGTTATTGCCTCAAGACCTTCCTGCTTCTAGCCTGCATTGTGCACATACTGTATATACTCGAGTATAAGTCTAGTTTTTTAGCCTCCAAAATTTGATCCAAAAAAAGGGACTCGACTTATACTTGGGTCAGCGACCTCAAGGGTCCCAAAATCGTGGTGGTGCAAATTCAAACATATATATATTTTTTTTAAGCACTAACACTACCATAAAAATTTGAAAACATCCCAGCACAAATGTCTGAATAAATTAATTGTACTGCATTTTCATGTATTTTAGTTGCTGAAATTCACTCGCAGCTGCTGCATTTTCCACCCCGGACTTATACTCGGGTCAGTCTATTTTCCTAGTTTTAGAGGTCCAAATTAGGTACCTCGACTTATATTCGGGATGACTTATAGTCGAGCATATACGGTACTTGATGCCCTGGGAAAGAGCAAAATGGCTGGTTGTGGCACCCTCTGAAAGCGAGAAAACGAGGTGACCTACGGAGGAGAGAGAGAGAGCCTTTCCTACCCGCCCGCCCTCCTTCCCACAACCGTGAGAGATGTAGTAGTGAATGACGGTGCCACTTGTATATGTGCACTGAGAATACTTTTCCATTCCTCTTAAGGACACAACCTCCGAAAGCCATGAGGCCTCTTTTCAAATCCCTCTTGAGAATCCACCTCATTCGAGCAGCATCTCCCAGGCTCCGCAAAGCAAGCAGACTTTCGCTTTCAGCCATCCTCCATTCAGCTCCGAACAATGGGGAACAATGGGAGAAGGCGAAAGGGTGGCTGTCTTTGAGCTGCATTGAAGAGGCCATCTGCTCAAGGCTGGGAACCAGGAAGATCCCAGGTTCAGACTCAATCGGAGCCACTTAGCAAGTGATCCTTAGGCAAAACCAGCTGACAGTCAATGCAACTGTTAAAAAAAAAATCATGCTTAAAGCAACAGCCTCCTTTAAAACCAGTTGACGCAGAAGAGAACAGAAACATGTATCTGAACCTGCTGGGTGGCGAAACCCTCTTTGGAATATTTTCACCTTTCAAATTCAACAGAAAGGATGGATGAGCAGAGATAGGCCCCAGGGGTGGGGCGGGGTGGCAAAGACCCCTCGCAGGTACCCTTCTCCCTACTGGTCCCCCAGTGTGACTGAATTTATGCCCAGCAGGCTGTTTTGTTAGCTGGGATTAAAATAAACAGAGTTATCATTGGTTGGAGTTTCTGCTAGGCAACTATTTTATTATAGCTTTTAATTTACTTTTTTCTGCCGCTTTAATGTCAATATGCAAATGTCTGGCTGGACATCCTGCTACGGTAATGGAGTAGATCGTAGAGCCAGGGACTCAACGCTAAGTGTTGGGTGGTGATAAATAACCTGACTCCCTAAAGGGGCAAATGGCTATGGGCGGAGGAACCCCTTTAGGTGGGGCGAGGGTCCCCCTCAGTGGAGGAAATGCCACTGGAAACCATCCTATTGGGCCCAATGGCAAAATGAGCAGAAGAGGATCCACTTCACCATTCTGATTCCCAACGGTCATGGAGGCGGAAGAGCCCATGCCAGATGGAGTGGCTGTGAAGGCACACCTTGTCCATATCCTCAAGGCTGCAGCAGTCCATTGCAGTCCCGGTGTTAAATCCTGCATGTCTCATTTCATATATGTCGCAGGAGATGGCTCCATGATCATAGTGTGTGGATCACTTCATGCCAAGCTGGGATCCACCTTAAAGAAATTTCACTCCAACTCGGATACAAGTTGCAGCTGCCACCACCGACAAATGCCTATATCCCATTTATTAGGTGTATAGTTAAAGGTCTCCCTTGCTCCAAAGCTAGTCCTTTCTGACTCTAGGGTGTGGCGCTCATCTCCATTTACAGCAAAAAAGCCAGTGTCCGCAGATGTTTCTATGGACATGTGGCAGGCATGACTAGACACTGGGGCACACGGAATGATGTTGCCTTTCCTGCTGAAGAGGCACCTATTTATCTACTTGCAATGTCTTGCTTTCGAACTGCTAGGTTGGCAGGAGACAGTGGGGATGGGGAAGGTTCCAGATATTGCTACAGTGAGGGTAGACATAAACCTGGCGTAGTGGGACTGAGCAGTGCCCGTTTGCGAGGCATACAAATCCCCTTCTGACCCATGCAACGGATGCCTCGGATGACAGATTGGGAGCCCATAGCCAAAGCTATGGAGCTGGGGGGACAAGGGGGCCTGGCTCTTGTTGTAAATGCCTAGGGGCCTTACAATCCAGTCCTCTAAGAGTTAAGTGTTGGGAGTCCCAGAGACGGAGGGGCTTGGCAGAATACCTGGATGGACAACAGCCCACAGGTGGTTATCAGGCAGCAGGATCAGACTGTGATTTACAGTAGAAAGATGAGAGAGAAAGAGGCACCCCAAGCAAATTCCAGGGGACAAGTGGGATTCCAGCCCCACCCACCACCATTACCAATAAACAAAAAGAGAGAGGATTTAGAGGGAAGGGGAAGATCCCGAATAAGGCAGGAACCCCCACCATGGTCAACTCTGGGCTCCTGGGGTAAAGGTCGCCCACACTCGAAAGCCAGTCGTATCAGACTCTGCGGTTCAGTGCTCATCTCTGTTTCTAGCCAAAGAACCAGCACTGTCTGCGTCTGCAGACATTGTTCCTTCTCACTAGCATGACAGAAGGCAATAGAGTCATCATACAAATGAGAATTATGCTATCTACTTAAATCATTTAAGAATTCTTAAATGATTAGCCACAGAATTCCCAGATTAGTATAAGCCAGGATCCTACTGGTTCGTTACATTGGCATAAGTACAATGGTGTAAACTACACCGCTGAATGTCACCAGTTACTAAGCTGGCAACGTATCCCGATGCGTCCGATACCGATTCATACGAAGAGTGTGCAGCAAAAGATACAAATAGCAAATCATGAACTAATGGTAATTCACCACTGCATTGTACGCTGTTACACTTAAGGGTCCCCCTTACTTGAAAGCCAGTTGTATCCAACTCTAGGGTGCGGTGCTCATCTCCATTTACAGCCAAAGAGTCAATTCTGTCTGCATCTGCAGACGTTTCTGTGGTCATGTAGCAGGCATGACTAGATGCTGGAGCGCATGGAACACTGTTACCTTTCCCACCAAAGTGGTCACTATTTATCTATTTGTAATTTCTTGCTTTCGGACTGCAAGGTTGGCAGGAGGTGGGATGGAGACGGCAGCTCATTCTGTCACGCAGCACTTGGGTCTCGAACTGCTGACCTGCCGACCTCCTGGTCATCAGGTTCAGCATCTTAACCACTAAGCCATCCCAGTCCCACCGTTACACTTACACAGGTGTAATGAACTAAGAGATCCGTGGCCAGAGATCATCAAATTAATTGGGAGAATAGAATTTGAAGCTAGCAAGACTAAATCCTGATGGTATACCTTCTATGGCATGCGTGCCAGAGGTGGCACTCAGAGCCCTCTCTGTGGGCATGCATGCTGTCTCCCCAGCACAAAGTTCATCCTGCCCCTCTGCCCAGCAGTCCAATGAGAGCGCTTCCTCCCTCCCCCAGCACAGAATTCGCCCTGCCCCTCTGCCCAGCAGCCCAATGGAAGTGCTTCCTCCCTACTCCCAGCATAGATTTCCCCCTCCCTTCTGCCCAGTAGCCCAATGGGAGTGCTTCCTCCCTCCCCCAGCACAGAGTTTGCCCCACCCCTCTGCACAGCAGCCCAATGGGAGCGCTTCCTCCTTCTTCCCAGCACAGAGTTCGCCCCGCCCCTCTGCACCACGGATGGCAGCCTGTTGAGTTTAGGCACTTGGTCTCTAAAAGGTTCGCCATCGCTGTCCTATAACTTTTAGCAAAGCAGACTTACTTGCTGCTTGGATCCGAGCCTTCCGGCTGACCACCAAGCCGAAGCGATTGTGAGCCATGCAGTCGTACTCGCCTTCATCGGAAGACCCGTCGCCCTTCAGTTTCTGGAAGTGGGAGATGTACAGCGAGCCATTGGCGAGGGTGAAGGAGTCCTTGTTGTCCACCACCAACACCCCATTCTTCCGCCACGTGATGCTGATGGGTGGGATGCCTTCCACCTGGCAGTACAAAACCAGGGGCTGCTTTTGCACCGCTATGTGGTCATTGGGTTCGACAGTAAAGGCCAGCTCTGTAGAAAGGCTAAGTCCTGGAAGGGAAAGAAGGGGGGAAAGAAAGGTCACCTTCAAGGGCCAGACTCAAGTGCTTAAGTGCTGAACTTGACGACTGGAAGATTCCTGAGTACGATTCCTGAGTACTGCAGGACGGAGCGAGCTCCCATCTCTGTCCCAGCTCCTGCCAACCTAGCAGTTCAAAAGCAAGAAACTGCAAGTAGATAAATAGGGGCCACTTTGGTGGGAAGGTAAACAGCGTTATCTTGGTTTTCTTGATGCTGAGTCTCAAGCGAGCTTTTGGGCCTTCTTCTTTCAACCTAAGCAAGAGCTTCTTTAGGTCTTCTTCACTCCCTGCCATTAGTGTAGTATTATCTCCATATCTCAAATTGTTGATGTTTCTCCAAATAAAATCACAGCATTGAATGTCCATCACTCCTAATTCAATTCTCACAGTTTTAGCCTGTTTTGTCTATTTTTAAAAGTAAACTAATCAGCACCTGGCCTGAAGGCCCTTTCCCGGGCTTTCTTCACCCCCTGCTCAGGAGACAAAGAACTCAGTAACTACTTTAACTCCCTAAAAGCAAAGGTTCCATATTGATTGATTACAGGTACTGTAGTAGGAAAAGAGGGAGATCAACGAATGATGAGAAGGACTCCGAGGTATGGGTTCCCAACCTAAGGCCTGTGGGCCAAATCTGGCCCACAGTGCCATTTCGTGTGCCCCCCTTCCAAGGGTATTCGAGAAACAAAATGGCCACCCCTTTGAAGATGTGGGACAAAATGGCCACCCACATCTTTCATAGAGCCGGAGATGACTTGACAGCAAAGAAAGAATCTACAGTCGGATTTTAGGTACCAGCCCTGTGTGCGACTATAGGAGAATTTACCCAATTCCCATTTGTGTGTCTGTGTGATGCAAATAAAACGGTTCTTTTTTTGCTCTATAACACTTCTCCCTCGTGGTTCACAACTCTTACCTCCTCTGTTTGAAATAGGGACTGCTCTTTAGAGAGAGAGGGAAGGGGGGGGATCTTGCAAGGCCCCTCCATGACAGGATGGCGCCTGATGTTTTAAGGCACTTAATGGGTTAATAAAAGCAATGGACAAAAGCCATGTTTATCCTCAGAGGCCACCACTAAATGGAGTCTCTCTCCATTGGGGGGGGGGGATTTCTGCAGCCTCACCTTTGACCTGTAGCTCAGCAACCCCTGCCTGCCTTTGTCTGCTCCGTCCATCTGCCTCCTCTCAGGTTTCACTCCAGCCTGTTCCTCTCATAATCCAGTTCAAGTTGCCGTATAAAATAAGAGGGGAGAATTCTAAAAAAGTGCCCAAGCCTGCCAAAGTGGACGGATTCTTTTGTCAAAAGATAACTTTGTCCTTTCAACACGTCCCTTTTTAAGGGGGGGGGGGTTTGTAATATATGAGCAATTCCATTCCTCAGCAACCAGTTCATTCAGATGCCTGGGAACAATTAGTGTGGGCTGTGCTGCCCTAACCATAGACAGCCCTGAGCCAGAAAGAACGAGACACCACTGACCAAAGAACACGCTTGGGTGGCAGCAGTGATTGTGTCCACTTTAGCCTATCACACAACAAAGCTACATCAGGTCACTGCCTTTATTCTTCTTATTTTGTGTCCCACTCAAACCCTTCTTCAAATCCAAATCTGAACATAGGTGATTCTCATGGTGATCATCCATGAAGACTGTCCTGAGAATATAATGCAGTGGGATGTCATCTGCCATCCACATCGCAGCATGACACCCCATAGAACCACTGATCCAGTTCCCCAAATCACTTTCTGATCCTGAGCCCTTTTGGCACACAATCATCCTCAGGCCAGGATGGATGAAGCTGCTGCCCTCCATACAGATGGGTTCAAGTGGGATTTAATCCACTTGGAGACCATCACCCTTCCCAGTGGACTTTGGCGCGCAAGGCCGTTAGTCCTCAGGGTGGTCAGGTTAGTTAACCACTGCCTGGCACTCAACGTTGAGTCGCTGGCAGTAGGGTCTACCCTATGACCATAGCAGAATAATTTGGTCAAACCCTGGAGTGCCAAAATGAAGCCACTTTCCTGGCTTTGTCGTTGGTCAAACTTAAGTCCTCATCGGTTCATGTTTCTGGCAGTAATCAGTAGACCAGCAAATGGGCAGGACTCTGTGTCTCTCCACATCCACACCACGTGTCGTTGTCCACCATCAGCCCCCACTTGAGCATGTTGGTCTTGCATTTAGGGACCCTCCACCCCTCAGTCTATTCAGGGTCCTCTAAGTGACGTAGGGAAGATTGAGTTCCTCAGCTAGGTCCTCCTTTAGTGTTGTTCCTTGACCAGTAGGCACCTTCCTCCATCTTCTAATTTGGTTTTGCTCTTGTGTAATTTATTCATTTAACTTTAAAGCCTACCTTTCTTCCATGAATGAGATTCCAGGTGGGTTACAGTTAAATACTGTAGCTGAAATACTTTCAGGCACACTAAATGAACAAAGGCAGAAGAATGTAGCACACAGTTTTCAAACACATCAATAAATCAAAACAAAAAACAGCAACCATCCAATTAAAAAGTCAGGTCTATGGTTTGGGTACACTTAATTTCCTACTGGCCCTGGATTCCCAAGTGGCCGTTGTGACAAGAGGTGGCATTGTAAAACTTCCAAGTAGTGTGCCGGTTTTGACTTTTCCTGAGCTGACCTAACTTGGCAATCTTAGAATCATGGAATAATTGAGTCCAACCTTCTGTTCAGTGCAGGAATTCAAATCAAAGAAGATCTGACCAATGGCTAATTTTCTCTCGATTGCCTCACTGCGAGAGTGCTCATAACCTCCTGAGAAAATTGGTTTCATTGTTGTACTGCTTTAACAGTTAAGATGTTTTACTTGATACTCAGCCTATATCTGGCCTCCTATAATTTAGGCCTATTATTATGTGTCCTGCACTCTGAGATGACTGAGAACAGATCCTGCCCTTAGACTGTGTAACCAGTTTTCAAGTACTGTACTGTATTAGAAGAGTGCTAGTGTATCTGCCCTCAGTTTTCTTTTCTCAAGTACTGTATAAGCATGCCAAGTCTTTCCTCACAGGGAATGATCCTCCTTGTTGTCCTCCTCTGAATTTGTTCCAGTTTATCTGCATCCAGAATTGGACACAGTACTCAAGATGAGGCCTAACCACCCCTGTCCAAAGAAGAGCTAGTGCTTCATGGCTCATCAATGCTTCTTTTGCATTATACCTTGACTGCTGCAAGGTATCATACATGGTGCTACCTTTGAAGATGGCCTAGCATAGTGCTTACCAACCTTTGGTTTTGGGACCTCAATTCCCAGAAACCTAAGTCAGTACATTGGCTGATGCAGTGCTTTGGGGAATTGACTTAGGCTTCTGGGAATTGAATTCCAAAATACCAAAGGTTAGGAAACACTGGTCTAGCATCTTCAGCTGGGTGCAATGTGCCTGGAGCTCAGCTGCTAGCTGGAGCACCATATCACGGTCACAGAGTCAGGTCCAAAAATACTAGAACAAGGATAACATTTTTGGCACGTGGCCTCTAAACTCCACCACAGTGAAGATGAAAGGAAACTCCAGATGTGAGTGATGTAAGGACTGTCAAGTTTAATATGACAGGTTTCACAAAAGTGGGGCATTAACCAGTTGGGAAGCACAGCCATTGCCAGACATACACGCCCATTTTGGTGCCTTGTAATCCCAATACGAAAGGACCTTGATTAGTTGACACATGGGCCAAATCATTGTGTTGGGTTTAGTTTTGGCCAACGACAAAGCCAAGAAAGTGGCTTCGTTTTTGTAATCCAAAGTTTGATCAGGACATGAAAAAAGAAGAATTGTGCTGGTTGTAACCTTCAAAGTCCACAGTGATATGGAGCCTGGCTATCTGAAGCATTTCCTAGCTCAATAAATAATTCCGTGTCAAAAATTATTCTGGGTTGAAAGGATTTTTGCTGAAGGAACTCCACTCAGGGGATGCCCGAATGAGCCTCCTTTCATCTCCCCAAGATCTTTTCCCAACAAAGTGGTCCCTACTTATCTACAGTACTTGCAATTTCTTGCTTTCGATCTGCTAGGTTGGCAGGAGATGGGACAGAGAAGGGAGCTCAATCTGTCATGCAGTATTCAGGTCTCGAACTGGCCTCCCAGCTAACAAGGTGAGCTTCTTAACCACTGAGCTACTTCATGATTCAGCGCTTCGATCCCATGCGACTATGTCAGCTCTGCCTGGTACCAGAAGTAGCTCACCGTCCCGTTCCAGTTGCCGAAGTGTAGCGGAGGAGTCAGAAAATTATGAAAACGGAGCGAAATTGCTCCAAAAAGCCTCCCACCACCCTGGGAAGCGGTGCAGGCTGTCCAAATCCCTGGAAAAACTGGACGATTCCTGCTGCTGCTGTCGCAATAAGTGAAGTATCACAACTTCTGGCAGTGGAGGGCAGTCCTAGAGGTGTCCAGGATTAATTATATGCATGGGCCAGATTAGGCCCACAGGCTGGGGATTGGGAACCCCTGCCATAGAATCTTAGACCCTAAACTGGGCCTTATCATTGGGGGGAAATCTTGCTCTAAACTTCTAATGCAGTACAATTATTTTATCTCATGCAATTCACTATCTTAAAACCCCAAGTCTTCTGCCTGACATTCAGAATTACAAGGAAAGGAAATGTAATACAGATAAAGTATTCCCACAGGGCAGCTCTCCATCATCAGCCATACATTCTTTCTCTTTCCGCCCAGTGTGGTGCAAAGAGGAGAGAATTTTTTACTTTAGAAGTCAGTTGAACTTGCCTTGTGGAGAGCTGCATTGTCAAAAAGCGGTCCATTCTATATAAAATGTTTTGTTTTCCTGGAAAACATCCTCAAATAACCGAAACACAACTCCATGGCAAAACGCATAGAGAAGATTCAATTTAAGATTTGCTCAGAAGCCGGAAATGGTAAAATTACACAATTAGTTCAGTGCCATGATTTCACTGGAGAAATATATGCAACTATTTTGCTAATCTACTCCTGTTCATAAAATTAAACATAACAATGAACCAAGCCAAAGCACCCAAAGGGAAGTACCGTATATACTCGACTGTAAGTCGTCCTGACTATAAGTCGAGGTACCTAATTTGGACCTCTACAACTAGGAAATAGATTGACCCGAGTATAAGTCAGGGGTGGCAAAAGTTTCAATAATTTAAATACATGAAAATACAGTACAATTAATTAATTGAGACATTTGTGTGGGTATGTTTTATAGTTTTTACAGTAGTGTTCATGCTTTCTTTTTTTTAAATGTATGTTTGAATTTGCACCGCTGCAGCTTTGGGACCCAAATATAAGTTGAGCTCCCTTTTTGGACCTCATTTGGGGGGCTAAAAAACTAGACTTATACATGAGTATATACAGTATTTGATTTTTTAAAAATTGTGCTAATCAAATAAATACAGAAGACACTGAAAAAACAAAATAATTTTGCAGTCTCAACCCAACCAAGACCACTCAGAAAACGTAAACATAACTGATTTCACTGCGGTTTACTGTCAAAAAACATGCATAAGACGGCAGCTTAGATTTTTTAAAACAACCAACTGGTTCCTTGTCAGTCAATGAAGTGTATGCCTGTCTCTACTCCAGCTGGAGTTTTGTCAAGGGATTTATTTTTAACCAAAAAATAATAATCTTGCTTTACTTTTTGTTATCTCCAAATGGAGGAAGGGATAGAAATATAATTGACAATGGAAGGCGAAGGAACCTTCCAGCAAAAAAAATAAAAAATACCCACCCCTTTTGCCAACCATCCTTCCAGAATTATTTCATAGCTTTCCCAACAATATGATGTGTGACAACGCAAATGATTATTTAACAAACAAACGAAAAACCCCACACCACCACCACACCATCTTTCACCATGCAACAAACCATTAGAACGCAAGAGCTTCATCTTGCAGAGAAAGAAGAAAGGGCTTGGGATGAATGAATGGCTTTCAAGGCACTTTGAAGTTGATTTAATTATTATTTTCCCACCCCTCCTTTCACTGCCACCTCTTTTAACTGAACGCAGCATCAACAGTTCCTCTTAACAACCTGCAAAGCCACACCACTGCCACCTGCCATCCTGTGCAGGTACCTTTCCCTTCTCCGAAATGCTTCTGAAAGAGGTGAAAGTGAAATGGTTCTTCTTCTTTGACATGCAATCACCATCTTTTTCTGCCGTTACAGACAGCTTTGGGGGCCGGACGGCCATTGTGCCCTTCCTCCACCACATGTCACTTCCTGGTGTGGCGAAGGCAGTGGTGGGGGCACATGAAATAGTGCCATGGGCCGCAATTGAGAATCCCTGCTATAATCTGTTCATGAAGATGAAACAATGCATTTAAAGCAAATTTACAAAGCTAAGCTGCTGTATATACAATTTATGCAGCTCTTGAAGAAGGTCAAGGCTGGCCAGAATATCCTGCTATGGTAACAGAGTAGACCCTACTGCCAGCGACTCAACGCCAAGTGTCAGGTGGTGGTTAACTAACCTGACAACCCTGAAGACTAACAGCTTGGGTCCCGAAGTCCACAAGGAAGGCTGATGGTCCCCAAAAGTGGATTACGGTAAATCCCACTTGAATCCATCTTGATGGAGGGCAGCAGCTTCATCAATACTCAGGTAGAGGAGGACTTTGTGTGCAAAAAGGCCTCAGAAAGTGACTCATTAAACTGGATCAGTGCTACGGGGGTCATGCTGCGATGTGGCAGATGAAAGGCCACTGCATTATATTCTCAGGACAGTCTTCACGGCTGATCGCCATGAGGATCGCCAATATTCAGATTTGGATACAGCAGAACATGAAGAAGATAGGCCCCAATAACATGCAAATAGTGGACCGGCCACTTACCTCTGTTACACTGACTTCTGGATTTCATCAGGAGCAAGCAAGAGGAAAACTGCCTTAAGAAACAACTTTATGTTATTTCAAATGGTGCAGAGAGAGAACATTGGAGGGGAACTGTTTTTCTGCTGATATTCTTAATTGTGTACATTGATGTTGCAATGTGGAGACCGTGTTTAATTTCCAAAAGACAAGTAGGGCTTAAGGGTGGGAAAAAGGCCTTGCTCTTGGCCAGGAGTTCAACCTTTTAAAGCCAGAGGCCGGGTCATGCTCCCTCAGAGCATGAGGGAGGCTGGACGGCTATTTTGGCCTTCCTCCACCTCATGGCACTTCCTGGTGTGGTGGAGGTGGTGAGCCCCACATGAAATGGTACCATGGCCCGCAAGTTGAGAATCCCTGCTCTTGGCTATCTACTGTATAGACACTTCTCTTTAATGTTGGTGTGTATATGTGTGCATGTAAGGGCCACATGAAGAACTTGAGAACATGTTAGTTTACTCAATAATTTTCACAATTCTTGGATTCTTCCAGTGTAGTCCAAAAAGTAACTTTTTTGAGCTGTGGGAGAGGAGCCAGCAAGGATCATTCTTAAAGAGGCAGGCCTCAATTCAAATTTCTAGGCCAAAAATTCCGCTCTCAGCTCTTTTCCCGAGGATGAATGGGGCCTGAGGGAGATGTGCTCTAGAACAGGGATTGCAACCTACGGCTCATGGGCCAGACCTGGGCCCTGACGCACACGGCAACGACCCCAGAAGCGGAAGTGGACCTATTTACAACAGCTGTAAACATGCCCACACATGTGCAAATGTGCCCACCACAGTTTACAGACGTGTTTACGACAGGGGAAACCATGTGTCCGGCCTACTCAGCTGTCTGAAAGGAAGTGGCCCGGCCCATTGCGCATAAACCATGAGAACCCCTGCTCTAGAATATGAAATGCTCAGTGCACTTTAATGCTACTTCCCAAATTCTTATCTGAATCCCCTTGATAACAGAGAAGTATATTTGTTGATAAGAAGCATGAAGTACGGATGAAGCATTTATTTGCATTTCTTGCAGAGTAGGAAGCTGTGCGCTTAGAAATCACAGCCTTGGGGAAACACTGAAATTTGCCCAGACTTCACTGTAGCTCCCAGAGGGACTGATAAAAAAACAACTGGGTGATGTGAGGACACGCGCATGCAAACAACCAGGTTATCAATTTGCTCCATTAAGAATACAGATATCTGAAGAAAAGGCAGGGGACAAATAGATCCATCAGTTCGAAGACTCATGGATCTAGGCAAGATTCCTGGATGCTCTAGGAGTCTAGTTCCAGGGGTCCTCAAACTTGGCTCTCCAGGTGTTCTTGGACTTCCATTACCAGAAGCCCAAATTAGCATGCCTGCTGATCAGGGCTTCTGGGAACTGAAGTCCAAGAACATCTGGAGTGCCAAGGTTCACCACCACTGGCAGATTCAGCATCTGGAATGTTGATCCAGCCAAGCAATAACACGGATGCCTGCGTTTAAGTCTTTCAGGAGAAAAATACTGTGGCAGCCAGGAGTCTATTTTATTTTACCTCTTAAGAGACAGAATCCTGTGGCGTGACTTCAGCAATGGACTCAAACCTGGAAGATCTACTTTCAAAGCCATTAAACTCAGCAGCGAAAGCCCTTCTTCACGACAGTCCAGAGAGACTAAAACTTCAGAGAGTAAACAAAAAATAAATAAAGTGCCACAATGGTTTTGGTTGTTGTTGTTTACTCTCTGCTTGAAACACACACTAACACACCTACTATTCCAAAACCCAAAACTTCAGATAAACTCGCAGTAAAACTAAGTATCGAAAATAACAAAATACACACGTCAAATATTACAAATGTAACAGGGGGAGGTCAGTTTAATAAATAAGTAAGTAAACGCACACTTCAGGATCCTATCCACCCATTTGTACTCAAAGCAGCCAGTCATAGGAGCTAACACCAAATCCCAATACAAATATACTTTTTAAAGGGTTTTCTTTGAAGTAGGCGAAGAGGAGTGAAACTAGCATAGGAAAAGAAACTGGGAAACATGCCACATTTCCCAAAATCTCCAGCCAACGTGGCTATGCCACGCAGTTTAAGAGTCTGGAAGCTGTCGTTCCACCCCACACCAAAAACCCCTCTTGCAATCTGAACAGGATTGCACCGTGAACAGGATATCAAACTCTGGAATCTTACCCCTTTCTTGTCCATGGGACTGTGACAGTCAAGACGTTATGAAGGCACACCTCTACTAATATTTTTCAGATGCCGAAGCCTTCCTGGGTGTTAGCATTCCGAATATAATTGTTAAAAGGAAACAGGAAGGGAAACGGGGCCGGCCAGAGAGAGATCAGACTTGCTGTGACCTTTTCTTTCATTCTTCTTCTTTGCAAAACTACTGGGGGCTCAACAAGGGGTTCCATGCAAGACACCAAACAGGTTTCACTGGAAGCAAGTAGCTTATGGGGACTGTAAGGACTGCAGTGGCTCAAGTGGCTAAGACGCTGACTGGAAGGCAGGAGGTCAGCCGTTCGATTCCCGAGTACTGCAGGACGGAATGAGCTCCCGTCTCTGTCCCAGCTCCTGCCAACCTAGCAGTTCAAAAGCAAAAAAATTGCAAATAGATAAATAGGGACCACTTTGGTGGGAAGGTAAACAGCATTCCATGTGCTCCGAGGTCTAGTCAAAAACCAAAGATTGGGAAACACTGGGCTAGACAAAGTGGGGGGGGGGTCAGGTCACCTCATCTAGCAGATACAAAAGGTCATTGGAGGTCAGTGTTGACCAGGAGTTTCCAACCTTTTTGTGCCGCAGGCCTGACCACATCCCCTGGATGCTGAGTGGGCCGGTCATGTGGTTTCCCCCGCCATGAATTCTGCTGTAAAACACGTCTACGGCTGGAGTAAATGTGGTTACTAGAGCCGCGGGCGTATTTTTCAGCAGCATTTACAGCGGGTGCATTTACGCATGCATGGACATGTTTATGGCTGTCGTAAACACGTCTGCTTCCAGTAGCTGTGAGGGTGGTGGCGGGCCATATGAAATGGTGCCGCAGGCCGGACCCGGCCATAGGTTGGCAGCCACCCATGGTGTTGATGGTTGTCTTTAAAATATACAGTTATACCTCATTTAAAGAGCATAACGTGTTCCATGGGATTGCTCTTTAAGTGAGTTTGTTCTTTAAGCGAAACACCATCGTAAGTGACCGATTGTGACTTCTGGGTGGTGGGGATTGTGAACCACAATTTATTTGTTAAGCAAGTTTTTGGTTGGTTTTATTTGTTACATGAAGCGAACATTCAGAGAAAATTCTGCTCTTTAAGCGAGTTACTCTTTAAGCAAGGAGACGCTCTTTATGCGAAGTTTGACTGTACATCTCATTGTCGGTGTTGAAGTCTCTGGTGGTGTGATGATTATGACACAACGCACTCTCCACTTTCTTAAAAGGCAGGGAAAGGGTCCCTCTTGAACGCCCCCTTCCTCCTCCTCCAGGAGTGAGAAGAGATGCTTCTGTGAAAGAGGTGGAATACGGACTGGAGTCTAAAAGATGCTCAAAGAGCAAACTCTTCTAGGAGCTCAGGCGCTAGGAACGCGCACCACTCCCTAACAAGGTCTTACTCGCACTAAGTAGTGTGGCATTATTACTTCCGAAGATAATCCCTCGAAAATGTTGCAGTGAAATGTGCTTTGAGCTCCCTTTAAGCCCAGGCCCCGCTAGGATACGCTCAGGCGCTAAACCATTTCCAGTCTCTCTGCCTCCCATCTGCTAAAAGAGCAATTACAAGCCTGTTCACTTCCTCCGCTGTTGTTTTTAATGGGCCTGCTAGACACGTGAAAACAGTTATTTTTATTCTCCCGCAAAACCAAACACTGTATATTCTTTCGAATCAGCCGAGGCCACAAGCAGCCCTTTTCATGAGCCCGGCTACATAATTTATTAGTTTTTTTAAAAACTCTGTAAAACTAAAAAGAGCTCCCGTAAACCTCAGGCTAGTTGGGGAGGCTGGAGTAATTCCGAACGGAGACCTTCCCGCGCACGCCCTCTAATGAAGCTGGACCGAGAAGAAGTTTATAGTCCACGGAGTGCCTCCCTAGATTGATTCACTGACATAATAAAAAGAGGGAAATAATAATTGAGAACGTGGAGTGGGAAAAGAGCACCAGAGGTCTTACATCTGTCCACTGCAACCAAATCAAAAGACACACGAAGAGAAATCTAAGGTGATATCAGAGAGTAAACAAAAAAAAATTGTGGCACCTTAAAGACTAACTAGTATATTTAAAAGTTGGTTTTTGTGGATCACGTCCACTTCGTCAGACGTAAGAATGAGACTTCATGGTATTGATTTATACATATCAGGTCCAGAGGTACACAATGAGGATATGTTTCCATACAGGAATCATGACAAGAAGCAAGGATTTGAGAGTTTGGGTGAAACCTCAACATCTTACTTCCTTCTTTCCCAAACGTTGTAATGTTGTGTTGTGGGGGAGACGGAGATTTGCCAAGGGTGAACTAGACAGTGGCCACCATACCGTCACCATAATGGGCTACCTGTCCCTCCTCCTCCTCCTCCTCCTCCTTCTTCTTCTTCCATATCTGAATCCAAATATTGGCATTCATCATGATGATCAGCCATGAAGACTGTCCTGAGAATATAATGCCTTCCACATCTGCCTTCCACATCACAGCATGGCACTGATCCAGTTCCAGTAGTCACTTTCTGGTCCTGAGTCCTTTTGGCACACAAAGTCCTCATCATCCCCAGGCCAGGACGGATGAAGCTGCTGCCCTCCATCAAGATGGATTCAAGTGGGATTTAATCCACTTGGGGACCATCACCCTTCCCTGTGGACTTCGGCACCCAAGACTGTTAGTCCTCAGCGTGGTCAGGTTAGTTAACTGCTGCCTGACACTCGGCGTTGAATCACTGGCAGTAGGGTCTACTCTCTTACCATAGCAGGATAACCTGGTCAGGAGTCCCTTCCTCACTGGTGGTAAACCAGGCGTGTGGCTCTGGTTTGAGAAGCTCCTGCAGCAGCAAATAAAAAGCACACTGGAGATCTGATGGCAAAGAGGAGACCCATGGCTGGCTACCATGGGAACGGGAGCAAGGCCTCTAAACCGGCAATAAAGCCAAGCTAGCCAGATCTCTCCAGACCACACAAAGGAGATGATGTGGGGGAGAAGGGGAGGCGATGGCCTGGCAGGGCAGGGATAAAAGAGTGCGCTCTGGATGGGAAGCCACTTCCAAAAGCACTGAGGAGTGGAGGTGGGCTTGGTGGAGGGGTTCTGGTTTTTGTTCCCCCTGTGGAGAAAGGACAAAAGGACAGGCAACATTTAAGAACAAAAGGAAAGCAAGACAGAGATGTGAAGATACAGAGAGCGAAAGAATGAACAGAAGCTAAGACAGAGGAATGTTACTTAAAGGTGAACCCCAAAATCACTGTGGGGCGGCTCTCCTGTCCAATCCACAGCTATGGGTGCGTCTGTGAGCATGCCTGTTGTGCCCATAGCAGGAACACTGCACACCTCATAGCAAGCTGCCTGTAAAGTAGGAGTTCTCAACTTTTTAAAGCTGAGGGCCATTGGGTCACGCTTCCTGAGACAACTTTGGGGGGCCAGACAGCCATTTTGCCCTTCCTCCACCGCATGACACTTCCTGGTGTAATGGAGATGATGGTGGGGAAACATGAAATGGTGCCACGGGCCGCATGCAGCCCACAGGTTGAGAATCCATGAATTAGAGTGCGCCCTCAAGTCATTTCTAACTTATGGCAACACCTTCCAGGTTTTTCTAGGTCGAGACTACCCGGCAGTGGGTTACCATCGACTTCTTCTGGGGGTGCCCTGGGACTGCGCATATTGTCCATGACTACACGGGTTGCCTTCTCTCCTGGGAGGTACAGTAGGGCCTGGAAACCTTTTGAAGTGGCAAATTAGACCCTGGAGAGTCAGTTCGTTAGAAGCTGAGGAGAATTAGGTGGAACAGGAAGAGAACAAGTCAGAATAAAGCAACCAAGAAATGTCCCCAAAACATAAAGTATCAGAACGACAGTTACAAAGTGGAATAAAATAAGACTTCATTTCCTGCATCCCTTTAAAATAAAGTCTCTTTTTTAATTCTACTTTGTAACTGTTGTTCTGATACTTTATGTTTTGGGGACATTTCTTTGTTGCTTTAAAATAAGAATGTTAAATATTTTTGCAAGTGTCACTTTTGTGAGGTAGAAGGGCTGCGATGCCCAAAGAAGGTGCCTTTACAAGAGGGCCAAATGCTAATTTGCCTTTATTTGTTCCGATTTTGCACTTTTGACCTACCTGGTCTGGCTGTTGTGTGTTAGTTATAGGGAGAAGCCCAAGTCAGCACTCCTGTTGATCAGGGGTTCTGGGAATTGAAGTTCTGGAACACCTGGAGTGCCAAAATTCACCATCACTTGACCAGAGGATTTACTCCCTTGTGTTTCATTACAGCATGATGCACCCTTAAGCGCCACAAGAGTAGGAATAACATGCTTGTAACACGGTTGGTATTGAAGTGACACGGATGTGTAAATAATCCGTAGGGAAAACGGCTGAATCTTTGACACTTTTCCCTTCAACAATTCATTCCGCTTTCCCACACGACTGGATGCGCACACTAAAGAACCAATCTGCTCGCTCTTCTCCTGAAAAGTGAGCTGTTTTGATTAGAAATGAGAGTGGATCCAATCTCCAGGCTTTCAAACGCATTTCTGTGCAGAACGCCAGTTTGAATTTCATATGTTGACATTTATTATTATTATTATTATTATTATTATTATTATTATTATTATTATTATTATTATTATTATTATTATTATTATTATTATTATTATTATTATTATTATTAGCAGAACGATACCTGGCATGTATTTTAAATGAGGAAGAGATAAGAGAAAATGGTGGTATTACACCAATTTAACCACCTCCCACATAAAAACAAAACAAAATTGAACACATTAAGGCCAAGAATTAATGAAAGCTAAGACCACGGCCCAACCTAAGGCCCGTGAGCCAAAATTGGCCCACGGCACCATTTCATGTGTCCCCCATCCTCTCCAAGGCATTTGAGAAACAAAATGGCCACTCCCTTTGAAGCTGTTTGGGACAAAATGGCCACCCCATCGTGCAGGCAGGGCAAAATCGTGCAGGCAGGGCAAAATGGCCGCCCGGCCCTCAAAGCTGACTGAGAGAATCGTGTTACAGGTATTTAAAAATTAACAAAAATAAAAGAAAGCCTGATAAAACTAACAAGAATAAATTATAGTAAAAAACACCAATGGCACAATCAACGTAAGAGATTCAATTATACCAGGGGTGCCCAAACTTTTCGGCTGTGGGTCAGTCACGTGGTTCAGGGGGCAGGTCAGTATGGCCCATGGGCCAGATCCAGCCCTTGAGACCAACTCATCCGGCCCACAGGCCGTAGTTTGGGCACCTCTGAATTATACAAACTGTGCTCCCCTTTACCCAGATTCTACAAAGCCTTTACATTCTTTGTTATTTAAATTTTAGCATTTTGGTTGTTTCAGTGTTTTTCATACCTTGATTCAGGCCTCTTTCCATGTTCCAGTTTCATTTGTCTTGCTTTTTTGCTCCCTCCGTGCCCATGAGAAGCTATCCTTTTGCATTACACCCAGTTACTCAGTTAACAACAGAGCTGTTTATACTTACTTTGCTCTTCTCATATAGATAACACCTGGGAATCTTATCTTCCAGCACTATCACCTGTTTTGTTTTTGATTGCCTCTTCAAGACATCAAGTATTCAGAAGTGGCTTAGCATTGCCTTTTTCTGCACAGTACCTGTACAGTGTCATTGTCACTGTTTGTGAAAGATCCTCTGCCAGTGTCACCCAGCATCACCACTGCTGCCCAGTACCTGACCTGGCCTTTGAAATTTCTCTGCCCCATTACTAATGATTCTGCCAATGTAATTGTTGTTCCAGAAAGAAATTGGATGCATCTTAGATTAAAGGTAAAGGGTCAGCCTCGCTCCAAAGCCAGTTGTATCCAACTCTAGGTTCGGTGCTCATCTCCTTTAATAGCCAAAGAGCCAGAGCTGTCTGCCTCTGCAGAAGTTTCCTTGCTGCAAAGATGGAGAGGAAGAGCGCCTGCCATGTTTTAGCTTCCATACAATGAATCAACAATATGTTACGCATAGAGAAACATAGTGCAAAATCAAGGAATATTCAACCATTTTCCTTATTCCAAGCAAACAGAAAGTAAAACATTTTCCCTCCCCAAGTCGGACTTGTTTTCTCTTCCTAATATCAGCCTGTCTGGTGGGTTGCAAAGATGAAGGGTTCAATTTCAAAGCGATCGTCAGAGAGCGAGAGAGAAATCAGCATTATTTCAATCACCTTAATTGCATATTATTATCTATCCTGACATCATAACAGGCCTCTGCTAATAGCCAGAACTGCCTAATTGCATTTGGTTAATCAAATGCTTTGTACTTCACAGGGGCCACAAAAATACACTCCCTCCGCCTCTGCCTGCTAGAAGCACAAGTGTCAGGGACTTTATTCTGCAGAAACCAACAACCTTAGATCCTCTCATTGTTTCATGTCCTCTGAGGCATCTGTTCTCCAATTAATAAAATACATTGTGTTCACTCTCAAGTCTCTTTGGGCAAATCACCCTTTGTTACTTTTTCTTCCTTCCCTTCTGTTCCCCTTCCTTTTGCTTCCACTGCCACTGTTTAAACTGAGATTGTGAAAAGAATAATCTCCTTTAGGGAGCAGCGGATGCAGCCTTAGACTACCACAGATTAATTGCGCCCTGTATTTTCCACTCTGACTGGCAGCAGCACCCCAAGTTCTGCGTGGTGTGCAGTGTGTCTTTGCTACCATCTGCTACCCTGGCCAGAGATGTGGGAGAATAAATCCAGACCTTCCACAGGCAGCAAATTATGTTCCCTGCCACTGAACTGGAGTCTCCACCATGTGCGCAGATGATGCTCTATGAATAATAAATCATAACAACAACAATGAAGTATGTGATTTGATGGAGGGTACTCCCAAAGGAGGGGGTGGGGAGTGGGAATCACCGTTCTCCTCTTCTCACATCATTAGTCCGGCACGTCTGTTTTCTGAACTATTTATTCCCTGCATGCGAGGGGTCTGAGCAGCAACGGAGATGTGAAACGGGGCAAGGAAATCCTTGTGTTTTTACCAGCAAAGCATTTAGCCCGTTGGATCAAGAGGGAAACCCCTCGTCTGGCTTTGCTGTTCTGCTTGAATCCAGCAGGCGATTGGGTTTCTTGCCCTCGCGGGAATGTAAAACAGCCCATTGCAAAATAGAACCATGATGGCGAACCTTGGCACTCCAGGTAGTCTTGGACTTCAATTCCCAGAAGCCCAAGTCAGCACTCCTGCTGATCAAGGCTCCTGGGAATTGAAGTTTAAGAACAGCTGGAGTGCCAAGGTTCACCATCACTGCAATAGAACATTGTTATTGTTATTGTTATTGCTATTGTTATTGTGCTGTATCTGAGTTCGAATATTGGCGATCCTCATGGTGGTCACCCAAGAAGACTGTACTGAGAATATAATGCCGTGGCCTTCCATCTGCCTTCCTCATCGCAGCATGACACCCATCGTACCACTGATCCAGTTCCACAAGTCACTTTCTGGTCCTGAGTCCTTTTGGCAACCAAAGTCCTCCTCAACCCCCAGGCCAGGATGGATGAAGCTGCTGCCTTCTCATCAAGATGGAGGCTGCAGTGGCTCAGTGGTTAAGAAGATTATTTTGACGATAACGATGACCATCACCATCAAGATGGATTCAAGTGGGATTTAATCCACTTGGGGACCATCCCCCTTCCCTGTGGACTTCGCCACCCAAGGCCGTTATACTCCTCAGGGGTGTCGAGTTATATAACCGCTGCCTGACATTTGGCGTTGAGTTGCTGGCCATATGGTCTACTCTATTACTGTAGCAGGATAACCTGGCCATACTACTGTTGACAATCCAATCCTGGGAAGGGCAGGGAGAGAATCCTAATCTCCTAGACAACTTTTATCTCACTTTCTCTCAGCCGGCTTAAGCCATTCTTTGTGATCTCACTGCCTTCTGTTTCAGGAGCATTGCCAGATGCAGCTCCCAAGTAAGTGTGCGGAGGATGGGCAGCCTTCTTTTTACATCTCACTACTGTTGAGCATAAAATCATGATACAGAAAGAAAATGGATGGGTGTGAGGTCCACACCTGATCGATCCCACCTGTGGGGACTTTTTTGCAAGGATCACAAAATAAATGTAAAAAACCGTATTAGCGTCTCTGATGGACGTATGACCGGGGTGGGGGGTGGTGGGCTTTTTCAGGAAATATTTCAAAAGCAAATCAAATCTTTATTACAGTCCAAGACCAGCATAGAAATCAGGAAATATTTAAAAAACCTATTAAGTGCTGTACATGCTCTTCTTTAAGATACACAGCCTACTCATCAGCTTCTACTCAAGATTTGTCACAACCAAAGAGCAAAAGATCCTTCTGAATGAGACAAACTATATCTGAATAGCCCAGTTAGGGCCTGGTATCAGCAGGGGCAGAACAGATATGAGCCTGAAGTCCACTGGCTCAGAGCTTGATGGCAAGAACAAACATTCTTGAGGGTACACAGGAGCAAAACCAAATCGGAAGATGGAGGAAGGAGTTCACTGGACAAGGAACGACATCAAAGGAGGACATAAGCTCTCTCTCCACAAATCTTTCCCTGTATCTTGGTTATATTTTCATCCTGGTTCTTCCATTAGTGTCTTACATTCTCCTCCTCCTCCTCTCTCCAATTGTTTCCTTCACAACAACCCTAAGAGGCAGAGCAGTGGGGTCTTGAACCTCCCTCTCCCCACCCCCACCCCGTTCCAACATCTAACCACTACTCCGCACAGTCTCAAACGTCTCCAGAAAGCTCACCCAGAGGGTGCAAAGGCAACAGCCTCTTCCATCACTCTCCAATTCTCCTCGAAAGCAGGTGTTCTCAACCTTTTCAAACCGAGGTCCATTGGGTCACTCTCCCTCAGACAGCTTTGGGGGCCGATCAGCCATTTTGCCCTGCCTGCCACACATGGCACTTCCGGGTGTGGCGGAAGTGGTGGTGGGCCATAGGTTGAGAACCCTTGCTCAAGAGTTACACCTCATTTGATCAGCTCCGGGAGCCTATAACTTCATATTTAATATCAGATCATTTCATGCTGGATTACTCAAGTCATCATTGCTCATAATCACTGAAATAATGTGGCGGGTGGGGGTATTTATTACATTTTTACTGCCTAAAGAGTCTGAAAGTACCCCTAGCATGTTTGGTGAAGGCAGGCGTTCCATGGTGAAGCAATCTTGTTTACTTTAATATTGGAAAACTCTCTTCTAACTTTGCCATTTGAAGCGGCGTCCTTTTTATAATGCTTTAACATCCTCCTCACGGTTACCCTCCCCTAAACTCCAACACAGAAAGAGCCTCCTTGAAGACTGTGGTATTTTTGCACCAAAAGCGGGTGTATCCTGGTAACGGCAACCTTGTGTTGCTGGCTACTCTTTCTCACACTAGTAAAGGTAAAGGTTTCCCTTGCTCGAAAGCCAGTTGTATCCGACTCTAGGGTTCAGTGCTCATCTCTGTTTCAACGCCGAAGAGCCAGCACCGTCTGCTTCTGCAGACGTTTCCGTGGTCATGCGGCAGGCAAAAGCAACTATGGCCAGGCGAAAGGAACTATGGAATGAATTCACCCAAAGATGGCTTCGTTTTGGCAATTTAATGTCTGACCTAGACAATGTAGGAAAAAACTTCCTATGGACATTCCCACCCAGGTACTAACACCTTAAACCAGGGTCTACCAACCTTGGGCCCCCCGGGTATTCTTGGACTTCAGTTCCCAGAAGCCTAAGTAAGCACATCTGCTGATCAGGGAATTGAAGTCCAAGAAGGATAGGGAACCCTGCCCTAAACAGATGGTGCATGATGGAAAAACTGCCTCTACATGCCCACAGACCATGGATCAGAGAGTGTGGGATACCCCAACAGCCCTGGTCTCACTGGCTAGTTGACGGGCCTTGAGTTTTTCTCCAAAAAGGGAACTTCCTCTCAAGCTACGTGTCTCTAGTTGTACCTAAGGATCAGTCCTCACAAACTTTTCCACCCCAAACTTGGACCACTGTTTTCTACTGGAAGGACATAGCGCCCCTCTGTAGTATCTGAGCCTTTTCTTCCAGCACCAAGAACTTAAAATAGGGACTCATAACTACTCATCCCGTAGGTCAGTGGTGGTGAACCTTGGCACTCCAGGTGTTCTTGGACTTCAATTCCCAGAAGCCCTGACCAGCCGGAAAGCCCAATTTGGACTTCTGTTAACTGAAGTCCAAGAACACCTGGAGTGCCAAGGTTCGCCACCGCTGCCGTAGGTTGATCTGAGAGCAGTCCTCTCTCTGCCACAGTGACACCCATCAGCCACCAGGAAGGGCACAAGTGGGAAACTGAGCAAGCCAACACAGACCTTGTGGGATGCCAGGATCTGGTTAGGGACTCTGGGTCTGAGGGTCCCCTTGTCCTGCTTTAGAGCAACAGGACCTGAACCCAAGAACCCCAAAACCTCACCCGCTTTTCCATACAAGAAATTCTTGTTAATCGAGAAACTCCGACGATTTGCCAGTGAAACTAACCAAACAACCACAACAGACAAAACATAGTTTCTGTCCCAGGATCTGTGGATAGCACCTAAGGCAGCCGGGGGGGGGGGGGCGCTCACCCCAAAATTTGAAAGGGAGGCCTTGATCTGATCACGGTCTACCTACAGTCATGACCTACGCAGACTTTTCCTTCAAAGTAAAGGTTGCCCTTGCTTGAAAGCCAATCATATCTGACTCTAGGGTTTGGTGCTCATCTCCATTTATAGCGCTGCCCTTATCTGCAGACATTTCCGTGGCAGGCACGGGACGCTGGCACTGTATATATTTATTTATTTATTTAAATTTGTTTATCGCCCTCCCTCCTCCCCAAGGGGACCCAGGGCGATTCACAACACATCAGCATCGACAACAACTGTACCTATTTATCTACTTGCAATTTCTTGCTTTCGAATTGCTAGGTTGGCAGGAGCTGGGACAGACGACAGGAGCTCACTCCGTCATCCGGCACTCAGGTCTTGAACTGCTGACCTTCCAGTCTTCAAGTTTAACATCTTAACCACTGAGCCACCGCAGTCCCTTTTCTTCAAAGGAAGTTTAAATAAATTCACAGGGAACAGGTTTTGCATCACCAGTAGCTGGACTTGCTACTCAAATCCTCCATGGACAGAGGCAGTGTATCTTCGGAACCAGAAGCTGGGGGGCCCAACCTAAAGGAATCACCCACTGTCTTCAGACCACAAGGGGAACTTGATTCAGTCCCTCTAAGCCAGTGATGGTGAACCTTTTAGAGACCGAGTGCCCAAAATCCAATCCATAACCCACTTATTTATCACGAAGTGCCAACACAGCAACAGGGGAGGAAAGAAATGCTCCCATTGGGCTGCTGAGCAGAGGGGCGGGGCGAACTCTGTGCTGGGGGGAGGGAGAAAGTGCTCTCATTGGGCTGCTGGGCAGAGAGGTGGGGCAAACTCTGTGCTCAGTGACTGCATGGGCGCCCAGAGAGAGGGCTCCAAGTGCCACCTCTGGCACGCGTGCCATAGGTTCGACACCATTGCTCTAGCCCAGGGGTGCCCAAACTATGGCCTGGGGGCTGGATCTGGTCCCAACGCCAATTCATCCAGTCCACAAAGCCCTTGTTGCTCCAGGAAGTGGCACATTTTACTTCCCCTTCGGGGAGCAACGAGGGCTTTGTGGGCTGGATAAATTGGCTGAATCTGGCTCCCAGAGCCATAGTGACCACATGACCAGCCCACAACCCAAAAAGTTTTGGAACCCATGCTCTAGGCCCAGCCCAGAGAACCCCACTCAGGCTTTCTCGTGAGAAGCCGAAGGGGCGGAAGGAGAGGCGACCACCCTGGACTCCCCCCACCCGACCATTGTCAGCATCGGCCTGGGATGGGGAGGAGGAAAGTCCAGCTGGATCGCAGCCTCCCCGGCTTTATTTACTGGGATTTGGCACGTTTCCCTCCTGGGCGGGTGCCTTGTTGACAGCTATGGTGCTTTCTGGCAAAGGGGGAGGGAAATTCCCAACGCAACCGGGGAGGGGGAAAGAAGACCGGATTTTTTAGGGGTGGGGTGGGGTTTTTTTGGATTTGGGGGGATTTGGGGGGAGCGAGGACCCTCCCAGACTCGAGAGGAACGACCCTGAAAAGAAGGAAAGCAGCGGTGAAGTTGGGTTCGCCTCCCACAGGCAAAGGGATAGATGGCGAAGGGAATGTGGCCCGCCCCGTCTCCGAAGGGATCCCTGGTGGCGCAGTGGTTAAACTGCTGTACTGCAGCCAGAACGTTGTGAGTTTGATCCTGACCGGGTAGCAAGGTTGACTCAGCCGTCCATCCTTCCAGGTCGGTTGATTGAGTCCCCAGTATGTTGGGGGCAAAATACTAGTAAGATTTGAACCGCCCTGAGTGCCCCAGGAACCGGTGATGGCTTTGCTTTGAGGTGAAATCATGTGAAATGCCAAATATTGCCCACGTGCTGGTATTTTGTAATGTATCTTTTAAAAGGTTTTGTCGGAATCAATCTTACTCTCCTTCTAAGGTAGGGGTAGCCTACGGGGCGGTAAAGGTAAACATCACCCTTGCTCGAAAGCCAGTCGTATCCGACTCTAGGATTCAGTGCTCATCTCTGTTTCATAGCCAGCTCTGCCTGCGTCTGCAGATGTTTCCGTGGCCATGTGGCAGGCGTGCCTAGACACCGGAGCTCTCGGCACGCTGTTTACCTTTCCCACCGAAGTGGTCCCTATTTATCTACTTGCAATATTCTTGCTTTCGAACGGCTAGGTTGGCTGGAGCAGGGACAGAGACGGGAGCTCACTCCATCGTGCAATGCCCGGGTCTCGAACTGCTGCGTCTCTCTTAACCACTTGAGTAAGCAATATATATATATATACGTGTGAACAATATTGCTATTGCTCTTTCTCCCGCCCTCCCGGTCTCCGAAGGGATCCCGCGTGCCTTACCTGCTCCCAGGGCCGTCAGTAGGCAGGCGAGCCAGCAGAGAGGTGCCGGGCGGCCCCCTCGGAGGGAAGCCATGGGCTCCGGAGCGAGGGGGCTGCCCGGGAGGGGCGATCCTCGGTCGGAACCCCGCCGCCGGCTCCGGACGGACGGACGGGGCGCCCTTCCCAAGCGCGCCTTCGCTCGCTCGCTCTTTCTCCGGAGCGCAAAGCCGGCGCACAAAGCGCACGTGCGCCCTTTCTGGCCCACCGGGCGCAGAGGGGTGGAGGGAAGGAGGGAGAGAGGACGGGCTCCCGGGCGGCCAGCCTAGAAGCGGCTCAGCATCCTCGCTCCGGAGAAGCGGCGGCCGGAGGAGCAGCCCCGGCAGGGAAGAAGGAGCCCGGCGCGTCCGCTTGCGCCATTTTGCCCGCCCGGCGGCCAAGGCGGCGGCGGCGGCGGCGGCGAGAGCATCTCCGGCTCCGGTGCGCCTCCGATCCCGCGGCCAGGCATCCCTGAGCAGCCGCCACCGCCGTCTCCACGCCCCCCTCCGAGGCGGACACGCGCCTGTGCGCGCTCACGTGCAGCCCTGGCGCGCTCCCGGGTCCCCTCCCCTCCCCTGGGAGGCCCCAGCAAAGGGGGCAGAACAAAAGGCCGGACGGATGGAGGGACGGCGTGCTGGACGGGCCAATGGACGTCGGGACGGGCCCTCTCCGCCCTACTCCTACCCGGGCCAAGAAGTGGGCTCGGTCGCCCGTCCAGCCTCCCCACTCCTTCCCCACGCCCCCCCCCCGCTCTTCTTGGACCCTGGACCGGCTGGAGCCGTCGAGGATGGGGCGCGTCCTCCCTCTCCCCACGCTTTTAAAAAATGTCTTTGCACCTATTTGTTTGGCATTTGGTCTCCTTCTTCTTCTTCGCCTCCTCTTTTCCCCCCGGGAGATGCAAGGTCCTTGTCCTCCTGGCACTTCTCGCGGCCTCCCTCCACCTGTGTTATTTAGTGTTCTTGTAATATTACTTTAACTTTGCACCTTCCTCTGGGTCTTCTTTGTGGTCTTTTGTCTCTCTCCTCTTTCCACAGATGCCCTGCATGGCATTCCAAGACATTCCCTCCAAATGGGCAAACCACTTTATTTGCTGTCTCTGTATGGAGTGCAAGATTGGTTCTGTTCCAATTCCTTCACTTATAACCTCATTCCTGATTTTATCCTTTCTAGTCATTTGGTTTCCACCCCTTTTTGCCCATCCAAGCCTTCATTGCCAGCCCTGGCAAGCCTCAACCTCTTCCTTTAAACCAGGAGTTCTCAGACCTTTTTAAGCAGGGGGCCGGGCTCCCTCAGACAGCTTCAGGGGCTGGGTGGCCATTTTGCCCTTCCTCCACCACATGGCACATCCTAGTGTGGAGGTGGTGATGGTGGGCCACATGAAATGACACTGTGGGCTGCATTCGGCCCATGGGCAACAGGTTGAGAATCCCTGCCCTAAACTAAACGTGGGAATGGCCTCCCTAACAGTGCAGGATGAGGGGGTCCAAAGGCAGGCAGGCTTTCAGGAGATCTGGATGGAAGGCAAGAGGAGGATGGGGAGTGGTCGAGCTTTGGGACCGTAGATTCCACACCACTGCCATTTAATGGATGGGGTGGACCTCACTGAGACCTTTGGCTTTGAAGGCTGCCCCAAGACAGGCGGAAGGAGTTCCAAGATCCTTCTTAGTTGTAGTATTACTAAGCCAAGCATACCTCATCTTGTTAAATGTGCATCTGGATTTTGTTCTCTAGGTGAAAAACTAGGCCTTATTTCTTCCTTGTTGGCCATCATGTGTCGTTTGGCATTTTTCTTTAAAACGATGCTGCTCTTTGGTGTGTGCGTGTGTGTTGCGATCAGAAAAGCAAACTCTTCTCCCACCCCGACTCATTCAACCCCGACTCTTTAATGTGCCTTCTTTTAAAAGAAAGGGGCCCCTTCCAGGTCTGGATCTGGGAGCGGAAGGGACGGAAGCAAAAACCGGCACTGCTTCGGATCCTGCAGAAGGAGCAATTTCATCTCTCTGGTGTCTTTGAGCATCTCCAGAGTGCCTTGAGCGGTCATGGCGAAGCCCCCCCCAACCCCCGCCCCCACCCCCCATGTCTGCACTGATGAGCCCATAAAAGTAAGCCAGTGTCTCAGACTTGCTTTTGGAAGGCAGGAAAGAGAGGAGGCCACCACGTTTCTTGTTGATTCATTCTTGTAACACCCAAACAAACAAACAAAAAATCCACGTTACTTAGAAGAGCCAGGATGGTTAGCTTGAATTACAGGGTAAAGTAAAGCTAAAGGCATCTCAGAAAACAAAACAAAATAAAATAAAAAAACACTGTAGCGCTTTAAAGACTAACTGCTATATTTTTATTGTTAGCTTTTGTGGATCAAGTCCACTTCATCAGACAAAGAGTGAAACTTACTCATCTTTGTCTGATGAAGTGGACTTGATCCACGAAAGCTAACAATAAAAATATAGCAGTTAGTCTTTAAAGTGCTGCAGTGTTTTTTTATTTTATTTTATTTTGTTTATTTTGTTTTGTTTTCTGAGATGCCTGAACCACAGACTAACATGGCTACTATTCCAAAAAGTAAAGCTAAAGGTCACCCTTGCTCAAAAGCCAGCCGTATCTGACTGTAGGGTTCAGTGCTCATCTCTGTTTATAGCCAAAGAGCCAGCACTGTCTGCATCTGCAGACGTTTCCTTGGACATGTGGCAGGCATCACTAGACACCGGAGTGCACAGAACACTGTTACTTTTCCCACCGAAGTGGTCCCTGTTTTATCTACTTGCAATTTCTTGCTTTCAAACTGCTAGGTTGGCAGGAGCTGGGACAGAGACGGGAACTCGCTCCGCCGTGCAGCACTTGAGTCTCAAACTGTTGATCTGCCAACTTTCCAGTCATCAAGTATTGAATTTGGTTAGATCTGATGCCTGGAGAACTCTGGGAGTTGTAGTACAAATGTTCAAACTTGCCCATACAGAGAGAGACCCCATGATGCCATTTGCACATAGGAGAAAGCCAGAGCTAACTGCCTGCATTATGTTCAAAACTAATACATTCTCTCCCCCCCTTCCAGCTTCTTCTTTTTAACCACCTCTCGCTGGACTAGATTATATTACAAAACACTGAAACCCTACTCAGCCCTTTGCTAAGGAGACTTGAGCCCCAGCGGTTCATTTCACGGAACAGCTACTGAATTCCACTGCCGTTGCTAACAGATTAGACCTGGGCCTGTAATAACAATTCCAGCGACATCGGGAGCAATCGCACTTCCTTGGATAATTAGAAAAAGAAAGAGAGGGGAAAAGCATTGGGGAAAGGAGACATTCTGTGGGGGGGAAGAGACGTCTATTGTGTGCATGTTTCTAATTCCAAGAATAGATGCATTAAAATACCATCTGCAGACCTTAAAATGTCTTATGGTACAGCCTAAAATAGCACCGTATATACTCGAGTATAAGCCGAGCCGAATATAAACTGAGGTACCTAATTTTGACCCGAAAACACAGGAAAATAGATTGACCCGAGTACAGTATAAGCCGAGGATGGGAAATGCAGCAGCTGATAGTGAGTTTCTATAATCAAAATGCATGAAAATAGGGTAACATTAATTAAATTGCTGGCACATATCAATCTGGCGCGGTCTTGGGGCCCTCGTGATCATTGACCCGAGGATAAGCCGAGTCCCCTTTTGGGGGCTAAAAAACTCAGCTTATACTTGAGCATATATGGTATATATATTGGGACAGCAGTGGCTCAAGTGGTTAAGACGCTGACTGGGAGGCGGAAGGTCAGCATGTTCAAAAACCCGAGTACTGCATGACAGAATGAGTGCCCATCTGTCCCAGCTCCTGCCAACCTAGCAGTTCGAAAGCAAGAAATTGCAAGTAGATAAATAGGGACCACTTAGGGAAGGTAACAGCGTTCCATGCGCTCCGGTGTCTAGTCATGCCTGCCACATGTCCACAGAAACGTCTGCAGACGCAGACAGCGCTGGCTCTTTGGCTATAAAGAGAGATGAGCACCCTAGAGTCAGATGTGACTGGCTTTCGAGCAAGGGAGACCTTTACCTTTACCTAATCAGGTCACAGATTAACCCGAGGAAGCAACACATCGAGGGACCTTGTTTGTGCTGCAAATTTTCAGGGATACTTTAATCTCTGTTTTTAATTCACTTTCCTGCCCCCACTTCTTGGTTTATAGTTTTTCCCCCCCCAGTCTTCTAGCCCACAGCACTACGCTGGTTTTCATGTCATGTTTATCTCTTCATGTTGTGCTTATTTAAATATTAAATGCTTTAAAATATTTAAACATTAAATATGATAAATATTTCAAAGACTTTAATGGTTTCTTAGGGATCCACCCTGAAACGTGCCACAAAAGCAAGAAGGAAAAATGTAGAGCTATTACAACCATATTAGCAGGCATAACTAATGGTTATTGCTACTTTTAGCGATATAAACCACCCAGAGTAGGACTGTATCCCAGGTGGGCAGTACATTAATTAATTAATTAATTAATTAATTAATTAATTAATTAAACAAACAAACAGAAGAGAGTAGAATAAATGCTGATAAGAAGTAGCTCTCTAAAACTTACGTGTGCTTCTGTCTCATTGAACGACCTATTGAACAGCTTAGTGGAAATACTTGTACAGATTGGAGCAATATGAAATAAACAGAAAATAATTTCAATTTTGGAGGCTTAGTGATATTTTAAAAAGAGCCCCCAGTCTTAGGACCCCAGCTAGTAGGATTCGTTATACAGTATATCCCTGTCATGGGCAGATCATTATAGGATAGAGGTTTGGATTTTTCTCAGACTTGTAATCTCTCCAGATATATGGATGGGTTGGAATAACTTTTTAAAAGTTCAGTGCTTGGGGACAGATCGATGGGGAAGAAGGAGTTCCCTTTCCTGGTCTTCTTCTTTCATGTCTAGCTCAAACCCTGGGCTGGCAAAATGAAGCCATCTTCATGGATTTGTCGCTGTCTAAACTTAAGTCCTCATCGGTCCATGTCTCCGGCAGTGGTTGGCAGACCAGCAAATGAGCTGGATTCTGCATCCATCCCCATTCACACAGCATGCTGTTGGAGCCCTCACTTGAGTATGTTGGCCTTGTATTTAGGGACTCCAACCCTCAGCCTATTCAGGGTCCTCCAAGAGATGTAGGGGAGATTGAGATCTTCAGCTATATCCACCTTTAATGTTGTTCAATGTCCATTGAGCTCCTTCCTCCACCTTCTTTGCTCTTGTGTACCTTCAAGAATGTTTGTTCTAGCCATAAAGCTCTTCCTGGATCAGAGCTGGTGGACTTGAGGCTCATATCCATTCAGATGATGTCGAGGGACATTATCTTGTATCTCTCAGCAACCCCACACTTGTATATTGCCCCGTAGCACTTAGTGCACTCTCTAGGCAGTCACAAGTTAATTAGCATCTTGTCCCCAACATGCTGGGTACTCATTTGACCAATCTTGGAAGGATGGAAGGCTTTTCTCTGGGTCGAAAGGATTTTTGCTGGATAAACTCTGCTCATGGGATGTACGAATGAGGCTCCTTTTATATCCCCAAGTGCAGCCCTCCAGTATCGAAACCCGACCCTCCAGTCTCAAGCTCAGCGTCTTAACCACTAAGCCACCGGTGGAGCTGCTAAATCCCACTTGAGTCCGTCTTGATGGAGGGCAGCAGCTTCATCAATACTGGCTTGGGGCTGAGGAGGACATTGGAAGTGCCAAAAGGGCTCAGGACCAGAAAGTGAGTCGTGGAACTGGATCAGTGGTACTATTGGGGTCATGCTGCGATGCGGAAGGCAGTTAAAAGGCCACTGCAATATATCCTCAGGGCAGTCTTCATGGCTGATCGCCAACAGGATTGCCAAGATTCAGAGTGCGCTCCCGTCTCTGTCCCAGCTCCTGCCAACCTAGCAGTTTGAAAGCAAGAAATTGCAAGTAGATAAATAGGTACCTCTTAAGTGGGAAGGCAAAAGCATTCCATGCACTCTGGTGTCTAGCCATGCCTGCCACATGACCATGCAAATATCTGCAGATGCAGAAAGCATGGCTCTTTGGCTACAAGCAGATGAGCACCAAACTTCGAGAGTCAGATACGGCTGGCTTTTGAGCATAGGCAACCTTTACCTTAACCTAACTGTGTTTTTAAACTGCCTTAAAGACCACTTATATGGCAGAAAGGAGTCACATAAATGCTGTAATATTACACACACACACACACACACACACACACACACACACACACCGTGTATCAATTCCAAAGACGCACATAAAACAGAGCAAAATAGCAAATCTACTGCTTTTATTTTTCTTTTTTAAACAAGCCTGAGGTAGTTGTTGTGTTAAGAAGAGAGGAAAAAAACACAGTAGAGAAATAGCTGTAAAAATGCTACACTAGGACACACGCTAGTAAAATTTTCCCTTTTTTTATATATATATAAAATTAAATAATATAAAGATGCTCTGAAGAAATAAAAATACATTGTCATACATTAAAAAAGGAGAAAAAGAGATCAATACCTAAAATATTAGGTACAAGAACCTAGAGGCATCATCTGGTAGGTATTTTCTCCGTTCTAAGCCCCGATGGAATGAGTGGGAGCCACGAATGGAGACCTCAAGAGTTTCGATGGGGCAAGAAAATCCCTCCAGGATGAAGTCCTATGTTAACACAAACGTCCCGGGCATTGTGGTGACCTGGAGCCAGTTCTCTAAATTTCAGTAGCCGTTGTTAGAAGCACTCGCAGAGTGTGTAATAAGAAGCCATGGGGATTTGCCTGCTAGATAAGGCCAAGGCTGGCTGTGAAAAGGAGGAGGGCTGGTCCTCCAGCTGACATCCAATGGGAGCTAATTCTAAAGCAGATGGTGATGAGGCTATGGAGCCCAATTGTCCACCCTCAAGATCAGAGCTTCTCAAACTGTGTCCAGTGGGCCAGATGCGGCCCACGAAGCCATTTCACGCGGGGGGAGGGCACCGCCTCCACCACACCAGGAGGTTCTGGAGTATCTGTTGGCCTGTTTTCGGCTCTGTACTTCAACATTCAGAGCCGCTCTCTTGCTCGTTTCTATCCTTACTCTCGCCCATTGCCCACCACATACTGTTCAGCAGAGTCAAAACCAATAGATGTACAGCATTGACGAGGGTGAGGGATCCTTGACATAGAGCCCAGCTGAAATGGGGTTGCCAATGTATACTGCCCTAATGGAAATTTTATTTTCACCTTTCCCAAGTAAGAAAGTGTGCTGCTTAATGTGAAAATAAAAAATAAAAAAAAGGCAGAGGCTTAGCAGGACTGTATTCATTTCGGCAAGCTGGTGCACAAGCGGTATTAAGATACAAATATTACTGGGGGAGAATTAATCAAGAAGTCCTTAAGACTTATGAACAACATCTCTCTCAAGGGGGAATTGGAAAAGGACCCCATCTGTCTCACACTGTTGTCTGTAATTACCAGGGCAGGCACCAGAAGTCGTAGGGGAGGCAACTAATATACTTTCCTCAACACACGTACAACCCAATTAAGGGACCCACAAGCTGCAAAGAAATGCTCTCATCCTGAACTGGGGAGGGGTATGTATGGGACTGACCCTTTGAGAGGATGCAGTCCATTTTGTTTTGACTCTATAGGAGCAGCCCCAAGGTGCCCTATGATTGCAAACAAGGCACTTAGGGGGCAAGTTCTCCTTTAGTGTCATTAATAAACAAAAGTGGAGCCAGAACACATCCTTGCTTAACCTCCTTCTGTGTGGACATGTGCCTGATAGGAGCATCTAATCCTACGACTTGTGTTGGTATGGGGTACACGGATCAAATAAAGCAGCTGCTGGTCAATGAAAGATGCTTCTAGCTTTCCCCGTAATGTAATCCTTGGAATTGAATCAAAGGCAGACTTTAGGTCAGCTGTTCCTAACCAACGGCCCGTGGGCCAGACCTGGCCTATGCCACCAGCCCACGTTGAGGACCCTGCCACTGCCGCCAGAAGTGCTGAAAACGCACCAGAAGTGCTGAAGACGCGGCAAAAACATGGCAGAAGCAAAGAAAATGTGCCAAAAATGCAGTGAAAATGCAACAGAAGTGACAAAAACGCAACGGAAGTCCTGAAAACCCTCCAAAAATGCCCTGAAAACCTCTCAAAACGTGTTGCCCTAGCTCCCACCGCCATGGGAAGCGGCGGAAGTGGCACAAACAGGCAGAAAATGCACCATGATTGCACCCAACACTGACGCCACCACAGCTTGTTCCTCCGCTATCTGATTGATTGATTGATTGTAAATTCATTGATTGATTGGTATCTTCTCCACTTCTGCCTGCCTGCCATTCCTGATAGTTCAGAGACCTGCTACATCATGCGATCAAAGCCTCCCCTCCCCCCCAAAAAAATCAACAACAACCCAGGGGAGTCTCAAACCTGTTCACCTGACACCGTATAGGTAAGCCAAATAGAGGCATGCCAATGCAAATTCTATGCCCCAAATCAAGACTTTGACCCTGGGAGTGGAAACAGCCACATGATGGTAGAATCGTAGAACAAGAGACGGAAAGGACCTTTTGCACCATCTAGTCCAATTCCCCTGCTTAATGGAGGAATCTGAATCAAAGCAGATCTGGCAGAGGGTTCTCCAATTCTCGCATGAATGCTCCAGTGTCAGAGCGCTCACTGACTTTAAAAGGTGGAGAATTCCTGCTCTAACCATTAAGACGTTTTTTCCTGATATTCAGCTTATATCTGGCTTCCTGTAGTTTCAGCCTGTTATTATGCATCCTGCACTCTGTGATGACGGACAACACATCCTTCCCTTCCTCTTTATGATTATCTTTCAGGAATATTTATCCTCAAGCGCTAAGCCTTTGGCGAGTGATGGCGAACCTTTTAAAGAACAAGTGCCCAAACTCCACTGCGACACAGAGGGGCGGGGCGAACTCTGCGCTTGGGGGAGGGAGGGAGCACTCCCATTGGGCTGCTGGGCAGAGGGGCGGGGCAAACTTTGCTGGGGCGGCAATGCACACGTGCCCACGGAGAGGGCTCTGAGTGCCGCCTCTGGCATGCATGCCATAGGTTCGCCACCACTGTCCTTAGGTAATAGATATGAATGCTATTCCTAGCTCTGCTGCTGTCAAGAATTCGGTCAGGACTCTCTTTCACAGTTGGTGGACGCAGGAGGCCACGTTCTCAAAGGCTGAGGGTGAGCTGATGACGTGAGAAAAGCCTCCGCACAGGAGGGGCCGAGGCTGTCCGGCGGGGAAAGTGTCACACAGGGCTGGCTGTGGTTTCTCGCCTGCTTCCTGGAGGGAGTCCGAGTCCCCGCTCTGCCCTGAGCTCAGGCATTGGCCCGCCCCAGACGAGGCAACGGTGGCGTTTGCGATGAGTCCATCAACCACCTTGCCTGCTTGCCTCTCAGTTCTTGGCAATGCTTTTGGGGCTTCCAGTTCCATCACGTCTTCTTGGTCCAGAGACGCCGTGCGGAGACGCTGCTTTGAATGATGTGGAGAAGGCCGTCCAGACTGGCTTTCTGGAGAGCGGGGCTCTGTGTCAGACGCCTCCGGAAGAGTCCCTTCCTCCATGTGAAGCTGGGAGTCAAAATCTCGGTGGGAGGCTGAGAAATCAGAGTGGACAATGACCTCGGCTTCCACTTGGTTCAGACTGTGGGGCGGAAATTCCTTGTTCATGTCATTCTGCGTAAAGAAGCAGACAAGAGAAAGAAAGGGGATCCGGGTGAAAAAACTTCCAGGTATGTCAACCACAAAGCAACCAGGTCAATGCTCACTTCCTGTTCTCATGTCAACACCCTCTTCTTGGAGAGGCCAGCCTGGTTTCTGTGCCTTGTTTCTATATCCCCTTCTTGTCCTACTCTTCTTTCTGAATTGATTCTTCACCACAGTTAGGAAACGCACAAACTTCTTTCCAAGCTTCTTTAATTTGATGCCCTCCAGATGTTTTGGGCAACAAGTCCTATCATCTAATGGGAGCCGAGCACATCTGAAGGGCACCAAGTTGGAGGAATCTAAAAACATTTCCCCTGATTATTATGCTTCCCCCAGCCATGCTGTTGAGAAGGAAGGTGTATCAACCGTAGACCAGGGGTCCCCAACCTCTATTGTACCATGGACGGGTTTCATGCTCAACAATTACCTCACTGAGCACAGCAGGGGGGAGATGAACCCCACTGTAGCTGAAAAACAAGGCAATTCGTTCAATTCGGGCAGTGAGGTATCACACTGCACAGGGGGGGGGGGAGTAGAGCCCCGCCATAGTTAAGCAATGTGGAGGAGGGGCCCGGCCACCTGTCTATCTGCTGTGTATCACTGTATCTCACTCCCTTTGCCAGGCAGACCCGGTGGAGCGCATTGAAGGCACGTTGAGGGCAGAAGGCTGCCATCAGGGCTCCCAGCACCACCCACGCCCGCGGCCCAGTTCAGGACAGCCTGTGGCCCAGTAACGGCCCATGGCCCGGTGGTTGAGGACCCTTGTTGTAGACAGTTAAATGAAGGGAGGAGAGAGAGGTTTATTTTATACAAAACTTTTAGTCACTTAAGCAGTTTAAATCCCTTGACACCCGATGAGGTAAAAGAGAAAGCAAAGAAGATCAGTTTAAATGGTGAAACCCATTAATTGGATTGGAGACCTCAAAAGTGAACCAAAACTGGTTTCATCTCTGGTTATCTGAACCAAATGCACAGGGTTATCTGAACCAAATGCATCATCTCCCCACTGTTCCAGAACCACGTGTGGAAATACGTACTGTGACCACCTCATAAACCAGCGCTTGCAACAAGAGCTTTTGCCCTCCATTAGGCGCCAATTTCAGTGATCCATTCAAAGCCATGGTGGCGTCTTTTGGGCCTGGGTCTCCAGAACCAACCATGCTGCTTGTCCAGCTGTTCACCGATTTCTCCCAAGGAGTCTATGAAAAAGGACGGAGAGGAGAACATCAGATCTGAACCTGAACACGCACTCGTTGAGGCTGGGAAGGCACCGGGGGCAAAGTGGAGCCATCCAGCCCTTGAAGATGACTGAGACAGCGTGACCTGCCCCCCACCCCCGGCTTGAAAAGGTTGGGAACCCTCGTTCTACACCAGTGGGTTGTCAATAGCGGAGCACGGTCCCTCCTTGACCACCCGTGCACGCAAGGTGGTGAGGCTGACCATCTGTCACCAATCCCATTTCTTCTTAGGACTCTTGAGAGAAGTTCACAAAGAGAATGGGGGCTATAAAAAGATTGCCTTTCCTTACAAGTCTTGGGAAAGAGGAGGAAAACAAGCAAAGGAACAGGGTTAAAGGGGGGGGGCACATTTCCTGGCATCTGTTCAAGGCATCATTGTGGCTCTGGGGGATGAGAAATCGCTCCCTGACACCCGCCTGGCCTTGGCTCAAGGGCATTGACCTCCCTTCTCCCTCCAAACGGAAGAACCAGATGTTGCATTCTTCTATCCAAGCCTAACCTTCCCTGACACGTCTTTGGCAATTGCCAGATGTGAAGGGTCAAAATGGAGCCCTCCAGGCAGAGGAGAAGAGATGCCTCCTCCTCATGCCAATCTTTTCTCTAGGGCCAGGCGGGGCACATTCGGGGGCCACGGCTTTGCTTATATGATGTGTCCTTTTCCAGAGTAGAGTTCCCAGGCCACCCACAGGTCACTGTCTCACTGACATCATTGGAAATACTAGTTAAATATACACAACTAGTTACTTGTAGTAAAGTCCCTTTTCCCACAGCAAAAGAATACCTATATGACACTATGATTGTAACTTTACAGAGGATGACCCCATTCCTTTTACACAAGGGATTCTCAATGGCGCCATTTCATCTGCCCCACACTGTCTCCACCACACCAGGAAGCGCCATGTGGTAGAGCAAGGGCACAATGGCCGTCCCGCCCGTGAAGCTGTCTGAGGGAGCGTGACTCGGCCCCGGCTTTAAAAGGTTGAGAACGCCTGTTTCACGCAGGAACATTTTAGTTTCTTTTATCAGTGGTTAAGACGCTCACCTTGTTAGCTGGAAGGCCGGCAAGTCAGCAGTTCAAGACCCGAGTACGGCATGATGGAATGAGCACCTGTCTCTGTCCCAGCTCCTGCCAATCTAGTGGCTTGAAAGGAATTGCAAGTAGATAAATAGGAACCACTTTGGTGGGATCTTGGGGACAGAAAAGGAGCCTCATTTGGGCGTCCCCTGAGCGGAGTTCCTCCAGCAAAAATCCTTTCAACCCAGAAAGCAACTTTGTGTGCTTCTGACATGATATTTTTAAAAACAGTTGCTTTTATAATTTGGGGGAGAGGTCCTCTGTAAACGATGAAGAAATATTTCATGGTTCAAACACTGCTTATATTGCTCCTATTTTGTTAGTGGTGATAACAAGCTAGGTTGGAAGAGGGACTAAAAATTAAAGTTAAATAATTTTCCTCCCTCATAAACTTAAAGAAAAACCTGTTTAAATATTTTTTCTTACTATTGGAAAAGGCTGTTGCTTTTTTAAATATTTCAAAATATAAGTATAATTTAACTACTAAGCAGACTTGGATCTATAATTAATTGCTTGTTTAAAAATAACTTGTTAAACTCTGAATAAATCATGGGATCAACAGGTTGGAAGCAGTGTTGGTTACCCTCTGTTACACCTGTGGACCTCCTGAAGGAGTATCATTCCTCTTTAACACTTGCGGCATCCCTGCTGAGAAATTGGATATCCATATTCTAACTCAGGGGTAGGTCACCTACGGCCCATGAACCGGATCCGGCCCATGGTGCCAAATCATCTGGCTTGCCGCCCTCGCTCCCACAGCTGCCAGAAGTGGTGGAGACACCGTAAATGTGTTTACGACAGCCGTAAGTGCACCCACAGCTGTCATAAATGCATTTACGACAGTCACGGACATGTTTTACGGCAGTGTTTACAGCGGGGGCCACCAGTCTGGCCCCCTCAACTGTTTGAAGAAGCGTGACCTGGCCCCTGACTTTAAAAGGTTGGCAACCCCTGTTCTAACTCTTGTGTCAAGTGGGACTTGTGCCACTTGTATATATTAAACCTGAAAAGGTCTGCCGCAAAAAGTGTAAACTTGGATTAATAAAGCACAATCAAGACCAACATTTAGCCTTATAACATGTTATGACGACTGACCCTCTGCAAGCGATTGGGATGTCTACAGTTCATTTCCCCCCCCCCCCCATAAATAACAAACCTGCTAGTTCAGAAATACAGATACGAAGCTTCATTCGTTTGCTGGAACCCAAAGCAGAATTTCTTACCCAATCACACACACAAAAATTAGAATCTAATTGAGAGTGGTTTATGTGTAGAAGGATATTAAAGGAAAACAAAGGATTAAAGCAACATCTTTGTTTTACTGGCTGAGCTGGTGGTGAAAACTGAGAAAGCCGAGTTTTTATCCAGCTGTTTCTTGCTGCTTAAAACTGACCAGAGCAATATTTGGAAGAGGAGGGGGGAATTCTTAGCCAGACTGGTTTAAGGATTAGTTAACACATCAAAGACACCAGGACAAAGGAAATGAATTTGCAAAGGCCGGATTAGCCAAAGGCCCCTCAATGGCTATAAGGGGGAGGAAAGGGGGGGGGGTCTGAGATAAAAGTAGGAATGAAAAGCAACTTTCACTGGGTTCAGCATTTTCACTGAGTTGAGTATTTGTCCATTCATTGCATTGGGTTTCTCATTTGTTCCTTTCAATATTTACTCCATCCACTCTGCTACATCCACACTCCCATCTTTTAGCAATAAGCGCTTGATATTTCGATTGACCATCTGGGATTCTGCTTTTGGCAGCATTTCCTGTTGTGGTTTTACTTTTTTGGTCGTGGTTTTGACTTGGTTTATACTTGGCTCAATGACCACGAGGGTCATTGTTGGATAGTGTTGGATAGTGAGTTATCCAACAGTTTCACCTCTTCCCCCCCCCTCTGCTCCCTTAAGTTTTAAAGTTGTAAATTACGCAAAGATTTAGTTGTAGTTTTAATTGGCTTTAATTATAGATTTTAAGAACTTTTAAAATTTTAATCTATATTGTTCCGATGTTTTCATGATGTGTTAAACCGCCCTGGGTCGCCTTCGGCGAGGAGGGCGGTATAGACATTTAAATAAATAAAAATAAATAAATAATAAACAGTTGTATATATAGGTGGCATAGGAGGGAGGCTTTGGGGAGCTGTTGATTCTTTTTTTATTTTAATTCAGATTTATTATCCCGCCCCAATCAGGCGAACGTGACTCTAGGCGGCTTACAGAAAAGGGGAAAGACTATACACAATAAATGCAAAACAATTAAACAATCCCCCTACAAATTAGAAATTAAAACCTTAAGGTTCAGAATCACTTTAAAATCAATTTTAAAAAATTAAGCTATACATTTACAAAAATCTAAAAGATTCTTTGCCTGTGAAACACATCTGAGCTAACAAGATATGCTAAACATTTGAGTTGGTTGTAGCTGGATAACTCAATGGTTTGGAGATTTTGACTGAGGTTATGTATCTGCTCCCCTCTAGTGGCTGGTTGGGATTTAGGAAAATAGATGGACGAGGCAGCTATCCTTAAGTTGTCACAACACTTTTATCTTCGTTGTTTTTTACCTTTGTTTTGTTTTTTGTCTCATCTGCCTCCACAGACTCCTTCAAAGCTGTACTTCCATCAGTTGCAGAAATCCATTAATCATGCATGTTATAAATATATATATATCACAAATTGCATACAGTAAGGAAACAATAAGGAAACACGCCGGCCACAGGATCATGGAAACATCTGAAGATGCACGGAACGCTGTTACCTTTCCAGCCCAAGTGGCACCTATTTATCTACTTGCTTTTGAACTGCTAGGTTTGCAGGAGCTGGGACAGAGGACAGGCCCTCACTCTGTCACGCAGCATTCGGGTCTCAGACTGCTGATCTGCTGACCTTCTGGTCGTCAAGCTCAGATTCTTAACCATTAAGTCACAACTTACCTCCTTATCATTTAATTTTTCCAACGTGCATTTTAAAAACTCTGTTTGTTTTTAATTTATGCTCTCTTGGATCCCAGATTATGGGAGGGTTTTCTTGTTGTTCAGTCGCACAGTCGATTCCGACCCTTTGAGATGACCCCATGGACCCCACTGCCCGCCAGGCACTTCTGATGTCCTCCACCCTCCTCCTCAACTCGCTCAGCTCTGTGCCCATTGTCTCTACAATACCATCTAGCCATCCCATCTTGGGCCGTCCCCTTCTTCTTTTGCCCTCGACCCTTCCCAGTATCAAGGCTTTCTCATGCGAATCCTCTCTTCTCATTTGATGTCCAAAGTACTTCATCTTCATCTTTACAATTTCACCTTCTAAGGAACAGTCAGGGTTGGTTTCTTCTAAGATTGACCTATTTGTTCTCCTCGCTGTCCAGGGGACTCTCAAAACTCTCCTCCAGCACCACATCTCAAAGGCATCTATTCTTCTGTGCTCAGCTTTCCTAATGGTCCGGCTCTCACAACCCTACATTGCCACAGGGAATACCATTGCTTTGACTATACGAATTTTTGTTTGCAATGTGATGTCCCTACTTTTCACTCTGTTCTCCAGGTTTCTCATCGCTTGCCTCCCAAAAATCAGTCGCCTTTTAATTTCATGGCTGCAGTCACCATCTGCAGTGAGCTTTGAGCCCAAGAAAGTAAAATCTGTCACTGCTTCTACTTCTTCCCCATCTATTTTCCAGGGACTGATAGGGCCTGTTCCCATTATCTTGGTTTTCTTGATATTGAGTCTCAAGCCAGCTTTTTCACTTTCTTCTTTCAAGGAAAGTACAAGTAAAACCATCTAACCAAGAAACCAAATAAATAAATGGTGACCATGCAGCCTCTCGTCATACCTTCCTTTGGATGTGGCCGATGCTGTCATCAAGGGCGTTGTTCTGGATGAGGCCCTGAACGTCCGTCAGCTCCAGTGATGGAGCTTCATCGGAGGGTGGGGTCATGAGCGACTCCAATTCATGAGTGTTCAGCGGAGTCACGGAAAGTGCTGGTGTTTGGCGGTTCCGGTGATAGTACGTGTGGTTCTCGGGCGTTTGGGAATCCAATCCTGGCACAGATTCTCTGCAAGAGCCACCCAGGGGAAAAAAAGAAAGATGGAACCTCTGAACTTAACAGAAACTTTCCCCCAACCCAGTCAAGACCCCAGCAGAATAAAAGCAGAATTGTCTCGGTTAACAATACCCAGAGTCAAAGCGATCACTTGGTTAATATTGGTTTAATTAACTCACAAAAGTACAGGTTTTTAAATAATAATTATCTAAAAAGAACAAACTCATATTCCCACTGCTCTGCAAATATCCTGGTTGATCAAACTGCACTTACACGCACTGGCTACTATTAGATGAAAGTCTCACTTTTACCCATAATTAGTACCGCCAAGTTTTGTGCTACAGTGATCAGGATTAGAAGAAGAATTCTCACAGGCCCCTCAGTGGCACAAACCGTGCATGCTATATTGCAGTAGCAGTTAGGTAAAAGTAAAGGTCACCCTCGCTCAAAAGCCAGTCGTATCCAACTCTAGTGCTCATCTGTTTCATAGCTGGAGAGCAAGCGCTATCTGCTTCAGCAGACGTTTCCGTGGTCATGTGGCAGGCATGACTAGACTACTGGAGGTCACGGAACACTGTTTATCTTCCCACCAAAGTGGTCCTTATTTATCTACTTGCAATTTCTTGCTTTCGAACTGCTAGGAGCTGGGACAAAGACGGGAGCTCACTCTCGTCCTGCAGTACTTGGGAATCGAATGGTGACCTGCCGCCTTCCAGTCAGTGTCTTAGCCACTTGAGTCAGTGTAGTCCCATAGCACTAATTTTTAAAAAACGGGTTTTATTCTATTTCTTTAACTTTGAATTGATATGTTTTTAAAATAATATACTTTAACTACAGTACATTTTAACCATTGACATTTTTTAAAAATTACCTCTCATTTTACTGTGTTGATTGTAGATTGTAATAAAGTGATTGAAATAATCATCTATATAATTTTATGATACCATTTCATGCCAATGCACTCATGCTGCTGCATAGAAGCTGACCACTTTAATCATTACTGCAGCATTCTCTTGAGTTGCCATGAGGACAGAAGAAAATGATGTATGCAAGAGAGACAGGGTATAAGTGCATTTAAAGATGAAATACTGTAGATGTCACTAATAAACCCAATCTCAAATCAAGTACACCCATTGAAGCAACGGGACTTACATAATAGCAATAGGAATTACACTTCTATACCTGCCTTATAGGCCACTCTCTGTGATTCACAAGTTCATTAGTATTTTGCCCCCACCGTGCTGGGTACTCATTTTACCAACTTTGGAAAGATAGGTGAGTCGACCTTGAACCCTGGTCAAGATCAAACTCACAACATTTTGGCTGCAGTACAGCAGTTTAACCACTGCACCACTAAGGCTCTTCATAAATGTCGGTTTACCATTTAGATATTGATTCAAGACGTCTACGCTGGTTAGAAGAGCGACTAACTGAAATCTACGTTGACGTCATATGGCGAGTTTCCTATTTCAAAAGGCACACTCAAACCAAATTCCTGGCTGATTATCTTCTGCTTGCTTTCTAGGAAAGGTAAAAGTCACCCTTGCTCGAAAGCCAGTCGTATCCGACTCTAGGGTTCAGTGCTCATCTCTGCTTACAGCCAAAGCACCAGCGTTTTTTGGATCTGCAGACGTTTCCATGGACATGTAGCAGGGATGCCTCAACACTGGAGTGCACAGAATGCTGTTTACCTTCCCGCCGAAGTGGTTCCTATTTCTCTACTTGCAATTTCTTGCTTTCGAACTGCTAGGTGGGCAGGAGCTGGGACGGAGACGGGGAGATTCATTCTGTCTGCTAACCATTCCACTTCTTCATTCTCCTGTTTGTGGGCATCCAGTGTGGAGAAGCAGAAGGACGGCGAAACAGGCAGGCATGGCGGCTACTTCAGTTTGGTTTGATCGATGGAAGGCCAAGGCAACAGAAGACCTACCTTGGTTTGTTGTTGCGAAAACTTGCACACATGCAGAAAAGGACACAGATCAGGCCTAGGCAGACGCCGACGATGATCCCCGTGACCGAGTGGACGTCCAACAGATCTGGCAAGCACAGGGTACAAGAGAGAGGCAATATTTCCAACAACAGGAGGAACTAAAGAGAAAAGTGGAAGCTAGGAAGAGTCAACTCGTACGCCCCCTCACCAAAGTGTACTTTGCACATAAGGAATTCCATACGTTTGGGCACAGAATAATCCCACGAGACTGATGACTCAAGCACCCAGTACCTGAGAATTTCTCCCGCAGAGTTTGTACATCCTTCACATTGGAGTAGGGTCCTGACCCAACGATCGTCTTTGCTCCCATCTTGAAGAAATACCTGGTGTTGCTCTCCAGCCCATGAACTTCGGTGCTGAATGTATTGCCTGAGCAAGAGAGGAATTCAGGATGGGCTCCCCCATGTCACACTGTCATTAATAACACGACTCTAATGTTCTAGCGTTGCCAGGGAGTTAAAAGTGGGAGCTTTAGAGCGGTGGTTCCCAATGTGGGGCCCACGCCCCACATGGGGACTTCCATTCCCAGGAGCCTCAGTCAATACATTGGCTGATCACTGCTTTGGGGAATTGACTGAGGCTTCTGGGAATTGAAGTCCAAAAACCAAAGGTTGGGGATCATGGCTTTAGAGTTCTTCTCCAAACACAGGCTACCATTCTCTCTGCACATTTATAGATATTTACCCTCTTTCGTCACAAGAGTCCACATCTCATCAGGCTGTGTGTTATTGGCATTATAGAGGATGATGTATTCCACAATTACACCATTTGGTTCAGAAGGGGGGCACCAGTGAACCTGGACCGCGTAAGGGTTGATGGGATGCAGCCGCAAGTCGGAAGGAGGAGTTGACGGCCCTGCATAAAGAAAAACAAAGGCAAACGAAGAAAGAAAAGGCTGTGAAAGACAAAAAAGAAAAGGCTGAATATGTGCTAACCAGTGCTGGAAATTATTTGTTAAAATTAATTCACTGCTATTATTCATACCTAGCAGTTCGAAAGCAAGAAATTGCAAGTAGATAAATAGGGACCACTTCGGTGGGAAAGGTAAACAGCATTCCCTGCACTCAGGTGTCTAGTCATGCCTGCCACATGACCATGGAAACGTCTGCAGAAGCAGACAGCGCTGGCTCTTCGGCTTAGAAACAGAGATGAGCACTGACCCCTAGAGTCGGATACGACTAGCTTTCAAGCAAGGGAAACCTTTACCTTTACTTTCAGTATTAACCATGTTACTAAAGTTCCCAAGCTTTGTATTAAACTACAGCTGAGATTCTGTTGAAATTCTGGTCTAGGAGTCCTGGTGGTTAAACTGCTGTACTGCAAGTTGCAACCAAAAGATTGTAAATTCGATCCTGACCAGGATTCAAGGTTGACTCAGCCTCCCATCCTTCCAAGGTTGGTAAAATGAGTACCCAGCATGTTGGGGGAAAATGCTAATTAACTTGTGAGCCACTCAGACAGTGCACTAATTAAGTTGTGAGCCACTCAGACAGTGCACTGAGCGCTACATAAGTGTGTATGTATCTTTGCTTTGCGTTAAGTTACGGCAGCATAAGCATTCCTGGCATTACACCAGCATTGTACTATCAGACTGCCAAACTGACTGTGTGGCTTCCATAGCTACCCGAGCGTGCCCCCCCCACCCTCCAAGGGCATTCAAGACTCAAAATGGTCACCCCTTTGAAGCTGTTGGGACAAAATGCCCACCCCCATTGTGCAAGTGGGGTAAAATGGCTGTCCGGCCCTGAAAGCTGACCCGGCCCCTGGCTTGAAAAGGTTGGGAGCCTCTAGTTTATAGGCATGCCTAGAAATCGTAGCTGTTTATACTCACTGTCTGGAAGGGTGAACCACTCGACCACGTTCCCAAACGGCCCGTCAATGCCGACACCATTTGACTGCACTGCAAACTCATATCTGGTGAACGGCTTCAGTCCGCTGATGAGGATGTCTTCATCGGAGCTGAGGAGGAGGAAAAGAAACACACAGGAGGAAGGAAATATCATGACAGGCTCTGGCACTACAAAGAATAATTTTGTGTCAGAAATTACTCTGGGTTGAAGGGATTTTTGCGGAAGAAACTCCACTCAGGAGATGCCCAAATGAGGCTCCTTTCATATCCCCAAGAGCTGAGACAGAGACAGGCGCTCAATCTGCCATGCATTACCCGGGTCTCGAACGTCCAGCTAACAAGGCGAGCTTCTTAACCACTGCCGTACTGCTCAGCAGAGTTCCTGCAGCAAAAATCCTTTCAACCCAGGAAGCACCTTTGTGTGTTTCTGACATGATAAAAAAATTATAGAAACCTATCTTGGTTGCTTCTTCTCAGTATTTTCTTGGGTCCACCACCTAATCTGTGTTAATAACCCAGTAAGGAAAGAGTTTGTGCTTCACCTCTCAAACTGCCCACTAAAAAAGGCCTGTTCTGGACCTCAGATCCGGCCCGCCTGAGATTTTACAACTGACCCTGGCCTCCTTACCTTGTGTAATAAGTCACTAGTGAGGCATTTTTCAGTCCCCAGGGACTGAGCCGCACGGTGTAATTGACAATCTTCACCGTACTGAAGTCAGGTTTCTTCCATCTCAGCCAGATTGAAGTGGAACTGTTGGATTCCACGTAGACGTGAGCCGGGGGCAGAGGAGGCCCCTTCTGGACGGGGGCTTCTGGAAGAGAGGAGAAACAGAGGACGGGGGGAAATCTGGGGGTGAGGTTGAGACCCTGCGGCTAAGCAATGCAGGGTTTTAGCTAGGCCTTTGCACAGATCCTGACCTCAGCCACTTAGTTGCCCCAGCACTAAATCAGCAAGCGTTTGAGAGAGAGAGAGAGAGAGAGGAGAGGGAAGAAGAAAGCAGACCCCGGCACCAGCTACGGGGAGGCAAAGACTCAACACAGGCAGCCCCTGTCCCCCTGCCATGCCTACAGCGGGAGTTTCAATTCAAGGCCTTTAAGTCCCTCCTCTTCGGACTCTAGAAGGGGCTGCGGTGGCGGCTCAGGGGTTAAGAAGCCTGCCTTGTTAGCTGGAAGGCCGGCAAGTCGGCAGTTTGAGACCCGGGTACTGCATGACGGATTGAGAGTGCCTGTCTCTGTCCCAGCTCCTGCCAACCTAGCAGATCGAAAGCAAGAAATTACAAGTAGATAAATAGGGACCACTTGGGTGGGGGGAAAGACCTTGGGGACATGAAAGGAGCCTCATTCGGGCATCGTCCCCTGAGCCGACTTCCTCCAGCAAAAATCCTTTCAACCCAGAATAATTTCTGACATGAAATAATAGTAATAGTAACAGTAACCGCTATTATTATTATTATTATTATTATTATTATTATTATTATTATTATTATTATTATTATTATTATTATTATTATTATTATTATTATTATTATTATTATTATTATTATTATTATTATTATTAATTACTCTAGAGCAGTGGTTCCCAAGGTGGTGCCCAGGCCCCAGAGGCCATTTTGCCCTTCCTCCACCACATGGCACTTTTACGTGTGGTGGAGGTGGTGGGCCAGATGAAATGGCACTGTGGTCCACATCCGGCCCCTGGTCTAACTTGTCCTTGTTAGTCCACAAAGACCATGGCCAGGAAATTCCAGTCAGCAGGTCGGTGACCATCCCCTACCTGGCGCTATGACAGGTGCCTTCTCCGTTTTTCCTTTCCACACGGCTGCGTAGCCATCTTCATGCTTATTAAATGCCACGACCTTCACCTCGTACAGCCTTCCAGGAACTGGAGGGAGGATAAATTGAAACACATAAGAAAATCAAACTAAATTAAAATAAACTTGCCTTAGCATGGGGTGGGGGTGGGGAAACATGGCAAAGATCTCTGCCACAATGTCGAAGAGGCTGGGTTCCTTCATCATCATCATCATCATCATCATCATCACGAAATAGGCATACAAATGTTTCGCCATCATGAGCCTGAATCTCAGCTGGTCATGGAGGCAAGATTTTTTATCTGCCCCCAACTCCTAGTACAGGGGGTCCCAAACTAAGGCCCATGGGCCGGATTCAGCCCATGGGTCTGGTCATATGGTGGAGGTATAAGACCCATAATTCTAGACTAGGTAGAAGTCATTAATTTGCAAATGGAAAAGCAAAACAATTGTGGGTAAAGAGGAAACCATCAATGGAGCCAGCTAAAATCAAGTACCGGGCAAGTTTTTACTGGCTCTCCTTAAAACCTATGGTCAGCAAATGTCCTATGGAGCAATTATGAAGTGGCCTCGATTCCATGCTCCCGTTGACCTGCCACTTGAATAGAGAAAACCTGGAACTCGGCTTTTAAGCAAGGCAGTTATACGTTGCCAATAGACAAATAGGCCAATTTTTGTACTTTCTAAGGGATCCTATTAAATAATGTCACACCACTGTTTGTATCATTACCAGGCACCCCATTGCAACCTAGAACAGAAGCGCTGAAAGGGAACCTTTGGAAGAGGAAAAAGTGCTCTTCTGTTGAGGCCTGTTGAGCTGTGACCACCTTTCCCCCGTGCAGTTTAGCACAAGCCAAACTCTGCACAGGGAGCCTAAATATTTATTCCCAAACTTTCTACCCCTTTTCTTCTTTCTTTTCTCCGGCCTTGTTGGAAGACATTCCTTTTTATTATTGCAGACCTGCATATTCAGGAGAACTGCTTGAGCAACCCAAAGTTTACAAATAGAGGAGAAAATAGGGCACTTTCCTTTTTGGGCAACGAATGCTTTGTTCCTAAACGCTTGTCAGCTGTACTGACGGAGCTCTGCTAATTAAGGATGTGCCTATTCATTGCTGCCCATGAAGGACTGCCAGCTCCTTCGGCCATGACAATGGAGCCTCTACAAAGTACCTTTTAGCCAGGCCAACATTATCCATCATGCGTCGCCAGGGGAAGGAGACAAGAGGCAACCCCCCCCCCCAAGCCACCCAATTTAAGGACAAGTATATGGAGCCACAAGGATCGAAGCAGTCCTTCAGCTGTGCACTGAGAGGGAAGTGGCCGGAATAGATGGAGAACTAGCACAGGGGTGGCCAAACAATGGCCCATGGGACAGATCTGGCCCCCCAATGCCAATTCAGCCTGCCTCTGCTACCCTTGCCACTTCCGGGAGTGGCAAGGGCAGCGTGAGCCATGTGAACTGGCATCAGGGGCCGGATCTGGCCCATGGGCATAGTTTGGGCACCCTTGGTTTAAGCAGAGACAATGGCAGCCTAAAATCTCATCCTGTTGCAAAACAGACTGTAAGGCACGTTTTACTTCTGCTTTGGGTGGGAGGAGCCACATGACCGGCCCGCTGAACCACAAGACCAGCCCACGGCCCAAACAGTTTGGGCGCCCCTGATCGAGCAGGAGATTAAAGGAGGAACTGACAGTTTTTGCTATGGGGAATGCCCCCCCAAACACAAGACAGGCAGGCCTCACATGTGTTCCAGGCCAAGGATAAAGGAATGTGCACTAGTTGCTAGGCAACAGGTGGTATTCTCCCCACAGTCCCCCCAATGATACCTCTTCCGAGTCTTCCATTCCCACAGCCTGTCCCTCTTAAAACCTTCAGAACCTTCCCTTTCTCTTTTCTGTTCATGTCTGGACCAAGTGTAACATCCCATCTCTTGTACTGCAGTGGTGGGCCACCAGAAGTTATTGACATTCAATCCCCGCCAGCCCTAGTTGGCCAATTCACCAGAGAAGCATGAGCGTCTCAACTTACCCAAGTTTGTCACCTCATACTGCTTGACCTTCTTCTTCAGCTTTATTGGCCCAAATTCCCAAAGGCCGTCCCCAGTCCCTTCAGAGGGATTCTCCTCACTCGACTCCTCCGCTGCTACTTCTCGGTAGTAGAGTTTGTAGCCTGAAACCTGGGCATGATTGGCCGGAGGTTGCCAATTTACTAAAAGTGACTCCATTCTTGCTTGAACTTTTAACTCAGCTGGGGCAAAGGGAACTAGGGAAAGTAAGAAGAAATACATAAAACATGACATGGGGTTTGCCCAAAGAATCATACATCGCAGATTTGTTTTTCAGTTTATTTGCATCTTCCCTGTCTTCTCTCAAAGAAAACGGCTCCTTGGCTACAACTCAAAGTGCTAGTGTTTACCTTCACATGCCTGTTCACAACTCAAGTCATCTGCTGATGCTTTTGTCCAAAGCTAGACCTGAACCAGAGTATCAAATGGTGCCTCCATCCAACCAAAGTTCATAGTCCCTGACGTCAGCCACTTGAAGGGAAAAAATCCCAGAAACACTTTCCCCTGACTAGCAGGAAGGTCGCAATAATAAGAAATAAAATAGCCAACAATTTGCTATCCTTTCATGACATTTCAGATGCATCTCCTCTTTCCCTTCTTTGACTGACTCAACTAGAAGCCTCCTCATGGGATTCTGCGATACAAGTGTGTGGATGATCTTGAACTTGGTCTTCAATGACACATCCCTACACTTGATGATCTTTTCCAATTCCTTCATTGCTGCCCATTCCAGTCTCAGACTTTTCCTGATTTCTTGGTTGCTCTCACCATTTGGGTTGGTGATTGAAAGCTAGATACAGTAAAACCTCAAGATACGAAATTAATTCGTTCCTTGAGGTTTCCCGTAGCTTGAAAAATTCGTATGTCAAAATGTGGTTTCCCATAGGAATGCATTGAGAAGCAAAAAATCAATTCCAGAGCTGAGAAAAAAATTAAAAAAAACCTTTGTTTTTCGTTATGAGATCCTTCATAAAGTGCACTTTGGAATTTTTTGCAGCATTTCGGCCACTTTATAAAAAGATTTGAACAGATACAATATGTTTATTGGCTTTTTTCCTGAGCTCCGGAAGTGTATTTTGGTTTTCAATGCACATTTCAAACTGCGCCATCTAGTGGCTACCTCTGGCAATTGCAGGAAAAGTACCCGCCAATCAGTTTCCCACATTGGGGAACACTGATATAGTGTCTATAACAAAATGTGGCTCTGTGAGATTAAAGTGCCTCCACACAGTGAATGAGAAGTCAGTCAGTCAGTCAGTCAGTCAGTCTGTCTGTCTGTCAGTCAGTCAGTCAGTCAAGCTGCCTTTGGTCCACTAAGCCCTGACAGTAACTGGCATTAACTCAAAGTCAGTGGAGAGATGAAGAGCATCAGGCAACCTACTGTGGGTCTGGTTGTCTCTGTCTGGAGTACGATGTTGTGTCCATTCTGAAGGCACGCCATAGCCCACGCTAGTGCTTGCTGCGATCCGTACTTTGTAGACCTTATTAGGGTGCAGGGCATGAAGGGTAAGTTGTGTCTCATTTGCTCCAGCTTCAGTGGAGGAAATCAAATCTGCAAGAAAAATAGAGTCCAACATTCTCACCATTGAGTCCAAGAGGGCACGAAATCTGCCAATAGGCATCGCTGGTCTCCTCTCCCCCAAAGCCACCAGGATCCCATTCAAGGCAGTTGATCATATGTCTTGGCTGTTCTCACATGTTTTCAAAATATCTTAGTTTCATTGCTTTTCATTCTTGCACTCCGCTGTCTAGACACGCCCGCCACATGTCCACGGAAACGTCTGCAGACGCAGACAGCGCTGGCTCTTTGGCGGTAAACAGAGATGAGCACTGAACCCTAAAGTTGGATACAACTGGCTTTCGAGCAAGGGCAACCTTTATCTATTCTTCTAAATTTCTGTAAGACATTCTGAGGAGAGCAAAACTCAAGGACAGAATACATAAGATAAATAAAAGAGAATATTTAGGAGTTTCTCCCGTTGTATCGACGCTTAGTTGGCCTCTCTCAAAAATCCTTTCATGTTGTGCCTCAGCAGGAACTCCCACATTTAAATACCTGAGAATCATCTCCATAAATCAAGACGTTTACACTGAAGACCTGTGTTTTCTCACAATACCCAAGTCTGTAAATTATGACGTTGTGTTGACTGCATATGGTTAGATGTGTGGATTGCAGGGCTATCAAACTGAATACACTCATTGTTTCCTGCTGCAGCTTACAATGCCCGTCACTTTATGGCCACATACTAATGAAACCATACCTTTGGTCAACAGAACCACTTTCCCCCATACCTTCTTTGAGAGGTGCATAGTCAATTCTGTATTTGGTGATCTTCCCATGACTCAGCTCTGGAGGAAGCGGCAGCCACGTCACCTTGATGTCCATCGGAGTCAGACTTGAAAGGGTGAGCTGAGGAGCTGCACTGGGAACTGGGGAGCAAGTGACAAAACGGGTGACTCTGGCTTATAACAAAGGAAATGAACAAAGCGCAGCTACACAAGGTATGCGGGGGTATTTGATGCGCTACACAAGAAAAGAAGCCTGGGATGGTTGCAGATAACAAGTTGAACATGGACCAGCAGTGTGAAATCAACCACAAGCTGTTCCTGACAATGATGCTGCCCCCAATGTGCAGGCAGAAGTCCCCAAGCAAGATACTGGTCCGTAAAAAAGAGAAGTCTCCTGAACCGATATATCTTTTAAACCGGGGCTTTCCAACCTTTTCCTGCCAGGGTCTGACCACGCCCCCTCAGTCACGTGATTCTTCCCAGCGCTGGTGTCATGTGCATTTGTGCCGCATTTCCGGGTGTTTTCCCTAACTCCGCCACTTCCCTTCAAGGAGGGAGCAAAGGAGGAACATTTTCATGCCATTTTTGATTTTTTTTCCCCACCGCATTTTCACGGTGTTTGGGTGTGAAAACACAGTGATTTCGGAACTTCCAGTGACATCGAGGCACTTCCGGCATCGGCAGCAATTTAGCCCGGTGGCCACATCTGGCCCACAGGCTGTAGGTTGGGAACCCCTGTTTTAAGCCATCCCTCTATCTCCTATTATAGCAATAGCAATTAGACTTAAATATCACCCATGGTACTTGGTGCCCTCTCAGGGCAGGTCACAAGTTCACAAGCATTTTGCCCCCACCAAGCTGGGTATTCATTTTACTGGCCTCGGAAGGATGGAAGGGTGAATCAACCTTGGGTCCCATCAGGATCAAACTCACAATGATTTGGCTGTAGTACAGCAGTTTAACCGCTGCGCCAATAGGGCTCTATTATCTTTTGTAAAATAATATATATTCAAACAACTAGCCAGGACTACATCGTACAGGAAGAATTTTACCAAGTGAGTTATGGATTCTATTAATGTGTCTATCTTATTACTTTAAGCATGCATTTCGTACATCCAGTCCCCATCCATCAGCTTATTTGGGGGGGGGGGGCGTGGGGGCGGGAGAGGTTTTGTTCATCTCATTTAGTTGCAAACTCAAATTAGAGGCACCTTTACAACTCGGAGGGACTACAGTGGCTTAGTGGTTAAGATGCTGAAGTTGATGACTGGAAGGTCAACATTTTGAGACCTGAGTACTGCACGATGGAATGAGCTCCCATCTCTGTCCCAGCTCCTGCCCACCTAGCAGGTCGAAAGCAAGAAACTGCAAGTAGATAAAAAGGTACCACTTAGGTAGGAAGGTAAACAGTGTTCCATGTGTCTCGTGATGCCTGCCACATGTCCACGGAAATGTCTGCAGACATAGCTGTAAATGGAGATGAGCACTGAACCCTAGAGTCAGATACGACTGGCTTTCGAGCAAGGCCGGCCTTTACCTTTACCTACAACCCAGAATAATGATCAGAGTTTGGTAGCTTCTGTTACCACTAGTTTCTAGATAAACCTGGAAGTCATCGCTGAAAATAAAAACCAATGTTTCTAAGCAATGCCTCACGCTACGCCCAGCTCCCGTTGGAGGAAGCGCCCTGCAAAGGTCCCATTTTCTACGAACCATCCTCCAGAGTCTGTACGTTTATGGAAGAGGAAATCCGGCTGGCTCCAAGCTGCGAATACGCCACCACGTAGAATATGTAGTTGGTATTCGGCTCCAGGTCTTTGACCTGAAACTCTGTAGTGTCGTTATTCACCGCAAACTGGTACTCCACGTTGTTGGTGCCTAGAGAAGGGTACACAACGCTATCAGACCAAAAAGAAGAAGGAAGTTTTGCCATTTCTTCAGACTAATTTTCTCGTATGATGTGTACAAAACGTCTGGCACCATTTTCCATCCTGGATTACATTTAATGCCTCTGAGCTCTCTCCTCATCTTGACCATTTCTGTCACTGTAGCACAAGCTCACAGTTTCAGTACACTTTTCTGATTATCGGTACAGAATAAAGGGCCAGCAAACCTGGCTTTATTTTAATTCAGGAGTTATCACCCTTTTTAAGCCAAGGGACAGGTCACACTCCCTCAGACATCTTCAGGGGCCGGACAGCCATTTGGCACTTCCTGGTGTGGTGGAGGTGGTGGTGGGGGCACGTGAAATGGTGCTGCGGGCCGGAGGTGGAGAATCCCTGTTTCAATGTATCCAGGATAGAGTGCATTGAAACACACAAAACAATTTGACATATCTGTTAACGAAATTATGCATATAGTGACAGGAGGCCTCAAACCTACACCAGCTGAGAAAATGTAGCCTCTTGTTGGTATCGCACCACCTAAGGAGAGAAGTAGCAGCCGATGCTGAGAGAACGAAACAAGAAATGACCCTCAACATCCTCTGAAGGGAGATGAGCCTCAAATCCACCGGCTCAGATCCAGGATGAGCTTTATGACAAGAACAAACATTCTTGAGGGTCTGCAAGAGCAAAACCAAATTAGAAGATGGAGTTAAAGGATGATATGGCTGAGGAACCTAAACTCCCCTACATGTCACTTGGAGGACCCTGAATAGGCTGAGGGTTGGTGCACCTAAATGTAAGACCAACATGCTGAAGTGGACAACACTTGAGCATGCTGGCAGACAACAACATGCTGTGTGAATGTGGAGAGATTCCGTGTGATCTGGCACATGGCCACAGAAACATTAGCAGAAGCAGACAGCGTGGCTCTTTGGCTGTAAACGGAGATGAGCACTGAACCCTAGAAGAAGACATTTCTGGCTTTCAATCAAGGGAGACCTATCCTGAAGATTAATTAATTTACATTAAAACCCTTTGGGATCCTAAAAAGAGCTGTTATCCAATAAAAGAAACAATTGTGAAATATGCATAGTTTCGGTTTATTCACCCTCAGTTTCAGTTGTGCACATATATAGAAGACTTGGGTAAACATTAGCAAACACACATCTGTACATCTTCAGAACACAGGGTACATACCTACAGCTTTCTGGTAATGCAGCGAGAACCCAATAATCTGCTCACTGTTCAACTCTGGACGTTCCCAGGCGACCAAGACGGTTGTGCTGGAGAGAGAACTAGCTGACACCCTCTTAGGAGCACTGGGCAGTCCTTCCCGCACAATCACCTCCAGCCTGGCGGTAGCACATGCCATGCCCAGGGGATTCTCTGCCACACATTGGTAATAGCCCGCGTCATCCAACCCAATCTGGTTGATCACCAGGGTGCCAGCGCTCTGCATCTTCACACGGCCTTTGGATGAAAGAGGCTCTCCATTCTTCATCCAGTGGATGTTCGGAGGTGGTTCTCCTTCCGCTCGGCAAACAAACCTGGCGGTGCTGGCCCGGGTCCGAGAGATAGTTTCAGGAAGTTGGGAGATGGTAGGAGGGGCTAAGGAGGTAGAAGAACTGAATTAGTGTTTACCCTGCATGCGATGGCCAACCTTGGGTCCCCAGGAGTTCTTGTACTTCAGTTACCAGAAGCCCAAGTCAGCACACCTACTGGCCAGGACTTCTGAGAATTGATGTCCAAGACCAGCAGGAGCACCAAGGTTGGCTGCTCAACTCTATACATAATTTAATTTTACCATATTTTCATGTATTTTAATTATTGAAACTCACTAGCAACAGCAGCTGCATTTTCCACCCCCAGCTTATACTCGGGTCAATCTATTTTCCTAGTTTTAAAGCTCCAAATTAGGTACTTTAGGTACTTTGACTTATGTTCGGGATGACTTATAGTCGCGTATATATGATACTGCAATAGCAATCACACTTATATATCACCTCATAGAGCTTACTGCTCTCTTTGGGTGGTTTACAAGCTAATTCGTATTTTGCCCCCAACATGCTGGGTACTCATTTTATTGAACTTGAAAGGATGGAAGGCTGAGTCAATTTTTGATCCTCGTCAGGATTGAACTCGCAATGTTTCGGCTGTGGTACAGTTGTTTAACCACTGTGCCACCAGGGCTTAATTCCCCACCGTTGTCCTTTTCTACACACTCAAGTTTCTGCAACACTCGTTACTTTCAGACAGGCAGAATCAGATAACTTCTCACCCAGATTCCACTCTAACATGCAACCAGGAGTCTATTTACAGTAACGACTTAGAGAAATAAGATAGCCAAGGTTTTGGGTTGGCCAAATTCTCCAGGTAGTACCCAGTAGTACAAAAAAGTAATTTTTCCAGGCTCTAGTAAATTCATGTGAACACCTGGCTGACTCTGTTCTTCAAAGCAGGTTGTAAAACCAATCTCCAGGGCAGAATCAACACCACTTTCCTTTGAGCAAACAAGAGAACGACAAGCCAAATACGTAACTCCCTCCAGTTCTTTCTTGTTGCCTTCCCAGGTTATCCTGCTATGGTAATAGAGTAGACCCTATTGCCAGTGACTCAACACCAAGTTTTAGGCAGCAGTTAACTAACCTGACCACCCTGAGGACTAGCGGCCTTGGGTGCCGAAATCCACAGGGAAGGGTGATAGTCCCCAAGTGGATTAAATCCCACTTGAATCCATCTGGATGGAGGGCAGCAGCTTCTCATCCATCCTGGCCTGGGGATGATGATGAGGACTTTGTGTGCCAAAAGGGCTCAGGACCAGAAAGTGACGCATGAAACTGGATCAGTGGTACTATGGGGTGTCATGCTGCGATGCGGAAGGCAGATGAAAGACCACTGCATTACATTCTCAGGACAGTCTTCATGGCTGATCGCCATCAGGATTGCCAATATTCGGATATGGCAGAAGAAGAAGTTCTTTTGTGTAGGACAGTTGCAGCAAACTAGCTAAAGAAGCGCGCGCGCGCGCACACACACACACACACACACACACACACACACACACACACACACACACACACACACACACACACACACTCAAGACCACCATTATTTGCCTTTCCATTGACCCTGTGCCTCATCTGTGACCCCAAAAGCTATTCAACATAGACATAGTCTGTTCTCTGTTCTCACCAAGGACTCGGAGTTCAGCGGCAGCAACGGCAAACTCTCTTGTTTGGGGTTTATTGGCCCGGCAAACATAGGTGCCTGAGTGATGCAGCTGGGCATGAGGGATCAAGAGATTGGTGCGACCCACGACAATCACATCTGTGGAAATTGGATTCCCATCTGTAAAGAAAAACGAGGACACCAAATTCCGGTGCGCAAAACCAACACTGATCACTTCATGTTTAGGAGACATTGGAGTCTCGGAAGCAGAAGTCAGAAACATTTATTATTATTATTAGTTTTGACTACTGCTCTTAAAATCACACCACCAGTAAAGGTTGCTCTTGCTCGAAAACCAATCATATCCGACTCTAGGGTTCAGTGCTCATCTCCGTTTACAGCCAAAGAGCCAGCAATGTCTGCATTTGCAGACGTTTCCATGGACTCTAGGGTTTGGTGCTCATCTCGGTTTATGGCTGTCTGTCTGCAGATGTTTCTGTGGACGTGTGACAGGCATGACTAGACAGTGGAGTGCACAGAACGCTGTTGACCTTCCCACCGAAATGGTATCTATTTATCTACTTGCAATGTCTTGCTTTCGCACTGCTAGTTTGGCTGGAGCTGGGAGGGAGCTGGGAGCTCACTCTGTCGTATAGCACTCAGGTCTCAAACTGCTGACCTGCCAACTTTCTGGTCCTCAAGTTCAGGACCAAATATGCACAGATTCACTTTGATCTATATATTATATTATGGAGAAGCCAGTATAATACTGTAAACAAATGGTCTTTATTTACTTATTTGCAGAATGGATGTAATTCAGATCAAATTGATTTAAATCATTTAGTATGCTTTGATTTAAATCCTAGTTTTCTACAGAAAGACTCAGAAAAGGTTCAAAAGGTTTTACTTTCAGTCTTACTGCTTGTACCTCCCTCTATTCCATACCCAGCAATCATCTTCTATTCATTGGGTTTTTTTTTAAACTTGGTAATGAAGAAGTGAAAGGTTAATTCTATGCCCACAGGTTTCCAAAAGAATGATGAGATCACAGTCTTTTTCTCAATTCTATAGGTTTATTTTAGAGCCTTTTTGCTGTGATGAAGAGGCATTTAATCTCTGCAACTCACAAATTCATAATTTTAGGAACAATAAAACCAAACATCTGTAATAATATCTTCTGGGTAGAAAAACTGCCCAATAAACTTATGGAAAACCATGGAAGAGCATTTTGTATGCATTAATGCAGGGGTTCCCAGAGTGGGGCCCAGCCCCCCCCCCAGGGGGACTTCAATTCCCAGAAGCCTAAGTCAGTACATTGGTTGATCAGTGCTTTGGAGAATTGACTTTAGGCTTCTGGGAATTGAGGCCCAAAAACCAAAGTTTGGGAAATACTGCATTAATGGAATTCATTTACCAAAAATGTTAAACAATGCCTAAATATGCAGCCTCATGCTACAAACTAATTCTCATTTCATGATGAATAACTTTTGGCCTATAGTGCATCTTAAATACTAAACAATTCTTTGGTAAAATTCTCCCCAGAACATAGTTTTTTTTTTTTTTTTTGGGGGGGGGGTTAAATTTAAATTTAAAAAGATTGGTTTAAATTTTAAAAATCTAATTTAAATTTTTAAAAACTGATTTTAAATAATATCATTATTATCCAATCTAGTTCCAGGCACTCTAGCTGACTTTCATTACCTAACTCAGTGATGGCAGACCTTGACATTTCCAGCTGTTCTTGAAGTTCAATTCCCAGAAGCCCAAGTCTCTGTGAATAACATGAATGTGGATTCACAGAGACTTGGGCTTCTGGGAATTGAAGTCCAAGAGCAGCTGGAGTGCCAAGGTTTGCCATCCCAGACCTAAATGATCCCCCAAATAAAGGATGAATGGCTTTCGGCTCCTGTTTGTGGCCTACTTATCAAATGTGAGTCCACAGTGACTTTCACATGCCACCTTCAACCCGGCACGTGCCTCTGCTCCCACTTTTCCCCCAACCCCACAGAGTGACTCCAGTGAACTTTATCACATCTTATAATCCTAAAGACAACCCAAGAGTTATTTTTACAAACCACTGACAGATGCACCAAAATCCCCTTAGCCCTGCAAAAAAACCCAAAACCTAACAAAAGGGCCGCCAAAGACCTGACCCAGATGGCCCAAACTTCTGAGCCTAGGCGTGATTCAGTCTCAACCATGACAAATTTAGATCAAAAGGCATCCAGTAACTAGAATTCCGTATCTTTTACAGATCAAACAACGTAAATAAATGGCATGCTTTGTATCACTTTCATTTTAATTGGCAAGTTGAGCGCAGAAGCCAAGCTCCACTCAAGGCAAGCTCCCCCTTCCACCACCCTATTTTGCTCCAGTTCCCAAAACCTCTGAGAATACGTTTCTCTTTTAATGGATTTTACCAGGAAATGGGGGAGATATCTGGGAGTTGTTTCTTAGCATTGTCACTTACCGTCCCGTATCCACGACACAAACGGTGTGGGACTGGCAGACGCCATACACTCCATCACAGCGCTCTCTCCAACCACCACCGTGGCATTTTCTGGCGCAGTCACAATGACCACATTTCCTGCTGTTGTGGGCATCACGGAACCTGGGGCAAGGGGGAAAAAATTCAAATTTACTTTTTGTCCAACAAGAGACAAATGAAGCAACATACCGCATATACTCGACTATAAGTCGTCCCGAATATAAGTTGAGGTACTGTACCTAATTTGGACCTCTAAAACTAGGATAATAGATTGAGGTCTGGAGGTGACGAATGCATGTGTGACCATAAGCAGAGCGTATGTATGTACTCGAGTATGTACAGTATTTGAACCCAGACTTCCTTCATTCAATTTCCCCAGTAGCTCAATCTAACCATACGATCCCCTTATTCTTTTGTGTCCAGATCCAACTTTGAGCTGCCAAGATGAAACAACGTTTTTGGTTTTATTGTTAAATCTTCAATGGCACATGTTTCTGGTAATAATTAGCAGACCAGCAAATGTATTTCCCACATGTATCTCTCCACACTAACAAGATGTGATATACTGTATATATATATTTTTAAACAGTATAATGCACAGGTTTCTTCCACACTGCTTCTTTGAACCGATTACCTGCGCAATCAACATCCCAGCAAAACACTCTACCTGCAGGTTTCTCTCAGTAGGCAAACACCTTTTTATTATTCCAACAGGCTTAAAGGAACTAACTGGCTACTAGAGAAAAGGTTTCTAATGCAGATTGGCTGCTGTGCCTCTTTTGATCTCCATGGTGTGTTCTAACAGGCTTTAAATAATTTTAAACGTGTAAGATTGTTTTTAACATGATAAGCCCTTTATCTCTATTTTAATATTATAACCTATGGGGGTGTTAATACTGCAAATTGCTTAACCATGCTCTAAGCTACCTCGCAATCCTATATTGGGAGAGATGCAGGAAATAATTGAAATGGAAATACAAAAAGTAAATAAAGTTGTATATAAATGCAGGAAGAAAGAGATGGACTGCCAATTTCATTATATGTGTTTTGCTCAGCTACAACTGAAGCACTGAGAAATATAGCAAAGAGTTGATAACTAGGACAAATAAGTGAGTTGAACATTAATTATTTGCATTTACAAACATGGTCCAATGCTCTTTGCAAACCAAACATGGATTCTTAGTAAAACAAACCTAGCACCCAATTTTGGCTCCAAAGCATCCCGTCCTGCATCTAAAACAAAGTCTCTTTTAGGCGCATGTCTAGTTTTAATGCCAAGTTCTTTTTTTCCAAAATTGGTTTCAACAGTATTCTGACAATACTACCAAATGCATGCAGCAAAACCCTAGAATCAGAACCTCCGAGACGTTCCCAGCCACAACTTATGATTGCATCTAAAAATAGAAATAAAACATAAACGCTGTCTCTTCAGAGGCTCTTATAATGAGATCCCTTTTTCCAGATGGCACAGGCACCTTCTTTGCAGAGAGCAAGCAGAGAAGTAGACCTCCACTTCCCCAAACTCCCATAGAACAACTGGAAAGCAACGGCCTTGGCTGTCTGCAGAATAATGGAAGCAAAGCCCCCTTCCTTCCTTCCTTCCTTCCTTCCTTCCTTCCTTCCTTCCTTCCTTCCTTCCTTCCTTCCTTCCTTCCTTCCTTCCTTCCTTCTATGGAACAGCTGCTCAAAAATTGAATCGACTCCCAAGGGAGAGTCTTTGGGGCTCAAGGAGATTTCAAGCTTTGTCCCACCCCCTCCCTTTCTGGCAGAGGGTGAGAAAGTTCACAGCAAACAGCCGTGTGCGCGTCCACGGCTCAATTGTCTCCTATCTCAGCGTCTCTGGTTGCTGACAGCTGAGATCCAAGCGGCTTGTCTCCCTTTCCTCCGATCACCTCCTAAGCCACACGTTTTGGGACCATCTGAGGAAAACAGAGGGATGCAGAGGGCAGAGAGGGTAGGCACCATCCATCACCATAGGGTGGGGTGTCCAAACTTTTCGGGCTGCAGGCCAGTCATATGGATGCAGCCCCCACACCAATTTATCTAGCCGCTTGCAGGAGCGATGAGGACTTCATAGGCTGGATGAATTGGCATTGGGGGGCTGCATTCGGCCCCCAGGCCGTAGTTTGGGCACCCCTGCCGTTGGATGACAAGTAGGGGGAAACTGGGCTGGGACAGGTTTCTGGGAACTATCCTTCCTGCCAGGCACAGTCAGCAGTGCAGTGCAGTGGTCAGAGCAGGAATGGAATAATCCCCATGCCTATTTCACCTCCAACCACTAAACTAGAGACAAGGCAGTTTCCTCAAAACTTCTGCCCCCGGAACAACCAGCCCCCACAAACCGCCTCAGAAATATGGAAGGCAAGCAAAGAGCTACCAGATAGCTGGGCAGAAACACAGGTCTCTCTACTGGGAATTGGATATGGACCTCACATTGTGGGATGTGGACCTCACATTGGAAACCACTGCTCTACAGGCTGAAATAGACGATATAATTAACAGTTACGATCAAAGCTCCCTTTAGAGGTAAAAGACACCTCTTTACACAAGCAGGAGCCTGTCCAAACCTGCATGCGGAAATGAGTTTATGCTTTTGTTTAGTGAGTGGCAGTGCGAAACACAGGCTTCATCGGCAAGTGTGAATGCTCAGGCGCGCAGCTTTGAAAGCAGGACATGCCAGTAGCAAAGAGACTGTTAACAACAGGAAATGGGCTTTCCTCCTAATGCGCCATCTGACTTGAGCTAGACCACTTCTGAGGCTTGCGGTGAAGACAGATGAAATGCAACATACACACATCAATGGGATTGCCGGTGCAAGTCTATAAAGGAATGTTAGGAATCTTGTTTACATTTGCATTTGATGTGCAGTTGTTCGATGGTTCAAATGGAACAGAGACATTCTGAAGAAAGGAAGGTAGGTGATCGGTGATGAGGGATTTCTGTCAATTTTTCCACATTCTATACTGCTGTAATTCACACTTATCTTGCTGAAAAGTTCCCTCTTTGGTGGCTATATTTTTTAAAAAAATTACCAAAAGCTTTTTGGGTGTGCAAAAGATTTCAGAGTGCAAGGACACTTCCGGATCATGTAAATTGAATAGACTTTCCTACTTCTTCTTACTTTAATTCATTCTGCAATACTAAGGGGACTGCGGTGGCTCAAGTGGTTAAGACAGTGAACTCGCTGACTGGAAAGTCAGAGTTCGATTCCCGGGTACTATATGTCAGAGTGAGCAGCTGTCTCTGTCCCAGCTCCTGCCAACCTGACAGTTCGAAAGCAAGAAATTGCAAGCAGATAAATAGGGACCACTTCAGTGGGAAGGCAAACAGCATTCCATGCACTCCAATGTTGAGGCATGCCTGCCACACGTCCATGGAAACGTCTGCAGGCACAGACAGCGCTGGTTCTTCGGCTATAAACAGAGATGAGCACTGAACCCTAGAGATGGATATGGCTGGTTTTCAGGCAAGGACGATGGTTACCTTTACCGAATACTGAAGAGTTTTTAAGACATAAGCCTCCTCCTGCTCACAATATAGCACAATCAATATCTCCAGGGCTCCGGGTGGAAAATCTTGCTCAGCCTCATTTCGGATTATGTCCAAACATAAGTTTCTTAGCCATAAGGGTTAGAAACTTGCTTTTCAAAATTACACTGAATGCAGAGCATCTTACAAAGGCACACTCTGTACTAAATCCAAATTCTATAGACATACATGCAATCGTGGGCTAGAGAACTCAGATTAAACATGAACCTGTCACAAAGATTTATAGTATTCAGTCTTGTCTTGTGTTTTTGCTTCTCCGTATTAACAGGAGGGGAGGGAGGGAAAAAGCAGCTCTGGAAACGGGGGGGGGGGGCGTGAGTCAACAGGCTTGTCCTTCTGACCACAATATTTCCTCCACGTGACACGTTCTCCATTTCAGAGCCCTGGAAAAAAAATCTGCTTGTAAAAGGCCCCGTATCCTTGTTCCCGTTTGGAATGCAGCTCCCGAAGGAGTGTCTGGAAATTTACACCATGAAGTCTGCCCGGCCTGAAACATCTGCCACTCGGAAAGCAGCAGTCCCAGTTGCAGTTGTTGCCCAGATCCCTGCTACCATCGTGCAAGAAAACAAGCCCCGTGACCTTCAAAGGAGATGCTTTAAAATAGCTTCCAACCAAAGAGAAAAATACAACCACCTTCGCCGTCAACCGATCCATCCAAACAAACAAACTGAACATGTCTAAAAGAAGGCAATGGGGAGGGGGAGAACAGCAAAGAATAGGGACCCACTGTCCAGATTCACTCAGTCTGGGAGTCAATATGTTAAAGCAGAGATTGCTGTATATACTTGAGTATAAGCCTAGTTTTTTAGTCCCAAAAATGAGCCCCCAAAAGGGGAAACAGCTTATACTCAGGTCAATGACCACAAGGATCCCAAGACCCTGTTGGATTGAGACGCGCCAACAATTTAATTAATTTTACCATATTTTCATGTGTTTTGATGATTGAAACTCACTCGCAGCTGCTGCATTTCCCATCCTCGGTTTATACTCGGGTCAACCTATTTTCCTGGGTTTTCAGGTCAAAATTAGGTACCTCGGTTTATATCTGGGTCAGCTTATACTCGAGTATATACGGTACTCAAAATTGGGCCAGTTGTTTCCATATTATTTGTCAGAGACCATTCCTAAATAGGGACTGCAGTGGCTCAAGTGGCTAAGACACAGACTAGAAGGCAGGAGGCCAGCAGTTCGATACCCGAGTACTGCAGGACGGAATGAGCTCCCGTCTCTGTCCCAGCTCCTGCCAACCTAGGAGTTCAAAAGCAAGAAATTGCAAGTAGATAAATAGGGACCACTTCGGTGGGAAGGTAAACAGTGTTCTGTACACTCCCAGTGCTGAGGCATGCCTCCCACATGACCACGGAAACGTCTGTAGACGCAGACAGCGCCGGCTCTTCGGCTTTGAAACAGAGATGAGTGCTGAACCCTAGAGTCAGATACGACTGGCTTTTGAGCAACGGTGACCTTTACCTTTGCCTATTCCTAAATAAAGGTCAAGCTGTCCCCTTCTAAAGATTGTGGGAACATGCGGTCCCATTCCTACGGGGCCAAGAGATGAGAAAGTCAGAAAGTCAAATTAGCAATCTAGCTCCTGTCAGGCATCAGAGAGTAACACATGACAAAAGATAGCAACAGTAATTACACTTAAATACTGCCCAATAGAGCTTAGTGTATTGGATGTGGGGGGGGGGGGTTGTGTAATTTTTATTATGTTTTGTTTGTGTTTTATTCTGTATTTCATCTTGAAAATTAATTCTGGGTGGGTCACATGGTAAACAGCATTTTGCCCCAACATGCTGGGTACTCATTTTCTTGACCTCGGAACGATGGAAGGCTAAGTCAACCTTGATCCCCGTCAGGATTGAACTCACGATGTCAGCAGTTTTAGTTGCATTACAGTAGTTTAACCACTGCCCAAGATGGCAAAATTTCTTTTTTAAAAAAAACCCCACTAATTCACAGAACATCATAGACAATGTGGTTACTTTCTTGGATGACAACGATGTTGCTTTTGACACTAACAGTTTTTCTTCGCTACAATTCGAATAAATGGTTAAAGTTAAGCATTTCGGAGACAGCAGGACCATTGGAATGAGCAGAATTGTTGACAGAGATGGGAAAGATTGTAGATTTGGCAAACTTCCTTAGCCATTCTGCCAACACTCACATAGGGTGAAATTGCATCATTGATGTCTCCCACATGACCTCCAGTTTCAGACCAGGCACAACATAAGAAATCTTGCTGCCTGAGGCAGACATGATCACTTCTCCTCCTGCCATCGTTCCACATGTGTGCATGAGTTAGATTGGCCAATTAATCTAATTAAAAGATAGAGGAAGGAGCTCACTGTACATGGAAGAAGATTAACGGAGGATATAGCTGAGGAACTCAACATCACAAGGAGGACCCTGAATAGGCTGAGGGATGGAGTGCCTAAATCAGTGATGGAGAACCTATGGCATGAGGAGCCCTCTCTGTGGGCACCTGTGCAGTCGCCCTAGCGCAGTCTGCCCCGCCCCTCTGTCCAGCAGCCCAATGGGAGCGCTTCCTTCCTCCCCCAGCACAGTTTGCCCCGCCCTCCTGTCCAGCTACCCAATGGGAGCGTTTCCTTCCTCCCCAGTTGCCATGATGGCACTTTGCAATAAATAAGTAGGTTTTGGGCCGCAGTTTGGGCACTCGGTCTATAAAAGGTTCGCCATCGCGAACATGCTGTGTGAATGTGGAGAGACACCGAATCTGGCTCGTTTACTGGTCTGCTGATTAGTGTCAGAAACATGTGCCAATGTGGGCTTAAGTTTGGCCAACGACAAAGCCAAGAAAGTGGCTTCATTTTGGCAGTCCAAGGTTTGATCGGGACACGAAAGAAGAAGCTGGTTAATTTTACTGCCATGCTGGACAAAAGTCCAGGTCTTCCATGACACATGATGACAGAAGACGGAAGATAGGAGAAGCCCAGCCTTTGGGAGTAACATCTCTCTGAACTATAATAAAAAACAGGAGCATAAGAGGACTGGGCCAGTGGGGCTGGTATCTCTATCCCATCTCCCAGTACTTGCTGCCTGAGATAGTGGCTTCATCCTTCCCACCGGTAGGGCCGGCCCTGTGTCTGACATCACTGGAATTGTGTAGAAAGGAGACACATTTGTTGCGGGCAACAGGATGTTAAAACCTCTTCCAAATCTCGGCCACTTCCCCAAGACTAGGCCACATGAAAAAGATATATATATATATATATATATATTTGCCTTGCTTAACGTTTACAACAGAAGCGGCTTTCCCACCAAATGTCACTCGCTGCCCCTGACTGTTTTGGAAATAAGGAAGCAAACAAAAGGATCAGCCACCTGCTCGCGATGTCAAGACGTCAAAGATCTCAAGAGTCCCTTGTCTAAAAAAATGTGAAAGCCAGACAAAGTATTCATCATCTACAGATGAGTTCTGTCACCCGTTTGGCTGCCTCCTGCCTACTTCTTGGGCAAGACGTGAGAGTGATTTATTCTCCTTGGAAAATAAAAACCTAGTTTGGCAACTCTTTAAAACAGGCATTTGCAAACCATGTTCCAGCAAAACCGTAGGTTATCTGGAATGCTGTGGGTATTAATTGTTTGCTTGCTCAGAGGTTTAAAAGTCCATATGGCCTGTCGGCCCTAATAAGGGCTCCCAGGAACAGCAACCCCAGGCGTAACGTTCATTTCTCTAAACTCAGCAAATCTTTTTCTTCTCTTCCTCCTCCTTTGCTGCTGGTACTACAACTTGGTGTGGCCAGGCATGCTTAGGGAGTGTGGAAGTTGTCGGTCAGGAAAGTAACTTTTCCAAGTTCTGCTGCTGCAGCTGACAGAACTGCCACTGTAAGCACATCTTTTATATTTTCCAGGTATCGATTCCAGCAGGCCAGCAGTTAAGCAGTGATGGCGAACCATGGCACTCCAGGTGTTCTTGGACTTCAATTCCCAGAAGGTCAAGTCAGCACTCCTGCTGACCAGGGCTTCTGGGAATTGAAGTTCAAGAACACCTGGAGTGCCAAGGTTCGCCATCACTGAGTTGGGCGAACCAGCTCTGACCAACGCATTATTTTTAAAATATATTCCATTTTCCCTCAGAAGTTCAAAATGCTTAATGTGAGTCAGTCAAACGACTATAGCTAAATACCTTGTATACCTTAGAGTTTTTATTCAGCAAGGAGTCTGCGCATTGGTAGACATCTCCACAATGACATTCTGCACATGCAAAAATGACCTGAGAAAGCAAGTCCATTTGCGTGCAGTGTTTTAGCCACTTGGATATCGCTTCACCTGCTGGCTAGGCAGGCCATGACGTGTGCCCTCTGCTTTCACCTTGCCCAAGGAATCCGACGGAGGATGCTTTGGTGAGTTTTAGTCCTGGACTAACCTCATTGAGAAGAGATGAGCGACACTACCTAGTTAGACCACTCAAGCTCCCACAAGGCTCTCACTTACTGGGGGTATTATTTATTTATTTTATTTATTTCATTGTACCCCACCCTCCTCCGAAGACTCAGGGCGGCTTTACAACTAAAAACAATTAAAAGACATACATAAAAATTAAAATTCAAGTTAAAAACACCCGAGGAGAGAGGTGGGATATTTAAAAGAGCCAGGCGATTGAGTTGGCCATCTGGCCCACTCTCCACACATGCCCCGCCAGCCAGGTCTTCACTCCTTTCCTAAAGGGCAGCAACTTCATCTGGAGACGTAACTCCATTGGCAGGAGGTTCCATAGGGCCAGAGCCAACACAGAAAAGGCCCTCCTTCTCATGCTAGAGAGATGAGCCTCTCTAGCTGAAGGGACGACCAGAGAGCCTCTCCGGTCCCCTCTAGTGGGATGGACAGATGTTCTCAGGGTGACGCGGTCTCTTAAGTATCCTGGCCCACTACCATGTAGGGCTTTAAAGGTAATAACCAGCACTAGCTAAATAAAGGAGTAGAAATGCAAACAAATAAAAAATAAAATAACTTCACCCGCTGAACAGAATGGCAGAGTCCTAGAACCACATAGGCCTTCTTCACATCGGTTGGCCATGATGCAAAAGAATGGTGGACTAAGTGAAACCTTCAGTTTGTGTCAACACAACTCAACACAAAAAGGTGTCACTACTCTTACTCCTATTGTGGTACAATTGAGGCTGATGAAAGTAACCTGGTCGCCAAAATTACACCTAAGGTGTGACCCTGAAAATATTCAGCACCTCACATCTGGGGTCGCCTCTTGCTCTTTTCTATCCAACAAGGGCGATGATTATAACACCATAAACTAATTTCTCTAGGTGGGAAAAGGTAAACACGGGGCAAGATGAATACACAAAATGCAGCTAGAAAACCTTACCTTTCAGAAGGCTGAGAACTGCAACTGAGCTGTAACGTTTTCCAGCCCTGTTGCTCGCTACGCAACGGTACAATCCAGCGTCACTCTCCTTCACCTCTATAATTTGGAAGGCACCATTTGGGAGAACAATAAACCTGTGGAAACCAAAGGACACAAAAAGTCTTTAGTGCCATGCCAGAAAAGGCTAAGAGTTCCATGTATCTGTAGCTCAGAACACAGCCCCAGGGGAGTTCACACATGCATTACTGAGTGCTTAGTTCTTGTTGTTGTTCAGTTGCACAGTCGATTCCGACCCTTTGCGACCCTATGGACCATTACCTGCCAGGCACCTCTGTTGTCCTCCACCATCCTCCTCAACCCACCCAGCTGTGTGCCCATTCCCTCTACAATGACATCTAGGCACCTCATTCTCTTCTTCTATCCTCCACTTGTCCCAGCATCAAGGCTTTCTCAAGCGAATCCTCTCTTCTCATTTGATGTCCAAAGTACTTTAGCTTCCATCTTTACTATTTGACCTAAGGAGCAGTCAGGGTTGATTTCTTCTAAGATTGACCTATTTGTTCTCCTCACTGTCCAGGGGACTCTCAAAACTCTCCTCCAACACCACATTTCAAAGGCACCTATTCTTTTGTGTTCAGCTTTCCTTACGGTCCATCTCTCACAACCATACATTACCACTGGGGATACCATTGCCTGGACTTGAGCTGAATCCAAAAATCAGAGATAGAGAGAGAGAGAGATTAGATTCGAACTCTTCTGAGATGAAGCCTGATACTGCCATGATTCTAGCTGATTCTCCAGCTTTGAATGTAAACTGACTTCACATTCTGTGGCTTCAAAGTCATCCTTCTACCCAGGATGATTTTGGGAACTTTCCATCTACCTATTCCACCCCTGAGTGACGTGACAGATAGAGTGAAAGACTGTGACTCTGGATACTAGGATCTGAACCCATTCTTGGCCATGATAACTCATTGGGGGAATAGAACTAGGAAAGCAACACTTCAAATGTTTTTCTCTTACTTGCTTAGGGTTGCTATAAATTAGTTCTGACTTAGCAGCACATAAATAACTAATGCCACCCCAAACCTGTATTGCCTCACTTGATAAAAAGTTTTGAGAGACTGAAAAGTCTGATGCTGTCAAGAAACTCCCTACATATTTTTTTGTTGTTCAGTTGCACAGTCGATTCCGACCCTTTGCGATGACCCCATGGACCCCACTGTCCGCCAGGCACTTCCGTTGTCCTCCACCATCCTGCTTAACTCACTCAGCTTTGTGCCCATTGTGTCTACAATACCATCTAGCCATCTCATTTTTGGCCGCCCCCTTCTTCTTTTGCCCTCCACCCTTCCCAGCATCAAGGCTTTCTCAAGTGAACCCTCTCTTCTCATTTGATGTCCAAAGTACTTTAGCTTCATCTTTACTATTTGACCTTCTAAAGAGCAGTCAGGGTTGATTTCTTCTAGGATTGACCTATTTGTTCTCCTTGCTGTCCATGGGACTCTTAAAACTCTCCTCCAACACCACATCTCAAAGGCATCTATTAGTGGTCCAATAAAGGTATTATCCTCCAGACCTGATATTATGCCTCAAGTCACTAGAAGATAGAATTGCTACATTGGTCAATCTGAGAGGCCAAAATGGCCCTGAAGATTACAAGAAGCATAATATTCAGTGACTCTGCTACCAGCGGCCACTTAAGTGTTAGGGACGAGGGGCTTAAAGCCATTTACACCAGGCACAAAAATAATTTTCCAGTACTTGTATGTCTTGCATTACATTTCAATTGTTGTTACCCACACACTGTCAATAATAATAATAATTTTGTGCTATCAAGCCGCATCTTCAAGGAAATGCCTTTGCCGCTGAAGCATTTATCTACTTGCAATTTCTTGTTTTTGAACTGGTAGGTTAGCAGGAACCGTGACAGACGCCAGGAGCTCAATCCGTTAAGCAGCGCTTGGGTCTCGAATTGCTGACCTGCCTACCTGCAAGCTCAGTTTCCTAACCATGAAGTCAACCACTATTCAGCCAATGGACTGACTTTGGCTTCTGGGAATTGAAGGCACCCTGAGGGCCATGGGCCCCACTTTGGGAACCACTGCTCTACAGTTAACCTGTTTTCCTTTCCACAGCAGAAATTCCCCTTAGATTTAAATGCTCCAGCAGTCAGGCTCAAGAACCAAGTCCACATTTACCTTCCGGTGAAGAATCACAAATAGCAGGATAAGCAATGGAAGGAAATCATGTGCTTTGATAGCAGACATCTTTCATCTCTGGACGGAGGCCTTTTTTAAAAGCATAGCATATTGATCCCTATTTTAAGGACCTTTCAAATATTAGAAAGTAAAATTGCAAACGAACTGGTTAATCTTTGAAGACTTCAAAGTGAAAAATCTCTCTGTCCCACCTGCATCTGCATTCCAGCTTTTGTTCTTGTTTTGTTTGGTTTCTTAAACTACTCCGTCCAGTTTTTAATCAGGGGTTGGGGGGTGGGTCTTCTTGGGAGAAAAGATGGAGGAATACATATTTTAAGTCAATAGTAATCATTCATAAATAGCTGGACTTACCTAGGTTCTGAAGGCACAGCCACACCATCCTTCTCCCAGGAGACCACCGGAGCAGGTAATCCTTCAATCCGACATTCAAAGCGGGCCATGCCGTTTTCCCTCACCGTTTGGGACTCGGGATGTTGCAAAAATTGAGACAAGGCTGAGGTCAGCACAAAGCAATGGAGAGAAAGAAGAGGTTTTTAACCTCTCACCCTTTATTTCCACGAAGAAGCAACTCTTTTAGTTTTGCTAAAGCTCATGAAAATGCTCAGAAGGTCTACAACGAGCAAGAAGAAGAAATAATAAAGCTGTCAGTTGGGTTACTTATTACCACACTAGGCCAGTGATGGCAAACCTTTTACAGGCCGAGTGCCCAAACTCACCTTTGCCACAGATGCAACAGGCTGCTGTCCACGCTGCACCCTTGGGCCGCATGTCATACCCCAGAGATGGGAGGGAGGAAGTGCTCCTATCAGGCTGCTGGGCAGAGGGGTAAAGGTGCACTCTGTGCTGGGGGGAAGGAGGAAGCGCTCCCATTGGACTGCTGGGCAGAGGGGCGGGGCAAGCTCTGTGCTGAGGGAGGGAGGAAGCGCTCCTATTGGGCTGGTGTGTGGAAGGGCGGGGCAAGCTCTGTGCTGGGGTGACAGCGTGCGTGCCCACAGAGAGGGCTCTGAGAGCCCCCTCTGGCATGTATGCCATAGGTTCACCACCACTGCACTAGGTATTCAGGCGTGAGTGCAGACAACCAATATTTTGTATGTTAAGGCAGTATGGACTGTGGATCAGAGAAACCTAACTTCAAATTTCGGATTGGCTATCTGACCCATCAGAAAATACCTGGCAACTGGTTAGTCAAAAACCAGTCAGGTGTGTTTGAAAACAAGCAGAGGTCCTCTCCATCCTCATCTCCACCCTACTTTGGGCAGTCTTCCTCTTTCTAAACACAGGGCAGGCAAGATCCATGGAGAGGTGAGGCCAGTGGAAAACAGCACAGGTGTGTCTATAACCTATACCCGTGATGGAGAACCTTGGCACTCGAATGGGTTTACTGAGATTCATCCGGCCCGCACCGCCCTCGTCACTCCCGGATGCAGAAGTAAAACGCGCCCTGACTATGCTGGTAAGTGTTCTCTAAAATCATATCTAAGTCTGAAAGGCTTCCCGGCAGGGAAACTGCACACCCAGCCCAACATACAGGTGCTGGTCGCAGGACTGTCCCTGGATGAAACACGTAAGTGGTTATATGGAGCAGAATAAACATTCCCAGTCCCTTACTGAAAATATTAGCAGTGCTTTGGGGGAATTGACTTAGTTTGGGCTTAAAGTTAATAAAGATTTGTTTAAAAAATATTTCTCAACCAGAGATGATTTTGGTCTGTCCACATTATCCTGCTATGGTAATAAAGGAGACCGTATTGCCAGCGACTCAGTGGCAACCATCAGGCGGTGATTAACTCATCTGACCACCCTGAGGATTAACAGACTTGAATGGTGAAGTCCACAGGGAAGGGGGATGGTCCCCAGGTGGATTAAATGGTCCCACTTGAATCCAACTTGATGGAGAGCAGCAGCTTCACCAATCCTGGCCTGGGGCCGATGAGGACTTTGCATGCCAAAAGAGCTCAGGACCAAAGTGACTCGCAGAATTGGATCAGTGGTACTATGGGAGTCATGCTGCAATGTGGAAGGCAAATGGAAGACCAATGCATTATATTGCATTGTATACTATGATGATAAGCAATATTCAGAATCGGATACATCATCATCATCATCATCATCATCATCACCACCACCACCACCACCACCACCACCACCACCACCACCACCACCATCATCATAGATTATTGGCTTACTGTACATGCTTTATGCTTATCCTAGCTTTTCCAGAAAGCACAGAGGTGACTGTGGTGGCTTACTGGTTAAGATGCTGAACTTGATGACTAGAAGGTCAGCAGGTCAGTAGTTTGAGACCCAAGTGATGGAGTGAGCACCCGTCTCTGTCCCAACTCCTGCCAAACTAGCAGTTTGAAAGCAAGAAATTGCAAGTACGTAGATAAATAGGGACCACTTTGGTGAGAAGGTCAAGAGCATTCCATGTACTCCGGTGTTTAGTCATGCGTGCCACATGTCTACGGAAACATCTGCAGACACAGAGAGCACTGGTTCTTTGGCTGTAAACAGAGATGAGCACTGAATTCTAGAGTCAGATACGGCTGGCTTTTGAGCAAGGGTGACCTTTACCTTGACTATCTCTGAAAATGCCTGGTTCTGTACAGTTGGTTGTGTTGGGGTTCCACCCATCAGCTACCACAAAACCCGATCCCGTATCTTCAGTGACTTTCAGGGATTTCCATCCTGCATTTTCTTTCAGTGCTCAGTCTTTGATTTACAGTATTTCATGTCGGGGAGGAGGCCACCCCCACCCCCCATCCAGCCCGGGACGCTTCCACCTGCTCCCAGAGGCTCCGCCAGGCCGGGGCTTAAAAAGCCGCAGTGGCGTCAGGTCTTTTGGTACTGTTGTAATTTTTCTCTGAATTTGATAACTTTGTAAATTGGATTGTTGTTTGGGACTGATGTTTACTGAATTTTTTGATGCTGTAGTGATGCTGTAATGATGTTGAGATGTTTTTTGGTGTTTACATTGATTGCTTTTGGTATTTATATGTTGTATTTATGAACTCACTGTTTTTCTTTGTGTGTGAACCGCTCTGAGTCGGCGCAACTGAGTAGGGCGATATAAAAATTGGAAAAAATAAATAAATAAATAAATAAATTTTGGGCAGAATCAACACTGTGATGTTCAATAGGACATTTATTACTGCACTAAAGGACTCTCATTTGGAAACTGTACATTACCTCAAAAAGATATATAATAAAAGGACCAAACATTCAAGGGTGGGCCCTGTATTGGAAGCAAAAGACCAAATACTCACTTGCCATGTGAAGCACAACCGTTTGCCCAGCAACTGAACCAAAGGAACCATGCGCGAGGCAGGAGTAATTCCCCTCCGGGCTGGAATCTCCTGGATAACCACCTTCTACCAAAGCTGCCTGGGTTGATGATATGAACAAAGATCCACTGGGTAGGATATGGAGGTGGTCTTCTTCTTCTGCTAGTGGACGCCCATTCTTCTTCCAGGTAACATTGAGGAACTGCTCCAGAGAAGCTGGACTACAGCCCAGTTCCAGGGTTTGGTTTGGCTCTAAGGTCACTTGCCCATGGCTCTGGCCACAGCTCAGCTCCAGAGAATGTCCTCGCAGTCGTTCCCCTGCAGCAAAAAACACATTGGCTTGTCACAGAAGTTGGGCTTTCTTTGCAAATCTAAAATTCTTGCCTGCACACCCCTCACAGACCAAAATATATCTTTATTGTAGAGCAATATTCGCTTCCTGCCACTTTTAACCATCAAGGCTCTATGTCACAAAATGGTTTTTAATTTGATGAGATATTTTAGCATTGTCTGCTGTAGTTCCAGAATGTGCATTTTGTAAGAATCGCCTTTGTAAATTGAACCTCATTCATTCATTCATTCATTCATTCATTCCATGAATGTTCCACCGTTCCATTAAAAGACAGCATTCAAGAAAGCTTAAAACACTTTTACCAAAAAAAAAAAACAACCCAACACAACCAGAAAGAAGCTATATTTAACTAAATAAATTAACAAAATAATATAATCTTGCCCCACTATAAAGCCATCAAAATGTATTGAAAACAATTGAAACCAAAGGATACAGATAAACCAGTACTGCTAGGCAAGATGAATACCATATGCCAAACTAAACAAACCCTGCTAAGCCAGACAACTGAAATTTTACTTTTTGGGACTTCAGCTGCTGGACATTCTAGTTGGTGGACCTGTAATCCCAAACAGCAACCTTTAACACTCCTGACGTAAGACAGGCCCATGCATGCATAAACATGTCTGCTTCACTTCTAGGTCTAGGCGCAATGGACCAGATGAAACGGTGCCACTGGCCGGGTCTTGGAACCCTTGCTATAAACAGAGATGAGCACCAAACCTTAGAGTCGGATACAACTAACTTTCAAGCGAGGGTGACCTAGACATTAATGCACATTTTATTTCTCCAAACCACACTGTAAACTTCAAAATATGCCCATTTTACAGATGGTTTTTTTTAAAAAAAAACATTACTTTTACTGAGACTGTGGGATCCAAGGAAACTCTTTTCCACCTGTATGCAGCTCACACCTATTTCCACAATGTCCAAAGGCTAAAGAGCTTTAGCACATCTTGGCAACAAATGGCTCTCATCTGCAGTGATTCCCCAGGAGACACTCAAGACAAGAGAGGTGCCAGCAGAAGATGTGCACCTATCACAGCCGCCTTTGTGCTCGAGGCTATGGTGGCCAAACAATTTACGACTTTGCTCTGAACAATTGTCTCACTGCTCCAACTGCAAATGTTTCCTGGCCCCATTACACCTCTATTGCCATGGGCTGCGCACTGCATGGCACTCTGCCCAGTGTCGATCACAGATTAATTTTATAGCAATTTCAAGCACCCTATTAAACCTTCCGCTACCTTCTGTTGATAGAAAGGGCCACGTTTTGGGGAGGGGGAAGGAGGAAGAAAAGGAAAGGGCGAAAGAAGGCACCAGAGAGCATGCAATTAACTGCGATGATGTCTAGCATTAACAGAGAGAAATTGCATGCCTTAAAGAACTGCAAGGAAAGCTGAAAAAATGCATTACTGGCAAATCAAAGGACTAACAGTTTGGCTAATTTGAAGCACCTTTCTTCCTAAGCACACAATCCATCAAAGTGGTGAGTTCTAGAAACATGGAGATCAGCAATACATTTGCTCTAGCGTCACAAACATGGCACAGATTCTTCCATCGCCACACACCACTAAAGCAAGGATGATGTGGTCCTCTAGATGTTATTGGGTTACAAATATCATCAGACCTAACTCCTAAACCAGGGGTGCCCATATGGGCGCATTTTACTTCCACTCCCAGGAGCGACGAGGACTTAATGGTTTGGATGAATTAGTGTTGGGGGCTGAATCTGCCCCCTGGGCCATTGTTTGGGCACCCCTTTCCTAAAGGATGATGGGGGCTCCAACCCAATAACATTCCCCCCAATTCAAGGTTGGATATTTCTTTGCACCCAGTTCAAAGTTGGATATTTCCATTCAAAGTTGGATATTTCTTTGCACCCAATTCCTAAGAATAAAATCGTATGGGTCTATTGCTCAACGTTTGACCCACACATGGCCACTGGGGTCTTCTTTTATTATGTCAAAGGATGCAAAGGCATGGAGGAAACCCACCCACCTTCACCTACTTTCTCTCAATTTTAGGCTGTTTTCAGCTTTTATTCCAGCGCTGCTCATCTCTGTAGTACAGATGGTCTGGGGTAAAAATAAAATAAAATCCCCAGGTGTCTTCAATTAAGCTGGATGGTTCTGCTCTCCCTCACCATGTATGCTCTGCCTAACATTAAAAATAAACCCATCCCCACTTTAGAGCCACACTGAGAATATAATGCAGTAGCCTTTCATCTGCCTTCCACATTGCAGCATGACACCCACAGTACCACTGATCCAGTTTTGCAAGTCACTTTCTGGTCCTGAGCCCTTTTGGCACACAAAGTCCTCCTCCGCCCCAGGCCAGGATGGATGAAGCTGCTGCCCTCCCTCAAGATGGATTCGAATGGGATTTACCGGTAATCCATTTTGGGGACCATCAACCTTCCCTGTGGTCTTCATCACCCAAGGCTATTAGTTCTCAGGGTTGTCAGATTAGTTAACCATCACCTGACGATCAGCACTGAGTCACTGGCAGTAGGGTCTACTCTATTACCATAGCAAGATAACCTGGCCAGGCTGGAGCTAAAGGCCAATCAGAGGGGGAAATAACTATCACACTCTGTCATTTTGGATATGGAATAAAAACAGTACAATGAACTTGGGCATTTACTGGAGAGAACTACAAAACAGGGTCATGGCCAGCCTTTAGGGAAGAGATGGACAAGGCGACACGTAGTCAGTAACAGCAGCAAACATGACTTTGAACCTAGAAATGCCAGCGGCGGATATACAAACGGTTAGTCTTCAATGCCGAACAAAGGACTTAATCCACCAATGTGCACGCTATGTGCTACAAAGTGGCAATGAGGAAAGCCAAGTGCATTGGTTTTATTTTTGCATGAACAATTGTGCAATTTTGCACACTTGCTTACCAACAAAAGTGCACTACACAAGGCGTAAAAGGAACTGAATGAGTCTGATTCAACTCCTGTCTTTTGCCATCTGAAATTTCACCAGGCCTTCTCCACCACAATTCGGGCATACAGTTGTACCTCGCTTAAAGAGCATAATGCGTTCCACAGGATTGCTCTTTAAGTGAGTTTGCTCTTTAAGCGAAACACCATTGGAAGTGACCAATTGCCGGGGGGGGGGGGGATTGCGAACCCCGATTTATTTGTTAAGTGAGTTTTTGGTTGGTTTTATTTGTTAAGCGAAGTGAACATTCAGAGAAAATGCTGCTCTCTAAGCGAGGCGCTCTTTATGCGAGGTTTGGCTGTACAATCATTAAAGTAAAGATTAGGAAATTTGTTTAAAACTGACAGTAAACCCTAGAGACCTTATTGCATTGTTACAAAACCACAGCCAAACTGAAAGTGTTACAAGGACAGTAAGCAAAGATTGTAACCGTTTAAGAGACACTTTAAAACCCTCATTCAAGCATAGCTCTGCATGCATTTTATAAAGTTATTTCTCTGTAACAAGCAACATTTTAGCTATTTTCAAAAGCTACTTTTAAAAGGCAATTTTAAGCACCTTAAGGCATTTTGAGAGGACTTTTTGACATTTTAGCTTTCTTCTTCTAAGTGGTGAGGGAATTATTTTGTTTCACCTTTTGTATTTTATTATGCAAGCTGGATGGATTGCTTTGTGGAGGGGTTGTCAACCTCTTTAAACTGGGAACCAGTTCATGCTCTTTCAGACTGTTGAGGGGCCGGACTGGAGCGAGACTGTGGGCCAGATTAAATGGTGCTATGGTCTGGATCTGGCCCACAGGCTATAGGTTGAAAACCCCTGGCTTAGTGGTTAAGGTATCTGGATGTGGAGACAGAGACCGGGAGTTAGTTAGGACTGCAGTGGCTCAAGTGGCTAAGACCCTGACTGGAAGGTGGCAGGTCAGTAGTTCGATACCTGAGTACTGCAGGACAGAGCGAGCTCCCGTTATCTGTCCCAGCTCCTGCCAACCGAGCAGTTCGAAAGCAAGAAATTGCAAGTAGATCAATAGGGATCACTTCGATGGGAAGGTAAACAGCCTTCTGTACACTCCCGTGTCTAGTCATGCCTGCCACATGACCACGGAAATGTCTGCAGAAGCCAACAGCGCTGGCTCTTCGGCTTTGAAACAGAGATGAGCACTGAACCCCTAGAGTTGGATACAGCTGACCTTTGAGCAAGGGAAACCTTTACCTTTACTAGAGTTTTTCTGAGAGGCACATAAACACCAGAAATATAGATTAGATGTTCGTATTTAAATAACAAAATTTTAAAATTAAATATGTCTGACAAAAGGCAAAAGGGGAGGGGGGGAGAAAGATTTCACTTTTTCTTTCTTTTTTAGAAATGCTTACTTGCCTCTTTGCTAATAGCGAGGCAAGTGAAAAAGTTCAGGCAATCAGGTTAATAATACTGTACAGTGCCTTATTTCACAAGCCTGGATCAGGTCATTAGATAGAGCAATGGACATTCAGAGAGCTACACCGGCTGCAGCCCAGACTCAACTCCAGGCCTGATGGATTCCAGAAGGAGAGTCGGCCAAACGGTGGAACGGGGAGGCCATCCAGAAGGAGGGCCGAGGCCTTTAATTATATGGAGGCAGACCAGCAGGCTAGCATATTAATATATGCTGATGGGTTCCAATAAATGGACTAAGCCCTGAGTGCCTGCAAATTATGTAAACAACTTTAAAGAGCAAAGCTCCATCACGTTAATGGAACGGGGCATGAATTCATTTGCAGAAGCCCCGTCTGCTAAAGCATTTTGTAGCTTCAAGCGAGATGGCCCAGATTCTCATGTAATTGTGCTAAACCGGACTACTCCAGCTCAGCCCAGCCCTGCATGTCGCCTTTACGACAGCTGAGGGCGCACTTACGGTAGCGCTTTGCACATGCATGGGCACATTTTACTTCTGCTTCTGGTGGGAGGAACCACGTGACTGGCCCGTGCCACCACATGACCACCCCATGGCCCAAAAAGTTTGGGCACCCTGCTATAGATGTTTATGTTAGGGATTGTCAACTTACACCGGGGATTCTCAACCTGCGGCCCATGGCATCATTTCATTGGCCCTCCACCACACCAGGAAGTGCCATGTGGTGGAGGAAGGGCAAAATGGCCACCTGGCCCCCCCGAAGCTGTCTGAGGGAGCATGGCCCAATGGCCCCCAGCTTAAAAAGGCTGAGAACTCCTGATTTACACCATTGTGCTGAGTCTCTTGAAGTGAAGTACAGGGACCTGAGAATTTGAGCATATCTATGAATCAGAGCGATTGCTGAGATATAAAATAGACAAATTTGGGGAGAACCAAACCAAGCCAAATTCTCCTTCATCTGCTCTGGGCCAAATTCAAAAGGGACAAGCACTCCTAGCAGGGAAAAAACCCACTTTATCCATTCCTGGCAGTGGGTTTTTAACAGAAAAGGGAGTCCCAGCATCTACAAAGATGGCCAAATACACACAGATTTTAAACTAGACCTTTCAACCACCTCTTTTTGCACAGGTAACACTTCACATTTGTTTCTTCTCTCCTTAAATTGTTCTAATCTCAAGAATCTGAAGTTACTTCTGCTAGACATACCAAAAAAATGCATAGATTTTAAGCACTTAAAAAAAAACCCAACCCAAATCAAAAGAAATCCCCACTCATCTCTAATAAGATCTAAACATGCTCATTCCTATGGAAAGTACAAGGGTTGTGTAGAAGATTTTAAGTACCCCGAGGTCATCAGATATGCCATCAAAGGCTGTTAGTTAGGGAAATATGCCAAGTCCTAATTAATGTAAAGCTAACAGAGGAAACCAGGTAGGAGATGAATGTTGACCTGTCCTAACCTCCACTCTTCCACCTCATCATGGCCACCACAGTCTTGTGAAAGTCCAAATTCTGACCTTTGTCCTACTGTGCAAAAGAGAGATAACAATGTAGTATTTTGTCTTCCTTCCTCACCTCCGAATCTCTTCCATGTTCGTGTAGCACCACCACTCACTACACAACCTCTCTCCCCCCCATTGCACATTTCCTATTGGTTCCCAAAGAGAGAGAGAGAGAGAGAGAGAGAAGTATAGGTCTGATTACCATGACTTCTAAACTATGGTGGTCTCAAGTCTTTGGACATTTAGATCTGAAGACCAGAGGAATTAAACAAAGAGAGTACATAAAATAATAATAATTGGTTGAAATATACGATGTCCCCTCGGTGGTGGGCGTAAGGTAAAGGTTGCCCTTGCTTGAAAGCCAGTCGTATCCAACTCTAGAGTTCAGTCCTCATCTCCATTTAAAATACCACGTTATCTTTCCTGAAATATCCAATATATTCAATCTGCAAGTTGGCCGAGTGTCAAATATTTATTTATTTATCTATCTACATTTCTATGCCGCCCTTCTCGCCGGGGCGACCCAGGGCGGTGTACAACATCATAAAAGCATAATAAAACCCAACCCAAACCCATTGTTAAAAAACTTCAAAATTACAATTATAAAATTTAAAAAGTTTTTAAAATTTATAAAGGTAGAAAGGTAGAAAGGTAAGAGTAAAAGTCACCCTTGCTCAAAAGCCAGTTGTATATGACTCCAGGGTTCAGTGCTCATCTCTTTTTACACCCAGAGAGCCGGCACTGTTTGCATCTGCAAACATCTCCATGCACATGTGGTAGGCATGACTAAACACTGGAGTGCGCAGAATGCTGTTTACCTTCCCACCGAAGTGGTACCTATTTTATCTACTTGCAATTTCTTGCTTTCAAACTGCTAGGTCGGCAGGAGCTGGGACAGAGACGGGAGGTCATATATATTTTAAAAGACAAAGAGAGCACGTGGATCATTCACATATTAATCAAAAACAGAAGACATTGACTTGAAAAATTGCAGGTGCCAATTTATATTACACATGCAAAATGAGAAATAGGTTTTATAATTTAAACAGAATAGCAACATCTGACAATTGACTGGATAAGACTCCGAGCAGATAGCCTCTCTCTCTCTCTCTCTCGTCGTTGATTCTGCTGTGCAAGCAATCTGAAGATCTCCTGATCTCCCTCTTTACAGTTCTTTATTAGATCAGGTTTGGACTGGACAGTTCTTCAGTCAGAGGACTGTCATCTATTGACCTTTCAGACAGAGATCAGCTCTCTGTAAAAGACGACATATGGCTATCCTACATGGTGATAGGCATCATTAAATACAAACAAGCTATGCAAGGCTTCTAAATTTCAACCACCTTCCCTACCAGGTTCTGGAACCCTCCGTCTCTTCCATTTCATCTGTCTCTTAATCAGTCTCATCTAATTCAACAAAGCCATTTCTTCTACTTCTTAGTTGAAAAACTACTCATTTGCAATCTGTTCCCTTTATAATGTAGGATGCTGTTTGCCTCACCTGTGCCAAAACATAAAGCAAGACTGTATAGCTTATTGGAGCATTAGGCTGGGGAGATGTTTGGTTGCTATGTCAGATTTGAGGAATAACCTGAATTCATCAGATTTTCACTTCTACTAGTGAAAGTTAATTAGTGTTAACTGAGCTTATCATTTAATGAGTTGCGGATTATTTTTTAGTCCCTGGTATATAACGCCACTCTCATAAATCTGGAAATTGCAAATCGCATTTTTCTCTCTCCATCCTCCCCAAACCCTCCAAGCAAAAACAAACACAATTCTCTGTTTCTTCCCAAATATCCAATTAGTTCAATTTTGGCAAAGCCATAAATAAAATAATAAAAACGATGGGATGTCCAGTCCTCATCTAGAAATAGCTCAGGTTAAATTTACTTTAGGACCCATTTGTCTGTGTTTCTGGCAGTCCAGTGTATCCACAAATATGGGGATGCGCCATACAGTATTTCAAACAAACCAATCCCCCCCTTCCCCACGGTCAGCTTTTTTTACTGTCTGGCTTTCATACCCACACATGGTGATCAGAAATGTGCTCATACTCTTCCTTACCAAAATCCCATACAAATTCTTTTGAGTTGATGAGGAACTATATAAATACAAACAGTCCACTAAGCCAGCTAATGGCCTATTGGTCACACCAATTAACTTAATTATTTATTGACTGCTCATTTAAAGATTAGCTATCTAATCGAGATCCCAAGGCATAGGATGGAGAAGCAATACGAGGGTTCCTCTACTGCAGGGGTGCCCAAACTTTTTGGGCCACAGGCCGGTCATATGGTTCAGCGGGCCGGTCACTTGGTTCCTCCCACCAGAAGTGGAAGTAAAACATACCTGGCAATCTGTTTTGCAACAGGATGAGATAAATTTTGAGGCTGCCATTTTCTCTGCTTAAGCCAGGGGCGCCCAAATTACGGCCCGTGGGCTGGATCCGGCCCCCGACACTAATCCATTCAGCTCATGCTGCCCTTGCTGATCCTGGAAGTGGAAGTAAAACAAGCCCGTACAGACGTGTTTTACTTTCGCTTCCGGGAGCGGCAAGGGTGGCACGGGCCAGATGAATTGGTGTCGGGGGCCAGATCCAACCCACGTGCCGTAATTTGGGCACCCCTGCTCTACTGGGTGATGCTCAAGCAGGTGCTAAAACAAGGCTAGGGAGAGGCAGAGAAAGGGGTCCCAAAAATACAGGGGAAAGGGGGGAAGGAATCTAGGCTTGCCAAAAGTCCCTTCCCCTGAAAAGCAAAGCAAAGTAATCACACTTATCTACTTCCCCATAGCATTTAGTGTTATGGGAGGTTCAAAAGTTAATTAGCATTTTGCCTCCAACATGCTGGGTACTCATTTTACCAACCATGAAAGGATGGGACGATGAGGTCTCTTAGGTATCCTGGCTCACTACCATATAGGGCTTTAAAGGTAATAACCAGCACCTTGAATTGCCTATTATATAGGGCTTTAAAGGTAATATTATATAGGGCTTTAAAGGTAATAACCGGCACCTTGAATTGCCTAATACCTATTATTATTTAACTGCTAGATGATACTGTACTGCTATGTGCTATGTGCTGTTTTAGTGTGTCTTACGATATTTTTATTGTATTAATGGATATTATGTTGATTGAATTTTATATTGTATTGATATTGTATTGTATTGATATGTCTGTAAGCCGCCCAGAGTCGCATTTCGTGATTGGGGCGGGATATAAATCGAATATAGATAGATAGATAGAATTGCACCCGGAGGCACACTGGCAGCCAGTGCAGCTCCCGAAGCAATGGTGAGGCATCCTGGATAAGACCCAAAAAGCCGACCCAATCCAGCGTTCTGCTCCTACAGTGGCCAACCAGTTGCCGATGGGAAGCCTGCCAGCAGAATGTGAGTGTAACCTCACACTTCCATCTCACTTTGCCCAGCAACCGGTACACAGAGGCATGATTGCTTTGGACGCTAGAGGTGATATGTAGCCCCCCCCCCCGCCCCCCAATCGCAGGCTGTTAGCCACACAGAGCCCTAACCTTCACAAATCCATCCAATGCCCTTTAAAGAAGCCCGGGCTGACAGCTGCCAAAACAGGGGTACAAAACCGCAATGGAAAACGGAAGGAAATTTCTGGGAAGTGGATTTTCTTTCTTCTTTTCAAAATAATTTAAAAACACTTTTATTTATTGCGAATAAACAAACATAAGGCACAAATTGTAAGACAGAGCAGACTACAGCAGGGAATTCATACATTAAACTTTTTCAAACTTATTTGCCTGCAGTATGCAACCTTCAATGATAAAAGTTATTTTGTAACATTACTGGGAGGCGGAAGATCAGCAGTTCGATTCCCGAGTGCTGCAGGACAGAATGAGCTCCCGTCACTGTCCCAGCTCCTGCCAACCTAGCAGTTCGAAAGCAAGAAATTGCAAGTAGATAAATAGGGACCACTTTGGGGGGAAGGTAACAGCGTTCCGTGCACTCCAGTGTCTAGTCATACTTGCTACATGACCATGGAAACTTCTGCAGAAGCAGACAGCGCTGGCTCTTCGGCTTTGAAACAGAGATGAGCACTTTCCCCTAGAGTCAGATACAACTGGCTTTTGAGCAAGGGAAACCTTTACCTTTACTTTATAAACCTCGCTTAGCGAGCGACTCGCTTAGCGAAAAACTTCCATAACGAGCGGGTTTTTCAAAAAGCGATCCAACTCACATAACGAAAACTTTCCCTATGGAAATGCTCACGTAGTGAGCCTTTCTATGGGGGGTAAACTCGCATAATGAAAAATGTTCACCGTGCGAGTCCGACTTGCATGGCAAATATTGTTGCCATGCGAGTCAGACTTTCCCTATGGAAAACTTGCATAATGAGCGTTTCTATGGGGAAAACTCGCATAACGAAAAAAATTCACTATGCGAGCGAGTCTTCCCCCTAAAAAAGCTCATTATGCGAATTTTTCCATAGGAATTTTTGCTATGCGAGTCCGATTCACATAGTGAGAAACTCGCATAGCGAGCAGCCACACAGAACGAATTAAATTTGTTACGTGAGGTATGACTGTAGATATTGGCGATCCTCATGGCAATCGGCCATGAAGACTGTCCTGAGAATATAATGCAGTGGCCTTTCATCTGGCTTCCACATCGCAGCATGACCATCACCCTTCCCTGTGGACTTCACCACTCGAGCCATTCGTCCTCAGGGTTGTCAGGTTAGTTAATCCTCACCTGACGATCAGTGTTGAGCCTCTGGCAGTAGGGTCTCTTCCCATGAGGGCGAACCTTGGCACTCCAGCTGTTCTTGAACTTCAATTCCCAGAAGTCCTGATCAGCAGGAGGAGTGCTGACTTGGGCTTTTGGTAACTGAAGTCAAAGAACGCCTGGAGTGTGAAGGTTTGCCATCATGGGTCTACTCTATTACCATAGCAGGATGATTTGGCCAGACTGGTCAAAAAATAACAATCGCACTCAGTCGCTTTGTGTATGGAATAAAAACAGTACAATGAACTTGGGCATTTACTGGAAAGAACAACAAAACAGGGTCACAGCCAGTCTGTTGGGAAGAGATGGACAAGATGACACGTAGCCCATAACGATGGCAAACATGACTTTGAGACTAGAAACGCCCGCAGTGGATGAACAAACAGTTCCATAGCAGGAGAACCTGGCCAGCTCTCCAGTTCCATAGTTTTATAGCATATCTCAGGAGCCAAACAGCTGGAGACAACAACTGCACATGACTCAAGGGCCCTTTAGACTAGCCATAACTGGAAACAAAACAGTGGGCTAAAAGGACCCACATCGCTCTGGTCCCTGTAAGGCTGCTCTTACATGGAAAAAAAATGCACGGACTCAAGGAGTGTAATTTCCAAACCCAAAATCATCTCTCTATTAACTTGCTACCCAAACAACAATATTCTTGTTAAGCCCTTTCATTTGTTCCCCTCCCCTCCCTTCAGTGCGAATGCAGAGTCAGAGAAAGTGTTGGGATTCAGGCCAATGACAAATTACAGTGCAATTAAATACTCCGTCCTCTTGTAATTATATAAACTAGTTCAAGCTGCACCAAACACCAACAGCAGGAAATCAGTCTGGCAAGCACATGGGACTTTGCTTCTGAGCAGATGGCTTAGAAAGAAGCAACCCATGCTAACTACATCAAGGGTGTTCATTTGAAGTCCATATTGATCCCTCTCCCAGAGGTGGATAATGCTTATGCTGGGGATCATGAAGGCCCACAACTGCAGCTGTGGGATCCTGGGGGCTGCATTCAAAAATAATAATAATTGAGTGTTGCGCATCATCTCTGCTTTCCTCTTAAGCAACTGATGCTCCAAGCTATACAGGTCTAGTCTCTGACCAGTGGTGTAACTGTGCAAGAGTCTAGTGGTACAGTGGCCACAAAAAGGATCCCTTAAAGCAGGGGTGTCCAACCTTGGTCCCCCAGATGTTCTTGGACTTCAATTCCCAGAAGCCCAAGTCAAGCACACCTGCTGATCGGGGCTTCTGGGAACTGAAGTCTAAGAACATCTGGAGCACCTAAGTTAGCCACCTCTGCCTTAAAACAACTCTTCTGGTCTCCTGGGGAATCGCTCCAACCCAGGCCCCAGAATGATCCAAAAGGTCTACCCTAGTCATGGATCAGGCTGGAGCTCATGTCTTCGTGATCACCTGGAAATATATCTGCATTGGGTTGCTCCACAAGCAGACCAAACTCTGAGCCGTTTCCCTTGTCATTGCACCCAAAGTCTCTTGTCACGAAACAACAAGGAGTCCGATGACACATGGGAGATCAACAACTTTTATTCAGCATAAGCTTTCACAGACCTCGTGCAGGCGTGGTGGTGGTAATGGGCAGAAATCCAAGAAAACATGTGCCATATAATGTTCTGATCCAGTCCTAGTCAGACTCTGAAGATGACCTGGATCAGGAGGCACTTCCTATTCCATGTCCAGTTCTGCCTGCGCCTGAACCTGAGAATGTCCTGAACCAGGAATCTCAGCCTGTTTCTGGCCCAACTCTGTTTCCCTCAGGCAGATAATCTGTCAGACCAGAAGTCTGACTCTGACAGTGATCAACCCTTAGCCAGGGAAAGGTGCAGAAAGGAGCTGCAGCTGAGATGCAACCAAGCTAGAACTCGTTACCAGAGAAGGCTCCCAGCTGAAACCCATTAGCTGGGAGGTGCTTAAGCAAGCTTGTTCCAGCATTCAAGCATTGGTACAATTCTTCTGTGCAAAGACTGACACCCTGCTTGACTTCAGATACCTCTTGAGATTGCCTGCCTAGAACCTAACCTGCCTGTCATGATCCTGACTTCTCTGCCAACCCTGACGACACCCCAGGACATCCTTTGGACTAGACTCTCACTTGAACTACCGGTAATGAGACCTTGGCTTGTTCTTTGGACTTTGCTATTTGGACTCTCCTTGTCTGTGTAGCGCCGCTGTGCACAACCATGCCTGCTGAGGCAGGTCATATAATGAATCTTTAAAGTGCCACGAGACTTCTTGTTGTATTTCACTAGCAGAGCTAATAGACCTGTCCTTCCATAAATCTGTTTAACCTCCTTTTAAAAGACATCTAAGCCACAATCTACCATCTAATCTTCTGGTGGTAAATCGCCTCCATTAATTACAAACTGTGTGAAGGTTGCTTGCTTTTGTCCATCATGACATAGAGAAACTTGGCTCTCCAGATGTTCTTGGACTTCAGTTCCCAGAAGGCCTGATCAGCAGGTGTACTGACTTGGGGGTCTGGGAATTGAAGTCCAAGAAGACCTAGAGAGCCAGGTTTGCTGACCCCGGTCTAAATCATGTTCATGAGAGATTCCCATTTTGAAAGAGTCACTTTCTCCCTCACACGCTCAAAGAAGGTCTGATTCTTTCTCCAATGCTCCTGACTCCTTTTCCTTCCTTCTTTCTCTTTATGGAAGTGTAGAGATGGATTCCACAGGAATAAGCCAAATCTGTATGCAAGTGAGGGTTCCCTGAAAAGAGCAAGTGGTCCTCCATTTGCCAATATAATGAGCAATTTGAGTCCTCAACCCAAAGCATAATGTTTATTCAAATTATGCTGGATCTCAATGCCCAGGGGATAGAGAAAGAGAGCGAATGCCAATGACAAAATCAGTCTGAAAGACAAGGGAGAAACCCCACCAAAGAGACGAGAGAGAGACTTGCTACAAATCACATAAACTTTTTGTTGTTGTTGTTCAGTCGATTCCGACCCTTTGCAACCCCGTGGAACACCGCTCTCCAGGCACTCCTGTACTCCACCATCCTCCTCAACCTGCCCAGTTCTGTGCCCATTGCACAAACTTATTTCATCAAATTGTTGGGCTGTAATGCAGGTGTGCCCAAACTACAGCCTGTGAGCCAGATCCGGTCCCTGACACCAATTTATCCAGCCCATGCTGCCCTCGTCGCTCCCAGAAGTGCATTTTACTACAGCTTCTGGGAGTGGCAAGGGCAGCGGGGCTGAATGAATTTGTGTCGGGGGCCAGATCCGGCCTGTGGGCTGTAGTTTGGGCACCCTTGCTGTAAACCCTGCTTTCCCCATCCCCCTCAAATCAATGCCTTTGGAGAGCCCCAGCTAAAGCAAGCAAAACTTCTCTCTCTCTCTCTCTCGCTCATTGGTTAGGGGTGTGTGCATTTATTTATTTACTAGCAAGCATTTTGGCAGCTGTGCAAAGAAAATCTACAAAGGAAAAAACCCTGCTGTGGCCAGAACTGCCTGAACTGAGACGAGAGAGAGGGGTAGTGTGTGAAATAAATGTGTGTGTGCATCACCTATCTGCAGTCATGCGCGTTTGTTTTAGGCTTCACAATTCAAGTGTCCAAACAAGAAATGGCAGGAGGAGAGGAGAGGAGAGAGAGAGGGGGAGAGAGAAAGGAAGGAAGGAAGGAAGGAAGGAAAGAAAGATGGAAGGAAGGAAGGAAGGAAGGATGGATGGATGGAAGGAAGGAAGGAAGGAAGGAAGGAAGGAAGGAAGGAAAGATGGAAGGAAGGAAGGAAGGATGGAAGGATGAAAAGATGGAAGGAAGGAAGGAAGAAGGAAAAGAAGGAAGGAAGGAAGGAACAGTTTTTAAAAAGAGGAATAATAGTTGAGGAAGAAATGGAGAGATAATAAGATGGAGAAATTTAACAAGGGGAATTTTCTCCTGGTAGGAAGATCAAAAGTGATGGTGGGCAAACCCTCGCCTATTTAATCTCTCCACGTCTCTCAGCCCTAAAAGGCAGAAGGGCAGAACCAGCAAAGACGTCACTAAGAAAGGAGAAATCTTCCAACACATTTATTTCAAGTAACATCATTTTCCTCAAAAGGGCGCCTCAAACCTGCAGCCTCAAAGGATTTTTCTGAAAGTGTTCCTACACTTCTCTCAGCTGGCTTTGCGTAACCCTCTTTTACAGTTCAGAAGTTTTAGCATACAATACGGCTCATTTGGGTTTTACCAAGTACTGTATAATGGAGAACGAGGCTTCTTTACAACAGAAGAACAAGAATCTGTCACTTCGTGGATAAAGCAGAAAATTCAGCGTCCCGTCCCACCCCCACCTCTACACAAAAAGGACATCAATTAATCCCACCCCACTCTACACACACTAAAGATTTCTTTTTTGGCTGAGATAATGGTCCATCTCAGAAATTCAATTAACCTAAAATGTCAACTAACCCTAACCAGGTTTTAAAGTATAGGGACTTAATTCTTTCCTCAGCATATATGTCCACTTGAAATCAAGTGGACATATATTCTCAGCCTGGATGGTTTACACTTCTAAAATCAGGTTGCCCTAGTTTGAAAGCCAGTCAAATCCAACTCTAGGGTTCAGTGCTCATCTCTGTTTACATCCAAAGAGCCAGCGCTGTCTGCATATGCAGACATTTCCATAGACATGTGGCAGGACTAGACAACAAAGCACATGGAACGCTGTTACCTTCCAACCGAAGTGGTACCTATTTATACTTGCAGTTTCTTGCTTTCGAACTGCTAGATACCAAATAAATAAAATAGAGTACGAAATATCCCAGATGGGCAGAATGAATGAATGAATGAATGAATGACAATAAAAACCCATGACCCAGCTGACGTCATCTTAAGTTAAACTAAACTCAAACAACCTACTGTTGAAAATATATAAAACTAAACAAGAAAATAAAGATAAAACTGTTATTATATATATATATTTACTTCATTCTGTCCACCTGCTAAGACAACGTGTCACTGCTCTCCCTTGAAGAGGAGGAAGGAGGGAAGTTGACTTTTACGAGCTGCTTGCAATATATGCTGAACTCTCGCCTTTGAAGCAAAAACCCCTTCGTTCTCACAGTGGCTTACCATCTCTTGGCAGACACCTGTCAGCACCTTCCATTAAATGTGCCGACATTTTATTTTACTTTATTTTTATTTCTGGCTAGTCCCCCTCCTGTGCCTTTTTTATAAAAAAAGAAGAGCCTGGCAAGGCAGAATTCAAGAGACCGTAGTTATTGTCCAGCACAAAGACAGAATATTTGTGTTATCTTCTTTATTTCTGTATATCGGGAGCAAGAACAGTTTTTTAAAAAAGTTAGTTGGTAGGAATTCAGCAAGCCTGTCCAATTTGCTGCCTAATAAATAAGAAAAACCTGACGCTTAATTACCCAAAGTAATTCCTCTGGATACTTAATACGAAAATGCTTCTCCCTTAACACACTTCACCCAACCTATTCATGTTCACAATTAAGCTATTTAAAGAGTGGAAATGGGAAAGGAATGTTTCCATTTAATGGTCCACAGGACTGGAAGGTGCCAAAGGACCTGCTGAGATGAAAACCCCTTGTAGGAAGGCCTTGTATTATTTACCGGTTTCATTAAAATATCTATAAGCCATATTTCTGAATCACATTAACCAAGCCTGGGCAAGCAGCAATTATACAATAAAAGTACCATAGTATGTGTCACAATGTGCTTTAAACTTGCCATAAAACTTTTAAAATTCAGACTATACAAAAGTCCATTACTGTCATTACTGCACATTAAAATAAAATTCAACCAGTAGGAACCTGTTCCCGAAGCCAACGCTGTAAGCAGCAATAAACAGAAGAGGAGCTGTAACGAGCGAGAGATTGTGTGGATGCACAGGAATAGATGTATAAAAGATGAGGAGATGAAATTCAGTCCCAAGCACTCCATGCCATTAAGAAATATTTCCATAGCCCTAATCAGTCATTTCCTAACTGGATAAAATCACCACATCTAGGGGGCAATTACATTGACAAATAATGTGGGGAAAGATCTGGGCATGGAAGGGTAAGGCACACTTCATTTTCTATTGACTACACAAGTTAGAAGTCAGTTCTTCTTCATTTGTTTACTTAACTACAGTACTTACCTACCTACCTACCTACCTACATTACTGTGCAAAAAGGCTTAGGCCACCACCAGCTAGTTTGGGGATAATTCAATGAGGGTTTTATCTTCTTTTGTGTCCATACCAAACCCTGGACTGCCAAAATGAAGCCACCTTCTGGGCTTTGTCATTGGCCAAATTTACATCCTCGTCGGTGCACATTTCTGTTAGCAATCTGCAGAGTAGCAAATGGGCCGGGTTCTGTATCCCTCCACATTCACACAGCATGTTGTTGTCCACCAGCAGCCCCCGCTTGAGCATGTTGGTCTTGCGTTTAGGGACTCCGACCCTCAACCTATTCAGGGTCCTCCAAGAGATGTAGGGGAGGTTGGGTTCCTCAGCTATGTCCTCCTTTAGTGTTGTTCCTTGTCCAGTGAGCTCCTTCCTCCACCTTCTAGTTTGGTTTTGCTCTTGCGTAGCCCCAAGAATGTTTGTTCTTGCCATAAAGCTCTTCCTGGATCTGAGCTGGCGGACTTGAGGCTCATAATCCCTTCAGATGATATTGAGGGCCATTCTCTTGTTTAGTTCTCCCCTGATCTTAGGTGGAGTGATACCAAGAAGAGGGTATGTTTCTTCTTTATAAACACAGGTCGAACCAAGCCTTTCCAATTCCACATTTTGTTCAGTACATCTGTGCTTTTGCCACACCTGGTCCTCTGTTCTCTCCAGCTCTCTCAGTTGCTTTGCAGCAGGGCTGTCCAAATCCGCCGCCGCCGCCCCCCCGGTGCCAATTCATCTGGCCCATAATGCCCTTGTTGCTCCTGGAAGCATTTTACAGGTGCATTTTACTTCCACTTGCAGGAGTGACGAGGATTCTGCAGGCCAGATGAATTGGTGTTGGGGGCCAGCACAGGGCCTGAAAAGTTTGGGCGCCCCTGCTTTGTAGCATCAGAGAAAAAGAAACAATGCTAAAATTACTCAAGACATCAGTGTTCACTCCTACTAACATTCTCATGGCTAAAATACATGTTGTGCCATTATGTAAGAAATTATATGTGAATAGGTTTTTTATAAGTACTGTACTTACAAATTTGCCTTCTCTTCGAAACAATTGCTATGAATGTGTGGTGAGGGTATCATTTTATACTCCTGTCACAGCTATCTAGTTATAGCTCTGAACAACGGCACATGTGAAACACCAGCCAACAGCCATTGCTACAGGTTGTTGTTGTTATGTGCTATAATAATAATAATTTCATGTCAGAAATTATTCAGGGTTGAAAGGATTTTTGCTGGAGAAACTCCACACAGGTATGCCTGACTGAAGCTCCTTTCATGTCCCCAAAATCTTTTCCCACCAAAGTGGTCCCTACTTATCTACTTGCAATTTCTTGCTTTCAATGTACTAGGTCGGCAGGAGCTGGGACAGAGACAGGCGCTCAATCCATTATGCAGTATTCAGGTCTTGAACTGCCAACTTGCCGGCCTTCCGGCTAACAAGGCAAGCTTCCTAATGACTGAGCCTCTGCAGCCCCTATCAAGTCATCTGACTCATGGCGACCCTATGAATGGGAGGTCTTTGAAAAGGCCTTTCCTCTACATCTCAGCTCTTGCAAACTAAGTCTGTGGCTTCCTTTAGGACAGTGGTTCCCAACGTGGGGCCCACGTCCCACGGGGGAGACTCCAATTCCCAGAAGCCTAAGTTAGTACATTGGCTGATCCATGCATTGGGGAATTGACTTAGGCTTCTGGGAATTGAAGTCCCAAAACCAAAGGTTCGGAAACACTGCTTTAGGGAGTCAATCCATTTGGTCTTTATCTTTTCCTAACGCCAAACTGTTTTAAAAGGAACTTTTTGTACAACCAAGAGTGGGGTGGGATTTGTTGACCTTCAAGGGAAGCATTATTAGGTAGGTACCTGCTCATTAGTGCTCATCAATCTAATTAGCCTGAATAGTGGTCCAATACACAGGGCCTGCAATCAAGCTGATCGAAGGCGTAGGGAATCCTTCAAGTTTCAATTGGCTTACAAATGCTCAGGAACTTTTAAGGCTTAAACAAAAGCCGGCATTTAAACTGATCCTGTAACACAACACTGACCAGTGGAACTAGTACAGAATCGGTGTAATGTATTCTGAGCATCTGACTCCGATGAGACTATGAACCCGTCTGCACCAACTGAAGCTTCCAGGTTGTTTCCAATGGCATTACAAGTACAATTGTTCCCATGCAGAATGTCCTGTGGTGGCCAAAAGGTAACAAGCAAGAGATGGAAAAGAGTGACTTTTTTTGGAAAACTACCTCCAAAATACCACAGCCTGCCATCATGGGCATTCTGGGTGCAATCAGCTCAAAAGTAATATTTTCCCATCCCCGAGAAGGAATACTAGGTCATTCATTTTCTGCTGTGTCTAAGTTAACTTACAGCCTGGTTCACCATCCTAGTTTAAAGATTATGACCATAATCTGGGTTTCCATAATCAGGGCCAGCCCAATGTGGTGGTGGTGGTGGTGGGGCATACTGTACATTGCAAGATGAGCAACTCTATCAAGAACCAACTGAAGCAAGAGTTGGCAGGACCAAAACTTCAGGACTTAGTGCTGAGTAGGAACCTATAACATCCTCTCCCACCCAGACTTGAAGCGTCCTTCTTCCATCTGGATGTAGCTGCAATCTATTTAACATTGTCTTGCTCGATTGTATTGCTCAATTGTGTTGCTACATTTTATTGTCACTTTTGCTGTATGGTGTTCTATCCCATTGCTTTGTTATATTCTATTGTTATCTTCTGAAACTGTTACGGTTTGTGATAATATGTTTATTGTGACTGTGGAACCTGTATTTGATATGTTTATTATGACTGTGTGGAACTTCTAATTGTATATTTTGTATATCTGTTAGCCGCCCAGAGTTACTCTGCAAGTGGGGTGGCATACAAGTCTATAAAGTGAATTAAATTAAAATTAAATCCCTGTGAGAGAACTGGATTTGGCCAGGAAGAGTATATCCTCGCAAGCTGTCACTGTTTTAACACAAAGTATCTGAGGATAAGCAATCAAGAGCGAGAACAACAATGATAATATAACAATTTTCTTTCAAGGTCTCATGAATGGGGAGGGTGGGTATAGAGTTGTTATTTTCATTTGCTATATATTTTGATTTAAAAAAAAAAACATTTTGATCATATGTCAATGAAGACTTGTAGAGACACTTTCCAGGATTTTATAGGCAGAGAATACAGTCAAACCTCTCATAAAGAGCACCTCGCTTAGAGAGTAACTTGCTTAAAGAGCAGAATTTTCTCTGAATGGTCGCTTCGCTTAACAAATAAGCCCAAATAAATCGGGGTTCACAATCCCCACCACCACCCGGAGTCACAATTGATCACTTCCAATGGTGTTTCATTTAAAGAGCAAACTCACTTAAAGAGCAGTCCTGTGGAACGCATTATGCTCTTTAAGCGAGGTACCACTGTACTGAGAAATGGTTCTTGGAGCGATCTGGGATTGTGCGGCTTGCCCAAGATCACCCAGGCTGGGCTCATCTCCCTGGACACACCATCAAACTCCAAACCTTTGGCTCCACAATCATAGACCCAAGCCTATGAGCTCTCCACTAAAGGGTATAAAACCATCTCCTTTTTGACTGACATGACGCGTTAGTTGACTTTCATGGTTTTTAGACTGCAGTTGGTTTTACTTAACTTTATAACTTTACAGTGAGCCCTGGATATATGTTTTTTATTCTTTTATGAAGACTGCAAGCCACCTTGGTTGCTGCCTTCAAGTGGAAAGGCAGAGTATCAACATAATACATCAATATAAAGAGAGTGCAAAAAAAGTATACACATTTTAAGAGATGTTATCTACATCTTACTTTTCAAAGTTGAACTGAATTACAGTAGCAATGTGAATAGTAAGATGTTTGCTCAAAAGAATTAATGTTAGCGTCACCATGCGACAGGCAGGGCAGTCAAAGAAAATGACGGAAGCATGGCTGTTGTTTGAGGACCACAAGGCCGTTTTGGAGTGGTATTTGAATTTTGAGAAAGTTGGGGAGGTACAGTGACAATGGAAGTGTGAGTATGCAACAGAACCTCCAACACACCTAACAATTGCACACATTCATGATAAGGATTGGAAAAGGTCAGTCTACGTTCCAATTCCAAAGAAGGGTGGCGCTAGAGAATGTTCAAGTTATTGCATAATTGTGCTCATCTCACAAGGACATGCTCAAGATCTTACAAGCTAGACTTCAGCAGCACATGGATCAAGAACTTCCAGAAGTACAAGCTGGGTTCTGAAGAGTAAGCGGAACTAAAGACAAAATTGCCAACATTCACTGGATCATGGAGTACCAGAAAAATGTCTACGTCTGTTTCATTGACTACACCAAAGCCTTTTGATTGTGTGGATCGCAATAAACTGTGGCAAGTCCTTGAAGAGATGAGAGCACCAGACCACCTCACCTGTCTTCTGAGAAATCTGTATGTGAGTCAAGAAGCACCAGTTAGGACAGGATACGGAACAACTGGCTGGTTTAGAATAGGAAAAGGAGTATGACACGGCTGTATATTGTCACCCTGCTTATTTAACTTATATGCAGAGTATATCGTGCGTAATGCAGGGCTGGATGGAGCACAAACTGGAATTAAGATTGCTGGGAGAAGCATGAACAACCTGAGATATGCAGATGATGCCACCCTAATGGCAGAAAGTGAAGACGACCTAAAGAGCCTTTGGATGAGGGTGAAAGAGGAGAGTGTAAAAGGTGGCCGCAAGGGTTTCTTGGACCGGAGGAATTGGCATTAGGGCCAGATCTGGCACCCAGGCCATAGTGACCAGCCCCCTGAACCACGTGACCAGGGCCCCTGCCCTAAATGTAAGAACATGATGGGGGGGGGGGCTGGCAGACAACACCATGCTGTGTGAATGTGGAGAGACGCAGAGTTTGGCCAACGACAAAGCCAAGAAAGTGGCTTCATTTGGGCAGCTCAGGACACGAAAGAAGAAGAAGAAGTGGGGGGTCAAAGGGGGCGACCCTCACGCCCCACCCGTGGAGGAACCGCCTGGGCGCTAACTCCCCCCACCCCCCACCCCCTTGGGCGCCTGGGGAGGGAAGGACGGACGGACGGACGGGGCGCCCGCCAGGCTTCCTTCCCTCCACGCGCGTTCGCTACGCGGCTCCCCCTTCGCCGCTTGGGTGCCTGACGGACGGACAGGCAGCCGCCGGACAGCCGCCCACGACAGGCAGGCAGGCAGGCAGGAGTCCGTCGCTCCGTCCGCCCGCAACTCCGCCACGCACACCTGTTTGCAATCATCCCGGGAGAGGACGCGCCGGAAGAAAAAGGGGGGGGGGGCGGCTATTGCCAGAGCCTTGGTGGCGCAGTGGTTAAACCTCTGTCCTGCGGCCCAGAGGTTGCCAGTTCGAGCCTGACCAGGGCGCAAGGTTGACTCAGCCTTTTCCATCCTTCCCAGGTCAGTAAAATGAGTACCCAGCATGGGGGGGGGCGCAAAATGCGCATGAACTTGTGAACCGCCCAGAGAGCGCACGAAGCGCGACGGGCGCGGGATGGAAGTGGGGTTGCTTTGCTTTGTGAGTTCCCTTCACGGTCCGCTCTCCTCCCCCCCCCTTCTTACGGGCCACAATCGACAGCAAACACACACCCCCTCCCGCCCCACCATCCCGCCGCCCTTTGTCAACCTAGGCGGGTCGCCTTCTGTCCTTCCCATCCACACACACACACACTACAAAGAAGACACACACTTTGGGGAGGCAAGGTGGGGAGGGGAGCCCCCCGCCCCCCACTCGGGGCATCTTCTGCACCCAGGATGGGGCTCCCCAACACAAAAGAAAGGTGGGATCGCGCGCACCACAGACCACCACCACCTCTCCAACCCCCCCCCAAGCCCACCCCCCTTTTTAAAGAAACGAGGCAAGTCCCAGCCACCCCGGGGTGGGTGGGTGGGTGGGGGGCGCGATCCAGAGTCTTGGGACGGCTTACCTTCCACGGCCAAGGTCACGGCCAGGATCGCGAGGCCAACCAGGCTCTCCAGCGCCATGGGGAGCGCCGGGCGGGAAAGGAAGCGGCGCAGGATGGGGGGGATCGCGCCTCGGGGCGGCACGCGGGGCGGCGGGGGCGGCAGCCGGGGCAGGCAGGCAGGCAGGCAGGCAGGCTCCTCTTCTAGGCGCGCCGCGGGCGAGGGAGGGGAGCCTCCTCCGGGCACCGTTGCGGCGGCTGCCTCCCCTCCATCGCCATCTTGGGCGCCAGCAGAAAGGGACGCGGCGCGTGGAGGGTCTCCTCTCCTCGGAGGAGGGAGGGAGGGAGGGAGGCCCCCCCCTTCTCCCACGGCCAGGTCCCGCGGAGGAGGCGGATCCGCAAACACACACACACACAACCACCCTCCCTCCCTCCTCGCCTGCGCCCGACAGATGAGCCCCTCTCGGTGCCAGCGCGAAACAAGGCAGGAGGGAGAAGAAAGGGAAAAGAAAATGGGGGGGGGGGGGGGGACACGCTAGAGGCAGAACCATCATCCGCACCTCCGCCAGCCGGGCTGGGCTGGGGGGGGGGGGTTCCCCTGGGGCCCATTCATTCCCTCCCCTCTCCCTTTGGCAGAACTTCGGAGGCTCTTGGAAGCGTGGTGGGTCGCCAGCTGAAGGCAACAGTCTCCTGTAGCTGCAAAAAAGGCCAATGCTATCTTAGGCTGCTTCTCAAACCCGCGAGGGACTACTAAAAAAAAAAAAAGGTAAAGGTCACCCTTCCTCGAAAGCCATTCGTATCGGACTCTAGGGCCCAGTGCTCATCTCTGTTTCACAGCCCAAGAGCCAGCGCTGACTGCTTCTGCAGACGTTTCCGTGGTCATGTGGCAGGCAGGAGTAGACACCGGAGTGCAGGGAGCGCTGTTGACCTTCCCACCGAAGTGGTCCCTATTTATCGACTTGCAATTTCTTGCTTTCGAACTGCTAGGTTGGCAGGAGCTGGGACAGAGACGGGAGCTCGTTCCGTCCTGCGGTATTTGGGGATCGAACTGCTGACCTTCCCGCTTCCAGTCAGGATCTTAGCCACTTGAGCCACTGCAGAAGGATACTGATTTTTTTTAAAAAAAGGAACAGTAATTGCACTCCGTCAAGTCAATTCTGACTGATGGTGACTTTTTCCAGAGTTTTCTAGGTAGACAATACCATTCTCTGTGGGGGGGGGGGGTGCCTTTGGACTCTGCAGATCCTCCGTTCCCTGGCCCTTCTCCCAGGATGCACAGTGGGGAACTGAACACCCAACTTCTGACTCTGCAGCTTTAACCACTGAACTATCCAACTAGCTGATATTTGTGGACCATCAAGCTGGAAAAAAGACAGGAGGCCATGCCGTCCTGCAGTATTCAGGTATCGAACTGCTGACCTGCCGCCTTCCAGTCAGCGTCTTAGCAGGGCCATAGCAAGGATTCTAGATGGGAGGGGCAAATATTTGTTCAGGAGGGGCAACAATGACACACACACACACACACCATTAGAACTTTGCCCTGGTGGGTGGTGGACTGTTAGTTGAGGGGGGCTGATTTTCTCCCCTCTGTCCAGCACTAGTTAGTAAAGGTAAAGGTTTCCCTTGCTCGAAAGCCAGTCATATCCTACTCTAGGGGTCAGTGCTCATCTCTGTTTCTAAGCCAAAGAGCCAGCGCTGTCTGCTTCTGCAGACCTTTCCATGGTCATGTGGCAGGCATGACTAGTCACCGGAGCACATGGATCGCTGTTACCTTCCCACCGAAGTGGTCCCTATTTACCTACTTGCAATTTCTTGCTTTCGAACTGCTAGGTTGGCAGGAGCTGGGACAGAGATGGGCGCTCATTCCGTCCTGCAGTACTCAGGAATCGAACTGCTGACCTTCTGCCTCTCAGTCAGCGTCTTAGTGACTCGAGCCACTGAAAGACCACATCTAAAGTCCTGTGTCCAATTCTGGGCACCACACTTTAAGAAAGAGGCAAAGAAACTAGAGCAGGTACAGAAGAAGGGAAGCAAAGATGATCAGAGGAATGGAAAGCCACACCTATGGGGAAAGGCTGAAGGAGCGAAGCATGTTGAGCCTTGAGAAAAGGAGACCGGGGGGGGGGGGAATGACCGTGCTCTTTCAAAAACTGTACCTGAAAGATATCAAATCAAATCTTTATTACAGTTCAAGGCCAGCATAGAACAGCAAAGGGAACAGAAGTTAAAATGGGGGTACACAAAACATATCAAGAGGCAAAATGAGGGTGCTTAAAAACTAGTGGTTCTGCTCAGAATTAAGGAGTAGTAAAGTTAGTATATAGATCAACAATGTTACAGCTATTACTAAATCTATGCTGTGGGCGCTGGTAGTTTATTTGGCTGAAAGATGGTCGTAAAGAAAAAGGGAAGGATCTGTTCTACGTCATCCCAGAATGCACGTAATAATGGGCTCAAACTACAGGAAGCCAGATGTAGACTGAATATTGGGGATTGGGGGGGGACACCTCTTAATGGTTAGCGCAGTACGTATAAGAGTGAAACCAATGGCCTTGCTGGAAGCATTCAAAAGGGAATTGGACCAGATCTGCTTTGATTTGGATTCCTGGATTGAGCAGGGGGGTACCTAAAATGTCCCTTCCAACTCAGGGATTCTATGATCAGATGCCTCATCTCCAAAACCCATGAGATATTAGCCTCCCGCTATTTAGTACTAGTCAGGCCTCATCTTGAGAGCTGTGTTGAATTCTGGACACCACACTTTAAGAAGGATGCCCAAAAACGAACAAGATCAGATGAGGACAACAAGGATGATCAGAGGACTGGAGACCAAAGCCCTATGAGGGAAGAGTGAAAGAACTGGGAATGTTTAGCCTTGAGAAAAGAAGACTGTAGGGAGCTATAATAGCACTTTTCAAATACTTGAAAGATAGTCGTTAAGAGGCAGAGCTGGATTTATTCTCAGGCATCTCAGAGCGGCAGGACACATAATAACAGGCTCAAATTACAGTTAGCCAGATAATAGGCTAGATATCAGGAAAAACATCTTAGCTATTACAGCAGTAAAGCAATGGAGCCAATTACCTGGAGCAATGGTGAGCGCTCCAATGTTGGGAGCATACCAGAGAAAGTCAGATATACCCTCTGTCGGATACGCTTTGATCTGGATGGCCAGGTTATCCAGATATGGCAATAGAGCAGTAGACCCATACTGCCAAAGACTCAACATGTCAGGCAGTGGTTAACTAACCTGACCACCCTGATTAATAACAGCCTTAGGTGCTGAAGTCCACAGGAAAGGGTGAGGGTCCCCAAGTGGATTAAATCCCACGTGAATCCATCTTGATGGGGGGGGGAAGCAGCTTCATCCATCCTGGCCTGGGGACTGAGGAAGACTTTGTGTGCCAAAAGGGCTCAGGACCAGAAAGTGACGCGTGGAACTGGATCTGTGGTACGGCATGTCATGCTGCAATGTGGACGGTAGATGAAAGGCCACTGCATTATATTCTCAAGATAGTCTTCATGGCTCATCGCCATGGTGATCACCAATATTCGGATTTGGCTACGGGAGAAGGTGTTGAGCACTCCAATGCTGGAAGCATTCCAAAGGAAGTCAGATACGCCCGTCTGTCAGATATGCTTTGATCTGGATGTAACTTTCCTGCACTGAGCAAGGGATTCGGCTCGAGAGCCTCATGATCTCCTTCCAGCTCCTGTGAACTGGAAAACAAACTGAAGACTCGTGGGTCACCAAAATATCACTGAAAATGCAAGTTTCAGAGTTCTTTAGACAGGGTGCGTTTTACTTCCACTTATGGGAGCAACGAGGGTTTGGTGGGCCGGATGAATTGGTGTCAGGGGCTGGATCTGGCCCACAGGCCATAGTTACCAGCCCCCTGAACCATGTGACCAGCTCATGGCCCAAAAAGTGGGGGGGGGGGCCTGGACTAATGTAGGACAGACCACTGCAATCCTGCTCAACCTATGACTTCACAGATTCTGTCATGTATTGCTCATGCACTTTCAGGTCAAATCCTGTACAATCTGAGGACACACATAGAGTATAACAGTGGTTATATTTTCCCCCCTGCAGGTTGGGAGGGCCGTTGGGGTTTAGAGGGCTCTGCCTCTTCTCTCCAAACAGCAGGATCACTCATGCCTCCTACCATGTGTTTAGAACCAAATTTATGGCCATTTTTGGGTCACGCTTGATTAGCCCGTCTGGGTGAACGATGCCAAAGGAGCAGCTGCTGCCTGCATTTAATGGCAGGCATCATGTACACGAACAACAACACATGCAATTTGCTGAACAACTCGGAGGCATCAGGGCAATTTTGTGGTAGCAAAGGGGAGAGGAAGCCCAGCTTTAGATGCTCATGCTCTCAGGGGGCACATGCACGCTAAGTTCATTTCATTATGCCCATTCTCATAAATATTTATTGTCCGCAGCCTCTCATTGCTCTTTAGAGAACAGTTGTTGGATTCATTATGGTTAGAAATGGAGATTCCCTACACACACCACCACACACACCACCACACACACTCCTCAGTCTGGGCTTTTCTACAAGCTGTGTGTGTGTCATTTGATGTGAACAAGAGGCTTTCAGAAGTGAGAGGGCTAGCAATGAAAACAAGGGCATCCCAGAAGCAGACTTCTGGTGCCAAAAGCAACTAGAAACTACTGTCTATACTCAAGTATAAGTCTAGATTTTTAGCCTCCAAAATGAGATCCAAAAAAAGGGGCTCAAGATACTCGGGTCAACGACCCCCCCCCCAGGGTCCCAAAACCACGGTGGTGCAAATTCAAACATACATTTTTTAAAAAAGTACTAACACTAACATAAAAATGTGAAAACATACCCCCACAAATGTCTGAATAAATTAATTGTACCGCATTTTCATGTATTTCAATTGCTGAAACTCACTATTTATTTATTTATTTATTTATATTACTGATTAATCTAATTAATCGGCTGCTGCATTTTCCACCCCCGACTTATACTCGGGTTAATCTTTACCCCTAGTTTTAAAGGTCCAAATTAGGTACCTCGACTTATATTCAGGACAACTTCTAGTCGAGTATATACAGTAATACAAAATGTGTGGTCCCAAAATGACACAATCTGAAGGTAATTTTAAGGCAGCTGTTTTTATCCTCTGTTTACAGAAGCCTGTGGGATCCTCTGGAAAAATGCTTAAGGTTCTTCATTATCATCTTCATCATCCTCATCGGTCTTTATTGCACATGATCGCAGGCCTTTGCAAAACAACATACAAAACAACATGACTTAAAACATTTTGTAAAAACTATCTGATCAAACCAGATAAAATATTCACTAGAACAACTCGGAGCTTTTGACATCTTAGTAAAATCTATTCAATCATATAATGACCCTTAATAAAATAGGATCGCAGTTTCCTAGCTGCCAAAGCAAATTGAGCTACAGCATATGTAATAAAAACCTGATTATCAGCGAGAAGATTGACTATTATTTCTTCTGGGGTGCAATTAAAATATGACTGAACAATCAGAGTTAAAAATCATACTCATGGGTCATTATACAGAGGACAGAACAGTAGGTAATGAGTGATGTCTTCAGTATGATGACATCCAAAGATACATAGATGCTCCTCTACAGGCTTGTCAATAAGTAAATCAATAAAGATGATGTGTGATTTTAGTGTAATGTATGGGACTCCGGTGGCTCAAGTAGTTAAGATGCTGAACTCGCTGACTGAAAGGTCAGAATTCGATTATCAGGTACTACATGACCGAGTGAGCTCCTATCTCTGTCCCAGCTCCTGCCAACCTGTTTGTTTGTTTGTTTGTTTGTTTGTTAGATTGATCGATCGATCAGATTTATATTTCCACCTACTCGCAGAGGTGACTCAAGGCAGCTTACAGTCAAAACACTACAGTACAGTAACCTAGCAGTTCAAAAGCAAGAGATTGCAAGTAGATAAATAGGGACCACTTTGGTGGGAGGATAAACAGTGTCCCGTACACCCTGGTGTTGAGGCATGCCTGCCACATGTCCACGGAAACATCTGCAGACACAGATAGTGCTGGCTCCATGGCTATAAATAGAGATGAGCACTGGACCCTAGAATCAGATACAACTGGCTTTCGAGCAAGGGCAACCTTTACTTTTAGTGTATGTTTTCTGGAAAAAGGTGCTTCCGTTTCGGTAGTTTCATGTCTGGCCTGGACATGGTAAACCATGGTTTTATATAAATCTATTAAAGTTAAAATTATTCTCTACCTAGAGAACCCCCAAAAAGGTTTTCATAATTCGAAATTTTCTTCATGGGGCACACACAGTTATGGGAAGGAACTCATCAAAGGCTGCCATCCATTGGCATGCACTAAACCTCATGCCTTGGTAGGGATCCTATTACCAAATTCCCGAACTTTCTGAAGCCGACCCTGCTCCCTGCCACGGATGCCGATTCCCCTTCCCTCGCTGAACAAGGAGGCAGTGATAAGAGCAAGGAGAAATGGAGCAGGACCCTCCGGGTCTTCCAAAACTTTGTTTTCAGCTTTGGATAGAATTAGATTCATTGGATAAAGTTGGAAATATCTGTGGGGGTTTAGATTGCAGTGTGTCGTCGTTTAGGAATAAGGCTGTGATTAATAGGAAAGGAGTAAACACTCTAGAAATGGGTAATAAGCCCAAATGGAAAGTTGCAATTTACAGTACAGTATTACCCAAGGAAGCCTATTTACGGATAGGGTATGAAAATAGGCTCTCTAACTTGGGTTTCATACGTCCCTATGGCTACCTCCCATGCCTGCTACATCGGTCTAGGATGGGGGAGGAGAAGAAACAGGAAATGCCCACAGAGAAATAAGGAAGGAAGCCAAAGAGTACCAGTCTGCATGCTGATCTGATAGGATCTGGAAAGGAAGTATCCAGAAAGCAAACTAGGAAGGCAAAGAACACCTGGCTGTCCAATCTGGTCATCTGTCTGTTGATTCCTTCCCCTTCCCTCAACTTAGATTCCCCCATGATGTGGGGCAGAGGGAGATATGATGCCCGGGGGCCAAATGGTCAATTGGGAAGGACCTGCTTTAGATGCTTAAAATCTACTGCAAGTTCTAACGGTCCTCCATCCAGCCAGATCAAAGGTGACCAATTCAGCCAACCCTCAGAGCTGTCCTGTTTGTTCTTTAATGTCAGGTGGAGGACAGAAGTGCCTGGCGTGCAATGGTCCATGAGGTCGCAGGGGGTCAGAATCGACTGTGCGACTGAACAACAACAGCAGTGAAAAATAAGTTCCCAGTGATATTGGACGTATTACTGGAAGAAGAACAACTTGAGCTAGTATGCATAATGGAGACATGGGTTGGTGAAGTGTTAGGCTTAATCTTGTCCTTAAAACGCCCATCTGGGTATTCCATTCAGCATCAGGGCAGAGCTGAGGGAAGGGGGTAGGGTTGGTGCCATTTAAAAGGATACCCTCACTGTTAGCAGTCTCAAGTTCGGGTCAGGAGGCTGTCCATGGGGGGGGGGGGATAGAGATAAGGCTTGGATCAGGAGTGTACCAAGCCACTGGTGTCTTGAAGTGCTGGGTTTCCAGTCATCAAGCTCAGTTTCTTAACCACTAAGCCACATCATTAGACTGATGCTACTATATCAGTCAAGAACTGCAGTACCTTAGTGGTTAAGATGCTGAAGTTGATGACTGGAAGGTTGGCAAGTCAGTATTTCAAGACGTGAGTACTGCACGGCAGAGTGAGATCTTGTCTCTGTCCCAGCTCCTGCCAACCTAGCAGTTCGAAAGCAAGAAATTTCAAGTGAATAAACAGGTACCACATTGGTGGGAAGGTAACAGCGTTCTGTGCACTCCAGTCTCCAGTGTCTAGTCATGCCTGCCACATGTCCATGGAAATGTCTGTAGCCGCAGACAACGCTGGCTCTTTGGCTGGAAACAGAGATGAGCACCGAACCCTAGAGTCGGATACAACTGGCTATCGAGCAAGGGTGGCCTACTATATCAGTCATCACAACCTCAGTGCTCCCCAGACACAGTTATCCCTAACAAGACCTTCACTGGAGTAAAGGAGCTGACTGGAATGATGGGGTTTGTAGTCTAACAATTCTTGAAGGTGCCTCTTTGGGGATGGCTATGATCTATAGATGTACCAGTCAAACCTCACATAAAGAGCGCCTTGCTTGGAGAGTAACTCGCTTAAAGAGCAGAATTTTCTCTGGATGGTCACCTCGCTTAACAACTGAAACCAACCAAAAACTCGCTTAACAACTAAATCAGGGTTCGCAATTCCCCCCCCCCCCGGCCAGAAGTCACAATGGGTCACTTCCAAGGGTGTTTCGCTTACAGACCAAACTCACTTAAAGAGCAATCCTGTGGAACGCATTATGCTCTTTAAGCAAGGTACCACTGTATAAGAAAAGTGCCCACTCCAGTTGCTCAGAAGGTCTTTGTTATGATTTCCAGCATGTCAAGGTTGAGACCTTGGCATTTGAGAAAGGAAAAAGCAAAAATCCAGTGGTCTGACTAAGAGGTGGAAAACAACAGACTTTCGAGGGCTTTGATGGGAGATCTGTTTCGGAAAACACTAGATAAGTTAAAAGGCATTTGCGTACCAAAAGTGAAAGGTTCGCTCTTTCATCTTAGTGTGGTTAAGACTATTACCGCAACATGGCAAGCAGAAATAAACACACAAGCATAATTACTGTAGTTTTAAAACAGATATTATAAATGTTTAACGCTCATCTTGTTCCCACTTGGCAGGTCTCTCTTAAGCCTGGGGACTTTCTGGGGGGGGGGGGGGGATTGGCTCTTGAAATAATTCTATGTGAATCTGAATTTTAATTTATAATCAGAAATGTGTTCATTTTGCAGTATTGCTGTTTTGTTTTACTCCAGAGGATTTAAAAACATGACTGCAGTATCCAAAATAAGCTTAAAAATGGAAAAGTAGTACAGTCAAACCTCGCATAAAGAGCCCCTCGCTTAAAGAGTAACTCGCTGAAAGAGCAGAATTTTCTCTGAATGTTCGCTTCGCTTAACAAATAAAACCAACCATAAACTCGCTTAACAAATAAATCGGGGTTCACAATCCCCCCCACAATTGGCCACTTCCAATGGTGTTTCACTTAAAGAGCAAACTTGCTTAAAGAGCAATCCTGTGGTACGCATTATGCTCTTTAAGCAAGGTACAACTGTACTGTACTTTGCCCTGCCCCTCTGCACCAGCAGTGCAATAGGAACACTTCCTCCCTCCCCCGGCACGGAGTTTGCCCCACCCTTCTGCCCAGCAGCCCAATGGGAACACTTCCTCCCCCCCCCCCAGCACAGAGTTTTCCCCGCCCCTCTGTTTGGGCACTCGGTCTCTAAAAGGTTCACCATCCAGTGATCTAGGGCGGGAATACTCTGCAGTGGCTTGGCACTCCCTCCTTCTGCGGCCCGCCCTGGGGCTGTGCAGCTTGTCCAGGGCACCCCAGGCTGGCTCTTCTGGAACTGAACTTCAGTGTGAGGAATTGAACGTCCAGCCTCTGGTTCCACGGCCAGAGACCTAACACTGAGCTATGCGGCCAGCTTGTTTTAAAATAAATGATCTAATTTTACAATGTTCCTGAGTTTTCTTTGTCTTATTGCACATTCACTCCAAAGGCTCTTGTAGTATCATGTGAATGTACTGAAGGATGATGATGATGATTTTTTGCCACAGTTGGTAAAGGTGGATTTCAAAAAAGAAAAAAGAAAGAAAGAAAGAGCACTTTGTTTCTGTGAAGAAGAATACTGAAAAAGAAAAGGGTTCATGAGGAAAGAGATCAAATTTCCAAAGCCTGTCTTTTTCTCCTCTGAAAAAGGACATTTTAACTTTCCTAAATATGAGACTGCTTAAGTAAGTAAGTAAGTAAGTAAGTAAGTAAGTAAGGAAGGAAGGAAGGAAGGAAGGAAGGAAGGAAGGAAGGAAGGAAGGAAGTAATCATCATCATCATCATCATCATCATCATCATCATCATCATCATCATCATCATCATCATCATCATCATCACAACAACAACAACCTTCAAAGAGTCACCACAAGTCAGACTTATTTATGTTCATTCAATATAATTTTATCATGTTGTGATATGTATATGTGTTTAAGATGCTCTGTTGTTTCTGTGAGCTGCCCAGAGTGCATTGTTGAGTGGGTGGCATATTATTATTATTATTATTATTATTATTATTATTATTATTATTATTATTATTATTATTATTATTATTATTATTATTATTATTATTATTATTATTATTATTAAGGGGGAATCTTGCTAAGCGCCAATTCTGCCACAATTTACAATAAATATAAATATAATAAACCCAGTGGCTAAAACAATGAAATAACATAATGATTAAAACAATAAAACCTGTTAACACAGTTGATGAGATATGACAGGTAAAGATCATGATTAAACTGGTTGTGCAATAATTAGGAAATAATTAGGAAACTGCCTGAATTTTAAAAATATATAGATCTTTAGGAGAGGAAGCATGGCAGAGACAGGTACCTAAGACCTTCCATATACATGAAGGTACCAAGATAATTATTACACATTACATTACATTACATTACATTACATTACTCACTTACTTACTTACTTACTTACTTACTTACTTACTTACTTACTTACTTACTTACTTACTTACTTACTTACTTACTTACAGTGGTGAAATACACTAACATTCCCGAAGTCACCCAACAGACATAAAACAAATCCCACCCAAAGTATAATATCAATGACATCAACAGAATAAGGCAAGCACATAATCATGTAAAAAAGTTGTGGTTATAAGTGAAGTGAAGTTCCGATTAGAAAGCCCTAACGTTGGGGAAGATATTTCCCAAAGCTTCCTTTAAAAGTTCTGTTTTTAAACCTCTTTTAAAGCCTTCGAAAGTAGAGGCCCGATAGATCTCAACATGCAGCTTAATTCACAATAGCGGAGTCCCCACCAAGATAGCATGGAGACAATACTCATTTAACCTCTCTGGGGATAGCATTGAAGACCCGAGAGTACGGTGGTGGGTGTCCTTTTGGAGAGGTGCTTCGAGAGGCACCAAAGCCCCAAAACATTTAGGGCTTTAAATGTTACCATCAAAGTCTGGGAGTTGGCATGGCACATGACAGGCAGCCACTGCAGACCTGGAGGGAGAGTTGACCCAACCTTCTGGTCGCTGTAATTAATCTGGCAGCTGCATTCTGAACCTGCTGCAACTTCTGTGCCAATATCAAAGGGCAGCCCCTAGTAGAGAGCATTACAGTAATCAGTTTTTGGGATTACCAATGCATGCACGAATGTTGCGAGTGGATCCCCTATTCAGGAATGTGCACAGCTGGCCAATCTGCCTATGTTGATAATAGCCAGACATGACTACGGCCGATATTTGATATTCTAGTGAGAAATCTGGGTCTAAAATAACTCCCACTCTTTGAATCCAACTCTGCCGGGGGGGGGGGCTGTAGTTTCCCACTATTCATTTTAGGTCAGGGTGCCCTAACTTTGTGAGCCACAGGCCAATGATGTGGTTCAGTGGGCCGGTCACATGGTTCCTCCCACCGGAAGCGGAAGTAAAACATGCCTTGCATTCTGTTTTGCAACAGGATGAGATAGATTTTAAGCTGCCATTTTCTCTGCTTAAAGCAGGGGTGCCTAAACTATGGCCTGTGGGCCAGATCTGGCCCCTGACACCAATTCATCCAGCCCCCTGGTTTAGGTGATTATAAAGTGCCAGAAATTAATGGAAGAGTTTGGTGTGCATTGTTGTTGTTTTTTAAACGACTGGAAGGTATTTAAGTTCCTTCCACCTTGAGGCCACCAGTGTCTTTCCTTTACATTTCTGAATGACAAAGAACGGCCCGCTCCTCAAGAGAGAGATGAGAATGCCTCCCTTTGGACTTTCCTGAAGGGAAACAGGGAGAAATCTCTTCATCTTCTTGGGCCTTCAGCTGCCATTGGCATTTGAGAGGGCTTTTTTGGCTGCCTAACATAGGTTTTCCCAATTCTCATCTGCAGCTGCTTTTGCCAATGCCCTCCGAAAAGCATTGTTCCAATGAAACAAGAAAGCCAGCCTCCTCAGAGGTGATTGCCTTCGGTGACCGTTTTAGGACTTTAAACTGGGACAGATAAGCGTGGAGACAAATGGACCCATTAAGGGAAATGGCTAACTTGCTGTGGCTGAAAATGATGTGGCACCACCCAGTCATTTAATGGCTGGATGGAGTGAAATGTTTTTTTTAAACCTGAGAGTCAGCTTGTCCACCATAAAGACAGGCCTCCCTCCCTTGCTCTTTCTAACTTCTCTCTCCATGCCCCACCCCTGCTGCACCGGGCCCTAGAGCAGCGGTTCCCAATGGGGGGCCCATGGCCCGCAGGGAGATTTCAATTCCCAGAAGCCTAAGTCACTACATTGGCGGATCAGTACTTTGGGAAACCATTGGTTTTTGGACTTCAATTCCCAAATGCCTAAGAGTCAATTCCCCCAAGCAATTCCTCTCTTCTCATTTGATGTCCAGAGTACTTTAGCTTCATCTTCACCATTTGACCTTCCAAGGAGCAGTCAGGGTTGATTTCTTCTAAGATTGGCTTATTTGTTCTCCTCGCTGTCCAGGGGACTCTCAAAACTCTCCTCCAACACCACATCTCAAAGGCGTCTATTCTTCTGCGCTCAGCTTTCCTAATGGTCCAGCTCTCACAAGCATACATTGCCACAGGGAATACCATTGCTTTGACTATGGGAATTTTTGTTTGCAATGTGATGTCTCTACTTTTAACTACGTTCCCCGGGTTTCTCATCGCTTGCCTCCCAAGAATCAGTCGCCTTTTTATTTCGTGGCTGCAATCACCGTCTGCAGTGAGTTTTGATCCTAAGAAAGTAAAATCTGTCACTGCTTCTCCTTCTTCCCCATCTATTTTCCAGGGACTGATAGGACCTGTGGCCATGATCTTGGTTTTCTTGATATTGAGTCTCAAGCCAGCTTTTGCACTTTCTTCTTTCAACCCAAGTAGGAGTTTGTTTAGGTCTTCCTCACTTTCTGCCAATGTACCATACTGTATATACATGCAACTCATCCACCTTAAAACAAAACAAATTTAACCACACAAAAGGCATCTATAAAGATATAGGAATATTAAAGCTACCTAAAGTGAAGCAACAATGGCAGTGGAAAACAAACAATAGTTTCTTTGGAGCGGGGTGGGCCGAGAGGCGACTCATTCCAGGGATAAGATGCACTGGAATGCCTTCTTAAACATCTCAGTTTTTACAAGCTTGCGGAACATTTGAAGAGAGGAGGCCCATCAAAAGCGCAACGGTAAAAAGTTCCACAAGGTCAGGGCTACTATGGAGAAAGACTGGTTTCCAGTGGAGGATTTCCAGGCCTCCCTCAAAGTGGGCGTTGTGGACATCCCCAATGTGACACTCCAAAACACCTGGGAGTAATGCTTTAACTTATAAACAACATTCTCAGGATATTAAGCAGAAGGCATGTGACGGGATGGCTACTGCTGTGGCTTAGTGGATAAAGATTCTGAACTTGAGCGCCAACCAACCTTGCAGTTCAAAAGCAAGAAATTGCAACTAGATAAATAGGTAGGAAGGTTCCGTGCATTCCAGTGTCTAGTCATGCTTGCCACATGACCACGGAAACGCCTGCAGATTCAGACAGTGCTGGCTCTTTAGCTGTAAATGGGATAAGACAATCTGCTCTTGTGTTTTTCTGCTGCAGAATACGCTGGGGAAATTCTGTCCGTACTAGTCAAGTTAACATGGCCCTTTATAAAACAGGCTCTATAGTTACAGGCTGTTTACTACTAACACCGGTTAATAAAATCTTCTCAATTAGTCCAGGCGTTAGAAGACAAGCAGCAGAGAAGAAACAGCCGCAAGGCACCCAATGTTTGGACATCAACACCATCCTTCAAGGTGGACGTCAAGGATGAGCTTTCTAAAAACAAGGGCGCCAATTCCATCTTTAGCTGAAGCTTCTTGAACTGAACTATGGGAAAGACTGTGGAAGAAGCCAGCGGCAGGTTACCCTCCCCAATAGGGGACATGGAAGATGCTGAATAAGCTGAGAACTGGGGTAACATGATGCAAAACAAACCTAAAGAGGTGGGGCGACATGGATGATGGTGAACAATGTGAATTTGGCACGAAACAAGACTTTGAACATCTGCTTATCTGTGTGATATCAAGGATTTATTTGAAGCAAATGACAGGGCTATTTGCTTCTCCATGGAGAGAACTGGGTCCATGATAAGGGCCAGATCTGAAACTTGGCCATAGAATCGTACAATCATAGAAAAATGGAGTTGGAATGGGCCTATAATACCAGCAAGTCCAAACCCAAGCTCAGTGCAGGATTCCAGGTCAAAACAGTTTTTTCTAATGATGGAGCACTCACCTCCTCCTCCTCCTCAGGGAATTGGTGAGTACTTACCTCAAACTACTTTACCTGAATAGAAAGTAGATCATGTCCTGCTAGCACAGTGGTGGCTAACCTTGGCACTCCGGCTGTTCTTGGACTTCAATTCCCAGAAGCCCAAGTCAGCACACCCAATGATAAGGACTTCTGGGAATTGAAGTCCAAAAACAGCCAGAGTGCCAAGGTTAGCCACCACTGTACTAGCAGATAACTGGTTATTTTCGGTAGATCTCCAAGGGATGCTAACTCCAGTAGGATACATTTCTGGATTAGATTGCTGAGATAGATGAAAGCATGGCAGAAAGATTGATTGCCTGTTGATTTTGGTGTGATGTCCACAAATTCTTGAAGCTCTGCATAGAAACATCTTCCGCTCTTAGTTTTGGAAACATGGCTCCATTCCTTTCCCAATGGACCACTAAATGGCAAGTTACAATATTCAGTTGACAGATCCTTGGTAGTTCTTCTGGCTGATTGATTTCAGGTGCAAACCCCCCCCCCCCCAAAAAAAAAAATCCCTCCCACAAGTGAAATCTTCCTGTCTTTTTTAAATCCATCAGGGCACTACTTATGTTTTCTGAGCATCTGCATGTGAACCAAACTCCTCACTATAAATGGTGACCGCTTAATATTGTCTCTGGGTAGAAAACAAATGAACAAACAGCCTTTAACATTTATTGATGGAGCTGAAAACCTGTCCTGAGGGGACGGATCTCTCTGTTGCCTGATAATTACTAAATGTACCTTTTCTCCAATCACGACTGCATTTCATTCTTGAAAGACCTGGAGTGACCGAAGACCTACATACCAAACAAAGGAAGAAGCAAAAATGCTTTATTCATTCGTTCATTTTGTGATTTAAGAATGAGTAAATAATAGACTAAAGAGAATATTCTGTATTCACCACCCTTGCTGTGAGGGGGAAATCCGATGAACTTTCAACCAAAAATTCTCTCTGGAAGAATGTCAACATGGAAGAAGGACCTGCTTAATTGGTACCACCATGGCCACTTAGGGAAGGAGGAATGTAATTAAGGTGTAGCCATAGAAACCAAGGTACCTTGACAAGACAGTGACAAACAAGATCTTTGCAAGGCCTGGAGGAAAAGGCCACTCCTAGGAATGAAAGAAGGGCTTCTTGCAAGGTTGGGGGAAGATGGGCAGGACCTCATAATAAGACCTGAGAGGAAGGTTGGGGGAGGAGAGAGGTGAGCATCAAAAATGGGCCTGGGGAAGGTCAACGGCCAAAGAAGAAGGCAGAGAATGTGAAGGCTAGAGATGGTGTGTTGTTGATGAAATGGGGACAGTTTGAACAGGGTGGTAGAGGATAGGGGTGCCTGGCGGGCAATGGTCCATGGGGTCACAAAGGGTCAGGCTCGGCTATGTGACTGAACAACAACAACAAAATAATAATTTCGTGTCAGAGATTACTCCGGGTTGAAAGATTTTTTTGCTGGGGACGCCCGAATGAGTCTCCTTTCGTGTCCCCAAGGGCAGCTCTCCCCAGGTAGTGAAGCCCAACCAGCGTCTTCTCCACTAAGCCACGAGGGGAGCTGGTTGTGTTCTACAGAAGGTGCCCATCATTAGCCAAAGTGTTAACGAGAGCTCTCAATTGCCTCCAAAGTGCCAGACATCTCTGAATATTCATGAAGGGTTGAAGACAATGTGGGAAAGCAAACAAGGGGAAGAAACGGAGCCCCAGAGTGGCTCCATGCTCCTCAACCAAGGTCCTGATGCACTGGGGAGGGGGAGGGGGAAGGGGGGAAAATCTTGAATTGCTTGAGGAACAATTGAGTTTTCCTCCTCACCCGGGTGAAGCAGCCTGCCCCATCATCTGCCTGGAGAAGGTCTTTTCAGTTAAAGGCAAGAGAGATTAATGGATTTCCCCCCCATGCAGCTCATACCAGTGTATACACACTGCATATGTAAAGCGTATTTCCAAAAGGAAAGAGCTAAGACCAAAAAAAATCTCATCACCCTTGCTAGAAGTGCAAGACTAGGGACGAGTCCTGTGCAAGACACTCCTCTCTTTATAAAAAGCCATGACAACTAACACGGAATAAAACTAACATAACTCAACTACAGACACTCCAGCTGAAGCTTGTATGGTGTAACTGTCTCATTTAGGGGATTCTACACCACAATGTGCCACAATAGCATAACATGCTCCCATGTTTTGGTGGTTAAGATGCTGAACTTGACGACTGGAAGGTCAGCAGGTCGGGACCCGAGTGCTGCACAACGGAGCGAGCTCCCACTGTCTATCCCAGATCTTGCCATCGTAGCAGTTCGAAGGCAAGAAATTGCAAGTAGATAAATAGGTACTGCTTTGGTGCGTTCCTTGCACTTCGGCATCTAATCATGCCTGCCACATGACCACAGGATCGTCTGCAGACGCAGACTGTGCTGGCTCTTTGGCTGTAAACAGAGATGAGCACCGAACCCTAGAGATGTACATGACTGGCTTTCGGGCAAGGGAGACCTTTACCTTTACGTTTACCTTACTTCCATGTTTTTGTCTTAAAACACAGAAGTCATCAGGAAAGGAAAGAAAGCAGCTTTGCATTGTCCATTGGCTTGTAGTTCTTTAATTCATTGCCTTGCCAGAGATCCTCACCAGCAAAATTTTGGAATAAAGATGCTTTTCTCCGAGCACGAAGGCGCCTCTGGCAATCTGTCCACCTGGTCCGTTACAGAGATTTCCGCATACTCCACTCAACACTTTTTTTCTTTGTAAGTTTTTATTTTCCCCAGTCTCACATGTACAGGCTGCCCTATTTATATGTCATCAGCAAAGAGAACAAATGCAGAAGATTGCAAATGCTAATTTATGCACATCCTTTTAAGAAGAGTGAGCAACTTTCTGCTCTTCATCTTCATCTTCAAACATTACAATGTTATAATTGAACAGTTCGCCCAAAGGGGTGGAAAATGTGAGGACCTGCTCAAAAAGGATGCACTGAAGGAGCTGCTGAGCTTTAAACCAGGGGTTGTTCCCAACCTTTTGCAAGCCGGCAGCCGGGCCATGCTCTCAGTCAGCTTTGAGGGCCGGAGAGCCATTTTGCCCTGCCTGCATGGTGGGGGTGGCCATTTTGCCCCAATAGCTTCAAATGGGTAGCCATTTTGTTTCTTGAATGGTGCTGGGGGCTGGATCTGACTCACAGGCCTTAGATTGGGAACGCCTGCTTTAAACTATCACCGTGCATTTGGCTTGGCCTGCTTACATTTGCTTTTTGCTACTTTTGCCACCGATTCCCGATTTGTGGCTTTTTCACTTTAACGCTGCTCGCGTGGACAGAGCAGCTCTTCAAAGAGGGGACCCCTTCCAAAAGAGCAGCGCTCCTCTGCTCTTAATCATCCTTCAGAGAGAGAGAGAGGACTGTCCTCCGCAAGTGAGGGGACCCAGCGCCACTCATGAAAGGCTGGAACAAATGCAAAACCCTTCTGCCTCTACAATGCCAGACTCGCCTCTCCTCGGAGAGTTTCCAAACTGTTGCGTTGGTGAGTTGAGACATAGTTTTCACTCAACAAATCAATGAATGGAAACAGATTTCAAAGCAGGCCACAGCTTCGGCTGCCATGGCTCATGGAGCACAACAGCTGCTGGCAGAAAGGGGAGGCGTGGGGGGGGGGATGTGAGCCATCGAGGGTGGGTTGGGGGGGAGAGAAACAGATTTCATTTTTTAGAGTGACCAGAAGGCAGGGAAGCTGGCTGTGAATTGCAGCTGGGGAAATAGAAGGGGGAAGAATCAGAAGCCAGAGGAGAAGAAGGAAAAGGAGGAGGAGGATCTCAGGCGGGTGACGCGGTCTCTTAAGTATCCTGGCCCACTACCATGTAGGCCATTACCAGCACCTTGAATTGCACCCGGAGGCACACTGGCAACCAGTGCAGCTCCCGAAGCAGTGGCGAGGCATAGGCATACCGCCCGCACCCTATCACCTCCCGGGCAGCCGCATTCTGGACCAACTGCAGCCTCCGAATGGTCATCAAGGGCAGCCCCATGTAGAGCGCATTGCAGTAGTCAAGTCTGGAGGTGATCAGATTGTGCATGACCATGAAGAAGGAGTCCTGATCTAGGAGTGGGTGTAACTGGCGTATAACACGAAGCTGTGCAAAAGCCCTCCTGGCCACGACTGCCACCTGCTTATCGAGCAGGAGTTGCGAGTCCAGGAGGACAACCCCCCCCCCCCCAGATTACACACCGGGTCTGTTTGGGACAAAATAGTCTCATCCAGAACTAAAGACAGTAGCTCCCAAGATAATGTGGGGGCCCCGACCCATAGCCACTCAGTCTTGCCGGGATTCAGTTGTAGCCCGTTGTCCCCCATCCAGACCCTGACAGCCTCCAGGCACCTGGAAAGGACTCCGAGTGCATTGCTTGGATCACCACGGGCTGAGATGTACAGCTGAGTATCATCAGCATACTGATGATTCCTCACCCCGTGGGAACGGATTATCTCCCCCAGCGGTTTCATGGAAATATTAAGTAGGAGAGGAGAGAGCACCAAGCCCTGAGGCACCCCATACTGGAGAGGCCTAGTAGGGCTGGACATCCCATCCTCCAACCACACCCGCTGGGTCCAGTCCTTCAGGAATGAAGCAAACCAGGACCACACAGTGCCCTGGATCCCCACTCCTCGGAGCCATTCCCAGAAGGATGCCTTCTCCTCTCTCTCTCTCTCTCTCTCTGTACTTTGCTCAGGTCTTTTTCTTCCCCCTTTCTACTGGGTTTCATTCTCTGGTGTCATTGTTCTCCGAAAGAAATACTGCAGTGCCGAACGACAAAAGCATCCGTCACCCCCAGCAAAAGCACAGGAAATCAATACGCCAAATGCAAGACAAGCGTCTTCAAACCCTCATCCAAATTCCAGAAATTCCGAATGGAGCAGAAAAGGTTACTCAATCATCTTCAGAAGGGTTTTGATGACAATCCTCTCCAGGTTTGTTATTTATACACAAACATTTCAAAATACAAAAGAATCCAGGGTGGTGAATACCCATAAACTAAGACAACAACAGCAAGATGACAAGAACGACAATGGTGGCAGCAGCGGTGGCAACTTAAGATTTACTTAAGATTCAAAGAATACCTGCTTAACTAAGAATAGCAATCTTCTGAATGGATGCATGTGCATGCATGCCCGTCCCCATCCGCTGCCTTTCTGTGAAACGGGATGCATTTCTTCCATCAGGGATATTTTTTGGCGTTCTAGACTTCAGATGCTGTTGTTGTGAGTCACATTTTTAAGGAGATTGAACTCGGAAGGGCCAACATTTCTAAAGATAGGCTACTTTGTTTTCTTAAGGGCTCTGAAGAGAAGCCCAAGCCCTGCTCTTCTTTGTTCTCCTCTATCAGACTAGGGCAGCAGTAGGTGGGATGAAGTGTTCTACTTCTTTATGGGCTAGAGGAAAAATAGGAAAGAGAGGCCATGCTCAATAAAGAAGAGATTAGCTCTTCTGAGGGAAAAATCACTTCAGTTTGTACTTCATTGTGGCTGCTGGTTTCTATGCCATTTATGCCTCACATTGTACCAAAAATGGGTAATTTCTTGACTCACAATGAAGTTGGAGAAAGGACTGTGTTTTTCCATCAAAGGGTTGCTGAAATCCAAAGTTGCTTAGTTTCTAGCTTAACCAAACAGTGGCTGAAATCCTGTTGCTTAGTGTAGTAAGTCACTCCTAGAGTAGGCCCACTTAATCAGTGGGGATTTGGTGAATATTCTCCTCCATAAGTGCCATTGATCCAAATGGGCCGACTCTAGCTGTAGCTCACTACTCCGAGCAACTGGATTTCAGCCAGAGGGAACCCTCCCACAGGTTTTACGCCAGTTCCTTTTGTTGAATGATGGGCTGCGTTTTGCTATTGTTTTGAACACCCACGTGATGTGCAACTATCATTAGTCACCATTAATCATAAGTAAGGAGCAAGAAAAGATATAATGCATGGGTCTGCGTCCTTAGATCCCTCACTGCATCTGGTTCAATTGTCTTCAGTAAATGGCAACTTCAGTTGGGGATGTGGATCACACATACAGTTTTGGCACTTGCTCAGAACCAGTCTTGGAACCCAACCAGGCTGAGGTAGCTTTCCAACACCTCTGAAGTTTCTTTCTTAGTGTTTTCGTTATTGTCAAATCAACACATGAATCCTTGATCAGAACTGTGGGGGAATCCATACCAGGGGCTCTGGCGAGGTCAAATTGGACCCAGACGAGAACCAGCGTCCCACGTGCAAAGTGCACAGTAGACATTAGTTGTCTGCCTTTAAAACCCAGATTGTAGGATTTTGTGACAAAACCCAAAATTCTCCCAAGAAAATGTTGTGTCCCCAGCATCTTTGCATGACGCATCATCGGGTGTACCTCCCTTTACAAATGAATTGCAATCTTCTTGACATTTATTGAGAGGCAATGATGCTGGGAAGGGTGGAGGGCAAAAGAAGAAGAAGGGGGCGGCCCAAAATGAGATGGCTAGATGGTATTGCAGAGACAATGGGCACAAAGCTCAGCGAGTTGAGGAGGAGGGTGGAGGACAGAAGTGCCTGGCGGACAGTGGGGTCCATGGGGTCATCGCAAAGGGTCGGAATCAACTGTGCGACTGAACAACAACAAAAATGAACATCACAAAGGAAATGCTCCCTTTTAGCATTTATCTGAGTGTATATGTCCTAACTCAATGCTTCAGAACAAAGCCTTATATAAGTGACAGATGACAAAATCAAAAGTCCTGTTTGGCTTTGATTCCTACACTGATCCCTTTTCTGTCAGGCCTCCATTCATTACACATCTTCTGTTCTTGTAACTGTCATTGCAGTAGGACATACAGCGCCATCAGTAACCCATGAGGTACCACTTCCCCTCTATTTGACACTAGTTAGACTGCGTTTAGACTACTAAACCCTTAACGTCCTCAGTTCCAGTCACACTTACCGGGTGGTGGTGTGAGGCGAGGACGTTAAGATTTGTCTCCAGGTAGACTCCAACTCCAATGTGGCAGGAAATCGCTCGTTTGATGGCGAGAGTTTGAGTTTATTTTAATGGTGGGTTATAATACACAATCAGTAAGTTTTAAAAATCCAGGACTTTAACATGATTTCTATTGAACTGGCCAGGACAATTTTTCTGACCTTGAATCCGGGACAATCCCGGGTTTCCGAGATGTATGGCAACCCTATGATCAGGGGACTGGAAGCCAAGCCCTGTGAGGAAAGATTTGAAGGAACTGGGCATGTTAAGCCTTGTGGAAGGGATTTGTTTGTTGTTCAGTCGCACAGTCGATTCCGACCCTTTGCAATGACCCCATGGACCACCGTCCGCCAGGCACTCCTGTCCTCCACCCTCCTCCTCAACTCACTCAGCTTTGTGCCCATTGTGTCTACAATACCATCTAGCCATCTCATCTTGGGCCGCCCCCTTCTTCTTTTGCCCTCCACCCTTCCCATCATCAAGGCTTTCTCAAGCGAATCCTCTCTTCTCATTTGCTGTCCAAAGTACTTTAGTTTCATCTGTTCCTCCTCAGTTCATTTTGCCGTCGGGCCCAATAGGAAGGTTTCCAGTGCCATTTCCTCCACTGGGGGGGGGGGGACCATCACCCCCACCTAAAGGGGCTCATCTGTCTGTGGCCATTCTATGATTCAGTGTGAACTCTTCTCTGGTACATCAGATCCACTAACCTTCAAGATATGCAAGAATCTTGGTTGCTGCTGCCAACTCAAGAGGGTCTTCTCCTTGGAAGCTGCTTTCTCATTCCCACTTGGTCTAAAACAGATGCAAAACAAGGTGATCCAAAGCAAAGTGATAATTGTCCTTTTGGGCTGGGAGCATCAGCCAGGCATTTGGAAACAAACCCTTGCGAAGGTTAAATGACACCCACCCAGTCTACTTTTCAAAGCAGTCTCTGCGGAAGAGAAGGTTCAGGTTTCAGTTTTCCAGCCATACCACATAAGCAGGCATAATGGAGACTGTTGTTCTTTGTCTCTGGCCTGGCACTGTGCAGGGCCATGCGTCAACAATCTGAGGACAGGGAAGAAGCAACTGGTTCACGCATTAAGGCAGCACAAGAGACATGTTCCTCACTGGCAGCTTTGAGCAAGCAAACTCCCAGTCGTCGAGTCCTGGCCTCCCTCCTCTCTCCATGCTAAGCACACTCAGGTACACTGGGAAAGGCTTACCTTGAGTGTCTAAAAGGGCAGCGATGATCTTCCGCCCACTCTTGGATGGAAGGAGAGGCAAAGGAAGAGGCCTCTATTGAGCCTCAATTCTACATTTAAAGGGACTGGCAGTGGCTGAGTGGTTAAGACACTGAACTCGTTGACTGGAAGGACAGAAGGTCAGCAGTTCGATTCCCGAGCACAGCCCTGCTTCTTGGGCTGTAAACAGAGATGAGCACTGCACGTAGAGTCAGATACAACTGGTTTTCGAGGAAGGGCGACCTTTACCTTTCTATATTTAGCTGTTCTGGCTGTGACTTCTAGTTGGAAAGAAGGATGTCATGTAGAGCCTTCCCTGGCAACATCGTTTTCTATGTCCTGAGCAGACACAACAGAATCAGGCTCCAAGAAGTCAATAGAATTTCGTTGGTCATTAGAGCCAGAGCACTTTTAAGTATCAAAGGGCCCTGATTTATCCAAACGCTGGTTTGATTCCATCCATATGTTGTAAATAAAGCTTGCTTTATTTTGTGATTGATCATCAGAAGGTTAGTTAACGCTAAAGTTAGTACAAGGGACAATATCGTCAGGAAGTTGACAGACTATAAATGGGGAGCTCAGCCATCCACACATCAGCTTTGGCCCTGGGTGTCTCTGTGGCACAGTGTGCCATTTCAGTATGGAGCGCAGCTGCACAGGTGAAACAAGTTGACATTGCTGTTGATGAAACAATGTGCATAGCGACAGGGTGCCTTGAACCTACACCAGTTGGTCTTGCAGTAGATGCTGAGAGGACTAAGCAAAGGAATAACCCTCAACATCCTCTGAACGGAGATGAGCCTCAGGTCTATTGGCTCCGATCCAGGGGGAGCTTTATGGCAAGAACAAACATTCTTGAGGGCACAGAAGAGAAAAACCAAATTAGATACAGTTCCCTACAGGTGTGACCATACTCACTACTGCTAGGAGGTTTTTAAAAATTGTAATCTTAAAGGGATTTTAACTACAGTATTTTGCTTGATTTTAATGGATTTGCATTGGGGTGGGTTATGTGGTTTGATTGTTTAAAAAGTAAACTAAATGTGGTTATATCTGGGGGTTTTCCTCTTTAAAAAAGTGTGTAAACCACCCTCAATGCTATCTTTTAGTAGAAAAGTGGAATCATCAACATCATCACCATCTGCAGAGATACATAAACCTCTCCGTCTGGAGGCACATTTCCAACCATATCTTAAAGATAAAGGTCGCCCTTGCCCGAAAGCCAGTCGTATCCGACTCTAGGGTTCAGTGCTCATCTCTGTTTATAGCCCAAGAGCCAGCGCTGTCTGTGTCTGCAGAGGTTTCTGTGGACATGTGGCAGGCCTGGAACACTGATTTGTATGTCTAATAAGAAGAGCTGGACCAGGGCATTTCATCTCGGAGACCCTCGCCTAGGACCAAAAAATTCTCCCCCCTGACGAATTCGCAACCAGTCTGCAAATGGAAAAAATATCTTCGCAAGCTTTGGGGTGTCGTAGTTGCAGCTGGCATCTTGTCCAGTTGCCTTAGTGCCAAAATATTTTGATGCACTCATGAGGCACAAACGTCCCTTCAGCGCCTCTCTGACCAACATAAATATATCATGTGTTCAAAGGCGAACCTCCCTCCCAATTCTCCCAGTTTCATTTTTATGAAAGATAGTGACTGCCGCTATGGCCCTAGCTGATCATTCCCTTTACCCTGCTTCACACAGATGTGCACAGGTGTGAATACACACACACACACACACACACACAGACGGGCATTTCTTCAAGGGCTGCATGAAGAAGGATCTCTAGGACACGACCAAAAGACAGACAGACAGACAGACAGTCCTCGTCCTCCTCCTTTTCTTCAAAAAGTGAGAGTCTGGAGAGTCTCATAGATTCAGGGGAATTAGATGTCCATGGAATCCATGATAGATGTCCATGGAATTAGGTGAGAAGGTAAACAGCATCCCAGGCACGCCGGTGTTTAGTCATGCCTGCCACATGTCCACGGAAACATCTGCAGGTGCAGACAGTGCGGGCTCTTTGGCTATAAACAGAGATGAGCACTCTGTGTGTGTGTGTGTTTTCGTGTCAGAGATTACTCTGGGTTGAAAGGGTTCTTGCAGGAGACGCCCGAATGAGGCTCCTTTCATCTATCGTGCAGCCCTTGGGGAATCGAACCCCAGGTGCGACTGAACCCTAGAGCCGGATACGAATGGCTCTCTAGCGAGGGTAGCCTCTACCTTCCCAAAGGACTTTGCTCCTTGTTCATCTGCATTTCGGCAGTAAAGTGTTTCTATTTGACAAAGGCAGGTAGGTGTAAATGCATCATAACTGGATGGTAACAAAATGCTTCCTGGAAATCAGCTCATCTCCATGTTCTCTGCCTGGCCTGTTTCATAATCCATTTTGACATAAAGACAGGATTTTTCCATCAACACACCCTCGCTATTAATCAGGCCGAGAGGAAAAATACACTCCTTGGAAACTCATCCTTCGCCCGTTTTGTTCCCTTAATTGATATGCTCACTCGCTCGCTCTTGCCAAAGTAGAGTTACATTCTAAATAATTGTAAGGTGCAGAATTTAGACCGGTGGTGCCCAAACTAAGGCCCGGGGGCCAGATGCGGCCCCCGACACCAATTCTTCCGGCCCGTGAAGCCCTTGTCGCTCCTGAAAGCGGAAGTAAAATGCGCCGTGACCGGCTCCCTGAACCACATGATCGGCCCACGGCCCAGAAAGTCTGGGCACCCCTGATTTGGCCCATTACCTTACGCATCACTTTCCAGAAGTCTATCTGAGAGTAAACAAAACAGAAAGACAGAAAAGCGCTGCGGTCCTTTAAAGACTAACTGCTGTATTTTAATGTTATCTTTCGTAGATCAGGTCCACTTTGCCAGATAGTAGACATGACCCATAAATAACTTTCAAATGAAATAACATGAAATAACATGAAATAACATTAAAATGCAGCAGTCTATTTGGAGAGAAGTGACTCTATCTGTCTGCTCAGAGGGAAGGGATTGTTTTGCACTGCAATTTGTTTTATATGTACAGATGATATTAATGTATTTGCTGCTATTCTGCTGCTTTGTAATTATAATTACCTGCCTGGAGGGGAGTGATTGCTTGTAATTGTTTCTATGATATACACTGATAATATTGATACATTTGTTGTTATTTCTCTGTTTTGTTGTATTGTATCGTATTGTATTTTCTATTATATTTAATTTCGAATTTATTGTGATTATGTAATATATGTAATTATGTAATTTTTAAAGATTTTTAAAAATCTTCTTTCAGCTCTTAGCGCTGGGAACGTCTTCCTCTTTCCCATGGGTCACGGGAGACTTCCGAAGCCCGAGGCCATTATGGTCTCAAGCAGTGGTTCCCAATGTGGGGCCTACGCCCCACAAGGGGGGGGGGACTTCAATATAGAATATGTGAATAGATGGTTGCTGCTTATTCCAACAGGGTCAGTAAGTGGGTACTGTTCTTCTTAGTTACTATATTTTAAAATCACCTTTAATTCTATTATGCTTTAATACTGTAATCTATTTAAACACCTTCATATTGCAGGGCTTAATAGTTTTATCTGTACGTTTTCTGTAATAAATCAGAGGTAGAAAGTATTTCTACTCATGATTACAACTTTTTTTCTGAAAAGGGAAGACTGGGCACAAACATACCTCAAATCTCTCACTAGCATCATCCGTTTTAACATATTTTCTGTCCCTGATCAACCTCGGGTTAGAACATAAAACTCTGATAATTGTTCTCTGCTGCAACTTGTATCACAGAATGCATTTTTCCCCTGAAGCAGGAAAAATCCCATCAGCGTGAATTCGTTTAAGGTGGATCCCAGTTTGCCATGATAATAAAGTGTCTTGAAAAGAAAGTATCAAGAATGGAGTGCCATAAAGGTTTTTAATGTGTTCAGTCCAAAACTGTGGTTAATCTCACAACTTTTCTATAAAACTAACAGGTTTCTGACTCTCTTGTATTACAGCAACCCCTGCTGGTTACAGAAATATCTCCTACTTAGTGGTCTTTTGTTTTTTCAGATTCAGTGGACCTCATAATTTATCTGGTAAAGGTCTCCACTGCTTGAAAGCCAGCCATATCCGACTCTAGGGTTCGGTGCTCACCTCCATTTACAACCAAAGAGCCAGTGCTGTCTAACTGTACAGAAATCGAAATATAATAATAATAATTGCAAGAAAATACAAGTAGATAAATAGGTACTGCTTTGGTGGGAAAGGTAACAGCGTTTGTGTGCTACGGCATCTAGTCAAGTCTGCCACATGACCATGGGATCCACCTTAAACAAATTCACGCCAGTGGCATTTTTCCTGATTGCCTCGGAGGGCGAAGACGGCCCAGAACCAGAGAACCAATGGCGTGAGATCATACATTTATCTATAGCAGTGTTCCCCAACTTTTGATTTTTGAACTTCAATTCCCAGAAGCCCAAGTCATTTCCCCAAAGCACTGATCAGCCAATGGACTGACTTAGGCATCTGGGAATTAAAGTCCCCCTGTGGGGCGTGAGGCCCATGTTGGTACCCACTAAGAGTTCAAGTTACATGGATGCATGTGTGAAGGAGTCCTAAGCGAAAAGCAACTCTACGACCAAAATGCACAGATATTTAACTTTATTATTTACACTTAAAACTATTCATTTGCTGTACAGTATTCTCCTCATTATTGGCACCAAGTTGACTTTTTAAAAACAATAATAAGAGTAATGATAATAAAGCAAGGTTGTGTACTGGTTTAAGTATCTGTGCGGAAGGCAAGAGGTCAGCGCATGAGGCTGGTGTAGACAAGGGGCCGTATCTGCCTGTGTCCAGCGTCCTTTAGAGGCCGTTATGGCACTGCCTTCAAAACAGCCATGTGTGAGCCCAGATTTTCTTGGAGGTAATACAACAGGTGAAGTTCATAGTGTTCTCCAGACTCAGGCACCCGGATGCTATGTCTCTCTTGGGGATAAATCTGAAAAGAAAGGGGGAAAAGGACTGTATGTAAGCCAGCCAGCCAGCCAACCTTTTCTCTATCTGCTGGCAATTCCCCCTGCCTCTCTTCAATGCATTCCTATGGGAAATTGTGCTTTGGGTTACGGAAAAACCGACTTAATTTGTTTATTTATTAAGTTTATATACCGCCCATCTGGGCGTTCTCCCACTCTGGGCGGTGAACAAATGGAAAATAAATGACAATACAAATCAAAACCCACCACCCATCCGGGAAAACTGCTCTCGGCAGTTTAAAACAATAAAAACAGGTAACATAAAACAACGCAATAACATTAAGAATACCTTTGACCCAACCCAAGGTGACCATGTGATATACAGTCATACCTCGCATAACGAAAATGATTCGTTCTGCGAGGCTGCTCACTAAACGAGTATTTCGCTATGCGAGTTTTTTCCGCATAGCAAAAATTCCTATGGAAAAATTTGCATAACAAGCATTTCTAAGGGGAAAAATTTGCATAGCGAAAATTTTTGTTATGCGAGTTTTCCCCATAGAAATGCTTGTTATGCAGGTTTTTCCACTGGGAAAGTCCGACTTGCATAGCGAAAATTTTCGTTATGCAAGTCGGATTGCTTTTTGAAAAACCTGCTCGTTATGCGAGTTTTTCGATAAACGAAAAGCTTGTTAAGCAAAGTTTGACTGTACATAAACCTAAGTCTAGAACAGTGGGGGTTTTTTTTTGGGGGGGGGGGTTTGCTCCTCAAACCAGTTCTCTAACGGACTGCCGAGAAGCTATCACGTTGGCTGAACCGATCCCAAAAAAGGAATTGGCAGGATGGAACCCAATCCGGGTTAGATGGGAGGCTATACTTGGAGATTCCCTGCCTGGTTTTTGGACTTCAACCTTTGGTTTTTGGACTCCCAATTCCCAGAAGCCTCAGTCAACCCCTCAAAGCACTGATCAGCCAATGGACTGACTTAGGCTTCTGGGAATGGAAGTCCCTCTGTGGGGCGTGGGCTCCACATTGGGAACCACTGGTCTAGAAGGTCTTAGCTAGCGTAACTTCAGGTCCGGGGATAAACAATGCTCAAGATTTATTAACAGCAGATGGTTAATACATTCAGGTGCTGGTCACTCTGTGGGCGATCAAACCTCAAACTGACAAAAGACATGATTTTCAGACTACGAATTGTTCTTTCTTACCTGTAAATCATAAGGCTTCCCAGCCCTGACTAGGAAACTCAGTAAAATACTAGTGTGTGCAAAATGAACATTTTCATCCAAGAATCCATGCAACAGCAACAACCGGTTGGGCCTGAGGAAATCAGGAGATATAGAAAAGAAATAAAAAATGTCTTACATCTCTTGTGAAAACCAAGGAGTCAGATCCAGCTTTCAATAGCAAGAAAGTATTTTTGGAGAAACTTCTCCACATTTAGAAATGCGCTTGTATCATGAAAGTAGCTGGGGGGAGGGGAGACAATGAATACATGGCAAAACAAATTAGAACGGAGGAAACCATTCTAATCGTATTTAAAATCAAGGTTCTAATTGCCTTTTTAGGTGACTCTCCCTAGGAAGTAACATTTATGTGCACAGCAATTTAGGTCTGCCCAAATCATCTCTTTTTAGTCTCTTCTTGTTTTTTAAAAAGTTAAAATTCAAAGTCAGGATCAAGTTTGCAAATTTACCCCCAACCACCTGGGCTGTACTTCTATCAGTTACACTTAATTAGAACTGCGGCTAATTATGCAATCGCGTCAAGAAGGAGGTCCGCACAATTTCTTGAGGCAAAGTACTTTAATGACAACCAGCTAGAGAAAAACAGATTACGTGTAATAGGACGTGATGGTGTTAATGGCCATTCAAGTTTACTTTTTAAGTGGTGATTTTTACCAGCCTGGAACTATTTAAATAATTTAATCAGGCAAGAAATGCAGTATTAGGTTGGAACTCAACACAATCACTGATGAGAGAGAAGGAAAATACTTACTCTGAAGGAAACCTATCTGCTTGCATAGCCACAGAGCCTAAGTAATACCCTTGTTCATTAATCTCAGGGTGTCCCATGTACCGCTCGGTATACCCTGTGTCGTAGAAGAGCCACAGCGTGACTGGCGCACCAGCAATGGCAACCTGCGTGCAACGAGTTCAAGAAAGATGATCAATGGTTAGTAAATGTGAAAATGGAGTAGATGTGGCGGTCCCTAAGAAGGAACTAAATCCACGGTTGGACCAACGATAATTCCACAATAACATCCACATTTCTGAATTCTCAAAACTGTTCTCCGAGTTCATTCCTTGAGTTATAAAACCAGCCTAAAGACTTCGGAGGTATGAATGTGCTGGTTTGCTTTTCACCTGCACAACTCATCAAGGCAGGACTTGAGATTAAATTTTACGACTAAACGGACCTGATAGGAAGAGACCTGGATTACCCGGAGAATCTGGAGAACCTCTATGGAAGTCCATTATCATGATATGAACCCTGATGCTGCGCTGTTCTGAAAGCGGCGACTATCATTTTGACATACAGTCAAACCTTGCTTAATGAGCGTTTCGCTTTGCGAAAAACTCGCATAACGAGCAGGTTTTTCAAAAAGCGATCTGACTCGCATAATGAATATTTTTGCTATGTGAGTCTGATTCGCATAATGAATATTTTTGCTATGTGGGTCCGACTTCCCTTATGGGGGAAAACTCGCATAACGAAAAAATATTGGCTACATGAGTCGGACTTTCCCTATTGAAAACTCGCATGAGCGTTTCTATGGAAAAAACTCGCACAACGAAAAAAAATCGCTATGCAAGTTTTCCCCCTAAAAAAGCTCGTTATGCGAGTTTTTCCATAGGAATTTTCGCAATGCGAGTCTGACTCGCATAGTGAAAAACTCGCATAACAAGCAGCCTCGCAGAACAAATTAAATTCGTTATGCGAGGTATTACTGTATATGACTAATGAATCTGGGTCATATAATTACAGTAATACCTCAGATAACGTTTACCTCAGATAACGCTAAAATCGCATAACGTTAAGTAATCTGGGGAGGATAATTGGATCAAATAACGTTAAGGTCCTATATGGGATGGATCGGATAACAACCGCTAAAGCCTGTGCGGTTACAATGTATCTCTATGGAGCTTTAACGTTATCTGATCCATCCCATAGGATTTTAACATGGATCGGATAACACTAAAAATTGGATAACACCAAGACTTGTGGAACCAAGTCTTAGCGTTATCTGAGGTTTTACTGTATTTCCATTCTCCCTCCATAAAACCATAGACCCTCTGGTTCCGTGCACTAAAAGCGCATTTTAGATGACGATACCTTGAAGATCTCTGGCTTCTGAAGCAACGCCATGAGGGAAAGGTATCCGCCGTAAGACCAGCCGTGAATGCCCACCCGGTCTAGATCAATAAATCCGTATCTGGAAGCCAAGTATTGCAAACCTTCCACTTGGTCCGTTATTTCAACTTGTCCCTGTTGGAAGAAGAACATCTCAATAACGAATAAATACCTGGAAACATTAATGAACTGTCCACCCTTCTGTTGGGAGGTGCCTTGAATATACAGAGCCTAACGTCCAACCCCTGCCATCTCCCTGGTTAAATACATCTCAAGCGAAAAGGTTGCCGGGTGGTGGTGATACTTGCTTTGCCTTTATACCCAACATTGGACAAGTGACTCGCCTTAAAGTTGCAAGAATGAACCAGCACTGAAATCACAGTCCACGTTATAATAAACCCCTCTTTGTCAGAAACATCCGATACTGACTCCACTGATCGGGGGGGGGGGGAATGGACCACCCATCCACCCGGCTTCACACAGCCTTCCAAAAATGTTACCAAAATTGGAGTTTTAGCCGAAAAAGGGCTCTGAAGCTCTAATGGCCAAAACCATTTGACTTTTTAACATTCAGAGGATGAGGATGTGGCCGGCCAGGTTATCCTGCTATGGTAATAGAGTAGACCCATACTGCCAGTGACTCAAGTGTCAGGCGGTGGTTAACTAACCTGACAACCCTGAGGACTAATGGTCTTGGGTGGGGAAGTCCACAGGGTAGAGTGATGGTCCCCAAGTGGATTAAATCCCATTTGACTCCATCTTGGTGGAGGAAAGCAGCTTCATCAATATTGGCCTGGGGCTGATGAGAACTTTGTATGCCAAAAGGGCTCAGGATCAGAAAGTGACGCGTGAAACTGGATCAGTGGTACAGGGGGTCACGCTGCGATGTGGAAGGCAGATGAAAGGCCACTGCATTCCATTCTCAGGAGAGTCTTCATGACTAAGCGTCATGATGATCATCAATATTTGGATTTGGACACACCAGGACAAGGAGGAGGAGGAGCCCTAGCAGGTGCTGATTGTTCTTGACCCACGGCAAACCATGCCCTGGGAGGGCACAAAGTTTTTTAAAATATGATTATTTGGGGGATTCTAGGGACACATGTAGATACTTGGGGGGCAAAAACAAACTACATTTGTCCTCCTTTGTTCTAGGCATTGCTGGAAGGCATCTGCACACATATCTCAATAGCTTCCTAGGAGGACTATGAGCCATGCGCTGGTGGAATAGATTAACAAGCTTCCCACCCATCATCATTAACCATAGTCTTCTATTAACGTCAACATCCTTACTTATTCACAGTGTTCGTCTACAAGATTTCATCTCTTGATACAATGCAATAGGACATATAATGCAACTTGGGCTGGTATCATAACATCGGCATTCCTTGGACAACCTACCATTGTATATTTAAAGGCACCTTCAAACTTCAGCCCCCGGTGGCAGGAACCCCTGTTGTCAATCACCACAACGACATAACCCAGAGACGCCAATGTGTTCAGGCGGAAATACTTGACCCCTTTGAACCGATTGTTCACTAGCTGGACCTAGAAGGAAGCAGGGGAGCAGATCCATCTTTTAACTGTAATATCCTTACCCTGTATTAACATGAAAGTGCATGAAAGCAAAGCTTCATAAACATGATCGCTTATTCTCTTAAAACTTTTCGGGCTTTGGGCTGAGCACATGGACCGTGGACCGGTCACCTGGTTACTCCCACTGGACGCAGAAGTAAAACACACACGCCCATGTGCAAAATGCTAAGATAAATGCACCCACCGCTGTCATAAAATTTGGTACATTTACAACAGCTGCGAGCCCATTTATGGCACCGTTTTGGACTTGGCCAGGCGTGTTTGACTTCCGCTTCCGGGAGCAGCGCAGGCACCCCTGGCTTAAAACAATTATGACATTCAAATATTTCTTAAAGGGTTTCTTCTGTACTGGGTGGTCTAATTTAAAACAAAAAGGGGGGAATCCTAGCCTTCTAAAGAGAAATCTTTGCCTTCATTTCATCCTAAAATCTAGTGTCAAAATATGCATTAGTATTTTTTTTGTCATTTTCTCCTTTCCTTGTGACATGAGTTGCTCCCAATATCATGACTTTAAAAAAAAGATCTCTATATACAGTTAATCTCCACTTTACGGACAATTCTCTTGCCAGAAAACTCACTTCAGGAAAAGAAATCCATAGGAAATGACAGTCTGCTTCAAGGGGGGGGGGGGATCGCTATGTGGAACTTTTTTGGGGGTGTTCTTCCCACAGCGGTGGGAGGGTGCTTGAAGCATTTCTGCTCTATTTTTGAAATTGTTCATCAGGTTTTGGCACCTCCAGAAGCATTCTCCGTAATCAGGAAGGGCTGAAATTCCCCTGTCCCTTCATCAGCTGTTCTGCAGGTACTTTTCCTGAAAATACCAGGGCTGGCCACTAGATGGTGCCGTCAGAAATGTGTCATACTGTATATGCATTGCAAACCAAAAAAATCAGTTCTGGAACTCTCTAAAAAGCCAAAGGGAAAAAATGTATTCCCTCTGCTCAAAATGCTTCCCAAAGTACACTGAAATTTTTCGCTGTGTTTTCACCACTTTGGAAAGTGCTTTGAACAGGTAAAACACTTTTCTTTGGCTCCTTTCTAACCTCCAGAACGGAAATATTGGTATTCAATGCATTCCTATGGGAAACCGCAGTTCACTTTAAGGAAAAATCGCTATAAGGAATGGATTAATTCCATAAAGAGGGGGTTCACTGTACCTATTCTCATGAATATTAGGAAAAACATCTTAATAGTTAGAGCAGTACAATCGCCTTGAGAGGTGCTTCCAATAGAGATTAGCAGATTTTCACACTAAATACCCACCTGGGGGCCTCCGTAGATGAAAAGCACTGTCGGGTATTTCTTCCCAGGCTGTAGATTGTGGGGTTTATACATCATCCCATACAACACAAAACCTGAGGAACTCTCAAAAGAGAAGATCTCCGGAGGAATGTAGTCCGGGAGAGATCCTGCAGGTTGGAAGGAGTTGTTCTTTAGCAAAGCAATTGCACGGATAGACCACCACCCTATACCGCAGGAGTTTTCAACCCTTTTAAACCGGGGGCCATTGGGTCACGCTCCCTCAGTCAGCTTCGGGGGCCAGACGGCCATTTTACCCTTCCTACACCACATTGGCACTTCCTGGTGTGGTTGAGGTGGTAGCAGGGCACCAGGTTGAGAATCCCTGCTATGCTTCATGCACGCCTTGGGTGATTCACAAGTTAATTAGCATTTTGTCCCCCAACATGCTGGGTCTTCATTTCACCCACCTCAGGGTAAAGGCTGAGTCAACCTTGATCCTTATTCAGGATCAAACTCACAATCTTTTGGTTGCAGCGCAGCTCATCTCCGTTTACAGCCAAACAGCAGGTGCTGTCTGCATGTGCAGACATTTTCGTGGTCATGTGGCAAGCATGACTAGATGCAGGAGCGCACGGAATGCTGTTACCTTCCCACCGAGGCGGCACCTATTTATCTACTTGCAATTTCTTGCTTTCAAGCTGCTAGGCTGGCATGCACTGCTTCCTGCTTATAAACAACCTTTTCAAAAAGGACTGTTTAAGCAGAAACGGATATTTCCACTGCCATTTAAGCATATCAAAAATACTAACCAGCAGATGTTTCAAGCAGGGTAACTATAGCTGTAAAATGAATTAGGCTTAACAGCACTCGCATCTGTGCAGTCCACAATCCATACGTTGTTTCTGAGTAAATTACACTCACTAGAAACATCTTCACTCGGGGTGAAGAGTTAACATGGAATGCCTCCCCCTCGCCAAGCACAGCATCCTTTGACCTCTTTTGAAAAGTGTTGCATTTAATCCGACATACCTGCAGAATCTAAAATAGTTGCCCAGAATTCCTTTGACTTGTGGTTCATGTCGTCTTCAAGGCCAGTCAATTTATACAGGGACACCTGGTGGGGGCTCTTCTGGCTGCTGAATTTACAGATGACCATATCACAGTTCTAGTAAATGAAAAGGAAGAGGAGAAACCATTTCAGCCTTTGAACCGACATTGCCTGCTTTCTCCAGAAGACTCCGGCAAGGATGACATTAAAACTGGAACCTGCCTTCTGTCTGGTATCGAGGCAGAAGCTACGTGCATAAACAGCAGCAATACACATCAGGTGTGTCCAGATTTATTTTTGGACGATAGCTCCTTGGATGCTCCAGCTAGGTATTCTAATAATACAAATCTACATACTTCTGAGTATTGGTATCGGCCTCGCAGTATTTTGCATGACAACTCACTGTTATTATCCCCATTCTGCAGGCAAGGAAGTGAGATAGCGCAGGAGTTATTTGCCTAAAGGAGAATAAAGCAGGGGAAGGTACCTGACTAACGCAGCAGGCGTGAGAGAAACCGCACTCTGTCAGCCGCTTGACCTCTCCGGGGTTCTGGTAGTTAACGACGTACAAGTGATGTTCCAAGGGAGAATCCTTCGTACCTTCAAAATATACCAGTTTTTTAGCTTCATCCACCTGGATCTGATAAGAAACACATACACAGAAGACATCATCCTACCATATTGCCACCAAGAATGCGCAGGCTGGAATTAATTCTTTATTGATTTCAACTGCCAAAGGGGGGAAGCTGATTTCGGACTTCCATAATCCCTGTGGCGCTTTCTTTCACCTTTTCTTGAATCCCTTGATTTGTCTTGAGAATGGGTCCACCCCAAGCAAGATGAAATGTACACTCAATTATGCCATTTGGCTTTGGAACAGAGATGAGCACGGAACCCTAGAGTCAGATATGACTGGTTTTCGAGCATGGGAAACATTTACCTTTACTAGGCAGGGTCAGAACTCTCTCTCTCTTTCTCTCTGTGTGAGTGAGTGAGTGAGTGAGAGAGAGAGAGAGAGAGAGAGAGAGAGAGAGAGAGAGAGAGAGAGAGAGAGAGAGAGAAAGAGTTTCAGAGAGAGACAAAGAGATCTTCTGGACTGTAATTTCCAGTATCTCTCTTCCAACGTGTACAATCTTGAGAGCTGTAGTCCAGTAAAAACAATTTTCCCAAGCTCTGTGAAGGGCAAATTATTTTTGAAGGTCTTCCTACATAAAATATACATTGAGAAGTAGCAAGACCAAGGAGACACGTCTGATTTAATCATCTAATCCAGGGGTGGGCAAAATATGGCCCGCACTGCCAAATCATCTGGCCCACGCTGCCCACACCACTACCACAAGCAGAAGCGGACGTACCCCCCTGCATGCGTAAACATAGCCGCGCATGCGCAAAACACTGCTGTAAACGCACCCACGGCTGTCGTAAATGTGTTTACGACGGCTGCGGAGGCATTTCACAGCAGGAGGAACCACGTGACCAGCCCACTCAACCACGTGACTGGCCTGGGGCATGAAAGGCTTGGGAACCCCAGATCTAGGTCTTCACGTGGTCTGTTTTTCATTTTCCATGTGCAGAAAGAGACCATAACAAATAATCCCTCAACCGGGAGTCCTCAGGATGATTTGGGCGGTAATTTCCATCATCTGTAACTATTATTTTATGGGCCTGCAGCGACTCAGTGGTTAAGATGTTGGACTTGATGACTGGAAGGTCAGCAGTTCAAGACTGCAGGACGGAATGAGCTCCCGTCTCTGTCCCTGCTCCTGCCAACCTAGCAGTTCCAAAGCAAGAAATTGCAAGTAGATAAAGAGGGACCACTTCGGTGGGAAGGTAGACAGCGTTCCGTGCATTCCGGTGTTTTAGGTATGCCTGCCACACGTCCATGGAAATGTCTGCAGATGCAGACAGCGCTGGCTCTTTGGCTGTAGACAGATGAGCACTGAACCCTGGAGTCAGATACGAATGGCTTTCGAGCAAGGGCATCCTTTACCTTATGAGTATTATGGCTGAGGTTTGTGGGAATTGTGGTTCCATACAGCCAGAGGGAAGCCAGTGTGGAATATCTGTTGAAAGAGCGCACTCCATCCCAATGAATAGACAGATCCACACGCAGAAAGCCCGCCCCACAAATCTAGCATTGGTTCACATGCATCAGAAAATGCATCTGAATAAAGACATAAAGGCTTACATTGGAACCATGTCGTCCGAGCACCTCCCAGTCCCCACTAGTAATGGGTACCTCTTCTTTAACTGGACACAGGAAATCACCTACAAAAGCAAAATTAAAATTATACATGTCCGGGTGAGGGACATGTCCATTCATCCTATGAAAACACCATTGTCAACACAATTAATGCACAGGGCGTCTAACAGGGGACAGCCAATGACTTCTTACCTAAAGCGGAAACTCTCGTTATATGTGTCACCAAGTAATTTCCAAATTAAAGCTTCCCTAAGGAGATTTTCAGAGTGTGTAAAATATTCCAAGGAGCGACTGACCATTGCCCAGTGCGGTTCCATGGATGAGCCGGAGTTTGAACTCAAGAGTGTCCCCGAATCCTAGACTTTATCCATCACATCACACTGGGTCTCCAGTTTTCTTGGGTAATCTTAAACAATATTACCCTGACTTGCAGAAAGAAAGAAAGACCCTTAAGATAGTGTTTCTCCTACAAAAATCCTTTCGACCCAGAATAATTTCTGACACTAAATTATTGTATTATCGTGATCTTTAATGAGAATTTAGAACAAGGGCGGCCAAGTTTGACAGCTCTGTTGGATGGTTTGCTCTCCAAAGACAGCCTACCACAGGGGTTCTCAACCTACAACCGGTGGGCCGTCCCTGGCCCGCAGCACCATTTCATGCGGCCCATGTAGTCGTTGCCGCCCCCGTCCCCGGAAGTGTTTTACGGCAGCGTTTATGGCAGGGAAACCATCAGTCTGGCCAGCTCAACTGTCTGAGGGGATGTGGTTTTAAAAGGTTGAGAATTCCTGGCCTACCCCATCCCCAGCACCAGATTTTGAAAGTGAAAGGAGCACAAAAAGATTGTTTTAGTACACTTATTGCTTCACTAGCATGGTAACCAGTGTGATCCTGTGGACACAGTGAAAGTCTAGGGTAGTGATGGTGAACCTTTTAGAGATGCTCAACAGGCACTGCAGAGGGGAGGGGCAAACACTGTGCTGAGGGGAGGGAGGAAGCACTCCCATTGGGCTGCTGGGCAGAGTGAACTCTGTGCTGGGGCGACGGCACGCATGCCCACAGAGAAGGCTCCGAGTGCCCCCTCTGGCACATGGGCCATAGGTTCATCACCACTGGTCTAGGACATAGGAGACCTGGGTTCAAATCCTTGCTCTGCCATGAAAACTCACAGTGGAACGGGTAAAACCGCTCCTTAGGTATCCCACTTACCTTGAAGGCTGTAAATCAGTTCTAAGCTGACACCACATAATGCGACACTGAATCCAGACTTCCTCGCTCCAGTCTTTCAAAACGCAATGGAAGACGATGCTGCTTTTTGAGAAGGCCTTTGTCAATGTTTCAACAATCCCTGCCTTTTAGACTGGGGCCCAGCTTACACTTTCCCATTACAGCAGCTTAGGGAATGGGTCTCCTGTATTTTGGCCCAATTTTATGGCATGTTTACTATCAGTTTTATTGTAGCTTATTTTTATTATAACTTTATGGGGGGTACTTTTAAGATGTCTGTTTGTTGTATGGGGGATGATATGTTGTTAGCTGCCTCGTGTAGGGATTCATTCTCCTTAGAGAGGCGGGGTGCAAGTGGAAAAACAACAACAGCAATTCTAGTAACATGTTTTTGTGGTGGGTGGGTCTTCGGTGAGAAGGGCGGTATAGAAATCTAAACAAACAAACAAACAAACAAAACAACACGGGGGGGGGGGTAGGGCAATTTAGAAGCAAGTGGAAATAACCAAAGTCGATTACTTGAAGCAGGAAGTCCTCCGTACGACCGCTTGTATCTGCTCTCCTTTAAAACGGTTGTGATTCTGTACAGATGCCGAAATCCTGTTCTGCACTCAGAGGCAAAGATAAATTCTATTATATCCTCATGAGTTTGTGGGAAAATGTGGAAGATGTCATGGATCTGGAGAAACAAAGGAGAATTGAGAGTGGACACAGAGACTAGGACTGTTTCACTCAAAATGAAGGCAGAGTGTGGTCCTCCAACACCCATCAGCTCTGACTGGCACAACCAATGGAGGGGAATTGCAGGCGTCACAGTCGAGCTCATGATCACACTTTGAGATTCATAATTCAGCCTGTATGAGTTTTTACTTGCACTCAAACTAAGCTCTCGTTTTCTTCTGGCCATTTTACATTTTCTCCCCACACATTCAGAACCTTTTAAATATCCTGTGTCAAGGGGTTCCCAAACTACGGCCCATGGTCCAGAGCCGGCCCACGACGCCATTCCATCCGGCCCTTCACCACCTCTGCCACACCCGGAAGTGGATGCGTTTACGTCAGCCATAAAACGCGCCTTTGTGCATACGTGCCAGTGGCTGCTGTAAATGTGGAAGTGGGTGCATTTACGACAGCCGCAAACGTGCCTGCTTCCGCAGGGTGTGGTCTGGCCCACGGCGTAAAAAGGTTCGCCACCCCCGTCCTTTGCTATCCAACCTCAGAAGGTGAACAAGAAGTGCCAGAGCAGGGGGGGGGTCCCCAACCTTTTTTGCACCACAGACTGGTTTCATGCTAAACAATTTTCCCACGGATGGTTGTAGCTCAAAAACAAGGAGGAGGGGCTCAGCCACCTGCCAGGCACAGTGAGGTCTCACACTGCACATCTTGGGGGGGGGGGGGATGCCATAGTTAAGCAACAAAGAGGAGGGGCCCGGCCGCCTGCATACCTGCTATGTCTGAAGCCAGTGCTCTTGCTATGTTCGTCAGCCAGACCCGTAAGGCACGTTGCTGGGAGAAGGCTGTCATTGGGGCTCCCAGCACCACCACCCCAGGCCCGGTACCAGTCCATGGCCCGGTGGTTGGGGACCCCTGGGCTAGAAGATCTTAATTTATAATGATAAATACTTACATTTATCCAGATATCTGTTGTTTCTTCATAAATGATCAACGGGGTAACAGAGTCAGGCACAGCATCAATTAGTTTCTGCCTCTCCATGGCATCATCTTCCACAGGAATAAATAAAGCAGGGGGAAGCAATACAATCTGAAGGCGTGTTTGGGAACGATCAAGCAAAATGGCCCAAGCACTTTAAAAAAAAAGGAAGAGAAGGTGCTAAAATTAGGTACTCCGAGAAAAGCACAACTACTAAATAAGACCACTTGGGGGAGAGGGAGAGATGTAAAATACACACTATTTCCCCTCGCGAGTCCATCCTGCTCTAGCAATATATTCCACACCATCAAACAGGATTTCAAAGGGTTGGACAAGTTCTTTATCGACAATATCTGAAATCTGTCAGGGGAAAGAAAACAGGACTGATGTAAGAAAAGCTATACCAAAATAATTTATGTCTTCCAAAAAAAGGGAGGTAAACACTATATTGAATTTATCAAGCCTCCTCAATCGAGAGTGGAATTACATTCCGCCTTTGACACACAAAAACACATGAATTTAATGGATTCAAGCAGTATGTCCTTACTTTTGTATTTCCTTCCAGAATACAAAAAAAAAGAGGAAAGGCAGTTTTGCAGATTTACACATTATTCTATCATTTTTCAAATACATGGAAATGAAAATAAATTTTCAGATACAGTGGGACCTCAGTTAACATAATTAATGCATTCTCCGGGACGTTTCTTACAACGAAAATTCTTTAACCAAATTTCCCATAGGAGTGCACTGAAAACCAAATTTTATTTATTTATTATTCATACTTATCAACCGCCCTCCTTTAATACTTTAACCGAAACATGGTTTCCCACAGGAATGCATTGAAAACCAATTAGTCCATTCCGGAAAAAAGCCCATAAACTGAGCCACTATTTAGTTTGTGTTCTGGTTTGGTTGTTTTATGTGGTTGCATTTTATAATTTTTATTGTACTGTTGTTGTTTTGACTGTAAGCCGCCCTGAGTCTCCTCGGTGAGTGGGAGGCAATATAAATCTAAATAAATAAATAAATAAAAATATTTTCTATGGATTTCCTTTTGTTATGCGATTTTTATGTTAACTGAGCCGTTTGTTAACCGAGGTTCCACTGTATACTCATTTGAGATAGGGTTTTTTCCACACGTGTGCTTTTAATCAAGTCTTATCCAAGAAATGACACTACAGAGAACTTTACAATCGAAAAGGTTACGATGAGAAATTGTAGTGCAAACGAGTGTTCCCATTACTTCAAGAACTGAGAATTAGACCAGTTCACTTAGAAATGAAGCACAAATAAAATTCCACCCTACACCCCGGGACCAAAAGACTCTTCTTCCTTTCACCAATTATCCTTAGCAATTATATATATATATTTGTCACTCTGATTTCAGCATAGTTACCAATGTTACAGACAACTTGAAGAGCCATCAATTCTAAAAAGATCTTTAAGAACAGAACAGAAAATGTAGAATAGCAGCCTTACCCTGCCATCCAGATCGACTGTTATTTCAGACAACTTGAACGTTACTTTGGGGTTTGCAGTGCCTGTGAAAGAAAGAAAAAATAATAACCAAAGGTATTATGCAACGTAAAGTTCATTTTAGTCGCCTCGGCGAGTGGGCGGCAATATAAATCTAAATAAATAAATAAAATAAGTAAATAATAAATTTTCACACCCGGCACAATAGCTTTACGTTTCCAAAGTTGAGTCTCTTAGAAAAGGGGAAAAAATTAGAAAAGCAATGTTAACATGGATCAAACAGCTTTATCTGAGCTTGAACTCGATGTTGTGGCATGGTTTCTGACCTGTTTTGGGGTAACGAAAGGAATCTGTCCTCCTCGTCTCCAACAGAGGAGACGTGACATGTATGATCTCCACTTCTGACTCATCATTCTCTTCATAAAGGATTCTAAGGATTTTCCTTCCATCAGTAGCTGTCAAGAAGAATAAACAGATCTCAATTCATCTAAGCTACAAAGAGCAATCCACCAGGCCTAGCTGATTTTGGCCTCTGCCTGAAAGATCACTGATTGGAAGCCTACCTGATTCAATGATGACTCTGAAGGGAACACAGGTCGTTAACATAGTGCACAGTTACATGAGATGTAAGCCAGGCTTCTACTTTGGTTGCTGAACTAATAATTTATTGTACTGGCTACACCAGATTTTCTCATTCTTGGGAGACGGGGCTATCTATCTATGTCAGGGGTTCCTCACCTAAGGGCTGTGGGCCAGATCTGGCCCATGGCACCATTTCATGTGGGCCCCCCACCCCTCCAAGGGCATTTGAGAAACAAAATGGTCTCCCTTTGAAGCTGTTGGGACAAAACGGCCACCCCCATTGTGCAGGTAGGGCAAAATGGCCATCTGGCCCTCAAAGCTGACTGACAGAGCATGACCCAATGGCCCCCCCGGCTTGAAAAGGTCGGGAACAACCCCTGGTCTATGTGGATGCAAGACACCATTATTAAGATACAGCAACCCAGATTTTGATGCTGAACAAGAGAATCTATGGAAACTCCTCAGGATTCTACATTTATAAGAACAAACAAAGCTGTCTTATGTTTTCTACCCCTGGCTGCTCTCCTGGCCTCTGGCAGGTCTTTCTCAAACCTTTTAATCAAAGATCCCCTTGATAAGGGAAGCAAACAGCTGAATCTGGAACATCCCGCATGCAAAGCATGTGTTCTGAGCACTGGAGTTGTGTTTCCAGAGCTAAAAAGCATCAGACCAAGAGGGAATCTCTGTTACCTTCAAGAGGCAAAAGAACTCAACTGTCAACTCAATAAGTGAGATGGAAGGGGCCTTTTAGGCTCAATGTAGGAATCAAAAGCCAACTCGCCCAAATGGGTTTAAAGACTTTAAGCAACTGGAGGTCATCATAAGCATTTTCTAAGAGTGGGTAGCCAAGTTAAGTCTGTTTTGGCAAAAACAAGTTTTGTGGCATCTTAGAAGCGAGAAAGTGTTAAGTCTACATTCCCCAAATTTTTCAAAAAAGTTTCTTCCCACTCATTCTTTTCTCCCTCTCCTAATGGGTCTTAGCTAAAAACTCTGAACAGCATTCACACTTTTACTGGCACTTTTAGACTATGAACCTATTGGGAAAGGTCACCCTTGCTCGAAAGCCAGCCGTATCTGACTCTAGGGTTCAGTGCTCACCTGTTTATAACCCAAGAGCCAACGTTGTCTGCGTTTGCAGACGTTTCCGTGGACATGTGCCTAGACACCGGAGTGCACGGAACACTGTTCACCTTCCCGCCGAAGCGGTCCCTATTTATCTACTTGCAATGTCTTGCTGTCAAACTGCTAGGTTGGCAGGATCTGGGGCAGAGACGGGAGCTCATGCAGTACTCGGGGTCTGAAGCATTGACCTTCCACCTCCAAGTTAGCATCTTAACCACTTGAGCTCAACCTATTGGTAGAGTATCACTATTTTAGAACTTTTTTTAAAAAAAAACCAAGTACTGTATTCTGTTTTTAGTCCCTTTGAAAATAAAAGCACATTGCAAGGACTGAATATGCAGTTTGAGATGAAAAACCTTCATCGTAAGACAGGATATTTCACTCTTCCCCAAACGTTACAGATCTTTGAGATGTTTCGTGGGCTTAGTCATTTTTCGATACTTACTTGGTTCTGCCCTGGGGCACCACCAGTAGCCCGTGTATCTGTCAAACTCCTCCTGTAGCACGAACGTAGCGACCCCGGCAGATTTTGGATCATCTTCAATGTTGGCAAATTCTACATAGACGACGCAAGAAACACTTTTTCAGGAAGAAGTAAAACACACAGGTTAAGTTTGGTAAATGTCCACTCTTTCCCCTCTTTTCGTGTCAGAGATGGCTCTGGGATGAAAAGAGTTTTAGGGGACGCCCAAATGAGGTTCCTTTCATGTCCCCAAGTGAAGCTCTCAAATACGGAACTGCAATTTGTAAAATGTCCATTATTACGTCCAGAATTGCAAATGCATCTATGTCAACTCTGTGCAGAAAACAAGACAATGTATATAGACGCCACATCTGCTTCAGTATCCCTGATGTTACCCAGGTATGTCTGTATATATATATGTGTGTGTGTGAGAGAGAGAGAGACTGCCTACTTTAAGCCTATTACAGTGGAACCTCAGTTAACAAATGGCTTGGTTAACATAAAAATTGCGTAACAAAAGGAAATCCATAGAAAATATTGGCTCAGTTTACGGATTTTTTTCCGGAATGGATTAATTGGTTTTGAATGCATTCCTATGGGAAACTGCATTTTGGTTAAAGTATTCTGGTTTTGAATGCATTCCTATGGGAAATTGATTCAATGCATTCCTGTGAAGGAAATTCTTTCTCATTTACAGTGTTCTGACAGTTTAGTTCTGGGAGGAAAATTCTGTTAGCTTTGCAGTGCAGAAAAGAGGCTTATTTTGGTGACATACCTAACGGAGCATAACACTTCTCGACAGCAGGAAATGCCCAATTTTTGTGCCTTTCCAAAATGTTCATATACCAATCTTGTGTGCTTAGACAAAAAAACCCATGAATCCCCTGCTAACTCTCCCATGCACCCGAGCCAGTGAGTAGGAATGCCTTTGTAATCTAGTGCTGGTTCATTTTGTAATATCAAAATAAATTTCAAGACGTCTGTTTAAGACACTGAATGCTGATGTAACACTTTATAACATGGTTTCTTTCCCTTAACCATCATTACTGGGCAAGTCGGTCTCAATACTTGAACTATCGTTAAGAAACAGTGACCAATCAGAATGTGAAACTTTGGCTGGGCCTCCGTATTATGATAAGCATTACCCACAGCTGTGTGTCACGTTTACACTGAACATGTGATGTTTAAGAGACTTCCCAGCCATAATAATGGTGGCGGAGTGGTTAAACTGTTGTACTGCAACCAAAAGGTCGTGAGTTCAGTCCTGACCACGGTTCAAGGTTGACTCAGCTTTCCAGCCTTATAACGCTGGCAAAACGAGTACCCAGCATGTTGGGGCAAAATGCTAATTAACTTGTGAATGCACTAAGTCCTATGGGACAGTATAAAATTGTGATTGCTTTGCTGTGACAGAGGCGTTTTCGCATGGTCAGGAGATCAGTTGGCAGATAAATTGACCCATAAATAAACATGGGACCCGTCCAAGAATCCCAAAGACACCAAACATGTTTGGACCGAACCAGGTCTTGTTAACCATAACACGGACTCCTAACACAATGTTACCTTTGTGTACAAAAGTCAATCTCCTTTCTTCTTTGGTTACGAGATTAGATATCCAGATGTCATTGCTATGGATGAAAGCAACCCAATTCGGATCTGCTGGACACAGTTTGGGATCCATCCGTATATTCGGACAACTCGTCTCCACCAAAATGGGCCGCAAAGGCTGTTTCTGCAACAATGGTCGAGAAGGCAAAGAACATTTGAAGGGGGCTATTTTGAACAAGTTAGTTGCTCCTCTGGGGCTCAAAGAATTCCTGTCGTCTTCTTGCAGGGAAGACTGGCCAGAATGGACAAATGAACGGTGTCTACACTCAAGGTTGAGGAAGCAGATCATTTCAACAATTTTTGAAAACTCCATCACTTTTCCTCTGAAATAAGCCTTAGGTCAGATTACATCAAATTTTAAATACGTAGATACAAATAGAAAATCAAAGTAAACTGCCAAATCAGCACATTTCAAATTGACCCTTCAAAACAAGATAGGTCTTGGCCGTTCTCCTGTATATCTGTCCATCGTTATGCTCTAGCACAGGGGTTCTCAAAATGCGGCCTGCAGGCCAGATGTGGCCCATGGCACATTTCATGTGGCCCATCACCACCTCCACCACACCAGGAAATGCCATGTGATGAAGGGCAAAATGGACGATCAGCCCCCAAAGCTGTTTGAGAGAGCGTGACCCAGTCCCTGGCTTAAAAGGGTTGAAAAGTCCTGCTCTGGCAGGTAAATGAGTGGGGTTAAGTTTCATCTCAAGACACCTTAGGTAAAGGTAAAAATTGACCTCGCTCTAAAGCCAGTTGTATCAGACTCTAGGGCCGTGATGGTGAACCTTGGCACTCCAGGTGTTTTTGGAATTCAATTCCCAGAAGCCCAAGACAGCACTCCTGCTGATCAGGGCTTCTGGGAATGGAAGTTCAAGAACAGCTGGAGTGCCAAGGTTTGCCATCACTGCTCTAAGGCTTGGTGCTCATCTCTGTTTACAGCCAAAGAGCCAGCGCTGTCTGTATCTACAGACATTTCTATGGACATGTGGCAAGCATGACTAAACACTGGAGTGCACAGAATGCTGCTTACCTTCCCAACAAAGTGGTATCTATTTATCTACTTTCAATTTCTTGCTTTCAAACTGCTAGGTTGGCAAGGAGCTGGGACAGAGACAGGAGTGAACTCTATCATGCAGTACTCGGTCTCGAACTGCAGACCTGCCAACTTTCTAGCCATCAAGTTCAGCGTCTTAACCATTAAGCCACCTCAAGTCCCCCCCCCCCCCCCCCGGCCAGGCACCTTTACAAACTTTCAGCTTGAAGTCAACTTCCCCCTTCACCCACCCCATTTCTGTAACATCTTCTATAATGAAGAGATCTTAGAATTTATCCCAGATTTTTGCACTCTTTGAGTTGATCTAAGTATTAAACGAATAGGCGCTTTGGATTTTTCTTTTCTTTTATCCCAAACAGTAAACCATTATCATAAACAGCAATTCTCAAGAGCATGCATTAGCACCAAATCCAGTTGCCACTCCTGCCAGACAACAGTCATTCGGACTGACCGGCTACAACTCACCGTGAAGCCATGAGGACCACCGTCTTTCACATGGTAAATCCCACTGCCCGCCTGGAACAAAAATGTGCCACTTTCTTGGTGATAATCGTAAGAAGCAATCCCAAGTGTTCCAATGCGCTTTCTTTCCCGCAACAATTCCTCCTCACGGGAGTACATCCCATAATCTAGGCTGGCCTGGCATAGAGGAAAAGAACGGGGGGGGGAGGAGAAATTAACTATCATCTATATTTTCTGTCTGTTATTAACACCAGCTTTTCGTTGTCCCAGTTATTCACAATGTAAAAAAAAATAATATTCCCCATCCATCTAGGAAATTTTCCTACTCTGGGTGGCTAACAGGTAAGATAAAGAGTTAGACTTTTAAAACCTTTAATTTCTGAATTGGTTTTAAATTGTTGTCTTGCTGATTATGTTGGGAATCGCCCTGGGTCCCTTCGGGGAGGAGGGCGATAAACAAATTTAAATAAATAGATAGATAGATAGATAGATAGATAGATAGATAGATAGATAGATAGATAGATAGATAGATAGATAGATAGATAGATAGATAGATTGGGGTCAGCAAACGTGGCTCTCCAGGTGTTCTTGGACTTCATTTCACAGAAACCCAAATCAGTACACTTGCTGATCAGGGCTTCTGGGAAATGAAGTCCAAGAACACTTGGAGAGCCAAGTTTGCTGACCCCCGAGTAGAACATAACACTGCTGTTGGAGTGTTTACTACGGATTCTGGCTAGTGTCTCATATCTTTTCCAGCTACCAGCTCACTTTCAAAGAGATCACCTGCTATTCTGAAAACTGTCCAGTGGAATGAGCATTGAAGAAAAGACAGATGAAATGGAAAAGATGTGACTAAGTTACCCACCTGGAAAAGATCCAAGAGAGGCTTCCAGGAGAGCATCAGGACTGCGGCCTTGTTTATGGTCTTGGGTATCTCAGAATAGAAAAGGGTGTTCTCCCTGTTCTCACCAGACATTGCTAAATATTAAAAATGCAAACATACATAATGTGGATTTTGCTTGTTACCAGCATGCTATGTAGAGGAAAACAACAGAAGATATGCAATGTTAATTCATGAGACAGGCTTAAAAACAAAAAAACAGAACCTTTAATACCTTTAAAGTAAAAACCGACAGCTAAAATCTGGTTGGCAACTTACATCTAAGAAAGGGCAGAGGGAAATTTTCAGTAATTACAGATTTCCTACTTCGGTCCTGCAGCTTGTCAGGCTCATGACTCATTTGTTCTGCCAAGCAGGAGCAACATGCTGGTTCTCTTCTTAAAGGCAAGCTAGTGTGACTATTTTTAATCAAATCAAGTATTTTGAAGCATTTTGATTTTTAGTTTTAATATTATAGTGAATTTAATCTTGTTATAATCTTTGTAATGCTATTCTACTTTAGCGTCCCGGGGTGCTGGAGAAACCTCTAAACTTTCTGAACTTTCAACTTTTTCTTCATCTCATGGGGTTTTTCCCCTTATACAGTAAAACCCCGAATTACATAAAATTCGACTTACATAATGATTTTATGCTAAAACCATGTCTCGATTTACATAAATGTCCCAATTTACATAAAATTTATGTAACATAATTTTCTATGGGTTTGCTTCGAGACATAAAAAATTTCATTTTTCCTATGGGTTTGCTTTGAGTTACGTAAAAAATCATTTCCCTGTGGGTTTGCTTCGATTTACATAAAAATTTCATTTTTCCTAAGGGTTATGTAAAAATAATATTTTTCCCTATGGGTTTGCTTCAAGTTACATAAAAAATCGATTTGAGCAAAAGCTTACGGATCGGAATTTTTATGTAAGCAGGGGTTTTACCATTCCATGTGGTCTGCCATCGCTGCACCCAGAAGTGGAAGCGGACGTGTTTACATCAGACGTAAAACATGTCCGCACCTGCGTAAACGCGCCCGTACCTGTTGAAAACACAGAAGTGGGCACATTTACAGCTGTTGTAAATGCACCTGCTTCCGCTTCTGGGGAGCGTGGTCAGGCAAGCTCAGATGTCCAGGGGTGAGGTCGGGACCACAGTGCAAGTATGGCTATTAAATCCCTCTTCAACGTGAATATCCAGAACGGATACCGCACCGGAAGAAGAAAAACATGAATTACCTTGGCAACAGAACAATCCTAACCAACATGCTTACCAAGGAAGTAGACCCTATCTGAGTGGGCTCCTTCAGGGTCATTCTTCTTCACGAAGGTGAAGTCATGGGGCGCTTTAGCCATCATGCAGCCATGATACTTCCTTGTCTCCATCAGCAGTTTTTTCAGATGGCTCCAGGAATATCGTTTCACATAGTAAGGCTCCACGTTTGCCTTTTCTTCTGCTGCTGGGACATCCCCTTTGGGCTCTGCCGTCTCAAAGATTTCGAGGCCTGGCTGTTCAGTCTCCATCGCTGCTGCCATACTGCATGTTGGTTTCTAGAGGGGAAAACCCAAAGGAACCATCTTAATGCTTCTTAACAAGTACGTGGAAAAATACCATCTTCTACTGCATGCAGGTCCTAAGCGTTAGAATGTACTCTTCCAAGTGGCAATCTGTTTCCACTCAGGCTGTGTGTGTGTTTTTTTTTTAAGGAAGTAAAAACACATCTTGTTAGACAGGTATTCGATGTTCACTCTGCCTCAACTGTACTGGTATTCATTGTTCTTGTAATTTTAACGGGTTTTAATGCGCTTAGCTTGATTTTTATGGTTTTTCAATGGGGTTGGTTTACACAAATTTTATTATTGGTTTTATCTCTTTTTATTTATTTTAAAAACTTGGTAAGCTGCTTTAAGAAGTATATTTTAATGGAAAAGTGGAGTGCATGGCTTATTTAACATCCTACATCTATCCTTCTATTCCTACTCCCATTCCTTTTATTCGGTTCTCTTCAGTATAGGGTATGAGAGGTTGTTTTTGAATTGGTTTTAATTTTTATTTTGTTCGTTTAGTGCTTTTAGTGGTGTATCATATGCTGCTTGTGCTCCACCCTGAGCCACCTGTGTGAGTAGGGCGGAATATAAATTTGATTAATAAATAAAATAAAATAAATATAAATAATTTTGTGTCAGCCATTATTCTGGATTGAAAGGATTTTTGCAGAAGAAACTCTGCTCAGAGAAAGCCCAAATAAGGTACCTTTCGTGTCCCCAAGAGCTGGGACAGAGACGGGCACTCAGTCCATCATGCAGTTCCCGGGTCTTGAACTACCGACTTGCCGGCCTTCCAGCTAACAAGGTGAGCTTCTTAACCAGTGAACCAGTGTTTCCCAGAAGCTGGTGTTTGGACTTCAATTCCCAGAAGCCTAAGTCATTTCCCCAAAGCACTGATCAGCCAATGTACTGACTTAGGTTTCTGGGAATTGAAGTCCACCTGTGGGCTGTTGGGAACCACTGCACTGAACCACCGCATTATTCATTAAATTGCAAAGCAAGCCAACTTCTGCTATTCTGGAACATCAGACTTCCCATCCAGTCCCATCCTGAATTTTCAGACTCCCCATCTGCCAAGGAATCCAGGTGAAAAATCTATACAGGCTTGCCAAATCAGCACCAATCCATTCCTCAACACTTCACCCCCAAAGCCCAACATCAGAGGCAGGTCTTTGTGACATCAGAGAGGGAAGGCAATGGTTGGAAGGAAGCATGAAAGTTTCTTCACGGAAGGGGTTTAGATTTGGGTTAATACCTTGGCAACCCAGAGCCAGGGGGAAATAACCAACCTCTTTGCATCCAGCAGGGTTGCCATCCTGCCAGCCCTAGAGCATCTAGGGACAACACTGGGGTTACTAAGTGGTTCATAAAGACTTTCCTCCTTACATCTGCCAGGGATGCTGCAACAAGATGACTCATGAGTCCTGGTACTGGCACTTTACACTCTGCCTTGCTGATTTCCCCTCCTTTCCTTCCATTATTAATACCCCACCTTCCAATAAGATGCTTGCTTCTGGCTTTTTAAATGGGCCAGCAGCTTCACAAGAGCAAAGCACGGACAATCGCTTTTATGCTGAGCCGGTGACCCTGGTGCCAGCTAGAAAAGTGCCTATGGGTGTTCGGGGCTTAGAGAAGCCTCACACACAAAACCTTCTCCTCCTCCACTGGCCTTGGTTTCCTCGCCAGGAGATCCAGGGAAAGCAAAACAACCAGCTGGGGGGCCTTGAGCGTCTTCATTTGAGACACGAGCCTGCCGGAGTGGAAGGATCAGCCGACACCTTTGGCCATGCCTGAATGTTTCGTGATCCTCATCTTACTTTCTGTGTCCCCTAAACTTTAGCTGGCGCTCTGGGAAACGTACATTCCCTGGAACCCAGGAATAGCATTTAAAAAACAAAACCCCACATCCTTTAAGATTTCATTCCCCTCTGAACAGAGCATACGTCAACTGGAACAGAACCTACCCATGAAAATGAGATGGGGGGGACCTTCCCATAACCGTTTATAGTCAGCTACATTAAGTGGGACTAAGGGGCTGCGGTGGCTCAGTGGTTAAGAAGCTCGCCTTGTTAGCTGGAAGGCTGGCAAGTAGGGAATTCGAGACCCGGGTACTGCGTGGCGGACTGAGTGCCCGTCTCTGCCCCAGCTCTTGGGGACATGAGTGGAGTTTCTCCAGCAAAAAAATCCATTCAACCCAGGATAATTTCTGACACAAAATTCATCAACCCTTAACCGATCAATAAAACATCTCTTCTGAATGGCCCCAAACTGTTTTTTTCCCCCATGCCCCACCTAAGACTCTCTAAAATCCTGACACCCCACCCACCCTCCCCATGACATATAATTCTTATTATTCAAAAAGTGAACTGTTCATGGGAGGAAGCCTAAAAGGCCATTTACTATTAATAACCTGTTTTTGAATTGCTGCCCCCCTTAAAAATCAAATTGTGCCCCACATCCGGAGCCATGGGCCTCAACTATAAACTTGGCAGTTCTAATTTTTATACTGTACATTTATTTGTGCCCTGAAGGAAGGAAGTGGCTCTTTTCTTAGGGGTCCCAGTCTTTCGTCCTGACTAGCAATGTCTGTAAATACTGGGCTCCTTACAATGGCATAATAATGGACAAACTAAACAGATGTGCAATGCTTTCTGTTTCTGGCATTCCAGCTCCACCCTTTCCCACACATTCTCACCAGGGCCGCTGCCAAGCCTGACCCTTCCTCGGGCTTTTACAGTATTTCCCCCAACATCTGGTTTTTTGGGCTTCAATTCTCAGAAGCCGAAGTCATTGGGAACCGAGCATTCAGATGGTGGGGCATAAGAGTCAGACATGAGAGTGAGACTTGATGGCATTCATTCATACATATTGAGCACAGAGTTACACAATGGTTGGCTGGCAAAACAGACAAGTTTGCAAACCAGTGCAACTGTTAACAACTATCAAACGTCAGATCATCCCTGATTGGGGGTTCAGATTTATAGCCATGAAATTTGGTTCTGTCGAGATGTAAGTGGTTAGTAGGTAAAGGTCGCCAGTCGTATCCGACTCTAGGGTTCAGTGCTCATCTCCATTTACAGTGAAAGAGCCAGCGCTGTCTGCGTCTGCAGACGTTTCCATGGACATGTGGCAGGCATGACTCAACACCGAAGGGCACAGAACGCTGTTTACCTTCGCCACAAAGTGGTCCCTTTTTATCTCCTTGCAATTTCTTGCTTTCCAATGCTAGGTTGGCAGGAGCTGGGACAGAAATGATTTAGTAAAGGTAAAGGTCACCCTTGCTGGGAAGCCAGTCGTATCCGACTGAGTGCTCATCTCTGTTTCATAGCCAGGGCTGTCTGCTTCTGCACCAGACGTTTCCACGGGTACGTGGCAGGCATGACTAGACCCTGGAGTGCACGTAACACGCTGTTTACCTTCCCACCCAAGTGGTCCCTGCTTGTCTACTTGCAATTCGGGATGCAAAATAAACATCCTGGCATTCCACATCTGCGTTAACTGTGGCTGGTGTGGGTGACCTTAGCAGCCAGAGAGGGTTTGGAAAAGTGGGTTTTTTTAGACCAGCACTTTGGTTTTTTTGGCACTACAGTTCCCAGGAGCCCAAGCCAATTCCCCCAAAGAAGCCCTGATCAGCCAGCAGTGTCCTGACTTAGGCCCCTGGGATCGGAAGCCCCCCTGTGGGGCCTGAGGGGCCCCTGGGGAACCCCTACGCGTGGTGGTGGGGGGGTACAAAGGCCGGGGGGGGGGCTGTGGGGTGGTCTCCCCGGGGCCGGGAGTCAGTCTGGGGCCTCCTCCTCCTCCTTTGACCCAGAGACCTCCCCTGCCTTCCCCAAAGGCGTTGCCAGGGCGGGCGGGTGGGTAGGTGGGTGGGGGGCTGCCGGGCTGCCTGCCTGCCCAGGCCTTCCCTCCCCTCCCCTCCCCTCCCACCCACCCACCGGGCGACCCCCCCTCCCTCTTCTTACTACTACCGGGCCTGCTGCGGCTGCGCTTCCCTCCTCCCGGCTCGTCCCTCCGGCCTGGCCTGGCCTGGCCTGGGCTTCCTCCTCTTCTCTCTTGCCTTCCTGCGGCGGGTGGCGAGCGGGGCGGCGCCTCCTCCTTCTTCCCTCCCCGGCACACACACACACCGCCCCCGCCGGGCACGGAGGGAGCTGGGCTGGAGGAGGAGGCCCGAAGAAAGACTACGAGGAGGAGCCGCCTCGGCCTCGCCTACTACGCCGCTCCCCTCCGCCGACGCTGCAGCACGGGCCTCCCCGGCAGGCAGGCAGGCGCTCCCTTTCTTTGGGTGGCCCGGCGGGCGGGCGGGCGGGTGGAGGAGCATGGAAAGAAAGCGTGTCCCCCTCCACACACACTCTCACACTCTCTCTCTCTCTCTCTCTCTCTCTCTCACACACACACACACACACACACACTTGTTTTATTTATTTATTACGTTTTCACACCGCCTCTCTCTCTGGGATATTTCCCACCCCCGCCCTAGGCAGGCGATGTGCAAGCAATGAACAACGACGACAACGAAACAGAATAAATAAACAGGAAAAAAATTAAATGCAAGGGCCTTCTTGGCTTTCCTTGCCAAGGTCGCCAAAGACACTGTCGTTGTTGCGTAAAGAAAGAGAGGTGAGAGAGTAAAACAACAACAACAACAAGGCAACAAAGGTTGCGGCCCCTGAAAGACTAAAGCGCTGTATCTTCACCTTAACTTTCTCCTGCCAACTTAGCAGTTTGAAAGCAAAGCATTGCAAGTAGATCAATAGGTACTGCTTTAGTGGAAAGGTAACAGCGTTCCATCCTGCCAACCTAGCAGTTCGAAAGCAAGAAATTGGGACCACTTCGGTGGGAAGGTAAACAGCGTTCCGTGCGCTCCGGTGTCTTAAGTAATTATTATTATTATTATTATTATTATTATTATTATTATTATTATTATTATTATTAGTTCGATTTATATGCCGCCCTACTTGGTGAAAACCAACTCAGGGCGGCTTACAATACAAAATCAAATACAATATAACAGATTACAATATAAAATCACAGCATCCCAAGATGCAGTGCAACAACATAAATATAAATACTATATAATCAAAATACTGTCCATAAACAGTATACAATACCGAATGGACAATAAATAATATATTCACAATACAGTTCATATCCAATACAAAAAAATAAATAAAAATAACCATACAGTAATTAATTCAATATTGTACAATACAAAACACCATCTTATTCTTACTACCCATACACATCCCCCCCCCCAACACACCTGCCATCCAGTCGTGGTACGGTTGCGGCGAACACCCACCCCCTACCCCAGGTAGACTCTACTACGCGCCGGCAGGGCAAAGTTAACTCCCCCGGACAGGTGTTTCAAGTCCGGGGGAGGGTGAGAAGTCTGGGCGGGCTGGCTCCGGGCCGATGGAATGGGCCCGGAAGGAGGCGGGGGCGTCTCTGTCCCTCTCCGGGCCGAGTAATGCCTGCCACATGTCCAAGGAAACTTCTGCAGAAGCAGACAGCGCCAGGTCTGCGGCTTAGAAACAGAGATGAGCACTGACCCCTAGAGTTGGATACGACTGGCTTTCGAGCAAGGGAAACCTTTGCCTTTAACAGCATTCCATGCTCTCAGGTGTCTAGTCAGGCCTGCCACTTGACCATGGAAACGTCTGCAGACGCAGAGCGCACTGGTTCTTTGGCTGTAAACAGAGATGAGCACCAAACTCTAGAGTCAGATACGACTGGCTTTCGAGCAAGGGCAACCTTTTACTTTTGTGTTTCAAGTCTCGCTTGGTCAGACTTCATGGCATTAATTTATACATTTTGAGCGCAGAGGTACGCAAGGGCTGGCTGGTAGAAGAAGTAGGTTTGCAAACCAGTGTGACTATTTACAACCAGTAAGAACAGGAGAAGATCCCTGACTGAGGTTCAGATGTATAGCCATGAACTTTGCTTCTGTCCAGTTGTAAACGGTTAGTAAAGGTTTCCCTTTCTCTAGAGTTTGGTGCCCCATTTAGAGCCAAATAACCAGAAGCCTAAAGCACTCCATTGGCTCATCAGTGCTTCTTTGGGGAACTGACTGAGGCTTCTGGGGATTGAAGTCCAAAACCCAAAGGTTGGGGAACATTGGTTTAGTAGTTAAGACGCTAAACTTGACAAATGGAAGGTCGGAGTTTGAGTACTGCACGACCGAGTGAGCTCCCGCCTCTGTCCCAGGAGCAGTTCGAAAGCAAGAAATTGCAAGTAGAATAATAGGTACCACTTCAGTGGGAAGGTAAAAAAAGTGTTCCGTTCACTCTGGTGTTGAGAGGCATGCCTGCCATATGTCCACGGAAGGGTCTGCAGACGCAGACAGCGCTGGCTCCTTGGCTGTCAACAGAGACGAGCACTGAACCCTAGAGTTGGATACAAGTGGCTTCCGAGCAAGGGCAGCCTTTACCCTACTACTACTACTACACCAGGGATTCTCCTCCACCTGTGGCCCGCCGTGGGCTGGATACAACCTGTGTGGCACCCTTTCATGTGCATCCCCCCCCACCACCACACCAGGAAGAAGGGCATCATGTGGTGGGTGGAGGGAGGGAGGGAGGGCGGGCATCCTCCTGTGGCCTGAGAGAGAGAGAGAGAGAGAGAGAGAGTGACCTCCACCCACCTACACGCGCACACATAAGCGGCCTTGGCCACGGGGGTTCTTCCGGGCCGCGCGCACGTGGGGAGGGGCGTGTCGGGAAGGGGCGCGCTCCCGCCCCCGCGCTGGCCCCGCCCCCGGCCTTGGCCATCCTCCGCCCAGTGGCCTGGCTTCTTCTTTGGGCCTCTGCTGCTGCTGCTGCTGCTGGAGCTGGAGCTGCGCGCGGCGGGCGAGGATGGAGCGGGGGGCCCTCCTCCTCCTCCTCCCCCGCCTGACCCCGCAGGTGCACTGGGCCCAGCGGCACCACGAGCTCTACCTGCGCGTGGAGCTCAGCGACGTCCAGGTGGGTCCGCCGTGACTGGGGAGGGAGGGAGGGAGGGAGGGAGGCGGCGGGGGCCCACCCAGCCTGCTAGGGTTCAGTGGGGGTGGGTGGGTGGGTGGGTGCGCGGCCCCTGCCCTGGGCTCCTGACCTGGGCTCTGCCCTCCTCAGGTGAGGGTCGGCAGGTGTTCGGGCCCCGTCCTTTCCCTGGGAACCTTTTCCTTCGGCTTCCTCCCTGCCTCCTTCCCCCCCCTCCCCTCGATCTGGCCTGCTGGGTGAATGGCCGGGGGAGGGGGGTCAGGTGAGTCTCAATGATGGCGAACCTTCCTTGGCACTCCAGGTGTTCTTGGACTTCACTTTCCAGAAGCCCCGATCAGCAGGTGTGCTGAGTTACGCTTCTGGGAATTGAAGTCCAAGGACAGCTGGAGTGCCAAGGTTAGCCACTAGGGCCTAGGCGCAGCGATGGCGAACCTCCGCACTCCAGGTGTTTTTGGACTTCAGTTCCCAGAAGTCCAAGCCAGGAGACTTGGGCTTCTGGGAATTGAAGTCCAAGAACACCTGGAGTGCCAGGGTTCGCCATCACTAAAGTAGGGATTCTCAATCTTCGGCCCGTGGGCCGGATGCAGCCTGTGGTGCCATTTCATGTGCCTCACACGCACACCTCCTCCAGCACACCAGGAAGTGCCATGTGGTAGAGGAAAAGCAAAATGGCCGTCTGGCCCCTGAAGCTGCCTGAAGGAGCGTGACCCAATAATGGCCCTCAGCTTTAAAAGGTTGAGAACTTCTGGCCTAGGGCAGTGATGGCTAATCTTGGCACTCCAGGTGTTCTTGGACTTCAATTTCCAGACGCCCAAGTCAGCACTCCTGTTGATCAGGGCTTCTGGGAAGTGAAGTTCTGGAACACTGGGAGTGCCAGAGTTCACCATCACTGCAGGCAGTTCAAAAGGCAGTTAGCATTTTTGCCCCCAACATGCCGAGTACTCAGTTTACCCACCTCGGAAGGATGGAAGGTTGAGTCGACCTTGATTCCTGGTCAGGATTGAGCTCACAACGCTCTGGCTGAGCTGAGCATGGGACCCCTTGGCCCTCCCCCATCTTCGAGAGGAACCTGGACCTTAGCTTGGTTGAGATGCAGTTTCAAGAGTTTTGCCCTGCCTATAATTGGGGGGACCAAGCCGTGCAAAGTTCAGGACTAATTCTGAACACTGAAGCTGTCGTTAGAGTCACAGCCAAAGACTGGTATGAAATTAACAATTAGCTGGTCAGAAAAGTAATCCTTCCCCTATTGGCTTCTGTAACTCGGCAGAAGTGCGCAGATCTAGGTCCTTTGAAGTTCCGGGAGTTGTAGTCCAAAGGCACGAATGTACACAACTCTAAAAGGAGCCTTGCCTTTTCCTGTATCTCAGGATCTTCTTTGGCATCTGATCCTGAAAGAGGCTCCCTCCCAGGTAGAGTTTAGGGGGCGGGGGGGGGGAGGGGGAAGATATGGCAGCAATTTGCCCTCCAGCCATTTTTAGCCACTTGAAGCTCATTTAGGTCTGTGCCAGTGCAACAAGGAAGGGCAGAATGTGGTCTTCTAGATGTTATTTGCCAGCAACACCCGGCATAATTTGCTGGCTCGTGTGGATGGAAATTTCAGTTCGACAGTACCTAGAGAACCACGCTTTTCCTCATCTTTGCCATGCCAAACCTGTTCTTGGACCCTTTTTTAAATTTTGCAATGACATTTTTGCACCTGCTAACTCAAACAAGTGGGTCAATAGCAAATAAAAAAACCTCACCCACTGTACACTATTTTCTTTCCTTAGGACCAGGACATCACAATTGCAGACAATGTGCTCCATTTCAAAGGTAAGTCCCTTTTGAGCTTAGAAGAAATGGTGAGAAAGGGAGTTTGCCTTTATGTATTCATTCATTTATTTCAGGGGTCCCCAACCTTTTCAAGCCGGGGGCCATTGGGTCACACTCTCTCAGTCAGCTTTGAGGGCTGGACGGCCATTTTGCCCTGCCTGCACAATGGGGGTGGCCATTGTGTACCAACAGCTTCAAATGGGTAGCCATTTTGCCCTTGAAGGGATGGGTGGCATATGAAATGGCACCAGGGGCCAGATCTGACCCATAGGCCTTAGGTTGGGAACCATTGGTTTATTTGATGCCGCACTACGGTGGCTTAGTGGTTAAGACACTGAGCTTGGAGACTAGAAGGTCAGGGTTCGATACCTGAGTGCTACAAGATGGATCTTGGGGACATAAAAGGAGCCCAATTCGGACGTTCCCCCGAGCGGAGTTTTTCCAGGAAAAATCCTTTCAACCCAGAGTAATTTCTGACATGAAATGTATTTCATTTATTTGATGGATTTCTGTTCTACCCATTCTGGGCTATGTACATGATTAATATTCAACAAACACCAAAGTGTCCTCCGTCAGATCCCTTGGAGAAGGTGAGAGCGGAGGGCGCATGTCATGATCCGCCTAGCCAGCGGGCAACGTGATATCCTAACGCAGGGTGCTAGAATATATTTAACTCCCCTCAAAAAACAGACATCCAGGAAATAAAAGAAAGCTACCTTAAAGTTGAAATTGAAATTAAACTAAACTAACTGCTTGCCAAGTCTGACCCATGGCACCATTTCATGCGGCCCACCGCCACTGGAAATGGAAGCGGGTGCGTTTGCAGCAGACGTAAAATGTGCCCACACATGGGTAAATGTGGTCATATCAGCTGTAAATGGCATCTGTCCAAATGGCTAAAAAAAAAAAAAAAAACACCACATGTGAATGGATTTGATTTCTCGGGTCCATGTGCATGTGCAAAATGTTGTTGCAGAGATGTTTACCAATCATTTTGAAAGCCTTCTGAAAAAGCAGCCAATAGGGTTAGTGGGGGAGCAGCATTTGCTACTCTCGACTTCTACAAAATAGAGTATCTTTTCTTTTCTTGTAGCTCGTGGCCATGGAGCCAAAGGGGAGAATGTGTATGAGTTTCAAATTGAGTTCCTAGAACCAGTGAAGCCAAAGGTAAGTGTGGCCAGCTTAAAATGCTAAGTTTGCTTTTGGAAATCAGGAAGTAAAATCGTCTGTTTACGTGCAGGTCGGCAAGTCGGCAGTTCAAGACCTGAGTACTGCACGGCAGAGTGAGATCCTGTCTCTGTCCCAGCTCCTGCCAACCTAGCAGTTCGAAAGCAAGAAATTGCAAGTAGATAAATAGGTGCCACTTTGGTGGGAAAAGATCTTGGGGACATGAAAGGAGCCTTATTCATGCACCCCCTGAGTTCCTCCAGCAAAAACCCTTTCAACCCTGAAATAACCTTTGTGTGCTTCTGGCACAATAAAAAAATGTGAAAACTCTAGATAACCTTTTTGCACATCATTGGGAATCACGACGACTTCTGCCGCTACGCTTACTTTGGGAAAACTTGGACTCTTTGCCTTTTGAAAGTCATCATGACTTGAGTGAGTGAGCTCATACCTTGAGTTGTGTGCTCAAAACATGTTCGCATAAATAGCACAGAATGGAGAATAGAGATTTGGGCTGTTTGTGTGTTTGTTTTAAATTCTGCAAACCATGGAAATCCGTGTCGATATTTTGGGAAAGGCTGCCTTAGATGCCTCCAATTTCTCTTTTCTACCATCATGTAATCACTTGAGCTTGTTGGTGTGACCCAGCAGGTCTGTAGATAAAATCTGATGCGCTGGGTTGCTCAATACCTGTCACGCCCTCACTTGAAATTCTAGGAGTTACACCATCCAACAAGCCAGTGGTGTGACATGTAGGTTGCGATGTTAGCCAATGGCGTGCTTTCTTGCCATGAGCTGTAGGCAAGAACCTTTTAAGCCTATGGCAGTGGTCTGCAAATAGTGGCTCTCCAGGTGTTTTGGACTTCAATTCCCAGAAGCCCAAATCAGCACTACTGTTGATCGAGGCTTCTGGGAATTGAAGTCCAAAACACCTGGAGAGCCACTATTTGCAGACCAAGGGCCTATGGCAATGGCATTCTAGAACACTTCGATTTACTTTTCATGAAGAGTTTCTTGTAGGCACCCACAGCTGAGATGTTCTGGCTTGTGTTCTTTTCCAGAGCCCTCAAAGCCAAACACCCTTTGCCCTGTTCTTAATCTTTTGCTCTTTCCTACACCCTATCCCAAGGGACCGCGGTGGCTGAAATGGTTAAGACCCTGAACTTGACGACTGGAAGGTCGTCAGCTCAGCAGTTCGAGACCCGAGTAATGCATGATGGAATGAGCTCTCTATCCTAGCTCCTGGCAGTTTTAAATCAGGAAATTGCAAGTAGATTAAGAGGTACCACTTTGGCAGGAAGGTAAACAGTTTTCCTTGCCCTAATCATGCTTACCATCGTCGTTGACTGTAGTCGTTGACTGCAACTCATATCCAAGAATGCATTTTTTTCCCTGAAGCAGGAAAAAGCAGTGGTCCCCACTCACCTGACGGGCAGGAGGAAGAAAGCAGCAGCAGCATGCCAAAGATAGGGAGGTCGCTCTGTTTAAATCCCATTTCCCCCCCTTCAATGCATCCCTATGGGGACACCTCAACTTACTTAAAAAGTCGAGTTACGTAAATTGCTACGGATCAGGCTTTTTTTACATAAATCGGGGTTTTTACTGTATACAGTAAAACACCAGATAACGATTGGATTGGATAACGCTAAAATCGCATAACGTTAAGTAATCTGGGGAGGAGAATTGGATCGCATAACGTTAAGGTCCTATGGGATGGATCGGATAACAACCGCTAAAGTCTGTGCGGTTACAATGTATCTGTATGGAGCTTTAACGTTATCCAATCCATCCCATAGGATTTTAACATGGATCGGATAACACTAAAAATCAGATAACACCAAGACTTGTGCAACCAAGTCTTAGTGTTATCCGGTGTTTTACTGTATATCTCCTTTCTGAAAAGTGACGTTCCATCAAATAAGTTCCCCCCTCCCCTTCCAATGGTGAATTATTGTTGTTTTCTCACAGCCTGTTTATAAAGTGACACAGAGGCAGCTGAACATCACAGTGAAGAAGGAGAAGAGCATCTGGTGGGAACGGCTGACCAAGCAGGAGAAACGGCCGCTGTTTCTTGCTCCCGATTTTGACCGCTGGTTGGATGAGTCAGATGCAGAGATGGAGCTGAAAGCCAAGGTAAAGCCCAGCCAGAGAGACTTACGAATGATGGAGCTGAAGATGGATAGACACTGAAGGAACTGGGCATGTTTAGTCTTGAGAAAAGGAGACTGTGAGGGGATATGTTGATAGCACTCTTTGAATACCTGAAAGATGGTCATAAAGAGGAAGGGAAGGGTCTGTCCTTGGTATAATAATGGGCTCGGTATAATAATGGGCTCAAACTATAGGAAGCCAGATATAGGCTGGACATTAGTGTTAAGTTTTGCAGCCCAACCTTTGGGTAGACAGCGGCAAGAGGAGCCTGAGGACACACTGATAAACACAGTAGTCAAAGCAAGGCAGATAAACTTTGGTGCAAGTAGTTGTTTACTGGATATGCAAAATTTAAGTCCAAGGTTTCATAAGGTATTTACAGCAAAGTCACAAAAGCAAACAGGATAACTTCTTTGTTACTGGTCAGTTCGGTATCAGATATTTACAGTTCAAGTATGCAAAGTCCGATAGGCAAGTAAAATAAAGATAGCAGTTTGTAAGCTTGCGAAGCAACAAGTGTCCGGAGTTTAGCTTACATACGCTTCAGTGTGTAGTCTTCAGTGTCTGGGGCTCTGGCTGTCCTTGGTGTATCAGCTGGCAGCGTTTCAGTGCAGACGCCATCAGTCTATGAGCAGTTGGACATGCAGAAAGTCCAGCAACAGACTGCTTCCCTCTGTGCTGACGTCTAGAGCGAAACCCTCCAAATGCGATGTCCTTCTAAAGGGTGGCTAAAGCCTTGGTTTTAAACACCATGTGCAAGGACTAATGAGCTGGTGCAGTAAAGCTGTCACAGTATACATTCAGTGTTCTGAAAGAGAAAGTCAACAAGGTACATTATGCTACCCAATTGACTAGGCAGGTACTTAGGACCTAACAGTTAGGAAAAACCTCTTAATGGCTAGAACAGTACAACAGTGGAACCAACTGTTGGTGAGCGCTCCAACATTGGAAGCATTCAAGAGAGCATGTGCGATACATGGTCCTGTGTTAATTCCCTATATCTTAATACAGTTTGCTGAGCGCTTAATGCTGTTCAACAGCTAAGAGTGAGAATCTCTAGAATGGACGTTTCTGGTTCAGCTGTTACTTCTGCGGTGGTTTATGGCAAAGCCAGAAGACTTCCACGCTAGCAGTATTTGTGCAACCTAAAAGAATCAGTGTGGGTGGATGTGAAGCATTTTGTCCCGTGAGCTGTGCTAATCAGATGCAAATGAGGTTCTGTTGCAAAGAGTTTTAGCTGAGATGCTCCTTAGGCAGCTGCAAAGAGAACAATGCTGTACTTTAAAGAGAGCAAATGCCAAAAAGTGAAAGAACATATTTAATGGACGTTGGGAGATACACGGGATGAAACGGGAGAGATTCTTCTACAGGAGTGCTTTGATGGTTCAATCTGTGTCACATACAACTGTCTTAAATATTAAAGCTTAATATTAGCCAAGGGTTTCTGGGACATTATCAAATTTGATACACAGATTACTATATGCTGCTAGATATTTAGTGGATTATACCACCTTCACTAACACTCTTGCAAATTCTCTTCTACAACATGAGCACAACAGGATGTGCCCACACAAGTAAGAGGTTAAACCAGTAAGAGGTTAAGCTCCTTAGCATATGCTCTGCTTGGCAAATTCACACTTTTAAGATTGAAAAGGGGACATTTAAAACTAATCAGAACAATAATTTGTTACTGCTAGCTGTAGGAAGCTGTATTGATATGCAGGCTTATCTGTCATTCTGCTTGATTACTCTTTACCTCGTTACTTTGTGATCCATTTACCTCGTAACATCTTGACATCTGCATCTGGTGTATATAAACAAAATTTTATTCTTTTGCTTGAAGAAGTGGGCTTGACTTCACAGTAAAAATATAGCAGTTGTCTCTACAATACCATCTAGCCATCTCATTTTTTGCTGCCCGCTTCTTTTGCCCTCCACCTTTCCCAGCATCAAGGCTTTCTCAAGCGAATCCTCTCTTCTCATTTGATGTCCAAAGTACTTTAGCTTCATCTTTACTATTTGACCTTCTAAGGAGCAGTCAGGGTTGATTTCCTTCTAAGATTGACCTAAAAAATTCAGACATAAGTGGGATTTTCTTTTTAGAGATGCTAAGCTGAAAATTAAGTGGCCACTACAAATCATAACTATTCAGTATCAAAACCTGTCTTTCTGATTTTTAGGAGGAAGAAAAGATTAACAGAATCAACATACAGAACAGAACCCCCAAAGACCGTAAGTGCCTGTGGTTCCCAGCAAGCAACAACGTCTGTTTCAATACCATTCGTTCTATTTCTTGTGCAGTGGACTAAATGCTGCGCCGTTCTTAACTGCCTTCCACAGGCAGCTCAGTGGATCTAAAGCAAAGAATGCTCCCTTTCTGAGGTCTTGGACCAGGGGTGAGGAACCTACGGCCCTAAGGCCACATGCGGCCTTCCAGGTCCTTAAATGCAAAGCAAAAAACAAAGCAAAAATAATCACACTTCTATACCACCCCGTAGCACTTCATGCACTCTCTGGACAGTTCACACGCTAATTAGCATCCTCCCCCCGCCCCAACATGCTGGATAGGAATGCAATGGCTCAAGTGGTGAAGACGCTGACTGGAAGTCGGCAGGTCAGCAGTTCGATACCCGAATACTGCAGGACGGAATGAGCTCCCGTCTCTGTCCCAGCTCCTGCCAATCTAGCAGTTCGAAAGCAAGAAATTGCAAGGAGATAAATAGGGACCACTTCGGTGGGAAGGTAAACAGCGTTCTGTGCACTCCAGTGTCTAGTCATGCCTGCCACATGTCCATGGAAATGTCTGTAGAAGTGGACAGCGCTGGCTCTTTGGCTATGAAAAGAGATGAGCACTGAACCCTAGAGTCGGATACAACTGGCTTTTGAGTAAGGGTGACCTTTACCTTTAATGTGCTGGGTACTCATTTTACCAACCTTGGAAGGCTGAGTCAACCTTGAGCCCTGGTCAGGATCAAAATCACAACCTTCCGGCTGCAGTACAGCAGTTTAACCAGGGCTCTACTGGGAGAGTGAGTTTTAAAAGCCCCTGGCCGGGGGGGGGGGGGAGGGCACATACGGCCCGCACACCACATTTCTCCTACCCTGCCCTAAAGCAGCCAGAAATGTTTGCCTTGGACTTATCGTAGCGTCAGGTTGTTTTAGAGGGGAGATCTTAGTGTCCGAGCGTCTCCTCCTCCCCCCATTTCCACTCTCTTCTCGACCCTCTTCTGCCGTCCCCTGCAGCTCTCCGCCACTTGAAGAGAGGATACCTGTTCATGTACAATCTAGTCCAGTTCCTGGGCTTCTCCTGGATCTTTGTGAACATGACGGTTCGGCTCTTCATGCTGGGGAAAGGTAAGTGCTGCTTATTCCTCCTCCTCCTCCTCCCGTGCTTGTCCCTAACCAGCTGCTTCTCTGCTGCCAGGGGTGCCTTGAGTTGTGTTAAAGCAGGGGGTCCCCAACCACTGGGCCATGAACCCGTACCGGTCCTGTCTAGGTAGAGAATCCCTGGACTAGACCCTACTGCCAGCGACTCAATGCTGAGTGTTAAGCGGTGTTTAACTAACCTGACAATCCTGAGGACTAGCGGCTTTGAGTGCCGAAGTCCACAGGGAAAGGGTGAGGGTCCCCAGGTGGATTAAGTCCCACTTGAATCCCTCTGGAGGGAGGGCAGAAGCTTCATCCATCCTGGCCTGGGGAGGATGATGATGAGGTCTTTGTGTGCCAAAAGGGCTCAGGACCAGAAAGTGACTCACGGAGCTGGATCCCAACCTCTTGGGGACATGAAAGGAGCCTCATTCGGGCGTCCCCTGAGTGGAGTTTCTTCCGCAAAAATCCTTTCAACCCAGAATAATTTCTGAGATGAAATCATCATCATAATCTTCATCATCATCAAAGTTGCCTTGGAAGATCGTACTCCCTCACATGGTTTTTTAAAAAAAAATATACTGACCTTTCGGAGAAGCATCTCTTAACCCGGTGACGTTTCCCTTCTCTGTTCTCAAAGAGTATGAATCTTTATGAACTCTGCTTGTCCTTCCAGATTCTTTCTTTGACACTTTTCACACAACCGCGGACATGATGTACTTCACCCAGACCTTGTCCTTCGTGGAGATTGTGAACACCTTAATAGGTCTGGTCAGAGCTCCCTTAACACCTGTTGTTTTGCAGGTAATTCCTTTCTCCTCTGGACAGCTGCCTGGCAAATACTTTTTAATGGGGCCCATATTTTGAATAAGACAGGGTTTTAGGAAAGGGTTTCTGGGGTCTGAATTTGCATTTAGGGGCTTTTAGGGAAACTTACGAGGGCTTAGAGAGGCTATTCCTGTTGTTCTAGAGTACAGTCAAACCGCGCATAAAGAAGAGCGCCTCCTTGCTTAAAGAGCAGAATTTTCTCTGAATGTTCGCTTTGCTTAACAAATAAAACCAACCAAAAACTTGCTTAACAAATAAAATGGGGTTCACAATCCCCCCCACAATTGGTCACTTACAATGGGGTTTCGCTTAAAGAGCAAACTCACTTAAAGAGCAATCCTGTGGAACACATTATGCTCTTTTGGCGAGGTACCACTGTACGCCTGTATGTTCGCTGTCAAGTCTTCTAAGAGGAAGAAATCAATGCTAAGGCAGTGTGAACTTGCTAGTTTGTCTTTCCACATCAGTTGCTGGTTGTGTGACAGTTATGCATTGACAGTAGCGTCCACAGAGTTCCTTCATGGAGAAATGGTTAAGATGCTGAACTTGACGACTGGAAGGTCGGCAGTTCAAGACCCAAGTACTGCAGGACGGAATGAGCTCCCGACTCTGTCCTGGCTTCCTACTAACCTAACAGTTTGAAAGCAAAAGATTGCATGTAGATTAATAGGTACTACTTTGTTGGAAAGGTAAACAGCGTTTCATGTACTCTGGTGTCTAGTCATGCCTGCCACATGTCCATGGAAACTTCTGCAGATGTAGACGACGCTGGCTCTTTGACTGTTAAGCGGAAATTGAGCACTGAACCCTAGAGTTGGATATGACTGGCATTCAAGCAAGGGAGTCCTAGCCCTAAGTCCATTTGGAGGAAAGGAAGTATGGAGGAAATGCTAGTGTGGTGTTTTTTATACATGGAGCGCAGAGCTGGTTCTGTGTTTGCCTCCTTCTTCTCTGGGTTAGGAGCTGTTCCAGAGTCCCTTGCCATTCAGTTCTTTCTGGACAGTACCTCTTACTCTGCTTTGGCACAAAGGAGGCCCATATCCTGTGCAAGGGAAATAATCCCTCTCTCTTTCTTCACTTTTCCCTTTCCAGGTTTGTGGGAGGAACTTTATTTTGTTCATCATCCTTGGAAGTCTGGAAGAAATGCACAGCAAAGCCGTCGTGTTCTTCATCTTCTACCTCTGGAGCCTGGTTGAAATATTCAGGTACCACAGTTAGGGTTAGGGGGGCGTTTTGTGCCCTGCTGAGCATCGGCTCGGGCCATTGCCACTTCTTGCGCGGCTGGGTTTCCGTCCACCATCACTGGGATGCTGCCACCGTTCCCACCACCAAGTCAGTCTTCCAGTACCATCATGTGCTCTGAAGCCAGTCCTGGGTGTGTTGTGTTGGGAAGCAGCTTGTAGGGCAGCGTTTTCCAACCTTTGGTTTTTTGGGACTTCGATCCCCAGGAGCCTCCGTCAATTCCCCTGATCAGCCAGTGTACTGACTTAGGCTCCTGGGGAATTGAAGTTGCCCTGTGGGGCCTGGGCCCCACGTTGGGAAACACTGTCGATCTGCTTGCCAGAAGTCCCAGCTTGCACCTGGATTGCACCTGGATAGCGTTTGGAAAGAATCTTTGTTGAAACGTGGCGGTTTGCTACCAGTTGTAAGCTGACAATACCAAGTCAGATAATTCCCAAAGATTTGACTGACTAGTAAGCCAGCTTCCTAACGGTGGCAGTCTTCCTTCCAGCCTCACTCTCTTTACCTGCCTCTGATAGGACTGGTAGTTTGCCGCTAGTGTTCTTGCGCGGATCCTCATTTCAAGCCATGGCCTCCCTTTCTCAACAATGTGCGCACGCATGCACGCACATGTGTTTGAGAGCTGTTATTCTTATAGGGCAGTGATGTCAAACCTCAGCATTCCAAGTGTTCTTGGACTTCAATTCCCAGAAGCCCAAGTCTCTGTGAAGCCATTGAATGGGTTTACTGCACATTATTGAAGTCCAAGAACACCTGCAGTGCCAAGGTTTGCCATCACAGCTCTAGGGCAATACCTGTACATTATACAGAATGCTATTGTGGGATTGCGGTTTTGTTTCTATGCTGCTTTTCTTTCAGGAACCAAGGTGGATCAAAAAATAGTTTCAGAAAGCAATTAAGCCCAGGGAAGTGCTATACTTCCAATTTATTTATATTTTGCTAGGCTTGTTACGCTGCTTCTTTCCAGTATTCTGATGGTCATTCACACAGTGAACGGAGCCTGAAGAATCCCTGCCTTTCTTGGGTTCCCTTCCAGGTATCCGTTCTACATGCTTTCCTGCATTGACATCGAATGGAAAGTTCTCACCTGGATTCGCTACACTATCTGGATGCCCCTTTACCCTCTGGGCATATTGGCAGAAGGTAAGTGGCAGACAGTCCCACCCCATTCAGCCCACTGGCAGGATTCTCCGTTTAATCTAGGCTGGAAATCTCGATATAGTCACAAATGAGCATAAAGCGCTTTTCTGGCCTGGATTGTAGCATCCTTGTCTTTCCTTATGAGCAACTTAACTCTCGACAGCAGGGGTTCCCAAACTTATTTTGGCCATGCCTCACCTGAGCATCTCCAAAATCCTGATATTCCCCACCCTGGTGAAATATAATTCTTATTATTCAAAAAGTAGAACTCCTGTTCACATGGAAGAAGCCAAAAAGGCAAGTCATCGTTAACAACTCACTCTTGAATTGACCCTTTTGGCAATTCAAATATATTGGGAATAAAATATATTATTTTATTTATATATACAGTAAAACCTTGGATAACGTTAAAACTTGGTTCCACAAGTCTTAGTGTTATCCGATGCATGCATCGGATAATGTTAAAATCCTAAGGGATGCATCGGACAACATTAAAACTCCATAAAGATGCATTGTAACCGGCACAGGCTTTAGCGAACATTATCCGATGCATCCCATAGGATTTAATGTTATGCAATGCAATCCCCCCCCCCCAAAAAAAAAAATTGCTTAACATTACGTAGTTTTAGCGTTATCTGATACAAACGTTATCGGAGGTAAGTGGTGTCTGTGTTAATATGAGGGGAATGGGGGAGATTGGGATAGGATACCTTAAGGTCCAAATTTGCTGCTGATCCAGGAGGTTTTCAGGAGCAGAATTAGGCCTTTTTGCAGGGTTTTTAAAGTTGGGGGGCTGTAGCGGTTTTGGAGGGGCACAGGATGCCAACCCCTGCTTTATATTATCATATGCATGTTCTTTCTACTTGAAGCGATGGATGATTGGTTGGTTGATTGATTGATTGATTGGGTGACTTTCCTTTCCAGCCGTGGCTCTGATCCAGTCCATTCCCATCTTCAACAGTACCGGGAGATTCAGCCTCAAGTTACCCTCCCCACTGGACTTCACCATTCCCTTTTCGATCTTTCTTCAACTCTACCTGGTCTTCTTATTTCTAAGTAAGTTTTAAATTCTTGTGATTTTTAAAGCTTTGTATAAGAATACTTGGGACTGCGGTGGCTTAGTGGTTAAAGACGCTGAACTTGACGACTAGAAGGTCAGCAGGTCAGCGCTTTGAGACCCTAGACCCTAAGATAGATAGATAGATAGAAGGAAACTAAGATAGATAGATAGATAGATAGAAGGAAGGAAACTAAGATACGATAGATATATAGAAGGAAGGAAACTAAGATAAATAGATAGATAGATAGTAGATAGATAGATAGAAGGAAGGAAACTAAGATAGATAGAAGAAAGGAAACTAAGATAGATAGATAGATGGATGGATGGATGGATGGATGGATGGATAGAAGGAAACTAAGATAGATAGACAGATAGACAGACAGACAGACAGACAGATAGATAGATAGAAGGAGGGAAACCAAGATAGATAGATGGATGGATAGATAGATAGATAGAAGGAAAGAAGGAAACTAAGATAGATAGATAGATAGATAGATAGATAGATAGATAGATAGATAGATAGATAGAAGGAAGGAAACCAAGATAGGTGGATGGATGGATGGATGGATGGATGGATGGATGGATGGATAGATAGATAGATAGATAGATAGATAGATAGATAGATAGATAGATAGAAGGAAGGAAACTAAGATAGATGGATGGATGGATAGATAGATAGATAGATAGAAGGAAACTAAGATAGATAGATAGATAGATAGATAGATAGATAGATAGATAGATAGATAGTTTCCTTCCTTCTATCTAACAGATAGATGGATGGATAGATAGATATTAATAGGTACTATAACTTTTGCAAGTTGCTTTTACTGACTTCACCTGTCAGAATTCTGGAAATGGTTCTTTAAAAAAGTAAAAATATTCAAGCTCTCGTGGTTACTTGATGAAATCTCAGATTTTGGGCCACCCGGTAGCAAGCTGGATAGATTGCTCAGTAAGGAGGCCCTAGGGTTGGGGGTTCAGTCCCCCACTGTGCCTCCCAGGAGTCAGGTGACAAACTACCATAGTCCCAGAAGGAGACCTTACACCTAGAAAACCCTGAACAAGGGCAATTATAAATCTGAATAGCCCCCTCTCAGCACTGTCACATGAGGAGGAGGAGGATGGCGACCATACATGTCTTCCGGATAAAGCCACAGGGTTGGGTCATCTTTACCTGCAACCTTTCCATGCTTACTGATCTTGGAAATAAAGCATCTTTCTTTTTCCCTCCCCACCAGGTCCGTTTGTGAATTTCCGTCATCTCTACAAGCAACGGAAGCGACACCTTGGATCAAGAAAGAGAAAAATGCGTTAGGTCCAATTCCTAGAATAGTTTCTTCTTCTAATCTACCTTGGAAGCAGGTCTGGGGCTCTGGTTCCTGGAGATTTTACTTTAGAGCTCTGCTAATCTGAAGACCAATTTTTGTACAGTTATACCGACACGTGTCTTTCCCATCATACACTCACAATGTTAGCCATCCGAGGGAACTCCCTCCCGCCGACTCCCTTGATTCGCCTCTCGTTTGTTCAGGCTAAAAACTGAACATTCCTCAAAGCCCAACTCAACTATGTGTCCTGTTTTACATAACTTCCCAGTGGGAAAAGAAACCATGTTTGACTGGCTGAAGCTGCGCATGCCTGTAAGGGTTATCCAATCAGGTACATGCGTTAGTTAATTTTTCCTGTTAAAACCTCTGGGACGGCCCAAGAAACGGGGTTGGCGTTGCTGGTTTCCGCTACTAGAAATGAACGCATTTACAATCGTTGTAAAATGCGCATGCGTAAACGCACCCGTGCCTGCCATAAACGCTGCCATAAATGCGCCTGTGGCTGTCGTAAACACGTTTACGACAGCCGTGGACGCATTTTACAGCAGCAGGAGCCACGTGACTGGCCCGCTCAGCTACCTGGGGTATGGTCTGGCCCAGTGTTTCCCAAATGCTGGTTTCTGGACTTCAATTCCCAGAAGCCTAAGTCATTTCCCCAAAGCACTGATCAGCCAATGTACTGACTTAGGTTTCTGGGAATTGAAGTCCACCTGTGGGCTGTGTACCCCCTGTTGGGAACCACTGGTCTGGTCCATGGCGCAAAAAGGATGGTCTAACCCCCCCCCCTTCTTACCCCTGCAGTGGAGGCGGCTAGATGAAGATTAAAAAGACAGGTTTTTGGATTTGTTCCTTTTCCCTTTGCCCCTCTTGTATTTTTAGTTACGTTTATTCTCAACCCTTTGCCGTGCAACGAAATCTCACTGATTTTGTCAGCAAACGGTGCCTTCGGAGGAGGCCACCGAGAATGACAATTCCGGCTTCCAGCAGCACAAGTCCACCGTCCCAAGGAGTAGCATTGACTCAATGCTGCTTGAGTGTTCTCCAGTCTCTGGATTATGCGCCGTTTTGAGCTGGCCTATGTTGCTACAGTTGAGTGAATTTGGCTTCCGAAGAGCACCCTGGTTTTGTCTTTGCACGTTTCGGAGAGGGCCGGGGGGGGGGGGGGAGAGCGCTAATATTTGTCGAGCCTTCGTTCATGGCAAGCTGGTAATGAACAAGTCGCACAACACCCCCACCCTACCCTTCGGGGCTATTTAGAGGGGATAGTTTTCCAGTTACTCCAGGAGGGCAAATACATGGGTTTTGGTTTTGTTCTACACGTCCTGAGATGCCATACCTTCAGCAGTAGTCTTATCGCTTTTTAGCCTCTTCCATCTGTTAAAACTATGGCTTCGGGTGCCGGCACTTTATCTGGAATCTGGGTTGGCTGGTTTTTCAGAAGGCAAACAGAACGTGAATTTCTAACAATAAAGAGATAAACATTCGTTTGCATGGGTTGCTTTCCTTTATTTTTCTGAACAGCCCAAGTCTCTGTGTATATGTGCAGTAAACCCATTCATGTGGATTCAGGGAGACGTGGGCTTCTGGGAATTGGAAGTCCAAGAACACCTGGAGTGCCAAGGTTCGCCATCACGTGAGGGCCTAGTGTGCCTTACCATGGAATTTCACTTTTCCAACTCGCTCTTCAAGTTGTTACCTCTTCCCAATTCCACACACCCTGCTTTATCACCTTCCTCCACAAGTTCCGCTCGCTCGGTAGTTTCCTCTTGCCCTGCTTGCTTAGGCCACTCTATCCCTTCGCTACGGCGAGTGGGCCGGGCGGCAGTATAAATCTGAACAAATAAACGGCCCCCACTTCCTCTTAAAACTTGGGACTAATTATTCTCCAATTATTTCTGTTCTCTGTTTTGGGTCTCTATACTCTCAAAGTGTGGGAGGTTTTCTTGCATCAGAGTATTCTTAGGTTCAGAGTTGCAGAAAAGAACGTGTCGACGGCACAAGAAAAAAGACGGGGAAGAAATTACTGGCAGGTCCTCCTCCTGCCTTTAGCTTGAGTCCACTGAAGGCTCCAGGCGTAACATGGATGACCTTGTAGAAGCAAACTGTTGCCTGTTTCAGATCTCTCCCCAGAGTGCTCCAGATAAATAAATCAAAACCACAGGCAGTATATAGTGTGTAATAAAGGAAGGTGATGGATTTCCTGCTTTGAATCCGAGATGGGATCAATAAAATTAAATTTTAAATAGCAGTTTCTTCATGACAATAGATGTCCCAAGGAGTGGTAGCGAATGTTTAGATGCTCTAAAGCAGAGACCCCCAACCTACGGCCTATGGACCAGATCTGGCCAGCTCCCTTGCCCCAGCTGCTGCTTCTGCCGCCTCTTCAATCCTTGTCCCCTCAACTTGGCTTGGCATGTCTCTGGTGGCGCTCTATAGCAGGGTGGATGTTGTAAGGCTTAAAACATCTGCCCTGCTATAGAGCGCCATTAGGGTCACACTAAGACGAAGGGAAGGGACAAAGATTGAGGTGGCGGGGGCGGACACAAAGCTGCCCACATCTTTCCCAGGGGGTGCCAGAAATTTTGGGAAGCATGTGTTGGTCAACCGTGGTGCTTATCAATTTCAGTAGATTGATAATTGGACCTATTACCTCCTCCTGTAAGATATGAAGAAAAGTAGAAACAAATGTAATGAAATTTAATAGCAATATCAAGAGCAATCTAACCTCACTGTGACAGGGGGGGGGTTTAAGAAGTGTTGATGAAGATGGGGCCCATTTGCCAGGGAAGGAATGTTTAAGGCCCCCCCGCCCCCCCCCCCGCCCCCATCACATCCGTTCAGCCCCACTGCTGGAAAAGTCTGTCTGTAGTGGTGTGATATTGTGGTCGTACGTTGCGTACTCTGAGGTCCCAGTGCTTGCCATTTTGAGCTGCTGGGCTGCGTGCGTCAGTTGGAAGGCTGCGTCAGGGTGGGCCGTATCTGGGAGGAGGGTGCATTCCCGCTCCAGAATATCCGCCACACCTTTCAACAGGTCCAAAAACCCGAAGGCGAGCGCCGCCTTTCGCAAGCGGTTCAGTTCCTGGGGAAAGAGTCAGGGAGGGGATGATATTTTACAGTACAGGAGGGAGAAAAAGGTCTCTAAGCCACCATGTAGTGAACCATGAAAGGTACGTGAAATAGCTACGGTCCTGCAATACTGGCCTAACACGGTCCTCCTCCTCTGGCCATTTCTACATGGTCTAAGCCAGGGGCGCCCAAACTATGACCCGTGGGCTGGATCCGGCCCCTGACACCAATGCATCCAGCCTGAAAGCAGAAGCAAAATGCGCCTATATGGCTTCTAACAGCTAAGATACAACTCTTACCTATTTATCTCCTTGCAATTTCTTGCTTTTAAACTGATAGGTTGGCAGGAGCTGGGACAGAGTCAGGAGCTCCCTCTGCCGTGCAGTACTCGGGTCTCGAACGGCTGACCTGCCGACCTTCCAGTATCACGACAGAGAAACAATTTTACTCTGGATGTAAATTAAACCCCCAGGACGAGACCTGGTTTGTAAATGGAAGCTGTTTCCGAGGGCTACAAGACACTCTCCTCACCTTATAGAAAGTTTGTGTTTTTTCAGGGAGTTTCCTTGCATTCCTAAGTATCTTTTGTACATCTGTCTGTAGAGAGAGAAATAAACAGTATGTCAACGCTTCATTCTTTTTCAATTTCGAGAGCGAAAAAGTCCAATAAGCGAACAAAGGCCACACCACCAAATCAATTTTCCTTGTTCTCTTGAAGGGGGGGGGCACAAAAATATCCTCTAACTTACAAAACAGTATTTCTCAGAGGACTGAATTGTAGCCAGAGAGAACGAGCAGCTGCTAGAGGTGGAGGAACTATGATGGGATGTGACTTGCCAGAAGCAAAGTCGCCACTTTCTGCACCAGTAGAAACCTCTTGGGAATCTAATCCCTTCCAGCCAAGGGCAGGGTTTGGGAAGGTTTACTGTCGGCTCACCTGCAAGCCATTTGGCTTAATCCACACGGTGACATTCTGTGCATAACTGCGTTTATTCTTGGGTTGCAAGGGGAAAGGACTCTTGTTGTCATCTTCCCCGTATGGATTCTCTTTTGCATCTAAAAGAAAATACGTCTCGAAGTAAGAGGACCTCTTTCAGCACATTCCATTTCACATACACACAGAGAGCCCTTTTATATGTTTAAGGAAATAAATTTAGCGCCATGAAGACACAAAATGAAGCCGCAACAATCCTATCCTTGATACCAGTCACATACACCGGGTTCCCTGGACTATATTGTCAATGACAAAGGAAAAGATTTTAATGAAGAAAAAGCCATGAAGACCAGCTGGAAAACTGAAGAGAATGAAGGAACTCAGGGACTTAAAGTCTGGCCAGGTTATCCTGCTATGGTAATAGAGTAGACCCTACTGCCAGCAACTCAACACTGAGTGTCAGGCAATGGTTAATTAACCTGACTACCCTGAAGACTAACAGCCTTGGTTGGCCAAGTCCCCAGGGAAGAGTGATGGTCCCCAAGTGGATTAGATTCCACTTGAATCCATCTTGATGGAGGGCAATGGCTTCATCCATCCTTGCCTGGGAACTGAGAAGGACTTTGTGTGCCAAAAGGGCTCAGGACTAAAAAGCGACTCACGGAACTGGATCAGTGGTACTATGGGGTGTCATGCTGCAATGCGGAAGGCAGATGAAAGGCCACTGCGTTATATTCTCAGGACAGTCTTCATGGCTGATCGTCATGAGAATCGCCAATATTTGGAGTTGGATACAGCAGCAGAAGAATTCAGGGACTGACTTTTTAAACTTTCAGCTCCTGCTCTTTTTTAGAACCCAAGATCTTTTGGGGCAACATGGCTGAGATACTTGGAAAAGGAAGCCTCAAACACTGCAGGACAATACACTTGAATAGACAGCAATTACCGTATATACTCGACTATAAGTCATCCCAAATATAAGCCAAGGACCTCTAAAACCAGGAAAACAGATTGGCCCATGTATAAGTCGGGGTGGAAAATGCAGCAGCAGCTAGCGAGTTTCAATAATTAAAATACATGAAAATATGGTAAAATTAATTAATGTAGACATTTTTGTGGGTATGTTTTTACACCACTGAAGCTTTGGGACCTGAGTATAAATCAAGCCCCTTTTTTGGACCTCATTTGGGGGGCGGCTAAAAAACTAGACTTATACTCGAGTATATACGGCAATGCAAAGCTGCAAATGGGACACCACTGCACAGAGTACCTGTAAATACAAAATGTCTGTATTCGCACTGGTAGACAAGAGCGTTCCGTGAGCATGACAGGCTCTATATGCACAACTGCCACTTTCATTGAAATGAAGAATGAAGAGGTGGCTGCATACAGCAGACCGTAAGCAATGGCAAAGGACTCGAGATAACCCGTTATGTGAAATCCTGAAGGAATGAGGGGGAACGTTCCAAGAGGTCGGTGTGATACCTGAAATGGGGCCAAGCTGGGCCATCTTCCCCAGCCAGGGAAGTGGTTCTGGTCCTGGCTCGAAGAGAGACATCATTAAGTTGGATTTCTTCTTGCTGTCGGCTTGGGAATACAGCATTCCAAACCACTCTGGCCTAAACCAAGGGACAAAACATCCATAGTAAGTGCAGATATTCTGGCTCTGCAGAAGACGTCCTTGTCTACCTGGGTTTTGCCTTATCTGTCTGTAAAAGAAGCTGCCGTTGTTCGCCTTCTAAAGAGATTTGTAAAAAGTTAACCATCCTATTACTGGTTCCTGTCCTAGTTCTTCACCTGTACAGTCTTTGCAGATTGAGATCAAAAGGTGACAGCGCAGTTTGCAAAACTTTCACCAGCTCCTGTCAAGATAAGGTATAATCATGACGTCCAGGCTGAAATCCTGCTGCGTAGTTTAAGGAAACTTGTCGTTTTTAAGTCCATTCCTAGCTAACAAAAAGTCCTCGTCACAATTCACCTTACCAAGTTAAAGTACAAACCTCGGGATAAGAACGGCTCGACTTCAGCAAAACTTTAAGAAAACTTAAGAAAAACTTCCAGAAATCTCAGGAAAAAAATCAAATTTTTAATAGGATTTTTTTCAAAATAAGAAATTCAATGCATTCCTATGGGAAACTGCATTCAATGCATTCCTATGGGAAATTCAAGATAAGGATTTTTCAAGATACAACCAACCGGATGGCCATTTTGCCCTGCCTCCACGATGTCCCAAAAGCTTCAAAGGGGTGGCCATTTTATTTCTTGGATGCCCTTGGAGGGGTGGGGGACAACATGAAATGGTGCCGTGGGCCAAACCCGGCCCACAGGCCATAGGTTGGAAACCCCTGTCTTACACTAGGTGAATCTGCCATTAATCTCTGGCCCCCAAAACGTAAAATTCCAATCAGTGCCCTTTCTCTGCCCGACCACCGGATTCCCTGAGAAGGCCCCATGCCCCCTTCCATACCCTAGCTGAACAATGGCCACCATGCCTTCCACTTTCAGACTCCCATGCAGCAACACACAGAAGTTGGGGCTTTTGCCCGCTATCTGGTTAGCTGAATTCTCGTCTTCAACGTCATCTGCAGCCCCTGGGCCCATCTCATCACCTTCTAGGGGAAAAGAGAAGAAAGTCCTCTCAGAATAGGCTCCTGTTTGCTAGAGTTGCCAATTTCTAGGGGCTAAAGGATGGAAAGACTCACCTTTGTTGAGAGCAATTGGCAGGACCAAATGCCTAGACAGGACCGGGGGACTGGAGATATCCGCTATGTCAATGAATCCAATGATTTCCAAATCTAAAAAGAAAGCCAAGAGTACGGAAAAGGAAAGTCGGAGAAATAGTCCCTCGACACCCGATGGGGTAAAATTGTAAGCGGAGAAGAGAAATTAGATTACAAATAAACAGCTGAGGATTCAGTAGCAGCCTAACAAGTGCCTTCTAGATGTTATAAACAATGCCTCTCAGAATCCCTGACCTTTCTCACTGATAGCTTCAGTAGTGCCAGTTAGCAATGAAGTGTGTTAGCAAGGAGGCACATCAAGTCAACGAAAGAAACAACACAAAGAAGTGATACAAACTGCTGTTTACCACCAGCTGTGGTAGAAGTAGTAATTATTTACCTGTATTGATTGTTTTAGGGACCGGATCAATTTCCTCATCTATCACAAAGGGCTCTGGCCTTGGAAAGGCTTGTACATCTGAAGACAAGTGGCCGCATTTCAGAACAGCATGGAAGGGTGTATAAGCAACGTCGATTAGCTTTCTGGAACAGAATTGTATCATTAAGACAAAAACAAAAGCACGTCAAAAGAAACAAACTTCTTTGGAGAACTGCATGAGGCCTGGGGGCCAGATCCGGCCCCTGGATGTAGTGACCAGCTCCCTGAGCCACATGACTGGCACGTGACCTGAAAAGTTTGGGCACTCCTGGCATGGAGGATTGCTTAGATGATATTTAAGAGGTAGGGGGAAAAACCCAGATGTCACGACATCTGCTTGAATAATTGATAGAACAACGCAGACTTCGCAGTTGCAAAGATTTTTTCCCCACTGCGCAAAGTTGCCAAAGAGTCATTGATGCTATATGGTGAAACTGTTCCTAAGACAGTTTAAGCCGTCATAAATTGCAATAAGGAAAGGGGCACTATAGTTCAGTAAGTGTGAAGAAGACACTGACTGATCTTCCAAAAGAATTAGCAAACTACAATCCCTTTGAAGTGCTCTTTGTAAGTTACAGGAGAGAAGAAATCAAATTGCCATAAAGTCTAAATCCTTTACTGCAATTAAAAGATCAGATCGTTTTATTGTGTGACAACATGCACAGAGACGATGCAGCCCAGTGAAGAGGCAAGATTTCAATGTTCTTCTCCAACATGCAATTCTTGGCATTCAAGAGAATCAGAAACACAATCTAAGCAAAAGTAAGTACAGTCAAAGCTCGCATAACGAGCGTTTCGCTTAGCGAAAACGTCGCATAACGAGCAAGTTTTTTGCTAAGCAGTCTGACTCACATAACAAATTTTTCGCTATGCGAGTTGGACTTTTCCCTATGGAAAAACTCGCATAACGAGCGTTTTCCCCATAGAAATGCTCATTATGCGAGTTTTTCCATAGGGAAAAGTCCGACTCGCATCGCGAAAAATTCGTTATGTGAGTCAGACTCGCATAGCAATTTTTTTTTGCATAGCGAGCAACCTGATTAACTGTCTGAAACATGCCTTGCCATTTAAAAAAGCATATTTTAACACAGTCTTATAACAGAAATTGCCAGCTTATATTACTCAAACAGAGCAAAAGACTGACAGGGAGAAAAGGAACTTTCCAAAAGACATAACGAACAAGAGGAATAAAGTGAAGTATAGCAACTATCAGTTTCATTAGAAGACCATCACCGGCATAATTTATTTAAGCAGGATACAAATCATGAAAGAATAGGAAACAATGTTGAATAATGCAAAAGTGCACCGAGACAACCCAAAGTATTTCAAGGGTACCCACCCAAACATGGACTGTACATTCTTCAAGCAAAGTGGCCCATCAATAGTAAAAATCTGGCCTTCCCCATTGTTTAAGTCTATGAGCCGTTCAAGACAATCTAAAGAATCCGAGCTTTGTAGCTGTAAGCAGAAGAAAATCAACTTCACATAAAACATCACAATAAGTTAAAAATGGGAAACTTGTTTTAGTTTCTATGCATTGAACATTTCCAACTTCTGAACATTTCTAGCTTCTTTCCAACTCTCTAATGTTCTAACCAGCTTTATACTGTTCGAGATACAAGCAGTGGCCTGCACTTCAACTGTTCTCAAGGTTGTCCATTAACACAGAAAGCCAGTACAGTACTTGATGCACATTCAGCATTCATTCAAAAGTTTTTAGCCCTCGCAGCTATCAATGAAACACAACAAAACTGTTGACAGTCTCATACTTCTTGGATCTCTTACTACAAATCAGTATAGTACGTCCCTTATTTATGTAGAGTATTGGTAGATCTCTGGGTAATCTGTAGCAAATTTTCTGCTTCGCTAGTGGCTCAAGTGGCTAAGACGCTGACCGGAAGGCAGCAAGTTAGCAGTTCGATACCCAAATACTTCAGGACGGAATGAGCTCCTGTCTCTGTCCCAGCTCCTGCCAACCTAGCAGTTCGAAAGCAAGAAATTGCAAGTAGATAAATAGGTACCACTCAGTGGGAAAGGTAACAGCGTTCCGTGCGCTCCAGTGTCTAGTCATGCCTGCCACATGACCCAAATGTCTGTAGAAGTGGACAGTTCTGGCTCTTCGACTATGAAACAGAGATGAGCACTGAACCCTAGAGTTGGATACGACTGGCTTTACAGCAAGGGTGACCTTTACCTTTACTATAATAGTAACAGTAGCAACAGCAACAAAATGACTTTTGTTAACTAAATTAGACTGAAGAGATTTGGCATCGGTCCGTTCTGATCCATATCTCACATACAAACAATGCTATACTACAATGGCTATCCTCAAAGAACCTGCTAGCCAGAGGAGACTCACCTCCTCTAGATTGGCCATGCACATGATGTACAGCTTCGATGGAAAAGGAAAAGGTAGTGGGAACCGCTGGTTGGCTTCATTTCGCTGGCTGTGAGTAGCTAAAGAGTGGCGGAGAGATCCCTTGCCAATGCCTAAACTGCCATCGGTAACGAGAACAACCTAATGAAGGTGAAGAACACAAAGGAAGATGGTGACTCCATGAATGGTCTGTTTTGAGATACAGTTCCACTCTATCTTGAATAGGTTCCTTAAAAAGATTAGGCATTTCATATTAATTAAATTAAATTAAATTAAATGCTGGCTATCACATCCCCTCGGCCTCTGCTTCCTGAAGGATGGAGGGCTCTATCACAACTTGGGCCTCAGAGATGCTGAAGAATGCAGGCTGATATATGAACATGATTTCCTTCCCATGTTCTTGGGATTTTTTCACAAATATAACTTTAAACCTATGGCAATTGCAGTAGGCAGACACTTATCGCCATGACGACAGCCAATATCCGGAACAGATACGGCAGCTGATGAAGAAGACACAAATGGGAAGATAAGAGCTGTCTTTTAATGAGTCAGACCACTGCTCCATTATGTTTAGCTGTGTTTATATTAATTAGCAGCAGCTTCCTAGAATTTCAGATCAAAGTCTTCCTCAGGTCATATCTGGATGTTCTAAGAACTCTCCCTTTCCTCCCATTATAAGAGTACTCCTTTCATGAAAACACACGAAAAAGGCTAATAATTAGGTTCTCCTCGGTGACTCAAGTGGCTAAGATGCTGAACTCGATGAATGGAAGGTCGGAGTTCGATTCCCAAGTACTGCAGGACGGAGTGAGCTCCCGTCTCCGTCCCAGCTCCTGCCAACCTAGCAGTTCCAAAGCAAGAAATTGCAAGGAGATAAATAGGGACCACTTCGGTGGGAAGGTAAACAGTGTTCCATGCACTCCAGTGTTGAGGCATGCCTGCCACATCTCCACAGAAACGTCTGCAGATGCAGACAGCGCTGGCTCTTTGCCTATAAACAGAGATGAGCACCGAACCCTAGAGTCAGATACAACTGATTTTCAAGCAAGGTCGACCTTTACCAGTCAATAACAGACATCAGAGGCATTAAATGGCTCTGTAGCAACCAGGCAAGAGGAAAAGGAACTTTTGAGTAGCAGTCAGAAAGACCACTTTCAGACCCATGAAAATTAATGTGTCTCTAAGGACAGATTCCTCAAACTTGGCTCTCCAGCTGTTCTTGGGACTTCGATTCCCAGAAGCCCTGGTCAGCAGGTGCGCTGACTTGGGCTTCGGTTAACAGAAGTCCAAGAACACCTGGAGAGTCAAGTTTGTAGACCCCTGGTCTGGGGGCTTACTCTGTTTTGGATGCAAAGCATTTTTAATTATTTTGATTACATACTCAATGTGCTTTATTTAACTCTGAACTCTAGTTCACAGCAACCAAAATTAATGGGACTCCACAAAAACATATCCAAAATTCTCACCTGGCAGGGAATGGCAGCCCCCCATTCCTGTTGCACAATATTGCACACTCCCATCAGGGCGGCTTCCAAGCAAGTCTTGTCATAATCCTCCATATTACTCAGGGCTTCCTGTGAATATAAATCAGTCGTCCTAGGTTACATACAACTCAGTGCTCAGCTATACTGGCTTAAGAGCAGTGTTTGCCAAACTTAATGCTAAGTTTTTAAGCTTCTTTTAAAACTTTTAATTTCTAAGTTGGTTTTAAATTGTTGTCTTGCTGATTGTGTTGGGAATCGCCCTGGGTCCCTTCGGGGAGGAGGGCAATAAACAAATTTAAATAAATAAATAAATAAATAAATAAATAAATAAACCTTTGCTTTTTGGACTTCAATTCCCAGGAGCCTAAGTCAATTCCTCAAAGCACTGGTCAGCCAAAGTAATGGCTTTAGGCTTCTGGGAACTGAAGTCCCTTTGTGGGATGCGTACCCCTCGTTGGAAACCACTGCTTTAGAGGATGTTGAGAATGGTACCTGCTAAATTTAAGTCAAAAGGAACACAGGCATGCTTAATAATGTAAAGCAATTATGTCTGTGCCTTTGTAGTTTGTACCTGGAGAGTATTGTAGTCTCTTGTGAATGGAACCATCAGTTCCCAGAGTGATGAAAACACAATCAAAGCCGTAAATTCCAGTTTGTAATTGGTTGCCATGTGTTCAAAAAGCATAGTCAGGCCATGGACCGCTAGATGTTTCCGCTGATACGCTTCTGTGCCTTCAGTGGAGACTGGTCGGGTCATTGAGAGCGACACATCCATCACCACCACAGTCGGCATGATGACGGCCCTTTATTTGTTAAGTCATGTGCAGGAGAAAATTCTGCAGAAAAGGGGGAGGGGGGGGGAAGAAGAGTGCTTAAATTCATGCATATAACTTGGTCATCTTTTGCATTTCTCACTAGCTAACCTCAGATAAACCACTATAATCTTCTACTGTACTTCCATGTGCAGTCTCAAAACACACAAAAAAGCAGGTATGAGGGAAATGCTAGGATAATCCACAAAAGGGCACAGAAATCATTAAAAAGTCACAGTGGGCATTTGTGAAAGTACAAATATATTCAAACAATGCATGTGGGGAATATGACAACAAAAGGAGAGCTAGAAGTCCAAACTATGAGGGAGGTAAAGGTTGCCTTCGCTTGAAAGCCAGTCATAGTATCCGACTCTAGAATTTTGGTGCTCATCTCTGTTTACAGCCAAAGACCCAGCACTGTCTGCGCCTGCAGACATTTCCGTGGACATGTGGCAGGCATGACTAAACACCGGAGCACATGAAACGCTGTTTACCTTTCCAACAAAGTGGTCCCTATTTATCTACTTGCAATTTCTTGCTTTCAAACTGCTAGGTTGGTAGGAGCTGGGGCAGAGACAGGAGCTCGCTCCATCGTGCAGCACTTGGGTCTCAAACTGTTGAGTTGCCGACCTTCCATTCGTCAAATTCAACGTCTTAACCACTAAGCCACCGCTGTCCCTTTTATGAGGGAGGCAGTCATCTATAACGGAGGTGAACCGAGCGAGAGTGAAATGATGCATCTAGAAGTGGAGGGAATAAAAAGGAGGCCAAATGAAAGGATATAATTCTGCTCAGGGGACATTCAAATGAGGTGCCTTTCATGTCCCCAAGAGCTGGGGCAGAGACAGGCACTCACTCCGTCACGCAGTACCCGGGTCTCGAACTGCTGACGTGCCAGCCTTCCAGCTAACAAGGCGAGCGTCTTAGCCACCGCAGCCCCTATAAAAGGAGAGGAGGACCCACTTGACTTGGGGCACAAAGGGACACTAGCACTAGCTAGCCTGTGGCAGGAGTTCTCTCGCTGCTGCCCTCAACCTTTTAATCCATGGTCGAGGAAAGACTAAAGGGCGCCGGTAAGGACTCCAGTGGCTAAGAAGACACTGACTGGAAGGCAGCAGGTCAGCAGTTCGATCCCCAGGTACTGCAGGACGGGGATGAGTTCCCGTCTCTGTCCCAGCTCCTGCCCAACCAACCTAGCAGTTCCAAAGCAAGACATTGCAAGTAGATAAACAGGGACCACTTGGGTGGGAAGGTAAACAACGTTCCGTGCGCTCCGGTGTCTAGTCATGCCTGCCACATGACCACGGAAACGTCTGCAGAAGCAGGCAGCGCTGGCTCTTTGGCTTTGAAACAGAGGTGAGCACTGGACCCTAGAGTCGGATACGACTGGCCTTCTTTACCTTGACTTTTAAGGGAGGCCTCCTCCCTTAAAGGAGCGACGAGGGCAGGCCGTCTTCCTTCCTCCGCCTTATCTAGGCCAAGGCTGCCCTCGGGCTTCGGGCCCGGCCCGGCGAGGTCCTGGAAGCCACGAGGGTCACGGGAGGAAAACCGTCGGTGTGTGTGTTTGTTTCTATGCAACTCCTGGGCTACTACTTCCGGTTCCGGGTGGGGGTGGGGGAGCGAACTCGCCAGCGCACCTCCTCCGCCATCTTGGGTCCCGCCTGCCTAAAAGCTTCCCCGCTGCTCCTGGGGCCGCGAACGTGGGTTCCAGGCAGGGAGACGAAGCGCTTCCCTGAGAGCGAAGAAGAAGGCGGATGATGTCGAGACAACGAAGCAAGGCGGGAAGGGGACCCTCCTCGAGATCATCCTCTCAAGCAGGGGTGCTCAAACTGCGGCCGGCAGGCCGGATCCGGCCCCCGACGCCGATTCATCCAGCCCACCAAGCCCCTGTCGCTCCTGGAAGCGGAAGTAAAATGTGCCAGTCCGAGTGCATTTTTACTTCCGCTGCCGGGAGCGACAAGGGCTTGGTGGGCTGGATGCAGTGGTGGGCTCGATTTTTTTTTTACTACCACACTGTGGGCGTGGCCAGGGGGGAAAGCCCTGCGTTGGACCCATATTAGGACTACTGTACAGTACTTTATTTCAAAACTTGGATTGTTGGCAGGGCCAACCAGAATCCTTGCTACTGGTTTTGGCGAACTGGTGTGGACCTGCTGATGCCCACCGTTGGCTGGATGAATTGGCATCGGAGGCTGGATTCGGCCCACATGGGCCATAGTGACCAGCCCCCTGCCCTGAACCACGTGACTTGCCCACGGACTGAAAAGTTTGGGCACCCCAGCTCTGAAGAGATTATGAGCCTCAAGTCCGCCAGTTCAGATCCAGGAAGAGCTTTATGGCAAGAACAAACATTCTTGAGGGTCCGCAAGAGCAAAACCAAATTAGAAGGTGGAGGAAGGAGGAGCTCACTGGACAAGGAAGGACATTAAAGGAGGATGGATACAACTGAGAACTTGACCTTCTCTATGTGTCACTTGGAGGACCCCGAATAGGGTGTGGGTTGGAGTGCCTAATTGTAAAACCAATGTGCTGAAGTAGGAGCTGCTGTTGGACAACACACTGTGAATGCGGAAAGATACAGGATCCAGCCCACTTGCTAGTATGCTGATTGCTACCATCGTCATTGTTTTGTTATTCAGTTGCATAGTCAAGTCTGACCCTATGTGACCCCATGAATCACTGCACGCCAGGCACCCCTATCCTCCACAGTCCTCTCTAGCCCACACAGCTCTACGTCCATTGCGTCAACAATGCTATCTAATCCTCTGCCACCCCCTTCTCCTTTTGCCTTCAAACTTTCCCAGCATCAAGGCCTTCTCAAGTGAGTCCTCTCTTCTCATTTGGTGGCCAAAGTACTTTAGCTTCATCTTCAGCATTCGTACTTCCAAGAAGCAGTCAGGGTTGATTTCCTTCAGGATCGACTTATTTGATCTCTTTGCTGTCCAGGGTACTCTCAAAATTATTTCATTGCCTGATGCGCCAGCTCACCACTGTATATACTAATTAATAAATAAAGGAGAGGGGTGGGAAACTATTTTGCTTTTGTTACACATAGAAATGAAAGCAAACTATGGAAATGAATGAAAAAAATAAATATTCATTATCAATATAAATGTAGCATGAATAAGTACACACAAATCTATTTTGAATTTCTTTATTGAGCTATTGTAAATGTTTATGTATATTTTTTTCTGACCTTTCAGGAAAGATTACCTTTCCCCATTGTGAAATATACACGTTAAAATTGACCTACAAATTCAGAACAAAAATAATAAAATAAACACTTACACAGATGTCCTTTTGTTGATAAAAATGTAAACATTACATATGTACAAATCTACAACCATTCATTTGTGAAAGTGCTCTTTTGCAATTAATGAAATGTCCATTTTGAAATTTCATTGAATTCATATTTTTCAGAAATAAAGCTATCTCACAGCTCCTGCTTTGTGACAATTTTATATACACATTTACATAGGAAGAGTATTTCAATCTTTGGGGTAAAGTATTTATCTCCATGATAAAGCTTTATTTCTATAAAGACCAAAGTTAACATTATAGAGCATTAACAATAACTGCTGAGTAAAAGTATGATCTTTCATCTACTGTAGGTCTAAACGCATGAAAAGCCTTCAAACATTATCAAGTGCAAACACAGCACTTCCCAAAAGATTACAACAAATAGTGATTGGCAGAGAAGGAAATGATTTGAAGACTGGCTTTTTGTACGAAAGGGATTTTAAACTCAGTTTGTGTTCTGAGTTAATATGCCTTATTTATTGATTTTATTAATTTATATCCCTCCTCAACTGGTGAAAGTTAATGTCACCGCTGGACTCTGTGAGTGGGAACATGACTCTACAATCTGATTTTCTGCTTCCATTCTTAGTGTCTCCAGTTAAAATATCTTTGGAAGGAAGAACGGGAAGAGATTGTTGTCCAAATCTTGAGAGAGCGGAGACCTGCCAGAGCAGACAGCACTGGGATATGTGGACTCAGGCTGAGGACACTTCATATTTATGTAACTGGTGGCTGGAGAGCCATAAAAAGAGGGGGAGAGAGGAAAGAACTAATTAACAGGCCCTCAACCTGCCACTCTAGCATTAAAAGTACCAACATCTCAGAGGAATTCCACCAACATGAGCAGTATAGCAGACAGCAAGATAACTAGAAGATGAATAGTGATGTGCATCATGAAAACATGATTGTAGGCATAACCTTTATGTCACACTGCCTCCACAGTTATGCTTTCAGTAGTTAGTTCACATATGCAGTGGCCACACATCACAGCTGAGAAAATCTAGAGATTCATATATGTCTGTCCGTGAGAAAGCAGTTCTAATGTATAGAAGTCCAGGGACTGATCAGGACATGAAAGAAGAAGGAGCTATAGAAGTGTAGGTAGTAATATACTGGCGAGTCCTACAGGTGCCACAAGACTCCTTAATGTTCTGCTAGCATGAGAAGACTCTGTAAAAACAGGCTGGCTGGTGTTGCTGACCAGTTGCCTGATCTCTACTGAGGGCAGGAACAAAGAAACCTTTCAGCTGCTGTTTTTACTGGACCTCCCACCAGCCTTTACCAGCATGACAGAATGTGGGGATTTGTAGTCCAGTAACACCATAAGTCAGACTGCGGTAGCTCAGGTGGTTAAGATGCTGAACTCGATGACTAGAAGGTCGGAGTTCGATTCTCAAGAACTGCAAGACAGAGTGAGTCCCAGCTCCTGCCAACCTAGCAGTTTGCAAGCAAGAAATTGCAAGTAGATAAATAGGGACTACTTTGGTGGGGAGGTAAACAGCGTGCCTTTCACATGTCCATGGAAATGTCTGCAGACGCAGACAGCACGGTTCTTTGGCTATAAACAGAGATGAGCACTGAACCCTAGAGTTGGATATGACTAGCTTTTGAGAAAGGGCAACCTTTACCTTTGCCTATCACCTAGGGATTTTTTATTTACCCTACTCCTATTTAGCAGGATTTTAACTTGAGGTGGTAGGATAGGCTCCAGTTGGAACCAAGTAATTTCTTTACTGTTGCATCAATTAATAGAAACCTTGAAGTTAGCTCAACGTGGATGTCTACTTGTATGCCCGTAATCCCGACAGGAAATTTGCCACAACTACTTCCAGTAATAGTATTTTCCACGTAAAGGTAGTTTTACAGTTTTCTTTGTACCTCTAGAAACACACTAGGGATTCTCAACCTATGGCCCATGGGCCAGATCCGGCCTCCGGCACCATTTCATGTGGTCCGCTGCCCTCACTCCTGCCAGAGGAAGCAGAGAAAGCCATGTCTGCATTTACAACTCGTAGATGTGTTTATGATTGCCGCGGACACATTTTATGGCAGCATTTATGGTGGGGGAACCACCAGTCCGGCTCACCCAGCTGCCTGAGGGTGGGTGATTTGGCTCACGGCTTGAAAAGGTTGAGAACTTACAGAGAGCTCAGGAAGATGATGTGGGTCCTCCATCATAGCAATAAAGTGCTATTAAAACAGTGGCTTTTATGCAGCTAACTAGAGCCAACAGTGGCATTTCAAAATCTGACTAACACAAGTATCTAAATACTTATTTACATTTGCAATCACCATGTACAATTTTTCTGTAGAAAATATAATTATGTACAAAGCAATTAACAAATCCACATTACTAGGTACTTAGCAACAGGTACTCAGTTTCCAACATTTATATCGAATGATTCAAGAGGTACAAATTTATCACACAATTCATAAAAAACTCTGCTGAGTGGAGGGAGGAAGTGCTCCCATTGGGCTACTGAGCAGAGGGGCGGGGTGAACTCTGTGCTGGAGTGAGGGAGGAAGCACTCCCATTGGACTGCTGGACAGAGGGGCAGGGCAAACTCTGTGCTGGGGTGATGGGAACGGGTGCCCGTACTTAGGGCTCTGAGTGTCACTTCTGGCACGCGTGCCAGAGATTTGCCATCACTGCCCTAGACGTAGATGGACTTCATGGCTGAAGAATCTGAGAGACTGGTGTGGCATGTCCTCGGAAGAACTTTTCCAAGGAGTTAAGAACATGATGATTGCCAATATCCATAACAGATACGGCACTTGAAGAAGAAGAAGAAGGGAGATGACTACAAAATAAGTGCAGTCATGTGGAAATGTGTGACAAGTTTTATAAGTAGATTCTACGTAAGCCTACTAAACTGAATAGCAGCAGTGTCAGCACGCAAGAAAGCCTGTGCAAGAGATATTCCTGGTGCGCTGTATCCTTAGTCCAGCTTTCTAGAACCCCCTCCAAATGTGTTGAGTATCAGCTCCCATTGGTCACAGGCATGCTGCCTGGGGATGGTGGGAATTGTAGTCCAAGACATTTGAAGGCAACTTGGTAAGGGGAGGATATATCAAGAAAAATATACATAGCTGCCACAAATCCAAGAAAGTTCCAGTTTCTGTTTACTTAATACGGAGTTTAGAATGCAGCTGGTGCTATGATAAATGGATCTGGTGTTCAAAGATGGGGGGGGGGGGGGAAGGGACCCTCAGAATCCTTTGGGTAAACCAAGTCTCAGTAAAGAGAAGAATCAATCATAATATATTGGCCAATCCGATCATTATTAGGATGCTCAAACCTAAGACAAAAATTACTGACATATTTCCATACTCAAATCCAACAGACTCTGCTGTAAAGTAGAATATCAGAAAGAGCAGGTGGCAGAGAGTGTATATCAGGAATGAGTAACAACATGCAAATCATAACAAACTCAGCTTTTTTAAAATTTCCTGACGTTTAGAGATATCAGCTATGAAAAAGAAGCAATGTGGAGTTTTGCCATCACGGCAGGAATCCTGTTACACAGGTATGTGGGCATAACTCAACCTAACTACAACACTGCCAAGGTGGAAGTGCTATCCACAAAGCGCTTCTGCCAACGCATTGTACAACAGGAACCACACGACCATCTGTGCTATCTGCTTTGCCTGGGCATCACACAACATACTGGATTCTAGCCAGAGTTAAAGGTTGTGTTAGCAAACAAACTCTAGTTAGTGTATGTTTTATACACTCAGTTTTGGAAGCACTGTCTGCACATCTACGAGGGAGGGCCTTTTTTGTCTTTTTCTTATAGAATCTATTCTGGAATATTCCAGAATATTATTGGTTCTTTCCCCATTTCATATAAAATGATTCAAACCCCTCTAGCCCACAATTTGGGCAGGATCCAAGAACTAATCCAACTAATTCTACATACCCATGGAGCTTTAGGCTTGCCGTTCTGAACTATCCATATTTCTACTCACGGCAAGTTGCATGGCGAGGGAAAACACAAAGCTACTTGCTTTTGAAACTGCAGGCAGGTTGTGGTCCGATGTAGAACCTGAATTAACTATGCTGCAGAGCACAGATGCACCAAAAGTATGTCTTTACATCATACTCTTTTGTCATGAAAAATCTACACCAGGTTTTCCCAAGGTTTTCGGGTCGCGGGCCTGACTAGGCCTCCTGGACTGCTGATCGGGCCAGTCACGTGGTTCCACCCGGAAACGGAAGTAAAATGCAAGCCGTGCATGCGCAGAATGCCGTTTAATTCCAACTTCCAGGATTGGTGAGGGCATTGAGGGCTGGATGAATTGGCGTTGGGGGCCAGGTTTGGCCCGCGGGCCTTAGGTTGAGAACGGCTGGTCTATACAGCAGAGGCATCTAAGCCCAAACTTCTTGAACGTGGCAAATGCATATTAATTATGGAAGCTTCATACAAGTCTGCAATACTCGTCAGCTAAATCTGCAGTGTAAGCGGAACAGTGTATAAACGTTAATGTATACTATTTAAAAAAAACCACCACAGATATTTCCATATTACTTGACAGACAAACAAAAGAAAGAAGATATTGTTCCGGGGGTGGCCAGTTACTATTAAGCGACAATATTTCCAGGGAGGACAAAAGTATTGCTTATGCAATGGAATGACTCAATTCACTATAGTAATTGAAAAAGTTAAAAAAATAGGAACTTACTATAAATAATTTAAAATATGTTATTATACAACTCTGGTATGCATTCTGTAACATTTTATGTAAACAGTTTCAGAAAGCTTATTTCATTCATGCAAAAAACGTCCAAGTGCATGACTTTGGTCCATCTCTGTTGAAATTGTCTGCCAAGTTCCCATCTGGACTTCCCCAGAAAGAGGCTTAGAGAGCTCTTGTCTAATGTTCCCTTCTTAGAACATTCTGGTGGTTTCTTTAAAAGGCTGGAGATGCATTTTTAATGGGGAAAAATGGGGCAATCTTGTTTGTGAAGTCTTGGTTGTTGTTTTTTTAACATCTGCAACCTGCCTGTAACAATACATTACATATAGGGTGGTGTTTTTCCCCCTCAAAGGTATGGCTCCCCGAAAATCTTCCGACATTCCACCACTCCGGAACTGGGAGGCCTGTCGCAGCTGTAGGTGCTCTTGACCTGATCTGCTGTAAGGCGATCGTAAGCCATTTTGTATTCTCTGTCAAAAGCATCTGTAACCACAGAGGTGAGGAAAACATACAAGCACATCAATAGATACAAAGAACAACCTGGTTTAGGGGTATGTGGCAGCTGTTAAAACGCCAAGGTCCATACTGGGTGTAATCCCATTAGGAAAGGGGGCTGCAATGTACCATTCTGGTCATTCCCAATGCATTAGAGCAGAAGAAAAAGGTCCAGTCTGGACAGGGTATCCTGCTATGGTAATAGAGTAGACCCTACTGCCAGCGACTCAACGCCAAGTGTCAGGCGGTGGTTAAATAACCTGACAATCCTGTGGACCAGTGGTGCCCAAACTAAGGCCCGAGTACGGCCCCCGACGCCAATTCATCCGGCCCGCAAAGCCCTCATCGCTCCTGGAAGCAGAGCACATTTTACTTCCACTTCCAGGAGCGATGAGGGCTTCGCGGGGCGAATGAATTGGCATCGGGGGCCGCCCCCGGCCCCCGGGCCTTAGTGGCTGGCTCCCTGAACCACATTATCGGCCCACAAAGTTTGGGCACCCCTGCTGTGGACCAATGGCCTTGGGTGCTGAAGTCCACAGGGAAGGGTGATGGTCCCCAAGTGGATTAAACCCCACTTGAATCCATCTGGATGGAGGGCAGCAGCAGCTTCATCCATCCTGGCCTGGGGAGGATGATGAGGACTTTGTGTGCCAAAAGGGTTCAGGACCAGAAAGTGACTTGAGGAGCTGGATCAGTGGTACGGGTGTTTATTTATTTACTTATATTTACATTTATACCCCGCCCTTTTGGTGCAAGCCCCACTTAGGGTGGCTTACAATATGCAAAAACATTATATATACATTGTAATGCATATCAAAAAACAAAACAAACAAAATAAAATGAAATAAAAAACACACTAGCACTTTAAAGACTAACTGCTATATTTTTATTGCTAGCTTTCGTGGATCAAGTCCACTTCATCAAAGAATGAAACTTACAGGCATGGTTTTTATACACCAAATTCAGGGGCTCAACAGGAGAAGGGGTGTGTTTACTTTGTTTTGTTTCTTGAGATGCCTGAACCACAGACTAACACGGTTACTATTCCAAAAAATTGTAATACATATACATTGTTATATATACACTGTAATATATATTCTAATAATCTTATAGGCCTCAAAAGGCTTGTTGACAAGAGGTAGGTCTTAAGTTGTTTATGAAAAAACAACCGAGGGCCCCATAGTGAACCGAGGGCCCACTGAACCACGTGACTGGCCCGCAGCCCAAAACGTTTGGGCACCCCTAGTTGAAAGGCGTGTCCATCTAACCTAACATGGTCTTCGAAGTGCTTTCAACAACAATTATTTTCTGCAGAACGTAAGGCAACAGCTTATACTGTACTGACTGCTTTTATGCCAATATAGCACAACACAAGGACTTACCTAAATCAATATTGTCTTTTCCAAGAGCAACAAGAGAGAGGAATAATATTTCTCGATAAAGACTCCTAGAAAAAACAATGGGGGGAAAAACCATTTACAGACGTTATGCTTTAGATAAAGTTGACCTTGCTCTATAGCACTAATGGAAAAATTATTTTAAATTATATTCTTCTGCCACCACCCCAAGTTTTCTGCCGCTGCTTCTTCGAGTGCCTTATCCACTCTGGGTACTGGCTATCATCATGGTGCTCAACTTCCTCTTCTTAACTCCTTGGAACAATTCAGACATTCGACACCAGCCACAAGGTCTGTCTACATCCAGGGCCTCCCTCCCCAGGGGTCTTCCCTTGAATAGTATTCTATACAGTACTTCATTTTGTTCCTTATGATATGCTCAAGGTATTGGAACTTTCTTTAACGGTCTTAAACCAGGGGTTGCCCAAACTACGGCCCAGGTGCTAGATCTGGCCCACAATGCCAATTCATCTGGCCCCCGCCTCCATCGTGGAAGTAAAACGTGCCTATACGGTTTGGGCACCCCTGGTTTAAGCAGAGAAAATGGCAGCTTAAAACTTATCTCATCCTGTTGCAAAAGAGCCCTCAAGCCATTCCCCATGACGGAGCACCATGGCTCTCCCTAGTCAAAGCAGGGAGGATTCAGGCCAAAAGAGAAAGTCTCTGAAGAATGGAAATGGGGAAAACAATCCAATCTGGATACTACAGTATCTCTCTATGCTTCCCAAAATGCACCATTTTGATTAATATTTGTAGCAGACGCTGTCACTTTCCAGAGAGGATAGAAACAGGGACACAACCTGTGTGATACATAAACAAGATTGCGTCTGTTCCTTGAATTAAAACAATATGCTCTGGGGCTGAGTGAAATGGTCACCAGAATCTGCACCCCTACTGGAATTAATGCAACATGGCCTTGGAAGGGAATGTTCATTTATGCATTTGGTTTTTTTAAAAACTGAAGTTAAAATCTAGACATTAGATTGACATTTAAATCAATCTCTATGATTTTGACTTCTCTGAGAAATATAAATAAAATAGATGGGTGGGGAACTGTATCATCACCACGGTTGTCAAATGAATGAAATCGCGTGGCATGCCCAATCTTGAAAGTTGAGGGTGCACCTCGTTGGAGGGAATTTTGTGGTGGGGTGCACAAAAGAAAATTCTAGTAGTGATGGACAGACACATGCGCAGATTATTTATTTATTATTTATACTTAAATTTCTACTGTAAGGATTTTTTAATATCTTGTAAGCTGCCCAGAGTGGGAAAATATCCCAGATGGGTGGGATATAAATGTGATCAATCACTAAGAATATCCTTTTTTAAAAAAAGAGAGAAAGTTATTCATAAGGCGAGGTTAGTTAGTTTACTGTGTAAAACAGGCATTCTCAACCTTTTTACGCCAGGGGCCATTGGGTCACGCTCCCTCAGACAGCTTCGGGGGCTGGATGGCCATTTTGCCCTTCCTCCACCACATGGCACTTCCTAGAGTGGTGGAGACAGTGGGGGGCCCCCCACATGAAATGGGTGCCGCATCCAGCCCGCAGGTTGAGAATCCCTGGTGCAAAATGTAAAGATTGGTAGCCTTGCCTTGGGGGTACAGTGGTTATTATCCTGCCAGTTCCCTGCTAGTAAAGTGCCACTGAACATTAAGAAGGTAACACCATGAACATATCCACCAGCAGCAGCCTGTAAGAGGCCAAGATCCTGTTCTATGAAACCATACATATATGTAACAGAGGGCAAATGGTAAGGGATGCAGGAACCATGTTACACCCAGTGAGGAATTTCAACATGATGTAGCAGTTTTCCTAGCCAGAACTTAATAACTGCTATGCCACACAGGCAAGATGTTACATTACAGACTTTTTTTTAAAAAAAAAATCTCACTAATTAATTACCTTTGCCTTTTTATCTGTGGGCATTTGTTAAGTGTCTCTAGGATTTGGCTCATTGGCCCATAGACGTCATTCATCTTAATACTCTTCACTATGCTTCTTAAAAGTTCCTGGTTGAAATAACTATCGTCCTTTTGCAGTAAATGGGCCACGGGGCACTTTTGCGCTAGAAAATGAGAAAAAAACATTTTAAAAAGTACCAGAATTGCAATTGGAAAAAGACACTAGTAAGACGATGTAAAAAGAAATATACTTTAAACTGCTCAAAACATAGTGTGTGTCATAGAAAGACAGAATCAGAACAGATTAATATGAAAATATAGCACAAAAAGGAACAGCCAGCCATAAAAAATAGGTTCTAATTAACAGCATGTAATTCATGCAAACAAATACTCAGTATCTCTTTCAGAAGCCAATTCTGAAAGAGATGTTGAGAACAACGCTAGGTTTTACTGAAATATTCAACATAATCCCAATGATTCATCTTGAAGAAACATTAATTGAACAAGAATTTACATATTAAGAAACAAGAATTCTGGGAAATAAATACATGTCCAGGGAGTACATCGTTAGGCAAAAGTTACTCTAACATACACACACAAGTGGACATGACATGTGGAACAAAAAAAATTAAAAATAAATACACCAAGCTTAGCAAGACAGTGTGCAAACACTCACTCTCAAACACAAGTGTACTGTTTTGACCTGTAAGACAAAAAAAGTGGCAAAATCAACATTTTAATTGCTTATCAGTTATTGAAACTGATAAGCTAGCTGCTAGTAATGGTGAATTATTTCCACAAAGTAAGCTACTTACAAAATGAATGCAGACAGCTTACCCTGTGCATTCCACAGAATATAGAGAGGTTGTCCTGGATCTTTGTGCAACTTCATGTTGTCCCACAACATCTGAATTAGGACATATTTGCTGTCCTCTAAAATACAGCTTCTTGGGATCTGAACAAGAAAAAATAGGAAATACAAATCTCTTAAATGCAGGAACAGGAAATTGCAGAGTCATCAACAAACCTGTTTGATCTTACATATAAACCCCCAAATAGAAAGATAATCATCCTGATATTCTGCTATTACTCTAAAAGTTTGTTTGTTGAAGCTAGTATTCTTCCTCTTTGGTAATAAATAAATAGCGGTGTGTTTTTATGAAGGTTGTTAGCTGTTCTGCGAGAAAAGATAAGATGATATAGACCAGTGATGGCAAACCTTTGAGAGATCAAGTGCCCAAACAGAGGGGCGGGTGAACTGTGTGCTGGGGGGAGGGAGGAAGCACTCCCATTGGGCTGCTGGGTAGAGTGAACTCTGTGCTAGGGCAATGGTGCGCATGCCCAGAGAGAGAGCTATGCATGCCCCCTCTGGCACACGTGCCATAGGTTCACCACTACTGATATACTGTAGACAATTTAAAGATGTAGCACATGAAACAATTTAGCTGCTGTATAGCTAATAAAATTCATTTCCCCCCATACCTTTGAATGCTTATTGCAATGCTCAGAAGACAGTATTAATCCTGGTAAATTACTGGGTAAATCCAGACGTCGAAAATACCACACTAGATTCCAAAATACAATGGGATGGTGGTCCACAAAATCTGCCACAGTTATTGCGTGGTCGCCTTCATTTTCTAATAAACTTTCAAGCTCCTTCCATACAACAAGAGGACTCAAATAAGGAACAGTTATGGGGTCTGGATTAGGTAAATTCCACTCTAGCCCCAAAGGATCCTATGGTATGAAAAAACAACAAGAGACAACATTACCCACTAAGAACTCTGGAAGCCATAATCCAGATGTTTCTTGGACCAAGTAATAGGATGCTTTAATGTTAAAGTGAATGATCTACCAGAGTACGGGCCTAATGACTTGATGCCGCGGGCTGGATCCAGTCCACAGGCTGTAGTTTGAGGACCCCTGATTTAAAAACTGGTGCTTTAAATTATTCTAATTAAATAAAGCAGTATGAACTTAATTTTTCTCTGGCATCCCAACACTCTTCAAGAGACTACTAGATTTAGCCAGGATACCCGTTGTTTGGGTACTTTTCAGCAATGCAATTTGCACCAACTCTGAAAAGGAAATCATGCTTTGCCCCAAAAATTTAACTTATAAAATGAGACCCAATTACTTACAGTTGGTCCCTGCAATGTGGTAGGCAAACTCCCTGTGGGAACCATGCAGCCATGCTTGTGGCTTGTTTCCTCTACCTCTAGAGGACTGTAGGTGTTAATACTTCTTGACAGGGGGTGGCCGGAGTGTTCACTGCTCATAGTATTCTGGCTTCTTCTAGACGGGATCTGAATGCTCCTGGCACAGGTGGTGTCAAACTGTTTTGACTTGCTGCTGACAAAAGATGGATTTTACATGTCTATTTGGCTAATGTCACTCTACCCACAAGATCACATACATGCAAGGGAGACAACTTCTGCTTACCAGCTAAGAAGAAACATGCAACCTTTTCTTTTTCATAGGTCAAAAACCTTCCGTGAAAATCCCTTGTCCGTTTTCTCTAATGCTAAAAATTATTAAGACGCTGCTGCTAATCAGTAACAGTAAGATTTCTGAACATAATTAAAAATTAATAATAGTATTTATCCTTCTATAATTCATACTGACTTTCTTCAGGTTTTCTCTTTAGTATTTTGAATTGTTACTTTTTTATATATACAGTAATACCTCATATAACATTAGTATCGAATAACACTAAAATCGCATAACATCAAGGAATCTGGGGGGAAGAATTGCATCAGATAACATTAAGATCCTATGGGATGCTTCAGATAACAACCGCGAAAGCCTGTGTGCTTACAATGTATCTCTATGGATCCCATAGAGGATCAGATAACACTAAAAATCATATAACACGAAGACTTGTGGAACCAGGTTTTAGTGTTATATGAGGTTTTACTGTATAATGATGACACTTATGACCGCAATGATGGTAATGTGTGCTTTCTTACTGTTTACCGCTTGCACTGAAAAATATCTAGCTTCTTGGAGCAGGCTTTTAATTCAACACCCTATTACTCACTCAGAGCTTTCAGGCAACAGTAGGAATTTAATTTTCTTCTTCTGCCAAATCTGAATATAGGCGATCATCATGATGATCAGCCATGAAAACTGTCCTGGGAATATAATGCAGTGGCCTTTCATTTGCCTTCTGGATCACAGTGTGACACCCATCGTACCACTGATACAGTTCTGTAAGTCACTTTCTGGTCCTGAGCCCTTCTAGCACACAAAGTCCTCCTCAGCCCCAGGCCAGTATTGATGAAGCTACTGCCCTCCATCAAGATGGATTCAAGTGGGATTTAATCCACTTGGGGACCCTCACCCTTCCCTGTGGACTTCGGCACCCAAGCTGTTAGTCCTTAAGGTGGCCAGGTTAGTTAACTGCCAGCTGACACTCAGCGTTGAGTCGCTGGAAGTATGTTCTACTCTATTACCATAGCAGGATAACCTGGCCAGACTTGCCCTGATGATTGCTTGAATAATACACAAATATATGCTTGAAAGCAAACCAAGGACATTTCTTGGGTCACATGACAGAATGAAACAATTGCATTGAGTGTTTACCTATCAGAAAGTAATCCAGGTACTACAGAGGCAGTAAATACAGAAGGGATTCCTGTCTGGTTTGAAGAAGATGTCAGGAACTTCAGGTTTTCTGAAGAGGGACTGGACTTCAGGAAATATCTACGAAAAGTAGAAATGTTCATGTGATAAGAAGGATTCAAACAAATCTAGAAGGAAGAATCTTATTTCAAATAAAAGAATTACCTTCCAGGACCCCGAAGATCTCTGATTTCAATGTTCAGAAAAGGCAAGAACAGGTTTCCACAGAAAGGGCACCTGCTGTTCAGGTTGGAATCATCCGCTGTCCAGCCTGCCATGATTTCTTCATCATGTACTAGACAATCACAGGTTCGACACCGTGAACAACTCGAGATGAGGACCTGCAGAAAACACGCAGTTAAAGCTGCACCCATGGCACCAACGGACCCAAAAGTAGCATGGCCTCGGACCTCAAATATTTACTTTTTTTGGTTGAAGTTTGGGCTCGGAAAGTCCCCTTCTGGTGTCACACACCAGAACAAGAAGAGTCTCAGCAGATAAAACGACTGTACTCTTTACTCTCAATGTCATCAAAAACAACTAGTCCCATACCAGTTAAAGCAATTAAACCTGTAGTTGACTACTCTAATTATTAAGCTAATTAATGTGTGCAGGGGTTTTAAAAAAAACAGCTGTCTCAAAAAACAGATTATGTTCAGTCTAACCAATACGAAGATTAGTAGCTAAATTAACATTTATTTTTTCCTTCTGTTTGTGTCCCAGTTTCAAAGTCTCAAGATGTAAATCTCTGTTGCTACCCTTTCTTGGCATTAATACATTCCTACACAGTATTAGCGTGGTATGAATCCTGTCCCACAGCTAAAAATTAATTAGCTGTCTCAATGGAAGCAAACGCAGTTCACCGAGTTATGCAGCACTGTACTGTCAACAAATTAGCAGCTGAATTAATATATTTATAGAGATGACAAAATACATTTTAGATTGATCTATTAGCTTCTCCTCTCAGTAGCTCATCAGTGGGAATCAATGATTGCTCATTTGTAAAAGTAATGAGGCTTCCACGGTTGCTTTGAAAAAGCAACAGAAATAATTGGTAAAAATGTTTTCATACATATTCGCATTTTATTTATTAAGAACAAAGTCACTTACTTATATTACTGTATGTACTTGAGTATAAGCCAACCCAAATATAAGCCGAGGTATCTAATTTTGACCTGAAAACCCAGGAAAATAGATTGACCCGAGTATAAGCTGAAGGTGGGAAATGCAGCAGCTGCTAGTGAGTTTCAATAATCAAAATACATAAAAAATATGGTAAAATTAATTAAAGTGTTGGCACATCTCAATCTGGCACGGTCATGGAACCCTCATGGAAGTTGACCCGAGTATAAGCCATGTCCCACTTTTTGGGACTCATTTTTAGGGCTAAAAAACTCGGCTTATACTCAAGTATATAGGGTATGTTCCCATTTCCTTGGTTTCTCCTTATTCACTTAAAAAGTGGAAATGTTGGGGAAATGTTGTACCTCCAGCGCATAATTCTGGAACACACTTGTGCTGCTTGTGCTGCAAGATGATGCCAGTTCTGACCTATCAGGCAAAGGAAACTTGGGAAGGGAGTCTGAAAAGCAAACAAATCATTTATTACACTCCTTCAGGCCACAGAAAAGAGATTTTTCTTCATGGCCAACTCCTTTTATCCTCTTCAAGAAAGAGGAATGCCTAGATCAGCGTTTCTCAACGTGAGGCCCCGGCCCCACAGGGGGACTTCAATTCCCAGAAGCCTAAGTCAATAAACAGCAAAATCAAAGAGTAGAAATCTTCTACAGACTGGTAAAGAGAAAACTAGATGTTGTAGGCCGTGTGACGTTAGTGGGACGGTGAGGGCAAAACAGAAAAATATTCTTTTTGATGGATCAAAAAGAGTAATTTTTCCATCCTGCCTCTATGGTCCTATGCTTGGAATAACACAGAGAGATGTGGGGTTGGGGAGAGAATGGATGCATCCAACCCACTGTCCTTCTGGTGAGGCTTCCCCATGGCTGGTATTCAGAAAAGGAAGGAAATGCACATCAATTGCATTTATACAATTAAGGTCATACTTTGTTTTGCCATTAGTACATAAAATGGCAATTAGTACATGGAAACATGTCTGGCCAGACATCCCGCTATGGTAATGAAGTAGACCGTACAGCCAGCAACTCAACGCCAAACGTCAGGTGGTGGTTGACTAACCTGACTCCCTAAAGGGGCCAACGGCTACGGTGAGGGTTCCCCCCCCCCAGGGGAGGAAATGCCACGGGAAATTATCCTATTGGGCCCAATGGCAAAATGAGCGGAGGAGGAACCTCTTCACAAATTCACGCCAATGGCATTTCCCCTGAAAATGATTTCTAGGGAAAAAATGTATACCTGGATATGAATAGCATCCAATGACTCCTCACAAGTCTTTTTTTTTTTTTTGCAACACAGGTGTTCAGGTACTATTGTACCTGTGTAAGGTTAAAAAGGAAAAGAGAGAAACTCACCATACTGGGAAATACGTTTTGATGAGCCGTTGTTTGAAACTGAACTCTCAAGGCTTGTCCTACTTAGACCAATGCCCTGGATCATTGAAGAGACATTCTCTTGAGGGGAAGAGCTGCTTTCAAAATCATTGTAGATTTCTTCATCTGTCAGGGAGGTAGACTCTGAATCTACAGCCCCCAGGGAGGAAATGCTTGCCCAGTCTGAGTTTTGATCCTGAAAACAAGAACAAGAATATCTTTCCTACTAGCAATTTAAAATCATTACCAATAAACTTTGAACTCAGCGACATTCTATTCAGTGGTTCTATTAGTTCAAGTGAGATCTGCATCAGATTGCTTCAAAGATCAAAGCATTTTATTTAATTGTAGGGAGAACTTGGATGTTTAATGAAGTAAATGTGCTAAGTAACATGACATGCTTATGTTAGAGTCTGAAAAAAAAAGTATAAAATGTTAATAATGATTAATGAGGTGAAAGAATTGTAGCCCTGGAAATGTGAGATACCAGTCATGAAGTGGAAGTCTGAAGAGCAGATCAGAGTTTGCTTCAGAATAAATAGCTATTTTTGTCAAGTTACTCAAAGGGCTATTGGCTCTGCTAGGCTAGCAAAACAAACTGTAATCATAGGATTCTGGTTTTATTTTCTGTGAGCCGCCCAGAGTCTTTCCGAGTTGGCCAGCAATAGAAATCAGAAATATAAATAAATAAATAAAATTCTTATATGCAGAGAGATTTTTGTCTAAAACATTGTCCATGCATTTGCACTGCATGACAGTGGCATCCCTGGTCGACAGCGACAGCGACTTGCATCCAAGAATGCATTTTTTTCCTGAAGCAGGAAAAATGTCAGTGGAGTGAACTTGCTTAAGGTGGATCCCAGCTTAGTGACCCCCACACGCTATGATCTCGGAGCCCAAAAAGTATGGGCACCCTGATATAGATCAGTTAATGGGTAGTCACGGTATCATGTGCACCATACAGAATAACGTGTAGGGCCAGGCCCTGCCCTGAATTTGCTACAGAACCATTCTGTCTCTACAAGGCTTACCTTTGATGATGATGATGATGCAGACGTAGTGAATTTTGAGTACCACTTGCTGGCCTTCTCTGCAACTCCTTTCCCTGCAGAAAACATGCTGCTCTTTAGAACATCAAAGGTAGGCGTTAGTAGCGTGTCCAAGTTGAATGAGGTTGGGGAGACCAGAGTTATATCCTGAGCGTGTCCTTTGGCTAGGCTGTTTGGGGAGAAGACTGGAGAGGACCAAAGTCTGTCCCTTACTCTGCCTTCATTTTTCGCATGATAGCTTTTGGACTTTGGGAGGCCTGTTCGCCTGGGCGAGTTTGGAGGAAGGCTAGAGCGACGGCACGGCTGAGCAAACCTTGGACTTTTTTGGGTGGCATTCTTGTCAATGTTGGCTTTCTGCAGATCCATGCTTGGTGCGCGGCTTGTTAAAGGACTATTCCTATTATTCATATACATTTCTATTTCTTCAGCTAAATCCCGCCTTGCAGATGGAGTCGAGGCACTTTTATCTTCGTCTCCCTCCTCCTCCTCTTCTTTCTGTTGCCCTATTTCAGCAGCCATCAAAGAAAGTGGATCAAATCCTGTCTCAACGTCAGTTTTTTCAACAGGTTTGATTGGAAAGCTGATGGCACGCTGAATTCTCTTTGTTCTTTTGTGCGATGGTTTTACAGTTTTCACCAAGAGAGGTTCATTATCCAACTCTTCCAGATCAAAAATAACTGGAGACTCTGTTTTGTCCTTAAAATTATTCTCATAAGGTGCATCTTCGTCACTGGATTCTTTCTCCAGTTTACCTCTCTTAATGGGTTCTAAAGAAGATTGTCTAATATTGAGAGTCTTTGGACGTATTCTCTTCTCAAACAACTTAGAAAGTATCTTTGCATCTATTCCAAGGTTTTCAATAATTTCCTCAGGATTTGTTTCATGGTTAATCTGATTTTTCATAAACTGAATCAGAGCATCTCCACTCAGATTGCGGTTTCTCCAAACTATCCGCTTGCGTTCCATTTCAGCTGCATTTAAATGTCTGCTTCTTAAATTCTCAGCTTCAGTAACTTTTGTTTTGTTATCCTCAAAACAAGAGAATAATAATCCTGCAGAGGTTTCTGAGAGGAAAAAGCACATACAAAATCCAAGAAAGTGGAGCTAATTTCATCAAAAAGTAAAGCAGTTGAAAATTTGCCATAAAGTCCTCTAACATTCATATTTTCCTTCAACAATTTTAGGGGACATAGAGTCATCTTTATTCTGCTATCACATTTACAAGTAAACCTCTGAGGTTTTTTAAAAAAATATATAGCCACCGTATATATGGAGAGATAAAACGAGAATCTTCTCATTGAATTTTTTTTTAAATGCCTTGCCCCCATAAAAAGGGAACTTTCAATGATGTTGGCTTACCTGTACTATTATCTCTTATTTTGCCAGTTCTGTCACTAACACGAACAATCCTTGAAGCAGGCTTAGCGTTACTGGAATTATGATGGTTTAATGCAGGAAAACAGTCACCACTGTCCTTTCCACTTTCTATCTCAGACACTGTATACAGACAAGAAAAAGATAATTTGTCAGGAACTGAATTTGCTCCTAATAAGTGCTAGAAAACATCCACTTACTGTTTATTATTATTATTATTATTATTTTATTATTTATTAAATTTAATACCCCACCCCAATCGGGAGGACCCGACTCTGGGCGGCTTACATCCTGATAAAAACAGAAATAAAACCTAAACACTCAATATCAATAAAAGCGTCAAAATTAAAAAATCATCAGAGGTTAAAACCACACAGAACTACACACCAGTATTCCCACATTCCAACCCAGGGAGGCAGTCCTTATATAAGCCACTTGGTATGGGAACCCACGTTCCCGGGTCCCCAAACCTGTCCTGCCAGCCAGGTTTTCAAGCCCTTCCGGAAGGGCAGGAGCTCTGTCTGAAGGCGCAGTTCGGTGGGCAGGAGGTTCCAGAGGGTCGGGGCGGACACAGAGAAGGCTCTCCTCCTAGTACAGGCGAGGCGTGCCTCTCTCGCCGAAGGAATAACAAGGGAGCCTCTCCGATCCGCCCTGGTGGGCCGGACAGATGTTCTTGGGGTGACGCGGTCTCTTAGGTATCCTGGCCCACTACCATATAGGGCTTTAAAGGTAATAACCAGCACCTTGAATTGCACCCGGAGACATACTGGCAGCCAGTGCAGCTCCCGGAGCAGCGGCGAAGCATGAGCATAACGCCCACACCCCACCACTACCCGGGCCGCCGCATTCTGGACCAGCTGGAGTCTCCGGATGGTCATCAGGGGCAGCCCCATGTAGAGCGCGTTACAATAATCAAGTCTGGAGGTGACCAAAGCATGTGTGACCATAAGCAGGGCATCCTGGTCTAGGAGTGGGCGTAACTGGCGTATTACACGAAGTTGTGCGAAAGCCCTCCTGGCCACGGCTGCCACCTGGTCTTCGAACAGTAGCCGTGAGTCCAGGAGGACCCCCAGATTACGCACCGGGTCTGTTTGGGGCAAGACTGCCCCATCCAGAGCCAAAGGTGGCAGCTCCTGAGTTAACACGGGACCTCTTACCCACAGCCACTCAGTCTTGCCGGGATTCAGCTGTAGCCCGTTGTCCCCCATCCAGACCTTAACAGCCTTCAGACACCTGGAAAGGACTTCCACCGCACCGCTTGGGTCCCCACGGGCGGAGATGTATAACTGGGTATCATCTGCATATTGATGATGCCTTACCCCGTGGGAACGGATGATCTCACCCAGCGGCTTCATATAGATGTTAAATAGGAGAGGAGAAAGTACCGAGCCCTGAGGCACCCCGTATTGCAGGGGCCTAGGGCTGGACTTCTCCTTCTCCAGGCACACCGACTGGGTCGGCTGTTCAGCTTACTGTTAGGTATCCAAATGCTGAGATATCAAACTCTTTCAAGAAATCAAACCAGAATGCAACCATTAGATACTTCTCAGGTGGATTTATGATACAAAAAAGCATTTAATACCACAATTTCAGAACCCTTTCTAAGCCTCTGGAAACACAATAAAGCTTCCTGCACTGTTGGATATCTATTGCACAATATTAATACAGCACTAAAACAATCTTCAAAAGGGGTGTAAAAAAATCCATCTTTAACCTGAAATCAAAACTAGCCCAGTTTAAATGTTAATAGAACTGAGAGAACTTGCCAGTTATTAATATTTGATACGTACAAGAACTAGAGTCACTCTCTTTCTTCTCCTCTTTTTGTTCACAATTCTCCTGGATTGTTAGTTTCCTTTGCTTAACTGCTTCTTTAGATATCCGGTATAAGAGTTCTGAATGTTCCCCTACAAGGACGGAAAAGGTGGAATTCATTCATAACCTTCTTTTCATTGCAAGAGACTCAATCCAACTTACAATATTAAAACAAACAATATTTGACGAAGATGACGACGAGGACAACAACCATTCCTAATTTTAGAAAAACCTTTCTTAGGCAGCCAGTTACGGAGAAAATAGCTGCCCGAAGAGAAAGATCTTTGCCAGCTTGTAAAGGGACAGAGGGGGCTGCGGTGGCTCAAGTGGTTAAGACACTCAACTCAACGACTGGAAGGTTGGGGTTCAATTCCCGAGTACTGCACGACGGAGTGAGCTCCCGTCTCTGCCCCAGCTCCTGCCAACCTAGCAGTTCAAAAGCAAGAAATTGCAAGTAGATAAAAAGGGAAGGTAAACAGCATTCCATGCACTCCGGTGTTGAGGCATACCTGCCACATGTCCATGGAAACATCTGCAGATTCAGACAGCACTGGCTCTTTGGCTATAAGCAAAGATGAGCACCGAGCCCTAGAGTCAGATATGACTGGTTGCTCCCAGAAGCAGGAGTAAAACATGCTCATATGGTAGTGTGGGCACCCCTGCCTTAAAGTGACAGGAGAGACGAGGCGAGACTAGCCTGCAGTGACCTGGGAGGAGTGACAGGGAGGACCTTTTCCTCTGTCTTCACCAAATGTATCCTTGGCAGAAAGGCCACCCTTGACAATTTTTAAGGAGATGTACATAAGGCATGAATGGACACAGCTGGCACACTGGTCTTAACTGTACAAATGCACTCCTGCCCGTAGTTTGAGCACACCTGGTCTAAGTCAACCATGCTTTATAAAGTAAGCCAGTTTCGAAAACACTGCATGACATTGAGTTACCTGAAATAAACACAATTCTAAATCTAAAGTCATGTATGAATATAACCTACCAGAAAGAGCTCCGTGGAGCCCATTTGCAGGCTGCTTTCTTAGAACTCTTTTAAACTGTGCTATTCCTAAGATGACATTTCTTATCTTTGTCCACAGAAAGTAGCCACTTCGGTTGCTTGACGGCCAGGTACTTTCCAAAACAGCCTATAACAGTATTAAATGAAAATTTAAAAATCTTAGAACTGTTAGTTATCTTGAATTAAAACAATGCAGCGACTGCTCATCCAAGGTATTTCATGGTTAAAAGAAGATCTGAGTCTAGGTTTGCCCAAGTCCTATTCAGCTGTTATTAAAACATTCAGAGAGCGCACATCAGTAATAGAAATCCAAACCATTAACAGTGTATTTACCTTATTATAATACCCATAGGTAATTGCATTAGGATCAACTCCAGCTTTTTTCATTTCAAAAAGGACTCTCACGGCTAAAACAGGCTGACCGTACTGGCCGCATAACTGCATCAACACCCGGTAGCATACCTGAAAAAAAAGAAACAAACGGCATTGCTTAGTTTCCTCTTCCCAAGAGTCTGACAAAAACCAACAAAGAAGAGAGATGATATGTTGGGCCAGCAGGCAAAGCTATTTACCTCATCAGGGGGATCAATCTTTTTGGTATGCATTTTCCGTAGCACATCATACGCTGTTTTCAAAGCCCTCACTTTGGAATGGCACACTCTGACATAGGCAGGAAGGCAGATAAACCATAAGCCATAGCAGTGACGCAGCAAGCACCTGGACCACATCTGAGGAATGGAGGAGTACCTCTTGGCTATCTTATGAGCTGACTTGATTTCCTGCAAAGAAAGTTTTTAAAAACTTACTTTGGGCATATGTGTTGCTTTATGGCGGTCAAACTCCGAGCACTCAGAAACACCTTCCTCAGCTCCTTGCTTTTGGAAGGTATTCAGAAAAATCTATGGACCAGGCCAAGGTCCATCTACTAGGACAGTGTCTCCCAATCTTTGGTTTTTGGACTTCAGTTCCCAGAAACCTAAGTCAATTTCCCCTAAACACTGTTCAGCCAATGTATTGAGACTTAGGCTTCTGGGAAATGAAGTCCACACTAGAATATAGTTTGGGAAACGCTGTACCAGGGAATGGAGAAGACACCATTATATAGTTGGAGCAACTCTACCATGAGCCTATAACACAGTTGGACTAAAATGACGTGAATGAGAGGGATGTGTGGTGAGAATGGGAAGACCCGAGGAAGAGATCGATGGATGGAGTAAGAGAGGATCTGCCGTGCCTGGGAGAACTGGAAGCAAATTGCAGAGGAGAGAGATTGATGGAAAGCCTTATTGGTGACATCGCATGGCCCTCTGTGCCTGGCGATGATGATGACTGGATGCATTAACATGTTTCAGGTCCGCTCAGCTGTATGAGGGGGCGTGGCACGAAAAGGTTGAGAACCCCTGGTTTACAGAGTACTTGAAAGCTAGAATAATTCTGTAATACCTACAGAAAATACAAACATGTTTTGTATTTTGCTACAAGAATACCTTCCATAATGCATCCAGTTTTACAGAGGGCTTGCATAAATTTTATTCAGCTTATACTGTCTGGGTATTTCTGCAACTCTTCCAACACAACTACAACATAAAGAGCTATTTCAAACACATCCGTTCGGAGTTTTGATCTTTTCTTCTTCTTTGAACAGTAGATGTCATTTACTATCCTATTACATACTCTTTAAAATTCTTGAGCTTCAAAAGCACTTTTCTGTCAAGTATTGAGGGCTGTTGTCTAAAGCCTCAAAGTATGTGAAGTTCTGTAATTGAACTGTATTCGGAAGCTTCTCACAAACATACTTACTAGGTTGGCAGAAGGAACAGACACCATGATTTACCAGACACCATGATTTACCAGAATTCCCCAAAGACATAAAAAGAGACTTACGGCACTTTGAAACACACAACAAAGCAAGGAAACCCAGAATTCAGAACAATGAAAGTACAGCAGGCTTAATAAGTACCTGCTTCGTCCTTCTGTACATTGGCAACGGACTATTTGGATTGCTAGCTTTTAAAGCTAATTTGCTGTTCTGGATTTTTACAAGTCCCGTCGGTTGCTCAAACAAGGCTTGGCTCAGCACAGGAAACCCATTGTAGCTGAAAAAGAAGGGAGGTCTTTAAAACATTTGCTGACTTATATCCCACGTTTGCTTAAGGACAAGGGGCCCATTGCACTGCTTGGTACTCTTCTGACTATAAAGACAGGTTTCACTTAACAGTAACTGTCGTTCTCCGAGTATGTTGTTGGGGATTCACACTAATGGGTTCTGCGCCTGCGCTGAATCCGAGCGGAGCTAAAAAGCTGATTGGACAAAAGTTTTGAAGTTAGGACCGCCCACCATGCCCAACCGCCTCTGGCGCCATTTCGCGCTTTCCCTCAGTTCGATACTAGAGCTGCCTGCAGAGCATAAGGCCATCTCAGGCCGGCAGCCTCGAGGGGAGGTCGGGTTGGGCCGTGTGAATCCCCAAACAACATACTCGGAGAACGACAGTTACTGGTAAGTGAAACCTGTCTTTCTCTTTCGTGTTGTTTGGGAATGCACACTAATGGGTGACTAACAAGCTCACTTACTTGGATGGAGGGCAGCCGGCGTCCTGAGATGCAGGAGAGCGTGTGGGCATCAGTGATCGGCGGTCATCAACGAGGAGGATCGGAGACCAGCCGTCAGGATGGATCTGCCTCGTCTGACGTCGACGGCAGACCTGGTGTCAACCCGGTAGTGGGTGATGAAAGTGGAGGACCTGGACCAGGTAGCAGCCTTGCAAATGTCTTCCATCGGGATGCCTTCCAGGAAGGCAGTGGAAGATGCCAATGTCCTGGTGGAGTGAGCCCGGACATGAGGCGGAGGTGGCAGAGATGACATCTCATAGGCCAGGTAAATGGTACCTGAGATCCATTTAGATAGTCTCTGGGCAGACAGAGGCTGTCCCTTCGTCTTGCCACCATAGGCCACAAACAGCTGTTTGGCTCTCCTGAAAGACGCAGTCCGTTGTGTATAAAACAGCAAGGCCCTCCTGACATCCAACGAATGCCACACTCTCTCTTGTGCAGACGAAGGATTCAGGAAGAATGCTGGCAGCGTGATGGACTGGGTCAGGTGAAAGTCAGTCAGGACCTTGGGCAGAAATGCCAGGTCCGGGTGTAACACTACCCTGTCAGGGTAGAACTTGAGGAAAGGAGGGTCAGACCTCAGGGCTGCAAGTTCACCTGCCCTCTGGGCAGAGGTGATGGCTACAAGAAAGGCAGTCTTGTAGGAGACGAACTTAATGTCCACTGTAGCCATGGGCTCAAAGGGCGCCTTGGTGAGCGCAGTGAGCACAGCAGTGAGGGACCACTGAGGGGGTGGTACCTTGACCGGAGGGTAAGCATTACGCAGTCCCTGGAGGAATCTTTTCACAGTCTTGTCCCTGAATGCAGAGGACAGCACAGAGGAAGGTGGGGCATTGGCCACCACTGCAGCCAGATGAACCTTGAGTGACGAGTGCGCAGATCCTGACTCAGCGAATCGCAGGAGGTAGGACATCACGTCCTGCAGGGATGCGGAGTCCACGGAGCGGTCGTTGGATTGTAAAAAGTCAAGAAAACGAAAGGACCGCATCGCCTTCCACACTGCCAAGAGTTCGAGGAAGTTGATGTGGTGCCTGGCTTCCGCGGGCATCCAGATCCCGTGGATCCGTAGATCCCGGCAGCACGCTCCCCATCCGTGCGTGCTCGCGTCGGTGGTGATCTACACGGTTGGCGCGGGAAGGACGAAGAGCTTCCCCGTGGCCACGTTGCGATCCATCACCCACCAGTCCAGCTGGTCCTGCAGCTCGGGAGTCGGTGTGAGCCACTTCCCGAGGTCGTCGTGGACGATGTCGAACGAGGCAAGGAACCACGACTGGAGGGACCGCATCTTTAACTTGGCGTGCGAGATCACTGCCGTGGTTGACACCATGAGTCCGAGGAGACGAAAGGCATCCCTCGCATGGATGCGACGCCTGACTTGGATCCGTGCCACCACCGCACGGATGTCCTGCAGACGTTTGGGCAGAGCGTAGGCTCTCAGAGCCAGAGTCCAGTGCGGCTCCGATGTAGTCTATTCTTTGAGTGGGGGTCAACTGAGACTTCTTGTAGTTGACCCGCAGACCGAGACTCTGCATGAGTGCCAGGCAATGAGCAACATCATCCTTGGCCCTCTGATTGGTCGGAGAGCATACCAACCAGTCGTCGATGTATGGGAACACCTGAATCCCCTGCAGCCGAAGATGGGTGGCCACCGGTGCCATGCACTTCGTGAAGACCCTCGGAGCGGTGGAAAGACCGAAGGGAAGACACGTGTACTGGTAGATGTCACTGCCCACCTGGAAGCGGAGGTAGCGGCGATGTTCCCTCCTGATGGATACGTGTAAGTACGCATCCTTCAGGTCGATGACGGTGAACCAGTCCCCGTGGTTGATCAGTGGGAGGATGGCCTGAAGAGTCACCATCCGGAACTTCCTCGCGTCGATGTGTTTGTTGAGGAGGCAGAGGTCCAAGATGGGGCGGGACCCTCCGTCCTTCTTGTCCACGAGGAAGTAGCGGGAGAAGAACCCTTCGTGAGACTCCGACGCTGCGACCGGCTCTATGGCGCCCTTCTCCAGGAGAGCTGACAGTTCCTCCTGGAGCAGTGGAGACGGATCGGTGACACGGACCCGTCCGACAGTAGGGCATCTCTTGAACTCGATCGCGTAGCCAGAGTCTAAGATGGCCAAAACCCACTTGTCCGTGGTGATGGTGGACCACACCGACAGGTAGTCCACCAGGGGATGGTATGGCAGAGTCTCGGTCATGGAGGAGTCAAACCCGTTGTTTGCTCCTCCGATCCGTCCGCTTACCAGACTGTTGGCGTTGCTGGTAACGCGGACGGGCGGCTTGCTGTCTCGGCCGGTAGAACTGGTGCCGGGGGTAGTCCTCCTGCCTCTGCTGCTGGCGGGGCTGGTAGGACGGACCTTGAGACGAGGTCTGGGGTTGGTCCTGGTGGAACCGACCCGTCCCCCGGCGAGGAGCGCGGAGCTGCTTGATAGTAGCGTAGTCCCCCTTCAGCTTCCCCAAAGAGGTATCGGTCTCTTTGGCAAACAGGCCCTCGCCGTCAAAGGGCAGCTCCTCCACCAGTTTCTTCACATCGTCTTGAAGATTGGCCGAGCGAAGCCAGGAGTGCCAGCGTATCTGGATGGCGGAGGCTAGATTCTTCGCCTCCGACTCTGTTATATGCCGCCCAGTTCGGATTTGCTGGAGGGCTAGCGGGTTGCCCTCCTGGCAGACGGACCCGAACTCAGCCTGATGGTCCGGCGGCAGCAGCGACTTGAAGGCCTCGACCTTCTCCCATAGGCGGCAGTTATAACCGCCCATGGCCGTCGCGTAGTTGGCCGCACGGAAGGACAGGGAGGCGTTGGCATATACCTTCCGGCCCAGTGCGTCCAACTTCTTCCCCTCCTGTGTGGACGGGAGGGGAGTGCTGCTCGCCGCAGTCCTGTGCTGGGCGCCCTTGACCACACGGGAGTTCGGCGCCAGGTGGACGTGGAGGAAGTTGGCGTCGTCACCCAGAAGTCTATACATGCCGTCCACTCTGGTCGAGACGGAGTGGGACGACACAGGTTTCTTCCAGACTTCCCTTGCTGCCTTGGCAATCTTCGGGAGAAGGCCCAGGTGGACGGGGACCAACTCCCTCTGATCGGCCATGGCGCAAGCCACGTCCTCGCACTCTGGAGGGGCCTCCGCCTTGATCCCGAGCACGGATCCAAGGCGGGTGATCAGCGCCGTAAAGGTCCGTTGATCCTCTGGTTGGGATCCGTGGACAGAGCCGATGTTGTCGTCGGGGGACTTCTCGGTGGCAACTGGCGGCGGCTGATCCTCCTCCATATCCGACGAATCGTCGGAGCCTTCTGACCACTCTGAGACGCTGGGCGGTGGGAAGAAGGCCTTGGGGTCCGAGTCCGACCAGTACGGCCTGGCGGTCCTCGGATCGCTCCCTGGCAAAGGCGACTGGTGCGGAGGGAGAGAGACCTCCGACCGTGCCTGCTCCGTGCGACGCCTCTTCGGAGCCGGGCCCTCCTCACGGAGTGGTGGTGCCTCCGGAGCTAGTTCACGGAGCTGAAGAGCCTCCAGAACAGCCGACGGTGGTGGCTGAGGGACCCGGAACTGCTGGGCCACCTTCTGCACCATCGCCTCAAGAAACGGGGCGATGAGGCTCAACTGAATCGACGGCTCGGTAGCCGGAACAGGAACCACAGAAGGGGCCGCCAGGGATGCAGTCCTCCGCGGTGGCGGTAGCAGAGGAGTCTCCAGCAGAGGCGGTAAGCTGGGGGCCTTCTCTGGAGAGATGACCACCGGAGAGGCCGACGACAGGGTGCCGGGGAGATCGTGGCCGTGACGACAGCGGAGGCCAGGGATCTCGTTGGCGACGGGCGAGTTGGGCACGGAGTCTGAGGCAGAGAAGATGAAGACTTGTGGTGCTTCTTCTCCTCCTTCTTTCTCTCCTGCTCCTTCTTCCGCTTGAACAGTTCTGCAGCGGACGGCCGCGAAGAAGGAGCAGAGGTAGAAGGGGCCGACAAAGAAGATGCAGCGGTCTCTTCGCGGGCAGGAGAAGGCTGGGGTGCCAACGCGGCCTCCATGAGGAAAGCCTGGAGGTGGTACTGCCGGTTCTTAATGGCGGTTTTCGAGAAGCCTTTACAGACCGAGCAGGCCTGAACTTGATGTCGTTCGCCCAGGCAGCGTAGGCACCGCACGTGTCCGTACGAACTAGGAAATTTTCTTTTGCAGGACGGACACTGCTTGAAGGCAGCCGCGGCCATCCACTGAGGCAGATGACCGAGCAGAAAAAATTATCCCGGCCGGGAGGCCCCGACACGCGATTAGCTGAGGTAAAATTACCTCACGAACAAAGTTTCCCCCCCCCCCCCGGCGGCTGAGGGGAACCCCCAGCCACACAAGAACCAAGGGATTGCAAGTCCCCTGGTCCGAGAAAAATTATTTTACGAAAAAAATTGATCTCTGAAACAATTTCAGACAAAGGGCACAGCTTTTTTTCCAAGCTCCTGCTTGCGCAGCGGAAAAAAGCGAACTGAGGGAAAGCGTGAAATAGCGCCAGAGGCGGTTGGGCATGGTGGGCGGTCCTAACTTCAAAACTTTTGTCCAATCAGCTTTTCAGCTCCACTCGGATTCAGCGCAGGCGCAGAACCCATTAGTGTGCATCCCCAAACAACACGAAGGAGAACCAATGTTACACTATTAGCTAAAGCAGTACTACAGCAAAGGTTAAATTTTTTTGAAATGGTAGCCATGTTAGTCTGTTTACTCATAGCAGAGAGTAAACAAGGCAAAAAGGCAAAAAAACATTGTGTCACCTTAAAAACTAACTGTTGTATTTTTATATTAGCTTTCATGGATCAAGTCCTATGTCTGACGAAGTGGACTTGATCCACGAAAGCAGGTTATCCTGCTATGGTCATAGAGTAGACCCTACTGCCAGTGACTCAATGCCAAGTGTCAGGCGGCGGTTAACACCAAAGACACTGCCTTGGTAAAGAACTGGATGAAGGCAAACAAACTGCAATTTAATCCAAGGATTACCTGTACTGTGATGGGAGCTCCTCTCCGTTGGGAAGATGAGGAATCTCAGGAGGAGTTATGAACACAGTATGCTCGCTCTTATAGGACTCATCAAGTTCTATAAGCCGTATCTCACCACTCTTATCTGCATCCACCTGCACAAAAGTCAATTAAAATATATTATACTGCTTGCCAAACTTGAGTTTTCTGCTCAGCGAGTGACCAGTGTAGAGACAGAGGACTCTTCATACAGCGTAAACCAGTGTTTCCCAATGTGGGATCCATGCCCCACCGGGGGGGGGGGGCTTCAATTCATTTAAAACTCCAGGAACATGGTCAGATCATTTAGAACATTTTGGATGTGGTACTGGCTGGACAACTCAAGGGGTTGTTGCCTTGACCCATCAAAGCTGCCTGTGCCTGCTTTATTGATTCTGGATGTTTCATTTCTTTAACTGTCACAAAGCAGAACAAGAGGAAAATGAGCTGCTGGTGCTTCATCTTACTATAGAGCACACACCAAGGCCCAGCCAACCACGTTTCCAACAGTGATAATATCCTGGAAGAGGGCTGTGATTCTCTCACGGCATACCCCCATGATTTTTGATGGGCAGTATCCTGCTGAGGGGCCCAATCTAAATTGTTTAGATCAGCCAAACACTTGCCAGAAGTTTATCTAGCTGTGTATTTTGCAATGGGCAAAGATATCAGACACTTACTTTATTTACACAGTCATCAAAAAATGCAAGACTTGTATCTTTATCACTGACAAAGGAGCATTCTTCAATGAAACGGATGAACATTTGTGTCTTGGTCATCATAGTGTAAAACTTTTGATGTGAGCGATCACGGCTTTTTAAGAATCCTATAAAACAAATACTGATGTTTCAAATAGAGTTGTCAAGAAAAACAAAAAGCATGCACTCTTCCAAAATTTCAAATGGCACAGAATAGCCAGTGTGTGTGTGGGTAGAATAGGAAAAAAATAAATCACTTACAAACAAATCATTCAAAGTTATTGTTTGGTGACCAAATACAAGAATCAATTAAAATAGTCCTGATGTTTCACAATGACCAATTTTTACTATGCTTCCATCTTGCTAAAATTCTGGGCTTGTATATTCCCATTTATCCCTCCTCTAATCCTCATCAGTGCATCAAACGTCAGATATATAAAAGCATATTCTACATTTCATTTAAACAGAAAATTATGTCTTCTATACAAGTTCACTAATCAGGATCTTAAGCCACATTTAAACTGGGCTGCCAATGAAAGAAGACAGTGGTGGAGACCATGTTATCCATGGATGGTGCATAAAAATTCAAGATTTCCAAAAACCACGGCTAGATGTTTATGCCAGTTCCAAAATGAGGGCCAGAAGGGTTGTCTTTAAACTTTACCTCTAGCAAAGTTGACTGAATTGTCCCAGACTCGCGTTTTGTCAATTCAATCAACATTGCCAGAGATGGCACTTAAAACTAGTATTTGTTTGTGATTTTTAGGGGTCCAGTGAAGAGAGTTCACAATCCTCTGAGTCAGTCAATTCCACTGTTGCATGCTTATCATTTGTAGGAAGTTCTCCTAAAGCTTAGTTGAAATCTCCTATCTTTCAACTGAAATCTATTACTTCTCATCTAAACTCCTGAACTGCTAAAAGCAAGCTTGCTCCATCTCCCCATGTGACAAATACTTGAAGATGGCTGTCATACCACCCCCAGCCTTCTCCTCTCTGGCCAAGTTTGTTCAACCTTTCCTCATAGGGCTTGGTTTCCAAACCTCTTATCATTCTGGTTGCCCTCCTCTGGATACATTCCAGTTTCATTTTAATGAAAACTCTAAAACTGAAGCTTATATTAGATTTAACCTAATGCAGATTCTGCAGAAAGTCAGGAATGTTAAGATAAGTTTAATTAACTGAAAGAAAATCAGAACAATTGCATGGGTAAGTTTTGCTCACTTATATCTAAAGTAGCGCTTCCCGACCTATGGTTTTTGGACCTCAATTCCCAGAAGCCTAAGTCAATTCCTCAAAGCACTGATCAGCCCATGCACAGACTTAGGCTTCTGGGAATTGAAGCCCCCTGTGGAGCATGTTCCCCACGTTGGGAACCAGTGACCTAAAGCAAATATTGCTGTCCCTTTTGTAACTTATCCTTTTGTAACTTATTCTATTACAACACCAACAAGCTACAAGGTCGAGGAAAGTTTCTTTACCTTGAAGTTCAAAGAGGGAACTCGCATCTGTTGCTGTTTCAGAAGGTGCTTGAGTAATAGGTCTTAGATATGACCTGTAACCTTTCAGTATAGAGGCCATGAAATACAAAAATGCTTCCTGGATTTCTACGTCTAGCAGATGTAGCCTTGACCCTGAATGGAAATCATAGTCATTCATAGCCAGTTCCATTAGTGCATCATCCCTTGGTCTTTGCTGCACTGCAAATACAATCAAAATATTAAAACATTATACCAGCGTTGGCAGTAAACAGCTTTCTTTCTGCCCTACAGAGCTTATTCCATCCTCAAGATGTTATTTGAAAGCCCACTGAAACTGCAGCTTAGTTTGCTTCGGGAACTCATGTGCCAAAAAAATAATATCTTAAGAAAGGCATAGTGAACCCATGACTATCCAGATATTGCTGGATGCCAGTTTCCCAAGAGAGGCCACATGGTCTGTCAGCACCAGCTCCTTCTGACACAGGAGCACATCAACTAATGGCATCACAAGGGGCAAGGAGCACGCAGAAAGAAACAGAGGCATAAACAAGAGGAACGAAGGATGTGCAGAGCATGCTCTGAAATGTACAAAAGATTCAGACATGCACTTTTGCAGTGCACTAGTTGCTATGGAAACAATGACATAATTAGTCTCAATAAAAACACTGTGACATCCACGCAAGAAAGGTCAATTTACATAAGGTTCAAAATGTATACACATTAGCGAGTTGAAATTCTTAAGCATAACAGTAAAATATTTATCTGACTGCTTCCTCACTGCTGTCTTTCATTTTAATGGAGTTGGCGGGCACTTCCTTGAACCATCTCGAATTTCCTCAAGAGAGTAAAAGGGCTAGAAAGTAACAGCTTTGACATAGTGAAGGAGGCCAAGCCTAGACCCCCACGTCTCTAAGCTAGATTTCAACCGTTATTAATGTATTACCACTGCTTTTCCTCTAAAGAGTTACGGCAGCAGATTAGGCTCAGAGATAATGACTGGCTTAAGGTGAACTTTATGAGGATGTCATGGCTGAATAGGGGATTTGAATTCACTTGCATTCATTTTCTGTGAAATTGCACTGGGGAATTTAAGTCTGTTCTCACTAACTGACCACACCGAAAGAGAAGACAACCTTGTTTGCAGCAGTGCAGCAGGCATGGTATTATAGCCATGTATGAGGTGTGGTTATGAGGGACCTACCCAATAAACTGAAATCAAGTGTTTCCTCCTCTCATTTCCTCTTCTTCTTATCTGACACCAAGCTGTTCTTTTTTTATAAAAAGAAAATTCTTGCCTATGGAGAGAGGCTCACCGTTTCTATGATTCTGTGCTGACACCGTGACTTTTCTGCATTGCTTCAAGCAACCACACTGTGATCAATAAATGGATTTGGGTGTGTGTTTTTTTTAAAGTAAAAGCTCCAGTGGAGGTCAAAGCTCAGAGTTGGAGAGAGGGGGTGGGTGGGTTCTGTGCTAATTTGCATCATGTGATCAACAGAAAAGATGGTGAATCAGTTGGTCCTAATCCTAGACATTTCCTGCATATATATATATTTTTTACCAATGTGGTCATACTCTTCATCAGGCATGCTAAACATGCAGAGTCACACAGAAAGCATCCATGGTTATTACTAAAGGCCATCTTAACAGCAGTTCACTTTTGAAAGTTCAAAAGGCAACCATAACACTGATATTACAATACAGATATGTTTTCAGGCACAGGCATGTTTTTCTATCGTCCAAAACCTTATGGATAATTTCTATTTTAGAAACGTGTAAGAAAATCCTAAAGTTACTTGTTGTGGGATTTTTTTCAAGTCCCTGGGCTTGAAAGGTTTTTTTTTTACACTAGTTACTTTTGTAACAAGTTAGCTTTTCAAGTAATAAGTTTAAAAAATATTTTGCTGTAACAGACATGACTTTAATTCACCACTTTCAGTGGAAGAGAGGTATGAAGAAAAGTGAATTCTGACATACTGTATGTACTTTTACAATCACTTTGGTATCAAAACCCATCTAATTACCTAGTTCATTTATGCAAAGATATAGTTTAGGAGATGGCCAGATATAGATTCTCATTCTTCAAATGTACTTTATCTTGCCTCAAACATAAACTTCTTTGTTTGTATCAGAGCACTGCACAATTTAAATTTATGGACATACAGTAAAACCTCGCATAAAGAGTGCCACGCTTAGAGAGTAACTTGCTTAAAGAGTAGAATTTTCTCGGATTGGTCGCCTCACTTAACAACTAAAACTAACCAAAAACTCGCTTAACAACTAAATTGGGGTTCGCAACCCACCAAACCCCGCCAGAAATCACAATTGGTCACTTACAATGGTATTTCGCTTAAAGAGCAAACTCGCTTAAAGAGCAATCCCGTGGAACGCATTATGCTCTTTAAGTGAGGTACCACTGTATTCTCCTAGTTATAACCTCATCTTCTGATTTTTCTCTTATATTCTCACATTAGCAGGTTTATAAAATATGAGAAAGAGAAACAAGAGCATATGCAGTCAAAGCAATATCCAACTTAGTACATTTGTGCATACAATAACATGCAACTTGGATGTCCAGGTTTCAAGGAAGCTACCTAGAGACACTAAGAACTGATCCTGATACCAAGGTATGCATATACAAATAATAATTTTGTGTCATCAATTTAATTCTGATTTATGGTGACCCTTTCCATGGATATCTAGGTAGAGAATGCAAATAACTGGTTTATGATTCTCTTCTTCTAGGGCCACCCTGCAACTGTGCAGCTTGCCCACGACTACACCGGCTGGATGTCAAACTCCTTACATCTAAAGCACTGAGCTTTCAAGCTACATTCTTCTCCAAACAATGTCTGTGCCCATATGTGCAGAGTAAGACACATCGTATACTCTTTCCTATTGTTTGAAGTTAACTTTTTCATTATGTCCCCAAAGCCAACCCCTAAACAGCATGAGCTACTTAACCGTCAGAAAACATGCACTTGATGAACCAACAAAACGGGCAATATATTACGTTTCCCCCCCACACACTTACATTCTGCTAGCTGTTGATATAGGTTGTTTAAAGTGTTCATCAGGTTTTTACAAGGTTTCTTTGGCAAGATTTTCCATGCAATATTTCTTTTATCTCCAGGTCTACAACAAGAAGTGCATTATGAGAGGCATGGCATTTTTAAAATATTGGGTCAAATACAAAGAACAACAGTTGACATTCTCTGCTTAACCAACACCAGCTACCTTATACATCAACTGTTCATTGCTTCAATATATATATTTCAAGTATGATTGTAAAAAGATGGCATTTTACAAAGTGTCTTCTACTGCACTTTTGTTTTGCTTCTGCTGTCTTATTGCTGTAACAAGAATGAGCAATGATGCCTATTGTTCTTAGCCATTTCTACAGAAGGGACTGAGCATGCTATTTGATTTTATCAATATTTTAAATCTTATCTCTCCTGGTGGCACAGTATTTAAACTGCTGTACTGCAACCAAAAGGTTGTGAGATCGATCCTTGCTAGGAATGAAGGTTGACTCAGTCTCCTATCCTTCCAAGGATGGTAAAATGAGTACCCAACATGTTGGGGACAAAATGTTTATTTATTTATTTATTTTTGTTTATCGCCCTCCACCCTGAAGGGACCCAGGGCGATTTCCAACAATTTTAAAAACACTTAAAAATTAAAAACTTTAGAAACTTAATTAAAAGCTAGGTATTATAACTTGGACGTACTGGGGGTCAAACCATCCAACTTGTGAACCACCTAGAGAGTATACTAAGCACTATGATATGGTAGATAAGTGTGATTGCTTTGTTTTTTTGCTTTGCTTTTTATCTGTTTCTTTTGCTTCTGCCCTCCTTGATTCAGTTTCTCATATTTCTCATAGTATCATAAAAGCACAGAATTGTAGAGCTGAAAGGAATTCCAAGGTGCCAAAACAGGAAATTTATAATTAAAGCATCTCTGACAAATGGGGTACACAGAAAGAGCCTGTTACAAGGAAACGCAGTGATAGGTCAGTGATAGTTCAGATGTGTATTTTAATCTTTTGCTAAGCACTGCATTAGATATCTGGACAACTATACTGTATTAGCTAAGAATCCTAGCTAAGAAGTCTGGAATTCACTATGTAGCAAATCTCTATACAGTACCTTGAACCTATTCTTAATAATTATAATAATTAACAGTTCGATATGTGAATCATCCATCAGACTCAACATCACAAATCAAATGCTAATCACTTCATCATAATACTTTACAGTGGAATCAATTTAGATGCTAAATCATGTGATTTAGTAATACTGTATATACAAAATTCCCTCTGGATGGCAAATAATGAGATGAAGGGAAATAGAAAAATACTTAATGCTTACTGTGAAATGGTGTTTGTATCTAGGTCAACACAGCTAACATCTGGCGGCGGGTCATAGAGATCAAAATATCTTGAATCAATTCCTACTATGAATGGACATGGGGCACTCAAAACATCTGCTAGAGCTAGAGGGCAGAGAGGAATGTACGGGCATGGCCAGTGGAAAGGAAATATCATCTTTAAAAAGAGAAGAAAAACAATTGTGTTTTAAGTAAAGGTAACAAACAATCCCAAGCCATTTCCCATGTATGCATTTTCAACATGAACACAAACTCTTAAGTTTCAGTCATACTGATGAAGCTATAAACAAATACTGTATTGAAAAATCAAGCAATACCTTTCTTTTAACATATTAACTGCTTCAACTAGCAAACAAACAAGGTCACAATAATCTGTGCAAGTCCAATGAAATGGTTGTGAGTGCTGCAAAAAGACCCTGAGTGGAGCTTTCGGTGAAGAACATCCTGGAGAAACATTCCATTCATTTCTGAATAACCACTCTATATCGATCAGTTGTCAAGGTGATTTGCAATGCAACCATAAAACCAATAAAACAGAATAATTCCCAAACTAACAAAGTGATATAATATATACATTGCAATACAACCAAACCATCTTGAACCAAAGAGGAGTAAAAGCTTGGGAAAGTAGTATAATCTTTAGCTGATATTCAAAGGCCAGTAAGCAGGGAGCTAGTCTAACATATATGAAAAGGAATTCTACAACTGTGTTACTCTAATACGTAAGACCCCCTCTTAGAATTCCACCAACTCACATCTCTTTAGAAAGATGACGATTGGATGATGGATGTAGGCTCTAGGCCAATGGTTCCCAACCTGGGGCATTTACGCCCCACAGGGGGATTTTAATTCCCAGAAACCTAAGTCAGTACATTTGGCTGATCAGCGCTTTGGGGAATTGACCTGTTCTCACTTCTTTTGCTTGTTAACGTCTTCAGTTCACCCATCACAACAGCCAAGGCTACTTCCATTCCACAAGTAGGCTTGAACCCAGACTGAAAAGGATCCTGATAACCCACTTCATTCAAGACACTTTGGACAAATGATGTCATCACCCATTTGACATTTTTATGAAAAAGGGTACAGTCAAACCTCGCACAAAGAGCGCCTCGCTTAAAGAGTAACTCGCTTAAAGAGCAGAATTTTCTCTGAATGTTCACTTCACTTAACAAATAAAACCAACCAAAAACTCGCTTAACAAATAAATTGGGGTTCGCAATCCCCCCCGCCAGAAGTCACAATTGGTCACTTACAATGGTGTTTCGCTTAAAGAGCAAACTTGCTTAAAGAACAATTCTGTGGAACGCATTATGCTCTTTAAGCGAGGTATAACTGTAGTTGGGTACAAATGAAGGTTTTTCAGTGAAATTTTTTATCATTGCATCATTTAGAGAAGCTGAGAAATAATCTTCATTTTGTCTACATCACCCAAGATGCCACCCATGTACTACTACTAATAAACAAGATGGACACAGTCTGAAGAAACAGGTGGCCACCTCCACTCACTCAAACAGCATATTCATATCCTCAAGGAAAGACAACTGAAATTTCTAGATAGATAGCTTCCTGGTACTTTTGGATCTAATCAAACACTGTGAAACTATATGAAAAGCAAAGAACAGATCATTGATGTGAAGATGACAAACATCTTCAAGGTCCATCTGCACAAACATCTTCAAACAGTAAAAGCAAACCAACAAACCAAACATTAGACTCTGAGCAAGGAACAGAGATCCAAAGCCAAAAAACTGCTTAGGCTTTATGCAAAGGGCTTGTACTAACTCAGTAGGATTTTTGACTTTCTTTCTTTGAACAATTGACCTTCATTCCATACCACAAACTGTGTTTGAAATTCCCCGCAGTATGATGTGCAGCTGGTGTTCAGCCCAAAGTCTCTTGGCTCACATAATCGTTTTTCATGCAACTATGACCCCTGAGCACAGTATTAAAAAAATGAATTTTACCTTGAATTATACTTATTTTTATTCAGGCATAATTCAAGTACAGGGTTTCACGAATAAATTTTGAGAACAGTTTCTAGTGCCTATTAAGACTTCAGGTGAACATAAGGTATACCACATAGGAAAATTATTATTGTTATTTTCTACACAATACTTTTAATCAGATACATTTTAAAAAAGCACAGGCAACTTACAGAGACAAGTGCTTCTGTTACACTGGTAAGGACAGAAGGTCGTAAAGAATGGATAAGGATTTTATGTTCAGTGACTGCAAATACAAGGAGATTTACAGCATTTTCAGGTCCAAGATTCTGGAGAAGAGCAGAAAACTTGCCACCGCTAGTATAAAAAAAGGAAGTGTGATGAATACCACTTATCTCTTACATTTCTATGATATCCTCATTTATTTATTAGTCGTATTTATATGCCGCCCTATTCGTGAAGCGACTCAGGTCGGCTAACATAGAAGTAAAAACACAATGATCCCAATAAAGCTCATCAATAAAATCCAAACCCATACATAAAATTTAAAAGATTAAAATTTAAAAGTTTTCAAGGAGTTCTTTCATTTGCACCATAATTCTCTGATTATGAGGAGGAATTATGACTAATTTACTTTTCTGGACTGTACTCCTGGAATCCCCTAAAGACAATGGCCATATTTTGTGGGATTTTGTGAGCTATATTCTGGAAAAGTAATTTTCCTAATATTTTTCTTATTTCTTAACAGACACTCTCTACTGCAAGGGGTTTTCCCCCCTTCTTTCCAGGAACATCTCCTTCAAATTGTTTCAGAGTTCTTCAGGGTAGATTGCAAGAGCACGGAAAGGGCTGGGGGAGGAGGAAATTCCACCCGCCTCCTAACCTCTGTGACAGAAGTAGCTCCATCAACAGAATGATATAAGAGGATCGTGCTTGGTGAGGTCACTCCTCCTTGCATAACTCATTATGAAATGGCCACATTTACACATGAATAAGTCAGATTTCCTAACATCTCCCAGTTTACTATGGGGGGGGGGGATATCATAGTGCCTTCAAATTGTACCTAGTGGCTTCATTCCTTTCTGCAAGTAAATAAAAATGACTAGAATTGTCAACGGTTTCAAAACAAGCCAAGATTGACAAGCCAATAAAACTTTTTACTATTCATTTGCCACCATACTAGCATGACTTACTATCACTAAAAAAATATTCAATTTCTGGTTTGTTTCACCCAGTTGCAGGTAGAGAGGATCAAAGAGGAAATGCAACTGTAAACAAGGATAAGCTGTTAATTCAGGCTCCTTGAAGAGATAATGCCATGGTGGATTGAAACAGTAGTGGATCAGAAGGAGCAAGTGTGAGAAGCTGATTTGAGTTCTTGCTTTTTAACCCATTCTCTACACTAGTGTTTCGCAATCTTTGATTTTTCAGATGCTTCTCCTATCTTTCAGCTAGAACAAGATCTACAAAGATTTTTTTTCTTACCTCAGTGGTAGAGGTGATGATATAGGCTGACTAAGAATAAGATTGTCATGAGGTGACAGCTGGGAAAAATAAAAACAGATATTTATATTTATGTTTTGTAAATCAGGTAACACATAACTCAATAACAGACTGAAAGGCTCATATTCTGATATCAAATAATTCAACTATATAAAAATGTTTTGTAATGTAATGCTTAAAGGTAAAGGTCACCCTTGCTAGAAAGCCAGTGGTATCTGACTCTAGGGTTCAGTGCTCATCTGTTTCATAGCTGAAGAGCCAGCGTTGTCTGCTTCTGGAGACATTTCCGTGGTCATGTGGCAGGCATGACTAAACACCGGAGCGCATGGAACGCTGTTTGCCTTCCCACTGAAGTGGTCCCTATTTGTCTACTTTCAATTTCTTACTTTCGAACTGCTAGGTTGGTAGGAGCTGGGACAAAGACGGGAACTCATTCTGTCCTGCAGTATTTGAGTATCGAACTGCTGACCTCCCGCCTTCCAGTCAGCGTCTTAGCCACTTGAGCCACTGCAGACCTAATGTAATGCTTAGGTGGAATATAATGTAATGCTTACTGGACCTAATGTAATGCTTACTGGGCCTAGATATTGCAGTCAAGGAACAATTTTTAAAATGCTGTAGTTCCACCACTCTCCTCAGTTGTTTTTAACCTGAAAATTATCCAGCAGATTCACCGTTGGGACATTTCATACTCTTGGAACATGTCATCTTGTCTGAAAAAGACGTTTCCAGTGATAAAAAAACTGAAGAGGGCAACTTCATAACTCTGCAACTTCTCTTCTGGTGATATTTTTCAAAGAGGCCACATTCTGAGAAGCAACCTTATAGAAACTTATAGACTGGAATGATTAACTAAAGTTACTATGGACATCTAAGGTAAGGATATACAACAGCTCCATGCCCATTTTAAGATAAGAATGCAGCACTCAGAAATTCTGACTATTTAAGCCAGAGAAGAAAGTGACATCAAAACTGCACACGAAAGAGTTGTTGATGGCAGATCTTTTATCTCTATATCAAATATGTAAGCAAAAAAAAAATCTGCAACTGGGTTGGGTTATTTTTCATTATTAATTTCTAATCCCCCACTAGGTGAGAGCCTTGTCGGGGTGCGGGGGGGGGGGGGGTTGAGTGGTCTAACTAGGCAGTCCTGGCCATCTCTTGTCAATGATGTTAGGCCAGGACTAAAACCCACCAAAGTGTCCTCCAGATCCCTTGGGCAAGATGAAAGCAGAGGGCATATACCATTTGCAGGTGCAGAATGCTGTCATGGAGCAAACACCAATGCGCGAACTTCTCATTGAATAACGACTCCAAGGTATCCAAGGTAATTTCTAATATTGTTCAAATACAAATAAAAGTTTTCTTCATCTTGCACTAGATATCTGACAATAATGCATGAACTCAAAAAACCAAATAGCAAAAATACGTGTGTTTCACATAACTCTCTTAAACACTGCAATATCACAGGGCAAACAGAAGGAAAAGCGAACCACCACAGATCAAACAACACCAGCAGAGCTTTCGGATCACCTCAGATGTGCCACTTTTCCGTGGAATAAAATTCATATATTCCCTTTAGAGCTCACAACGCAGAGTAAATAAATTATGCATATGCCTGTTTGAGCTTACTCAAAATAAAACAACAAAGAGGACAGGAAATGGTAAATTTATACTCACCTGCACTAAAATTCTTGGCCTCTGTGGAGATGGAAAAGGAACTTTGTGCATAAAGTGGGATATATGTCTGAGGGAAAAAAGGGAGCTTTTCAGCTTAATATCTTTTTTTTAAAAAACCCCACTGTTTGTCTATGTGTCTCAAAGGATCTCTAAAACAGTAAGGACTAGAAATACAACATTTTGCAGAAACACTACTGGTCTCCCTGATTAAATAAATAGACAGGTTAATAAACAGACAGGTTAAATAGATTAGCCATCATCGCTGTTAAGAGATACAGTTCAAAAAGTTTCATTTCTGCCCTGTGAGTAATGTGCTAATTATGCAAACTACAGTTTGCCCCCAACATGCTGCATACTCCTTTTTATTGACCTTGGGAGGATAGAAGGCTGAGTCAACAACCTTGTATCCTTTGGGATTGAACTCAGATTGTGATCAGAGTTTTGACTGCTGTACTGTAGCCTAACCACTGCACTATGGGGGTTCTTCTTCTTTGCTTCCTCTTTTTTACCCCATCAACGGTTGAAGGAGATGCAAGGTTCTTGTTCTGGCACTCCTAGCTGCTTCCACTGGTGTTGTTTGGTGGTTTTGTAATACAGTCAAACCTCATATAACACTAAAACCTGGTTCCACAAGTCTTGATGTTATATGATTTTTAGTGTTATCCGATGCATGTTAAAATCCTATGGGAGCCATAGAGATACATTGTAACCACACAGGCTTTAGCAGTTGTTATCTGAAGCATCCCATAGGATCTTAATGTTATCCGATGCAATTCTTCCCCCCAGATTCCTTAATGTTATGCGATTTTCGTGTTATTCGATACTAATGTTATATGAGGTATTACTGTATATGGGTTCTTGCCCATCCAATAATCTCAGTAATTTAGCTTGAATGAAGGGATACACAAAAAGAGCCTCCTTGAAGATAGTGGTGTTTTTTAAACACAATCAGGTGTACCCCAGGCAACAGTAACCTTGTTGTGTCAGCTAATCTTCCTCACACTCAGGTGAAAGGAAATGCGGAATGAATTCACCAAAAGATGGATTTGTTTTGGCAGTTCAAAGTCTGACTGAGACATGAAAGAAAAAGAAGCTTGCATAAAGAACCAAATAATTAGGTGATATGTACTTGAACGCCTGCTTATGAAAGATAAAGCAGACTTCCGATGAATGCTGACATAGCCATTTTGCGCAAACATAGGGACTGCAAGAATATTGTTCGTTCAGTACATCAAGGTGGGCAATCTTGTCTGGAGTGGGCTTGGCTCACAGCCTACGGACCACATCTCCTCTGCCACGGCCAGTGTCTTGGCTTATCCGTGGCTTTTTAATTTTTATTCCAATATGTAGTGGTCATTTATTGTTTGCTTGTTTTGTGTTCAATTATATTTATTTACTTTAACTCCCTTTGGGTTAACTGGTGGCTTTGTACTTCATCTAAAGTACACAAATACTAAATAAAATGCAAACAAAAAGTAAAGAGTATAAAACCACTAAACATATTAAAACAATTGAAATAAACATAAAAAGCTGTGGAAAAGCCATAACAGAGGCTGAGAGGTGTCACCTTTTTGTGGTTACGTTTAAAACTGTGTGAGTCCTAGGGATGCAAAAAAATTCTTTAAGGGAAGGTCACATGATACCCTCAGCAGCATGACATGAAAAAAATAAAATACAGTAGAACCCTGTATAACAAAAAAACAACCCTCCGTTATACGAGTTTTTTCGTTATGCAAAGCACTGTTGGTGATACCCTGCATAAGAAAAATAAAATGCTAATTATAAGGGGTTTCGTTATGCGAGGTATACCTTGCTTAACGAAAAACCCATATAGTGAACATTTTATTTTCATTATGCAGGGTATACCTCGCTTAATGAAAACCTCATACAGTGAAACCTCGCATAAAGAGTGCCTCGTTTAGAGACTATTGTCTCAAAAACAATATTTAGCTGGAAACTAGGATATAAAAGAGAAAACCACAGAATACAAGAGGACAAGGAAGCAGAATATGCATGTTTTCACATATTGTCAAAACAACTTTTGCCATTATATCAACCCAAATTAAGGTTTCTTAATCCCGATTTAGTGTGAAATTTAATTCAAGCCTGGGACAGGAGGTAGGGAACCCGAGTATATATTGATCAGATGGAACGCTCTTTCAACAACGGCAAGAGAGCAACTTGAATTAACCATGTCATGCTACAACAGCACTAAATTTGTGGGGGAAGCAAAAATATATCTGATAACTTACTTCTCAATGGGCAGGACATGTGGTCCCGAGATGGAGTAACGATATAGAAAAGTAAGAAATTTCTTGAAAGCATCAAAGAATGGCCAGTGGGAAAGAAGGCAGATGCATTTGTTAGTCTGGACCGTTTTAGGGGTGGCAGACTTTCCATCAACATTATCCACAAAACCTAGCTGAGACCTCTGCTTTTCTGTGAGATTTTCCTCTGGATATGTTTCATAGAACTGAATCGCTGCACCATAGACCTGTAAAAGACAGTATGTTTGATACAAACAATCTGATCTTACAATTTTTATACTTAAATAAACAAAAATATTATTTTTACACACATAGCATTATGAAGTACTGTATGCAGTCTTTCACAGCGCAAGTGCACATGGGCAAAAACTGTAGAGAAAAGATGGGCACCCAATGGCATCTCTTGTCTCTATGCCCCTTCAACAGAGACATTTCAAAAGGTGTTCCAGAAAGAAATGGTAGCAAGGAAGCGAGCAAGATTTTGAAAATGCAGGCCTGGTTTTCAAAAGCTACCTTGGATACAACTCAGAAGGATATTTAGCCTGTTGTCTGGTCTACTACAGGGTGGGGTTGGTTTGCAATTTTCTCCCAGGGTCCACATGATGTAATCACAGGAGCAAATCAAATCATTCCCAGAGCATTCCTACCTATTAGGGGCTTCTAGACTGGCCAGGTTACCCTGCTATGGTAATAGAGTAGACCCTACTGCCAGTGACTCAATGCCAAGGGTCAGGCGGCAGTTAACTAACCTGACCACCCTGAGGACCAATGGCCTTGGGTGCCAAAGTCCACAAAGAAGCGTGATGGTCGCCAAGTGGTTTAAACCCCACTTGAATCGATCTTGATGGAGGGACAAAGGGAGGACAGCAGCTTCATCAATACTGACCTGGGGCTGATGAGGACTTTGCGTACCAAAAGGGCTCAGGACCAGAAAACTACTTGCGGAACTGTATCAGTGGTACAGGTGTCGTGCTGCAATGTGGAAGGCAGATGAAAGGCCACTGCATTATATTCTTAGGACAGTCTTCATGGCTGTTCGCCATGAGCATCGCCAATATTCAGATTCGGATACAGCAGCAGCAGAAGGTCTTTGGTGTGGGTAGGATAGCTCTGATTTGGTCTGCTTCATCACATGTGATCACTGGAAACAGACCAAACACGAGCCTTGCGGCTGTCAAAGCTATCATGACTCCTCTGTCTGTCTGTCAATTTGCCATATCATGGTGGCTTAAGAAGAAAGTCACTTCAGGATATTGGCAAATTAAATACTTTCTCTGTTCCTTCGTGGGAAAGGGCAGAGAAAGTGAATTTTTAAAGCCTATTATTCCAGTACAGTGGAGAGATGAACAAGGTGCATTCTCCCTCCTCCTTTTTTGCACTTCAGTTTTAAAGAACCTGCCTGCAGCTGAAAATGACCCTTGCAGCTGTCAACCAAAGTCTTCCTCCAGATTCAACAAGGAGCAGCTGTCAACCAAAGGGAGCCTGCAGCTGAATCTGTAAAAAGGCTCACTTTCACCTGCAGGCAGATTCTCAACCAGAAGGCTCTCTTCTTAAACCGCTTCATAACAGCAAACTGACAGATGAAACAAATACAGTCGCTTGAGGTTCAATATGCCATATGGATGCAAGGATTGCACGAAACAGCCTATCACACCTCCAATGGATAGTTTTAAGATTATTAAATTAGTTATAATCAAAATTACTAAATTAAATCATCTCTAGCATTAAGAGCTGCCTGATCAGATACCAACGCCCGGGGAAGAAGCAGCTAGGGAATATTGAGGAGTTCGCTGCCCCTCCCCCTGTGCCCACACCAACTGCCCGGGGGAAGATGAAGCCAGGGCAGGTTGAGGATTTCGCCGTCCCTTCCCCTGAGCCCCCATCAACATATTTTATTTTAATGTAATTTATTGTTTGTAAGCCACCCTGAGTCGCTATGGCGAGCGGGCGGCAATATAAATTTGGACTAATAAATGAATAAATAAAATGAAACAAAAATCTAACAATTAGAGTTATTGGCAGATTTATCCATACCTTTTTAGCTGAAGCTCCAGTTAATACAAATGTAGAAAATACTGGAAGGGGATATTTGCTATTAGATGGCCAACATTCAATTGTTGCACCCATTGGGAGACAAAATAGAGGCACTGATTCTGGTAAAGGAAATGAATTGTAGTCATCTTCTGGATACCTGCATATTAGACCTGGAGAGAGTAATGGTTAATTTTACTGAAATACATGGATTCTACTGTATTCTGTAACCAGCTTAAATTAGATGATCAATCAATTATACAATTTATGTTTTTAATTTATGTTTTCCTATTTAATAAGCACAATCCTGTGCGTAACTTCTCAAAATACTGTAGTTCATAGTTCAAAAAGAGGTCCTCAGTTCAATATTAGCATCAAATTTATCACACCCCAAATGCTCATAAAAATGTACAATAACGGCACTGCTCTGGAATCGGCATGGTCAAATTCATTGTTTTCTGTTGACGACACAATATCCAAGTCAATGCAAATCAGCTCATATTTTTCTCATCTAATTTTGTTTCTCCACCTCTTGGGCATCTATCTTTCTTGTAGCAAATACATTCACATAGGATCAGGCAGTATGACATGTGCTGAACCCTTTCTATGGAGAAATCTACAGCTATTCCATTTCAAGTTATTCCATCCATCTACAGCAGTAGTGAGGAAGGGCAGCAAATGAGGAATGGGCTGTTTTTGAATCCTCTCCTCCCCAAACCAAGTGCCTGGCTCTGCCTGTTTATCTCTTTCCCATTCCATTTTTTTTTTTTTTGCACTATGCTACAGCATCTAGGAGGGGAGGCCAATGGGGAAAAAAGAGCAGGGAGTCAGCATTTTTATCATTCTATTTCTTTGTCACAATTATAATAGTTTACTTTATCCCTACTTGCATGTCTCTGAAAAACTACATGCAGGATTCAGTTCATCTTTCTGCCACCATCTTACTCTTACTTTTCATCTTGCTCACCAACAGTTTTAAAAGTCTTATTATGGGTCAAGAAGATTGCTAGATGGAGAGCAGTTTTTCTTCTTCTTCTTCTTTCATGTCCAGATCAAAGTTTGAACTGCCAAAATGAAACCACCTTCTTGACTTTGTCATTGGCCAAAATTAAATCTTCTTTGGTACATGTTTTTGGTAGTAATCAGCAGACCAGTAACTGAGCCGGATTCTGTATCTCTCGACATTCACACAGCATGATGTTATCCGCCAGCAGCCCCCACTTGAACATGTTGCTCTTACAGTTAGGCACTCCACTTGTCAGCCTATTCAGGGTCCTCCAAGTGATGGAGGGGAAGTTGAGATCCTTAGCCATACCCTCCTTTAATGTTATTCCTTGTCCAGAGAGCTCTTTCCTCCATCTTCTAGTTTGGTTTTGCTCTTGCATACCCTCAAGAGTGTTTGTCCTTGCTATAAAGCTCTTTTTGGATCTAAGCTGGTGGACTTGAGGAGCTTATTCATTCAGAGGATGTCAAGATTCGTTCTCTTGTTTAGTTCTTGCCTGAAGAAGTCAACTTGATCCATGAAAGGTCACGTTAAAACATAGCAGTTAGTTTTAAAGGTATCTCTCCACTGCCAAACTGGTTTTAGATTCTATTCAGATTCTATTGAGAAATTGATTGTATCTACAAAAATTAGGTTCCTAGTCAATCAAATTTCTTCTACTACATGTATTCAATAAACACTTTAAAATACATTGCAGATAACTTACCGGCTTTATATGATATGGTATTTGTTTTGGCCACAGACTTCTTATAGCACAAGTATACTGCTGAGCCCCACTGCAAAAGAAAAGTGGAGTATTTAAATCCATTTATTTGATAATGTAGACACATAAAGTAAAAAGCCACAAAGCACAGAAATATGCAAGCCTAAAAGGAGCTGCGGTGGCTCAGTGGTTAAGAAACTCGTCTTGTTAGCTGGAAGGCAGGCAAGCCAACAGTTTGAGACCCGGGTACCACATGATGGTTTGAGTGCCCATCTCTGTCCCAGCTCCTGCTAACCTAGCAGTTTGAAAGCAAGAAATTGCAAGTAGATGTAGATAAATAGGGACCATTTTGGTGGGAAAAGATCTTGTGGACATGAAAGAAGCCTCATTTAGGCAGCTCCTGAGAGGAGTTTCTGACATTAATAATGATAATAATAATTGTTGTTGTTATGCAAACCTAATAAGAAAATTTATATAAGATCAAATTATCTTTAAAATTACTGCTGTTATTATAATAAATTAGACAAGTAGTTGTAAGAATTTGATGCATAAGTAATGTCCATTTTTCTGAACAAATAATTTAATTTGAATCTTCCTGATATTTAAACCTTTTATAACTATGTTTGATACCATTAACCTGTAATTTTTCATTGTCAAATAATGTCATAATATTTGAACAATACAAATTTTCTGTTGCTGGCAATCTGTTAAACAGTTTTATATTAAACACTGCCAAAAAATGTAAAATGAAATGGAGAAAAGCACTATAGAGAAGACTACCAATGAATATCTGCAGAACAGAGATGCTTTGAGATACTTTCATTTATAAAGTATTACAAATAAAATATATTTTATTTTGTATGAAATCATTTTGAGTTTACAAGTTACAGTGGTAAAGACAATAGTTAGCACAGAACTTTAGGCAAAAATTCCAGCTGATTTCAATGGTGTTAAAGTATCGTAATTTTACATTAGAAATTTTGAATCTCAACAGCTAAATACAAAGACAAATGGGGGGGGGGGGGATTGCGAACCCCGATTTAGTTGTTAAGCGAGTTTTTGGTTGGTTTTAGTTGTTAAGCGAGGTGACCATTCAGAGAAAATCCTGCTCTTTAAGCGAGTTACTCTCTAAGTGAGGCATTCTTTATGTGAGGTCTTACTGTATATAGCTACCGTAGCAGCCAGACAAGGGTAACTGAGATTAGCTGATTTTTGACAAGAAGGTTTGTTTTTCATATTCACCTCCATGAGGGCAACAATAATCCACATTCGTGGGCACTATATTTTTCTTTATCAGATGCCAGGAGCAAACAGAATGCAACTAACATCACTTATATCCTTCTTGTGACTTCCCAGGGGCATGTGGCTGATTGGTGCTGAATTAGATAGTCCCTCAGTCTGATCCAGGATGGCAATTGTTATATTTTTAGGTCCTTACACTTAGTGTTCTTAAATATACGCAATGTCCTAATAAGCTTTTTGCACTATACTTGTACCAACATTGAGAGAACAACAAACAATGAAAAATAAGCTCATATTGACCCTTTGACATCTTTCAGGACAGCAAAAATAACATAAAAGAATACATCAATTGTGATGGAGAGAAGAAATTTATTCCAAAAAATCTGTTGCATGATATAAATTAATTACTACTGAGAACTATTTAGTACAAATCCAAAAGCCTTCTTACCATACTACTGTTGAGGTTCTTGTCAACCTTGCAAAACGTATGTGGAGGAGTTTCTCCCTTACTAGGTACAATGATGCATATGTCTGTGACAGCCAGCGTATTTTGTGTCATGATCTCCAAGGCTCTTCGGTAAGTAATGTATACTTTCTGGGATGAAGTACCACCGCTGATATTTGCAGGGCGGCCATAAAGAGTGAATTGAATAATTTCACAACCCTGCTTTAATCTTTCCTTCCCATCATACAAAACCCTGTGCAAAAGACAAACCCCAAATCAGAAAATAAATGGAAAAGGATTGATATCTAGAGAAGGACTAATAGATAAATATAACATTCTAGATATGTGAAACACCAGTAAGGTCCAGATCCACCTGTACCTCAACAATCCTTCTTTGTATCAATGGCTTCACACTCCTACTCATTTCTTTAATGATCTAACAGGATTTTCTCCAATCCTGTCTCTGACAGTATCTAGTAGGCTAGTGTTTTTAAATTGAGAGAGGTTGTATTCTCTGGGTGCCCACACTTTTCCCTCCATGAGCCTGACCATGCCCCCTCAAACACCTGAGTGGGCCAGTCACGTGTTTCTTCCCACTGCCGCCAGCGTGTGAATTTGCGCTGTTTCCAGGAGGGAGTGATGGAGGAACATTTTCGTGCTTTTTTAAAAAAAAAATCAGCACATTTTTGCCATGTTTCACCACATTTCCACCACGATTCTGGCAATTCTGGCAGTGGTACAGCACTTCCAGCATCACTGAGGCCAGACCTGGCGCACAGGCCGTAGTTTCGACACCCCTGCTCTATTAATTACTACTGCCATTTTAATAATTAAAAAAATTATAGCAATGTTAATAAAAATAACTCACCCCAAATCAGTAAGTGGGGGCTTGTCCCTTCCTCTCCTGTAACACAGATATATTTGCGGTCCCACAAGGCTCCCATTGTTGAGATCTGCTGATAGTCCTGATGGAGTTATATCTATGCATTTGTATCCATGAGGAACCTCTTCCCCCAGAGATTTAATTATCACTGCCACATCTGTGATTGGTTCTTTTGGCTTTGCAAGTTTGTGACAGGCATCATTGAAGTGAATTTCTTCTTCCAACGGCTTTGAAATATCTGTCAATCCTGCCACAACAAAGTAATCAGCGACACGAGCGCCTCTGTCTTCCATCTTCCATCACAGGAAAGGTCTACCTGGCAAGATATAAAGAAAGGTGAGTTATGAGCAACAGGGATTTACAGGCATGTTTAAAATCAGCAATATCAAGGCTACCTTAGAGAAGGGTTGCATTTCTCTGCAATGAATCTGTCATGTTATATGCAAACCAGTCTCTTCTCCTCTTGTGTAATGGATAAATATACACATCTGCCAATATCTACTTACATACCTAACTTCCAGCTTTAACAATAAAAGCACAAGGGAAGTAGGTTGTGGACGACTTGCTGAGTTTGATGAGTTTAACATGCCTGCACAGACATAAGGCAACAGCTAACACTCCTCCCACAAGAATGACTTATCTTGCAATAAACTATCTTACTTAACAAAACTAAAAATAACACTTTGAAATGCCAACTTCTTTAGCAATGTACTTATAGTACATAACATATTAATTCAAACAAAACCCTTAACAATCACAGCTTGTACCACTTCATGAAATGCTGACACTTTTCTAAAGAGGCAGTGCATTATATAAGCACCTATTCTTAAATGATGCAACAGAGCTTAGTCATTTGCCCAATTCTCCCTTATCTTATGGTGGTGTTTTTTTTAAAGAAATTGATCAAATGAGTACTGAGGGAGGGAACCAAACACATTAAACATGGAAATATCAGTAGTACAAACTGGACAAAGCAAAGACAAGAAGACAACAGCAGCCTCCTCTTATTTCCTTTCCTACGAAATGGCCAAATACTATCTGCTCTCTGGAAAAATTAGATGCAGCCTTCTGGTTGAACGGAGCTGTTTTCATATTGCTTTCATTTTAAGTGCACACTTGCGGACTTTCTCCAGCAAAAATCCTTTCAACCCAGAGTAATCTCTGACACGAAATTATTATTATACAGTACTATGAAGTGGGCTTGATCCATTAAAGCTAACATTAAAATAAAGGAGTTAGTCTTTAAGGTGCCACACTATAGGTCACTATGTACAGTTTAAGATGCACTCCATTTTCCAGTATATTTTAAGGGGAGAAAAGTGAGTCTTATATGCCAGCAAATAGGGTACCTATGTTGATTTGATACAGATGGATAAGATACTGCTTGCTTCCTGATCCAAACAAGACAGGCACACTGACAAAGGGCAGAGGAGCTTCTGTCTAACAACTACCTGCATCTTCTCAGGGAGATGTGGTTCCTAGTTCACAACAAAAATCCCAGAAGGTACTGCTAATAAAAATGAAAACAGGAGTATCTGAATATTTAATTTGAATATTTTAATAAAATACACATTTTATCTGTTTTCCTCCAATATAATTGCCCTTCTGCAAGACAGTCTTCTCCTTTTGTGCACAGGGCTTGCGTATTTGCCTAAAGACAATGAGACATAGTCATAATAAAGAGAAAGAAACAGAGGTGGTACACTCTTGAGCTGAAAAATTAAGTTTTCCAGCTCTATCTATAAAATACACTCTTCTTTCAAGACTGTTAATGCTCAAAGATAAGAAAGTACAGTATAGGAATTTACTAAACTGCAGATACTTTAAGCAGAATATAATGAGGTTTTCTTTTAAGAAAATAATAGTGTCCTTTTCCCTTAAATTTGATTAAACTTGAAATTATTTTAAAAAGAGAGAAGCAACTTCATTCTAGTTTGTTTTTAGAAAAATTATCATTTTATCCAGTCTTTTCCTGGTAATTTTACATAATTGAGGATAAAAGGGACTTTTTTCTTCTCTTGTGTAATGTCACAGCATCCTCCAGGTCTCATACATAGTTCTAAAAACACAAAGTTCTAAAAGCTGCTTAAGACCATGTCATTTAAACTTTCTGCTAAGTCACACAAAAATTACCAAAGAAAATCAGTTTACTTCTGGGAAACTGCTGGAAGGCACTTCATACAAAGATTGCATCAGTGCTGTACTTTTTATTAAGGTTTACTAGATTGTGCAATCTATTTTAGTTTTCCATTTTTTTGAAAGCTTCTAACACAACTGCCAATATAAAGAAAAAAAACCCTACATTCCATTATAGTCATTAAAATGTCCAGTGATTTAACAAACCAGACTTACTCTCCAAGTTCATTTATTCAACTGTGTCCTCTCTTTTTCTGATGACAAGTCTTTATCACATGCTTTGATAATATACCTTAGAAGCCATCTCTGGCATCTCCAGGTTGGACTTTGAAACACACCTCTGAAAAGCTTTGGATGGTTGTTGTGATAGTCAGTGAGACTAGTTTCCTGTGTTCTTGTTCATGTGCAGAGTTGTTTCTTCCAGTGAACATTAACAATACTATTTCCCAACTACGACTGAACGATCATATCTGTTACACTATTTGGATTAGTTTTTCACAAGTTCAACCTCTGAACTCAAATTGAACAGAGTACACAGTGAATCAGTCATGGAGTACTTCATATGTTCAGTTTCTAATTTCATCTAAATTATGCTAACAAATGAAATATTTGAACTGATTCTACAGAGACTACTGTCTGGCTGTTTCTCTATCTAAAAGACTCACTAGAACAACTTTGCCATACCTATAAATCAGGCGTGCCCAAATTATGGCCCATGGGCTAGATTTGGCCCCGATGCCAATTCATCCAGCCCGCACCACCCTTGTCACTCCTGGAAGTGGAAATAAAACATGTTTTACTTCCGCTTCCAGGAGTGATGAGGGTGCCATGGGCCAGATGAATTGGCGTTGGAGGCCAGATCTGACCCATAGTCTGGTCACCCCTGGTTTAAGCAGAGAAAGTGGCAGCCTAAAAATCTATCTCATCCTGTTGCAAAACAGATCGCAAGGCATGTTTTCCTTCTACTTCCGGTGGGAGTAATCACATGACCAGCCCGCTGAACCACATGACTGGCCTGCAGCCTGAAAGGTTTGGGGCCCCCAGCTATAAATGGTAAAATGAAATGAAATGAAACCAGTAATTAGTGTTAGCAGGGTACAATCAACTTAAGACAATTCTCGTTAGGACAGTTCTTTTTCTCTTGACAAGGAAGTATATTTGTGCTACACAGAATTTAGCCAGCACTAATCACATTTATTTGGAAATACTGTAGTTCAAGTGTGACCTGCCTTTCACAGTATCTAAAGAGTTCCATCTCAGAATATTCAGATTTTATAAAATACAAGGCATTGGGGTATTAACTGAGTAGAGGGAAGAAATACAATACAGTAATACCTCGGATAACCCTAAGACTTGGTTCCACAAGTCTTGGTGTTATCCGATTTTTAGTGTTAAAATCCTATGGGATGGATCGGATAACGTTAAAGCTCCATAGAGATACATTGTAACCGCACAGGCTTTAGCGGTTGTTATCCGATCCATCCCATAGGACCTTAACGTTATTCGATCCAATTCTCCTCCCCAGATTACTTAACGTTATGCGATTTTAGCGTTATCCAAGGTAAACGTTATCCGAGGTATTACTGTAAATTGATTTGTACACCCAAGTGTATTACAGTACAGTTATGATTTGCTGCCTTTGACATCCTTTTAAATAATTTGACACAAAGGCTACGAAAAGTAGTTCTACCATACATTACAAAAATCCCAAGGAAGCCTTTTATTACTTAGTGTCCTAGTCTGCATCTGATTTTCTAAAAAGTTACGGTACTTGAAACAGGAATGCCAGGTGGCAAGCCAAAATCTTAATACTGTACTGTATTTCTTCCCTACAAAATAGTCCATGATCTCTTCCAACCTCTTATTAAGCTAGCACAATTGTGGGGGACATAGGAGCTTCCTTGAAAAGTGGAACACACTGCAAGTACACTCGGGTGTCCCCCAGGCAACAGCATAGACAGCTAATCCTTCTGAAACAGAAGCATTGCACTATAAGCTTGCTAATGAGCAAAATGACTCAACACTCTTTTTCATGACCACAAGTGACATTAATTTCTATTAAAATAGACTGGGTATCTCTTCATCTAAAGAGGAACTCTTAACTTCAGTTTGCTTCAAACGGAAATGTAATGTTCTTTGTGTCCAAGAAACGCACAAAGGAACTGATCAACATCAACCAGGTTCCTGGGATGTGTCTAGTTACTGAGAGGAAGTACCTCTTAGCAAACTATATTGAAGACAACATACAAATGTGTATAGTTAAACTGGCTGCATAACAAAATCAATTTATAAACTACCTAATATACCATTCTGCTTCAAGAAGCCATCTAATATGGAAAATTAAAATACTGTACTGTACTCACTTTCTAATTGGAAATTTCAACATCATTTAGGACATCAGATCTCAAAAGCTACAAGTCAATTTCCCTATTATGCCACTTATGTAAGAAGTGGTTTCCTGATCTGATATTAGAATAAAGACTCTAAGACAGGGGCTCCCAACCTGAACAACCCAGGGGCCGGGTCATGCTCTGACAGTCAGCTTCAAGGGCCGGATGGCCATTTTGCATGATTGGGGAGTGGGGTGGCCATTTTGTCCCAATAGCTTCAAAGGGGTGGCCATTTCGTTTCTCGAATGCCCTTGCAGGGGTGGTGGGGCCACATGACTTAGAAGGCCTAGCTGTGTCCATGCTTCCTATGTCTGCCCCAGTGTGAGCTGGAAACCTCATTTCTGAATAGGAACCTACTAGGCGCAGTGATGGCTAACCTTGGCACTCCAGCTGTTCTGGAGCCTCAATTCCCAGAAGCCCTGATCAGCAGGAGTGCCTGACTTGGGCTTCCGGTAATTGAAGTCCAACCAGAGCTGGAGTGCCAAGGTTAGCCGCCAGGGCACTAGGAGCTCAAAACTTTCCAGGTGAGGCCTTTCTCCCATGTCATTCACATGTGGCTGTCTTTTAGATGCTCGTCTGTCAAGTAGAACTTCCAGAACGAAGAATTATGGGATTTGTAGTTCAAGAAAATCCCATCCCTCATAGATACTGAACTTCTTTTTCTTTCTCTGTGGGCTCTCACACATCAGTTTTCACAATTTCCAGAAAATTCCTAGCTGAGAACTGAGAACCTTGGTGGAAGCCCCCACCCCACCCCACCCCTCGCCATTGTTCCATAACCACCTTTCCTTCTTCCAACCGCTTCAGCCCCTCTTCAACTGTCTAACCGACAGTTTCGTATTCTCAGTTGTTGTATTCGTCTTACTTCTTGCTCATCATTTTCTGAAGAAAAAGAACACAGTCATCGTCTTCCTCTTGCCTGGTAAGGCACCCACCTTTGCCTGCCCATGGCAACCTGCACCCTTTTCAAAAAGTGCTCTAAATGTGGGTCTGAGATCCCCTTGCCTGATGGACATTCGAAATGCCTCTTCTGTCTTGGAGAGACCCACAAGAACAACACTTGCAGCCATTGCCGTGCCTTCCCTCGACGAGTACAAAGAGAGAGGATGGTGAAGTTAGAGACATATTTGTGGGAGATGGCTTTATCCCATTCGGATACCATACTTAAACATCCGCCAAAAACGGTGGCAATTCTCCAACCTACCCCAGTGGCTGCACCAAAGAAATCTTCTCCATCTGTCTCAGCCACATGCTTGACATCATCAACACCAGCCACTTCAGTAGCCACCACGAAGACGACACTAGTCTCTGTTCCAACTGACTGTTCAGGCTCTACACATACCAGGAAGCGCAGGAGACCATCTCAGTCCCTGGATCCTGATGTTAAGACAAAGGAGAAGCATCAGGATAGCCCATCTTTACCCTCACCTTCTCCAGTAACAATGCCACCACCAAAGAAATCTTGCATTTCTCAGTTACCCACTAGGAAACCAACTCAGAGAGGAAAAGATCTTGATTCCCTCTCCAAGGCACATTTATAAATGCAGACACATGCAGGCTTGTTTCAGGAATCTGAGTTTTCAGTAAAGGTTTCTTTTTAAAAACAGTGATTGAATCTGGCCATTTCTTTTGGATAATTCCCCTGCAAGGAGGTCCTTACAGAGTAAACTGGCTCCAATATCCATGGTAATACAGTACTGTACATGGTTTGTGCCCCCTCTCGTTTTAATCTTTCTAACCGCTTCTTAGAAGAGTGGTTTTGTGAGATAGGGAATGTTCCCAACTCACAACAAGATCTTGTTTGTCGGTTGCCTGTAACACCAGGTCTTGGTTTGGTACAGCAGAAAAACAGGTGATGGGCAACTGAACACGAAATCTGTGTTATTTCCCCTTCCCAAAGGTGCTTTGCGCACACTTGGTCAATGACATTTCCACAGTGCTTCTCCTGAAGGGAAGATGGAATGAGAAGGATGTAGCCTTTGGGAGGCACAAGCACAAAATGTACAAAGCATCTATGACAGTGATGGCAAACTGTGGCACTCTAGCTGTTCTGTTCGTGACAAGCATATATAAAGATTACTTTTATTTGTGCCTGTAGCCTATTAATTCACATTTCTAGCTGAGATTAAAAGCCATTCACGTGTCAAGAAAAGAGAGATCACCCTTGTTCGAAAGCCAGTTGTATCCAACCAAAGTGCAGTGCTCATCTCCATTTACAGCGAAAGAGCCAGTGCTGTCTGAGTCTGCACGCATTTCTGTGCTCATGGGGCAGGCCTGATTTGATGCCGGGGCGCATGGAACACTTCCCACTGAAATGGTATCTATTTCTCTACTTGCAATTTCTTGCTTTCGAACTGCTAGGTTGGTAGGAGCTGGGACAGAGAAGGGATCTCAATCGTGCAGCGTTTTGGTCTCGAACTTCTGACCTACCAAACTTCCAGTTGTCAAGTTCAGTGTCTGAACCACTCAGCCCCTGCAGTCCGGAACGGATAGAACCACTCCTTAAATAATTCACTTACTGTGAAAGTCTTGTTAGGGACTTTGTAAGCCAGGTACAACTTGGCAGCACATCACATGCACAAGTAGGACACTGAAGGTAGAAGAAAAGTAAGCTTTGGCTGCAGGTAGCATATATGACGATGATAGGCTGCCTTGCCATTTCATAGCCTTGCTCTTTAATGCTCAGTCTGTTCATTCTCTTCTGCCCCTTTCTGCTTCCTTTTGATGGTTTTGCATCAGTCTGTGCTGACTACACTTTTCTCAGGAGACATTTCTCTTGCTGAGATGTATCCTACGTCTCACACATTGCTAGAATAGAGAGCAAAGCCTGCTTTAAAGCCTGCAGTAATAACAGCAGCTGTTCTGAAAAGAAATCTACACTTGTTCCCTTGGGTTGGTGGAGGAATACGTATTTGGCTAAGACAACTTCATGTTTGACTGGTATAATAATGAGGTCTTGGATTCCTCTTCTACAAAAAAAAAACAAAAAAAACACAGGAGCACAATGTTTATAAAATACGTATGAATTACAACTAATATAGGTAAGTGTTATGCTGCAAATCTTATTTTATTCTTCAGCAATCCAAATTTAGAAGAGTGTTGGGGTTAGAACAAAAGATACTTCTTAGTAAGCCACACTTACAATTTCCTGTGATTTGTAAACCATCTAGTAGCTGAAAATAAAATTCAATGAAGTGCTGATGAAGCATCCACCACTATAGAATCTGGAGAAAACTTTTCCCTCTTTAGGATGTCTGATAGATGTCTTATTTCTCTGCGCTAAGCAGGAATCTCACGATGCTTGCTTGTGTGAGAGCAAATGCAGCTGTAACTTGTAGGTCAGTATCAATGGGGACATTAAAACACAAATTGTTACTGTTGGGGGATGGGACTAAATAAGGATGTGTGAGAACGTTTTACAGTACTGTACTACCATTCTACTTGATATGTTTATGCAGTAATCCAGCTAAGGGCAGATAATCAAGCATCACAATATTATATTGTCACAGTATGTGCTTTGAAAAGGTTCTTTGCTTCTAGCACTTGGTACCAAGGAACATTCCTAAGGGTCTGTCTGGTACTTTGTCAGTTTCAGAAGTTTTGATGAGGACCGGAAATATTTGATGAAGGGTTAGAAGTGCAGAGGGGCTGCCGTGGCTTAGTGGTTAAGAGGCTGAACTTGATGACTGGAAGGCAGCAGGTCAGCAGTTCGAGACCTGAGTACAACACAATGCAGTGAGTTTCCATCTCTGTCCCAGCTCCTGCCAACCTAGCAGTTCGAAAGCAAGAAATTGCAAGTAGATAAATACCGTAGGTACCACTTCGATGGGAAGGTAAACAGCATTCCGTACACTCCGGTCATGCCTGCCACATGACCACGGAAACATCTGCAGAAGCAGACAGCGCTGGCACTTCAGCTTTGAAACAGACAGCACTGGCACTTCAGCTTTGAAACAGATGACCACTGATCTCTAGAGTTGGATACGACTGGCTTACACCTAGAAGTGCACACCAAGCCAATGTGTGGCTTTATCCCACAAGAATCATGGCAGGGATTTATTTATTTATTTTTTACTAAAAATGAATTAACAAAAAATTAGGATTTGGCTTTGTAACCATTATTTTAGCTGTTAAAGGTGACAGGTCTCCTTTTTTAAAATGCCTATCTTCCATAAGAGTAACATCTTGTCTTTAACCATTAGCTCTTTAGGTACATACATAAAAATGATTAGCACCCCCCAAACCCCAGTATATTATCTGTTTAGCATTATATTTATTTATTTGTACCCTGCTAACACTAATTACTGGTTTCATTTATTCATAAAACAAAATTTGACTTTGGCCACCCATTACTGAAATCAATTTTCCCCAGAATTATATACATCACACGATTACAGTACTTGTAGTTCCGAATGTAATTATTCAAAAAGTGAAAGATTAGAATTATTGGATAACAGGAGGCTCAAAAAAAAATCTACTTTTTAAAAAAGTCCGACACATTATGTAGCTAATCAGCTTTCCTTAAACACTCAAATGTAAAAGCTAAGCACAAAGCGCCTCTTTCCAAGTTGCATCTGTGAGACACACTTATGCATTCTTTAAATAGAACATGAGATTAACAGAAGCTCTAAACTACCAACATAATTAACAAGCTGTTAAGTGATATTAGTCTATGGCTCACTAGCTTTTCTTGTTATTACAGATGGAACAAACAAATCTCACAACCTTTAGTATATGTTGTTGTTCCTGTGTTAAAGGAGATATTCTAAGACAATCCGCTATAGAGGTAACCATAAATCAAATTGCAGTATAGGAAATTAAATGGGGAATAGGATTTATTTTATTTATTTATTTTTCTGATTTTATATTGCCGCCCAACTCTGAAGACTCTGGGGAGCTCACAACAAATAAAACCAATCACATTTTTAAAACCAATTAAAAACCCATTAAAACTGCCACCAAAAATTACTCCGACCCCTACAGATTAAAAGAGATTAAAAGAGGGAGAGGGGTTTTTTTTTACCAAATCAGCCAGCAGGCAGGGGTCACCACATCGCTGGTGCCCCACACCTGCTTTGCCAGCCAGGTTTTTAGCTCTTTCCTAAAGGACAGCAACTCCGTCTGGAGATGCAGCTCAATTGGCAGGAGGTTCCACAGGGCCGGAGCAGACACTGAGAAGGCCCTCCTCCTTCTGGTGCTAGAGGGACAAGCCCCCCTCTAAGGTTTGACTTTATATAAAGAAGGTCCCTGTCAACAGAAAGGGTAATGTGGGAATGAGTGCTTGCATACAATAATTATCATGTGAAAGAAGTGTCATGTGCCAATACAGGGTTGAGAGAGAGGTTTTACCCTCTTTTGAGTGCAGCACTCTGCTTTTCCCCACAGAAGTGAATGGCAACCATTCCACTACAGAGCTGACCTAAACTATTTTGCCATCTGAAGCATCATCATAAACATGTACTAATTTGGATTTAATTTTGGCCAACGACAAAGCCAAGAAGGTGGCTTAATTTTAGCAATTTAAAGTTTGATCTGGACACCAAAGAAGAAGCATAGCCACCAATGGCACCTTCCTACCTTCCCTATGTGAAGGCGTGCGGCATAAAAGCTAGCCAAGTTACTTTGGCACCGGAGACAGAAAACCCCTCAAGCCCATCTTTCCATCCTTGTGAGTAAATAAATAAATAAATTTCATGTCAAAAATTACTCTGGGTGGAAAGGATTTTTGCTGGAGAAACTCTGCTCAGAGGACGCCCAGATGAGGCTCCTTTCATGTCCCCAAGATCCGCCGTGCAGGACTCGGGTATCATAACCCGGCTTTCCAGTCTCCAAGCTCAGCATCTTAACCACTAAGCCACAGCAGTTCTGCACAGATACATAACAATAACAAAGCAAATCATTGTGGCACTTTAAAGACTTACTACTGTATTTTAATGTTAGACTTGATCCACAAAAGTGAACATTAAAATACAGCAGTTAGTCTTTAAAGTGCCACAACATCTTTTTGTCTTGTTTACTCTCTGATATGCTTAATAACAAAGTAAACTACTCACAATTTGCTACCCTTTCAGGTCACTCCAAACCTGAGCAGCACCTGTCTGTGCGCAATAGTAGGGCTGACACTACTCACTCCTATGGGGAAAAACCCTGACACAAGGGAGCAGAATCACACTCTGTTTTTGTCCGATCAGCTGCTGAATCAAGTCCTCGTCCCATTCATGTGCCCCTTTCCTCGGGACACATCAGAGGATGATCCAAGCTAAGGAACTGCCTCCACCATCTGTTTGAGTAACAGCAAACGTTTTGAAACAGTGTGCATGTTGGCATACGCTGGCATCTACGCCAATGTTGTGAAAGTCCCCACACGCTCCAGACATACCGGTAAACGTTGACATGTGGCCTCAAATATGGTGAGTGGTGCAGGCTCAAGCATGCCTCCCCCCCCCCTCCCAATATATGTAGCAAAGGGGAGCGGGAAAAAATGCACATTTTTAGGCATTGGTGAAACACAATGCTACGAGCATGCGGGGAAACATTTCACGGTTTTAGGATCCACAACACCATCATCCTTTATTACCTTAAATTTTTGAAATGGTCGCCGTGTTCCGAGCGTATCAAGAGAGTAAACAAAACATGTATTGACTGATTTAAGTCATCTGACCGTATCGTATCGGGTTGTGAAACACAATGCCACGAGCATTGCAAATGCCGGAAAACATTGTTGTTGTTGTTTTGGGGGGAGACATCAACGACGCAGGGATAATTAAAGCAGTGGTTCCCAAACCTTTATTGTGGCCCATGCTCCACCTAAGCATCTCTAAAATCCTGATGTGCACCACCCCCTCTGTGACATATGATGATGATGATGATGGTTATTATTATTATTCCAAAAGTGAACTCCTCTTCACGTGGAGGAAGCCTAAAAGGCCATTCAATGTTACTATATCATTCTCCCCACCCCACCCCTTTTAAAAATCAAATTCTACCTCCTCCCCCCCGGTGGGGCGTGTGCCCCACGTTGGGAACCACGGCATGAAAGCCCGTTTACGTGAGCGAGAGGCGCGAGAGTAGAGAATTGGGCTGGGGGGGGGGTGTCGCTTCGCCTTCCTCCTCTTGGATATTTCAGCCGCTGGGGAGGGAGAGAGAGAACAACCGCCTCTGCCCGCACTCACACGAACGCCGCGCACACCCGTGTCGCATCACCACCACCACCGCCACCAACCCAAAGAAACCCCATTGTTTTTCATCCCCATCGCACATCCTGAGGACCCCTCTTTCTCCAAATCGGCCCGAGGAGCATCGCCTCAGCCGCCCGACCTAGCGCGACACGTCCACACGACCGCGGGAGACGACGCGTGGCGGCGAGGCGAGGAGGAGGAGGAGGAGGAGGGGGAGGAAGAAGGCCGCGTGCTGCCTCCGCCATGGCTCACCTCAGCCGCCCCTCCGAAAGCGAGGGCTGGACGGGTCACGGCATCGCTCCTTGTTGTGGTTGTGGCATCCTTTTTCTTCCCCGGTCGCGGAGCAGCACCAGCAGAGCGGCCGACGATGCTCCTTTTAGTCCGTCCTTCCTCCTCTCCCTCCCCGCCGTGTGTGGGCGCCTCAGGCGGCAGCGGCATTCCCACCCTCTCCCCCTCCCGCCTCCTCAGCCGACGCCATCTTGGCTCTGGCGGCTCTGAGGCGGGACGGGAGCCGTCTTAAAGCGTCGGCAGCACTCCTCCCTCCCCGCTATGTTTAATAATTATATGGATTTTTTTTTTGGGGGGGGGGGGATAGTAGCCGTGTTAGTCTGTGGTTCAGGCATCTCAGAAAACAACATAAAATAAAATAAACACAGTAGCACTTTAAAGACTAACTGCTATATTTGTCCACTTCATCCTTGTCTAATGAAGTGGACTTGATCCACGAAAGCTAACAATAAAAATATATGAATTTTTTGGAAGAGTAGCCGTGTTAGTCTGCGGTTCAGGCATCTCAGAAAGCAAAAGAAAATAAATAAAATAAAAAAACAGTAGCACTTTAAAGACTAACTGCTATATTTCTCCACTTCATCCTTGTCTGATGAAGTGGACTTGATCCACGAAAGCTAACAATAAAAATATATGAATTTTTTGGAAGAGTAGCCGTGTTAGTCTGTGGTTCAGGCATCTCAGAAAACAAAACAAAATAAAATAAAAAACAGTAGCATTTTAAAGACTAACTGCTATATTTCTCCACTTCATCCTTGTCTGATGAAGTGGACTTTATCCACGAAAGCTAACAATAAAAATATAAAGGTCTTTAAAGTGCTACTGTGTTTTTTATTTTATTTTGTTTGTTTTGTTTTGTTTTCTGAGATGCCTGACCCACAGACTAACACGGCTACTATTCCCAAAAAATCATATATTTTTATTGTTAGATTTCGTGGATCAACTCCACTTCATCAGACAAAGAATGAAACTGTCTGATGAAGTGGACTTGATCCACGAAAACTAACAATAAAAATATAGCAGTCTTTAAAGTGCTAGTGAGTTTTTTATTTTGTTTTGTTTATTTTGTTTTGTTTTCTGAGATAATTATATGAAGTATCTTATTGGATGGGCTCTTCTACTGAAGGTTGTTTTTAATTAGACCCAGGTCCAACTCGCATGTCTCCTCTCTGCCACTGGCTGACCTGAAGCTGGCAGTCATTTCCCTCAGCCTGATACTGGTTGTGGTTGTAAGCCAGGGGCCATTGGGTCACTCACACTCCCTCAGGCAGCTTCGGGGACCCTGACGGTTATTGTGCCCTTCCTCCACCACATGGCACTTCCTGGTGGGCCACATGAAATTGGCACTGTGGGTCGCATTTGGCCCATAGGCAGCAGGTTGAGAATCCCTGTTGTAAGGCAAAGGTCACCTTTGCTCAAAAGCCAGTCGTATCCGACTCTAGGGTTCAGTGCTCATCTCTGTAGTCGAAGAGCAAGCCCTGTCTGCGCCTGCAGATGTTTCCGTCGTCATGTGGCAGACATGACTAGACATCAAAGTGCACAGAGCGCTGTTTACGTTCCCACCAAAGTGGTACACTTGTACCTCACTTAAAGAGCATAATGCGTCCCATAGGATTGCTCTTTAAGCGAGTTTGCTCTTTAAGCGAAACACCATTGGAAGTGATTGCGAACCCCGATTTATTTGTTCAGCGAGTTTTGTTTGGTTTTATTTGTTAAGCGAAGCGACCATTCAGAGAAAATTCTGCTCTTTAAGCGAGTTACTCTTTAAGCGAGACGCTCTTTATGCAAGGTTTGACTGTACCTATTTATCTACTTGTATTTTCTTGCTAGGTTGGCAAGAGCTGGGACATAGATGGCACCTCACTCCGTCGTGCAGACTCGGGTCTCGAAGTTTGACCTTCTAGTCTTCAAGGTATCTTAACCACTAGCCACTGCAGTCTCTTGTTGTTACAAGCCATCAAGTTGCCTCTGACATGTGTTAAACCTAAGAATGAGGGGGTCACCAAAATGCCCCATCTTCAACATCCTTGCTCAGTTTCTGCAGGTTATAGTTTGTGGCTTTTCTTTTTAGAGAGTCAGTCCATCTCACATTTGGTCTTCCTCTTTTCCTAGCAGGACTGCCTTTTCCACAGTGTCTTCCGAGCAGGATTGCCTTTTCCAGATAGTCTTCCTAGCAGGATTGCCTTTTCCAGATGTGGCCAAAGTAGAACAGTTCAAGTTTCATCATTTATTTATTTTTTGCCTCCGGAGACAAACCAAATATTGGGACAGTTACCTCCGCTCTTACAACAGAAAGCAATACGATTCAACACAAAGAAACACCTAATACAAAGCATATTCATTCCCAACTTATGTTACCAGTGCCAAACATGGACACTTACAACAAAACATAAGCAAAAGTTGGTCACCACGGAAATGAGATGCCTGAGGAAGGCTGCTGGAGCAACTAGAAGGAATAAAATCAGGAATGAGGTTATAAGGGAAAGAATTAGAACAGAACCAATCATGCGCTACATACAGAGGCAACAAATAAAGTGGTTTGCCCATTTGGATAAAATGTCTTGGAATTTCATACCTTACAAGGCATATGTGAAAAGAGGAGGACAAAGACCGCCTCAATGGAGGCTGCTAGAAGTGCCAGAACAAGAACCTTGCATCTCCCTTGATGGGGTAAAAGAGGAAGCAAAGAAGAATAGACAGTTCAGGTTTGACTTGCTCTAAGACCCACTTGTTCATCTTTCTGGCAGTCCACATTTCAAATTAACCATTTTTTCTGTCAACTTTCTTTACTGTCCAGGTTTTGCACCTGCATTTGGTGATCAGAAACACAATACTATTAATGATCTTGGACTCCAGTGAGACATCTTTACACTTGATGATCTTTTCTAATTCCTTCATACAGTATCTGCATTTCCAAATCTCAGTCTTCTTCTGCTTTCTTAGCTGGAGTCCTCATTTGGGTTGATCATTGAGCCAAGATGCACAAAATCACTATCCCAATTTCTTCATTGTCAACATACAAAGGACTATAAAGTTAGTTATTAAATATCATATTGGATGTGTTTGATACAATATCGTAATGAATATTTGAACCCTGGCAAAGGGAAAGTAACCGGATGAATCTGAACTGGGTGACATCAAACTAGCAGCCATTTCACCGCAAGTTTGTATAGGTGGGAATAAACAGAGTGGTGGTGTGTTCACTGCCTTGACATTTAGAACAACAGCACTAAATAAATAAAATGAAATTAAAATTTTAAAAGCCCATAAATAAATAAACTATCAGTTTTGATGTAGTTCCCTGGAGTTATATAAAAAACATTTTTGCATTTTTTCGCTTCTCACTCTTGTTGCAGTTGCTCATGCTGCTTTTCTCATGTTATCCTCTCCTGAGAACTATGAGGTTAATTAGGTTGAGAGAGAGTTCATAACAGAATTTAATCCACATAAGCTTCACAGATGACGAGGGACTTTAGGCTATGTCTTTTGGTTTCTATTACCATCTATGATGGCACATTGGATTTCTGAACTTTGGACATAATTTTGGTCCACATTTTGGTGTGTCATGAAAGGGTAAACAAATTGCCAGTGACAGACTTTACATTCTTAGGATCTAAGATCACTGCAGATGGAGACTGTAGCCATAAAAATAAAAAGGCAACTGATTCTTGGGAGACAAGCTATGAAAAACCTGGGGAACATAGTTCAAAGTAGAGATAACACCTTGCAAACAAAAGTCCGCATAGTCAAAGCAGTGGTATTCCTGGTAGTAATATATGGTTGTGAGAGCTGGACCATAAGGAAAGCTGAGCGCAGAAGAATAGACGCCTTTGAAATGTGGTGTCGGAGGAGGCTTTTGAGAGTACCCTGGACAGCAGGGAGAACGAATAGGTCGATCTTAAAAGAAATCAACCCCAACTGCTCCCTTGAAGGTAAAATATTGAAGATGAAGCTAAAGTATTTTGCACATCAAATGAGAAGAGAGGATTCGCTTGAGAAAGCCTTGATGCTGGGAAACGTCTAGGGCAAGAGAAGAAGGGGGCAGCAGAGAATGAGATGGCTAGATGGTATTGTAGACACAATGGGCACAGTGCTGAGCGAGTTGAAGGAGATGGTGGAGGATAGAGGTGCCTGGCATGCAATGGTCCATGGGGTCGCAAAAGACTGGACTTGACTATGCAACTGAACAACAACATAAAAATCGGAACAGTTAGGTTTTCTCCTTTGAGCAACAGTGTTTATTGCTAGCCTTCATTTCAAATGGGAACATCTAATGGCCAAAGATCTTTGGGGTCTTTAAAGGTAGTTGCTATTATTTACCCATCAACAAGATACACCATTAGTCCACAAGCTCCTGCACAGATTTATCTTTACTGCCAGCAGCCAAATACATATTTCAACAACATAGTAGACTTGTGGCAAATGTATTCTTTTATAGTAAGAAGGAGGAAGATGACTGTGCCTTTCTTTAAATAAAGTGTGGTTGTTCTTAATATGCTGCTCATCACTTCTTTCCACATTTTATGCCTTGCAGTCATCATTTTATATGCAGGTTTTATTAACTTTCTTGAACCTACAGTATCTCCTACAAGAAAGAAAATGACAAAGAAAGGAGTAACTTACAAGATACACACGTATTTAACCAATCAATGTTTTATTTTGAATAAATCACACCATCTTTTCCACTAACACACTTCAGATGCTGTTATCCCCCGGTGGCTTAGTAGTTAAGATGCTGAGCATGAAGACGGGAAGGTTGGGATACCTGAGGGCTGCACGGGGACATGAAAGGAGCCTTATTCAGGCGTCCCCCGAGCAGAGTTTCTCCAACAAAAATCCTTTCAACCCAGAGTAAACACTGACATGAAATTATAATATCTCCGCATTTTAAAGAGTATACAGTACAATGAAACTGCTTTTGGCATGGTAATGTTTCTATTAAAAAATACAGCACAAAGTCAAAAGAGGGTGGTTTTTTTTGTTTTTGTTTTTTGCTTATTAGGAGATACAGCATCGATTCCTTTATACTTTAGAAGAATAATGTTTGATGGAAATTGATTAAAGTTAAGCTGCAGCAAAATGGTGTGCTTAAATGTAGTGATGTATGATGAGCCAGCAATAGAACAGTGTGGATGTCTTCTTCTTTTGCTTCCAAAACGGCGCTTGAAAGGGACTGTCTTACTCCAGGGACCCATGCTGCCTATAAATTATAAAAGAAGAAACAGAATATCATACATAATGGCAGTGGGAAGAAGAAATTTAAAGGAGGCGCTTGAGCTGAAATTGCTACAAAGCATAACTAAAATGGCAAGGGGGGAAATCCCAAAGCTCCCACAAACATTTTTGTGTGACAAACCAATGACACCAGTGGGAAGGTTTTCTTTTGCTGCAGAGCCTATATTAAATGAAGCTTGAAGCCAAACAACATGGTATGATAAAAGTGAACTTTAGTATTTCCTACTTGGTTTTTTAAAAAAGTGTGAGAAAATCTGAGCAAAGTCAAGAGTGCAACAAGATGAGATGTAATCTCTGTGCTAAAATTTTACATCCCAAAATTGCTATTTGCATTGAGATGGGAAGAGTCATTGCTGTGTCTTTGAGACAGAAAAGTGTGAGAAAAGTATGAAACAAAAATACTGTAATCAGCAAGAGATTATAGGGATGCGATTATAGTTCTTTAACTGTTGTACTGTTTTGCTTCTTGATTACTCTGAGCAAAATGCTATGTAACTGGGATCAGTGAGGAACCTTATTTTACCACTATGCTTTCACTGAAAAAGCAAATACAGTAAAGGGAAATACATACAATTGCTGTTATCTTGCTTGCTGCCTATATCACAGTCACACCCCCTATAAAAATGTATGTTTCTGGCAATAGCACACTTGTTTTATGTGTATAAAAACAAAGGCACACCAATGTATCCTTCTTACACATCTATCTTCCACCTCAGGTAAACACATGAGATGAGCATAACAAGATGCGCAAATGCAGATCAATTAGACTGGATTATTGAAGATTACGTAACAGCGCATAGGACTGTGCTGCAAATCTGCTGTTTATAGACATTGGCACATTCCCATCCTGTGAATTGTATCTCATGCTTAAGCATATGTAAAAGAAACTATTGGTACGATTTCTTGTGTCTCAGAAGGCCAACAAAATAATCACAGTTCCTAATTTAAAAAAGAAAAAGAAAGGTGTTGGATATTCAAAAGTTCTTCGGCGGGAAAACCGCCGAATTCCATTGGCTGGGGGGCCGGGCTTACCAGGGTATTTAAACCCTAGCCGCCCGGCCGTTGTTGTTGTTGTTATGATGTGCTCACAATAAACAAACGTGTTGTTCGGTTCAACTACTGTGGCTACTGCGTCCTCCTTCCCACGCATGGATCTCCGGATCTAGCACTGGCAACGAGGATGGGATACTGAGGATCGAGCCAATCCACACGGAGCCAACGAGCCAGCTGCAGTCGGCACAACGCCATGGCTACTTACACTGCTCCGCCACCCTTCCAGCCAAAGGAAGAGAAATGGGAGAGCTATATAGACCGTTTTGAATTCTCCCTGCTGGCCGCCGAGTTGGGAGATATTTCGGAAGACAGGAAGAAGGCGTTCTTCCTCACACACTGTGGCGCGAAGGTGTACGAAGTGGCCCAAGCGCTGGTGGCCCCGACACCTATTATGTCGGTATCGTGACAAACGTTACAGGCCGCCCTCAAGGGGCATTACTCGCCGGCTCTGTCGAAGTACGTCCACCGGATCAATTTTCGAGATCAATACCAGAAGGACGGGGAGACCGTGAGCGAATCCGTAGCCGCCCTGCGAGCAGCCGCTATCCCCGCCGAATTCGGAACGAATCTCGAGGAGGCTCTCATCGAGCAAATCATACGCGGGGTAGTGGACACACGACTCAGAAGGCGCCTTCTAGCCCGCCACGAGCTATCCCTGGCCATCGTTGTGGATGAGGCGAGAGCGCACGAAGTTTCTTCATCGGCCACGTCCTCTCTCCACCGAGCCCCGTCGGCGCCACGGTCAGCCACCGTCCACTATGAAGATACCGTCCCTGAAGCAGAGGACGAAGACGAGGTAGGCGTATGCGCGACCAACGGGGCAAGCCAAGGCAGGAACGGCCGCCGTTGTGCCAGTTGCGGCGGGCCCCATCAGAGGGCACATTGCCGTTTCAAGGATGCAATTTGCCGCCACTGCGATAAAAGGGGGCATATTGCAAGGGCCTGCTGCGTGAGGCAAACGGCGAGCCAAACAGACCGGCCGATTCAAAATTTCCCGCCAAGCAGGATGGCAGCCAACCAACGGGCAAATCAGAGGCGCCAGTCGAACAACGGCGCCAAATTCGAAAACACCGAGACACACACGGTCACAATCAGCCATGCTGACACGGAAAAGGGAAAGAAAATCTTCACCACAGTCCAAATCGACGGGCAGGACTGCAGGATGGAGGTCGACTCAGGATCCGCCATGTCCATCATCTCCTGGAACTGGATGAAGCGAGCCTTCCCTTCTATCAAGGAGTCAGACTTGAGTTCCCAAAGGCTCCGGGTAACAGATTGCCAGGGCAGACTTATCCCCATCGCCGGCCAGAGACGAGTCCGTGTAAGATACGGGGGAAAGGAGTCAACTTTACCCATCACCGTGGTCTATGGAAAGTTCCCGACCCTCTTGGGTATGAACTGGTTTCCGGCCCTGGGACTGACCATTGCAGGTATCCACAGCACCAGCGCCGACCAGACCAGTGAGACCTCTCTGCGGGACGACCTGATTGCCGAGTTCCAGGACGTGTTCGGAGAGGAGCTGGGCAAGTATGTGGGGTCCCCTATCTCATTCACCCTGAACCCTAACGTTGCCCCGATCCGTCTTAAGGCTCGGAGGGTCCCCTTGGCCCTCAAGCCCAGGGTTGAAAAGGAACTGGACAAGCTAGTAGCACAAGGAATACTTGTCCCAGTCGACCATGCTAGGTGGGAGACTCCCATAGTGACCCCCATTAAACCGGACAGGTCGGTGCGGATTTGTGCGGACTACAAATGCACCATAAACAAAGCCCTACAGCCTAGCGCCTATCCGGTCCCCGTAATTGATCACCTACTACATTCCTTGGGGCCCGAAAAGATATTTGCCAAACTAGACCTGGCACAGGCGTACCAGCAGTTACCGGTAGACGAAGCCACGGCTGAGGTGCAAACCATAGTCACCCACAGGGGAGCGTTCAAATGCACCCGTTTACAATTTGGGGTCAGCATCGCGCCGGGACTCTTCCAAAGCACCATGGAGAGACTCCTCCACGGCCTCCCCGGGGTGGTTCCCTATTTTGATGATGTCTTGATCATCGCGGAGAACCCGGGGCAACTCAAGAATAGAGTTGCGGCCGTCCTTGCGAAGTTCAGGGCCGCCGGGATGAGGGTAAAACGAGACAAGTGCTTACTGGGAGTACCCTCCGTGGAATTTTTGGGGTTCAGAATAGACTGTAATGGAATACACCCAACCGAGGGTAAGGTGAGAGCAATCTGGGACGCCCCTGCCCCAAAAAACAAACAAGAGCTACAGGCTTTCCTGGGACTATTGAACTTTTATGCGGCATTCCTAAAGGGCAAAGCCACCGCCACAGAACCACTCCATAGACTCTTGGTGGCCAAAGCAGGTTGGAAATGGGGTTCCGAACAAGATTCGGCATTTAAGGCAGTAAAAAACCTCCTATCTCAGGACAGCTTCCTGATCCAGTACAACACCACCCTACCGCTCGTCCTGGCCTGCGACGCCTCCCCCTACGGCGTCGGCGCTGTCCTCGCCCACCGACTGCCCAACGGACTGGAAGCACCCATCGCTTACTACTCTAGAACCATGTCACCGACGGAGCGGAACTAGGGGCAAATTGACAAGGAGGCGTTAGCAGCTGTGGCCGGGGTAAGGAAGTTCCACGATTACCTCTACGGACGAGATTTTGAACTCATCACGGACCACAAGCCCCTACTGGGACTCTTGGCGGGGGACCGCCAAACGCCATCCGCACTTTCCCCCCGCATGCAGCGTTGGGCTCTGTTTTTGTCGGGTTACTCTTACACACTGACTTATCGCCCCGGAAAACACATGGGTAACGCGGATGCCCTTAGCAGGTGCCCCCTTCCTAACCAGGACGGCGCAGAGCAGGGGGAAGCATCGGTCCTTTTGTTGGACGTTTTGGACTCTGCCCCCATTACCTCGGCGGAGGTTGCCAGGGCCACGGCGAAAGACACCGAGCTCCGGACTGTCTCCAGTTGGGTTCAGCGTGGCTGGCCGGTAAAGGGGGAAGGGGAGTTCAAGACATTTTTTGATAAACGGGATGACTTGTGTTGTGTGGGGGGATGTCTGCTGTGGGGAGATTGGGTGGTAATCCCCAAGAGGTTATGGAAGGCAGTTATGGAAACGTTACATACCAGCCATCCGGGGGTGGTAAAGATGAAGGGCTTGGCAAGAAGCTATGTGTGGTGGCCGCAGATTGATAAGGACATAGAGGAGTGGGTGAACAAGTGTGAACCATGCCAACTGTCCCGACCAAATCCCCCGGCGGCACCAGTTAGAGAGTGGGAGCAACCCTCGGGCCCGTGGCAGAGACTCCACATTGACCTAGCTGGCCCTTTCCACGGCCAAATATTTCTAATCGTCGTAGATGCTCACTAGCCACTCAAAGTGGCTAGAAGTGAGGCTCATGAAGAGCACCACGGCCAAGGTTGTCATCCAGGAACTCAGGCACCTGTTCGCCACGCACGGCATTCCGGACACCTTGGTCTCGGACAACGGTTCACAGTTCACGGCCACGGAATTCGAGCAATACCTAGCATCCTTAGGGACCAGACATGCGCTCACTTCCCCGTTTAGAGCACAAGGGAATGGGCAAGCCGAGAGGTTTGTGCGCAGCACGAAGGAGGCTTTGGGCAGGCTGGGACCGGGGGACTGGCAGGAAAGAATAGACACGTTCCTTCTAGCTCAACATAACCTCCCCTGTGCTGCCACAGGAAAGGCTCCCGCGGAACTCCTGATGGGCAGGAGGCTCCACTGCCAACTGGACCGCCTACACCCCCGGTATTCCCCTGATAAGTTCAGGGAAGGACACACGCAAGTCCGCACATTCCCAATTGACACCCCCATCTATGTCAGAAATTTTGCAGCCGGCCCAATGTGGGAAGAGGGAACCATAGTTGACACGCTGAGCCCGTACACCTATAGGGTCGTTCTCGCTGATGGTCGAATATGGAAACGCCATATCGACCAGCTCAGGAGGAGCCCGACACGCAAGACGACATCGTTCCCGACGGACAGCTTGCCACCGACACAGCCACGCCAGCCCTAGTCGAACCAGTCACCGACCCAGTTCTGCCCTACAACACCCCCTCTAGCTCAGACCCGACACTGGTGGACTTACCTGGAGAAGCAGATCCACCCCCGCTTACCGCCGAAGCCACCGCAGCTACTCCGAGACAGGAACCTGCCAGGGCAGAGCAGAGCGGGAGCGACAGGTCCGCTCCGCTCGATGCCCCGGCGCCGACTGAACTGTGCAGGTCTAGTAGGGTCCACACACGCCCCCGTCACCTGGCTGATTTTGTATGTAAATAGGGTTGTAGTGCATTCTGGGGGGAAGGGGTGTTGGATATTCAAAAGTTCTTCGGTGGGAAAACCGCCGAATTCCATTGGCTGGGGGGCCGGGCTTACCAGGGTATTTAAACCCTAGCCGCCCGGCCGTTGTTGTTGTTGTTATGATGTGCTCACAATAAACAAACGTGTTGTTCGGTTCAACTACCGTGGCTACTGCGTCCTCCTTCCCACGCATGGATCTCCGGATCTAGCAAAAGGTAGTACAGTACTTAGCAAAATATTTCTCAGTATGATTTGTTAGCAAGAGTACAATTTCAGGATTCTTCCTATGGAAAGTATTAAGAACTAGATTTGACTTATCTTCTTTGTTGCCATTAGTTCATTTTATATAATACTCATGCTCTGCTTTGATTAATAAATACATACCGTACTTCCCCTCTAATTATTCTAAGAATGAAAGACATGTTAAGAAGATAATTCAGAACATGAAATTTAGCAATAACAACATTGCCAAAAGAGCCCACCCACATCACCAGCTGCTTTGATTAATCCACTCCTCATTCTGCAAAGCTTCTAATGAATACTTTATAGGGCTAAGCCCTGTATTTATCTACAAAACCATCTGATTTTTCTTTGCAGCCACTAATCAAGAAGGGGGAAAACTTACGAATGAAAACCTTTGTCTACAGACAAAATGAAACATGCAACACATAAGGAGAGTGATCAGAAAGCAGAGAAGAATTCTGAATTCTGTTTACTGCCGGGTGGATAGATCAGTGGTTTAGGTATCTGGCTACAAGAGTTTGATTCCTCAATGAGCCTCCAGGTAGAAGTGCCAGCCTGTGTAGTTAAGGGCCAACTGTACAATCCCAGAACATCCCCAAAAGAAGGGAATGGTAAACCTATAAAACTCTTTTTAAGGGCTTAATGTAAGCACTGGTGCCGTAGGTCAGCTAGAGACCAAAAGGAAAATAAAGTGAGGAGACAGCAGAGATCCGGAAGGTAATCGCTATTAGGTGGTTTGTCAAGATAGCTCCAGTCTAGCCCAGCCTCCTGCACATCTGGACAGCCATCACAGAGCTTAAAAAGTAGCAGACAAGGCAAAATTCCTCCTCTCTTCCTCCTGACTGAGGTGTGGTTGTACTAAAACAAACTCATCTGGGGGAATCAGACTTCAGGTCAGGATAACAAGTATAAATGTTGTTACCAGCTTTATACATTAGAAGTGTTTCCTACATTGAGCAGTGGACATGGAGATGAGCACTGAACCCTAGAGTCAGACACGACTAGCTTTTGAGCAAGGGAGACCTTTACTCTTTATAGTCTGATACTTAGCAACATAACAACCACTAGCCTTCCAGCTAACAAGGCGAGCTTCTTAACCCCTCAGGGGCCACTGCAGCCCCTTCCCTCAGGGACTAAGCCTAGGGATCAAACTTGGTAGGATCTGATTGGCTGTGGTATGAACATTCCCTTAACATCCATTGGTCCCTTTTAACTCTGCTGGCTGAATCTGATTGGCTGGTGTGTCCTTGGCTGGAGACTATTTAAGGAGGGCAGCCTAATGTTCCTGGGCCATTTTGAAAGAGCTGAGGAAGAGATAGGAGCGAGAAGAGAGAAAGGCTGTGGAAGAGAGCTGAGGAGAGAAGCTGAAATCACTGAAGAAAAGAGCGGGAAGATTCCTCTGAGGGAAGCTGGAGAAGCAGCCAAAGAGAAGCCAGCCATTGGAATGAATGGCAGTGAACCTGAGGTGGACCAAAGGGAAGACTGAGGAAGCCTAGAAAAAGGCGGGAAAAGCAAGCAAGGCAGAAAAACTCCTTTGAACTCTCCAAGCCACTCTGAGTTTGTGAGGAAAACAAGTTTCTCGCTGTAGTACCTCAGAAGCCACCTATACATTTGGTGACTTTGACTAGTTTAAACCTTGTTTAACCTGATCCATGGTAAGACCAATAAAATGTGAGGAGAGTGGCCTCAAGGGTTGGTTTCGGGCCCTTGGAGCTCTTCAAGGGAGGCGCTTTAAAGCTAAACCAAGGCCTGGCTGTTGGGTTCCCATTTTCCCCACACATAATTTTTACATAATGGGACTACATTCCTGGTGGCCTGTGGAACTCCTCCCCACAGGTTAACCCTGTTTAGAATGCTGGAAGGTATAAATTGCAAAATAAGTGATACCCCTAGTTAAACCATGAGTCAAAAAGTGTTGATGTGAGTTTGAACTTGATGGCTCAAGGTTGATTCATCCATCAGGTTGGTGAAATGAGTCTCCAGCATACTATGAAACATTAAGTTAGCTTTTAAACTGCTGAATCTGCTGAGGCAGTATTTAAGTAAAAGTTGCTATGATGTAGGTTTTCATGGCCACTGTGTATTCAAGTAAAACTGATCTGAATGGTGGGAAATCAGATTATGTATACCTGTATACCGGTTGCACAGTCAAGGCCCTCTATAAGGCCCAGGTTCCCCTCAGGCCAACCAAATTTAAAACCATTCAGGTTAAAAGATAAGGAAAATAAAGGTTGGCTGACAAGACCCTATGAGATCTGAGTGTCTCTTATGTGGAGAGCAATCTTAAGGCTAATTGGTATGAGACCCTTTTCAAGGAATTGTGATTAAAAACAAGGAATAGATGTTTAATTGTGCCAGTGGCCAGAGCTTCATCATTGCCTGAATTAATATGGCTTTCCAGGAGGTCATTTTTTAAAATACTGACTTCATTTTTAGTATTTCCAAGGCTTGGGGTCTCAGTAATTGAATATCCCAAGGTCAAGCCTGGAAAATTGAATCTTAGCCTGCAATTCACCCATTTAGGGTGTTGCCACAGTCAGAGTTTATGGCCGGGGGGGGGGGGGGGTTATTCCCATAGAGTGCATTCATTCACCTCAGAGTGGCAACATAGAGCTGAAATCACTATAATAAAAAGCTGAAATCACTGAAGAAAGCAACGTCAGATCAAGTCCTTAGCACTGCCTTGACGAGGCCAGAGCTAAGGACAGAAGACGGCAAATTAGACACGGACCAAAGGGAAGACGGATGAAGTCCAGAAGCCAGGAAGACACATCTTGCCTGAACTTGCCAAGCCACTCTGGGATTGGTGAGAAAAAGAGCGAAGGCCATAGAAGTGTGTAACGGGGAGCTGAGCTCGCTCTAATCGAGAGCTGAAACCTCTAAGCTATAGAACTGAAATCACTGGAGAAAGCAACATCTCATTAAATCTTTAACACCGCCTTGAAGAGGCCAGTTGGATCAGAAGACAGCAAAGTAGAGGTGGACCAAAGGGAAGACTGCGGCCGATTTGCTCCAGCAGGCAGGAAGACAGAAAGCCAGTCTGAACTCCAAGCCATCTGTCAATTTGTGGGACTGGTGTGGAAAATGTTCAGTTTCTTACTGTATAAATCCTTTCAACCCAAAATAATCTCTGGCATGAAATTATTATATGTTAGAAACCACCCTTAGTTTAGTGTCCTTGACTGGTTCAAAACAGTTTGACTTCCCCATAGTAAGGCCAACAAAAATATTTATTTGAAGGGGGGGGGTTATCAAGTGTTGATTTCTGACACTTGTAGCTTTTCAAGGAAGGCATTTTAAAGTTAAACCAAGGCCTAGCAGTTGAGTTCAATTTTCCCCACGTAATTTCAACACAATGGGATTACATTCCTGGCGGCCTATGGAACACCCCCCCCCCTCCTTTACAGGCTAACCATATTTTAAATGCTAAAAGATATAATTTTTTTGCAAAAAGTACATAAGCCTTAGTAGCAATTGGTTCAACCAACTCAAAAGTGCTGATGTGAGTTTGAACCTGACAAGGCTCAAGGTTGATTCATCCATTTGTCTGAGGTTGCTAAAGTGAGTGTCGAGCATATTGGGGTGGAACATTAATTTACCTTCTAAACTAATCAATGCCCTAAGCACTATGAGGCAGTATACAGTAGAATTGCTCTTATAATGTAGGTTTTCTGGCCACCATTGTATATAATCAAACTGGCCAGAAAGTAAAGTGAAATCAGACATGTATACCAGTTTCACTGACAAGGCCTTCTATAAGGCCCAGGTTCCCCTCATGCCAACCAAATTTAAAACCATTCAGGTTAAAAGATAAGGAAAATAAAGTTTGGCTGACAAGACCTTATGAGGTCTTGAGTGTCTCTTATGTGGAGAGCAATCTTAAGGCTAATTGATATGAGACCCTTTTCAAGGAATTGTGATTAAAAACAAGGAATGGATGTTTAATTGTGCCAGTGGCCAGAGCTTCATCATTGCCTGAATTAATATGGCTTTCCAGGAGGTCATTTTTTAAAATACTGACTTCATTTTTAGTATTTCCAAGGCTTGAGGTCTCAGTAATTGAATATCCCAAGGTCAAGCCTGGAAAATTGAATCTTGGCCTGCAATTCACCCATTTAGGGTGTTGCCACAGTCAGAGTTTATGGCCAGGGGGTGGGGGTGGTTATTCCCATAGAGTGCATTCATTCACCTCAGAATGGCAACATAGAGCTGAAATCACTGAAGAAAGCAACATCGGATCAGTTCCTTAGCACTGGTGAAGTCCAGAAGCCAGTAAGACACATCTTGCCTGAACTTGCCAAGCCACATAGAAGTGTGTAACGGGGAGCTGAGATCGCTCTAATTTAGAGCTGAAACCTCTAAGCTATAGAACTGAAATCACTGAAGAAAGCAACATCTCATTAAATCTTTAACACTGCCTTGAAGAGGCCAGTCAGATCAGAAGACAGCAAAGTAGAGGTGTGTGTGTGCTTATTTTTATTTTATTATTTATTTATTATTTTTCTTTGGCCCTGCCCATGACATCATGATGTTAGCTCCGCCCACACTGATGACATCATGGTGGGGTAGTATAATTTTTGATATCCCCCCACTGATTGAGCAGGGGGTTGGACTCAATAACCTCAGTGGTCCCTTTCAACCAAGTTATTCTAATATTTGATCTTCGTATGTCTGTAACTTCTCTCTTTCTCAATTAATTGAGAATGGAAAGGATGATGCATTTCCTCCTAACAAGCTAAAGATGTAGAGGGAGGAGTGAGAAGACTTTATTACAACATGCATAAATTTCTGTAGCGTTGCAAAATGAGTTAAAATGTACACTATCTCTCAGTGTGGCATAGGCTTGTGTTGGGTCTCCATGGTGATGCTCAGTGGTAGTGCAACAGAGAAGAAGAACATCTGTGTCAGGGGCTGATAAACGTACAGGAAGAAGTTAGCAAACATGTCTTTTAAAAGAGGATGTTGCATTTAGAGAGTGGGCTTCATCTTCTCCATTCTCCAGATCTTTTTGTTGGCTTTTAAAATTACATATTTCATTTTTAAAAGGAAATTTTAAGTGTTTAGCAAATTATTCATAACTTTTAATTGTTCTTTGAACTAGATCACTTTGTGCATAAAATGTAATTTTGTGTGGTCAATTACATTTACAGGCTCGTGTCGTGTTGCTTTGCTGCCTAAGGTGAATATGACGCAAACATCTCCAGGGTACAGCATGGAAAGCTAAGCTGGCTGGCATCTGGGACCATGACAGTAACAATAGTAATTCTCACAATATCTTTCTAGGCGTGTTGCAGTTCTGGGATCTTATGTTTCCCAGTCAACAGTTTTCGCTCCAAGATACTGTTTTTCAGTCTCACTATTCCTAAAAACCTTGCTATTGCTGTGTCACAGACACTGATCCCTTTTTGCATCATCAATAGCAACAGAACTGAAAGGATATTTATATGGCTGTCTCCAAAGGTCTGTTACATTCCAAGGATTCCAGAGTGGCCTCTGCCATATGCTAAACATCTGGCAAATCAGTTTGCAGAGAAATATAGCCAAGTCAGGCTGCCTGCCAATGTAATCTCTCAGGCAAGCACGCCCATTGTCCCTGCTTAGCTGCAGTTGAAAGAAAGAAAGAAAATGTTCTAAACTTTTATAGGGGGGATTTTAGGGCCAGAGCAGGTACTGGAAAGTCATTCTAGATATGTATCTCCTAGATATGGGTGTATTGGTGAAAATTAGAAGTGTCTTTATTCTAACTGAGATACAATACTTTGTCCATCTAGCCTGGTTTTGTAAATGGGGAGAAGCTCCTTCTTTCATCTTTCTGAGTCCTACTTGGAGATCTTTGATATTTCCTGCTAGTTTCCCATCCAGGCCTAATCCTGCTTAGAATTCAAAACAAGACAGAACTGGTGATCAGGAAGGTCTCAGACAAGGGTGCATATTATCCTCTTATCTGTTTGATCTGTAGGCAGAACAGATCATGGGGAAGCTTCAGATAAAAGAGTACAAATTGTTGGAAGAAACATTAGTAATATAAGATATGCAGATGACACCATCTTACTGGCAGAACAGCAATGACTTGAAAAGACTTGTAATGAAAGAAAAAGTGCAAAATCAAGTCTACAGTTGAATATTTAAGAAAACAAATATCACGACTACTTCCTAGTTCAGCATGGATGCTTCTGCGCATGTGCAAGCATGTCCGCACCAAATCAGGAAGCAAATATGGACACTTCTGCATATTTATTTATTTAAGCAAACTTTTATGCCGCCCTCCTCAAAAAGACCCAGGGCGGCTAACACAATTCTCAACACCTAAAACACAATAAAAACATAACAAAATCAAGATTAAAAAATTAAAAATTTAAAACTAAATCAATATGCGCGAGAACCTCCATGCTGAACCAGGAAGTAAATACGGACACATACGCACATGTGCAGAAGCATCCATATTCACTTCCTGGTTTGGTGAGGATATTGTGGGCCTGATGGAATGGCTTTGGGGGCCATATCCAGCCCACAGGGCGTAGTTTGGGCACACCTGCCCTAAAGGCTTGCGTTTACAAGAACTGAGCAGGGCTGTTCAGGACAGGAGATTCTGGTGATTGCTCATTCATAGGGTCACCATAAATCAGGACATGTAAGAACAACAATGGATGAGTGCTTTCCTTGTCTAGAAATTCAGCAACTTGCTCTAAGTGGTACTGAAATGGCTTTGAAAAAGCACAAGCACAGTGTCTTTATATACTCCCTAATCCAGTTCTGTCATTAGAGGCAAAAAAACGTGGCAAGGAGTGTCATTTACTGGCTTTGGATGGTAAGACAATGTGTGTTTCTGGACAGGGACAGTATTGTGTCCATGCACTGCTAATATCAAGATTGGGTTACTGGACTTTAAAGAAGGCTTGAAAATTACATCTGATGCAGGTGGTAATGGGAACAGTTTATTACCAGCCGATTACAGCTTTGCAGAGGGAATTATCTTGGCTTGCTATAAACTACCAGGGCAATTTTAAGATCTGTTTAACTTATTGCCCTCTTTTATCAGAAACTCGGATGGCTTAGACTAGGTCCTTTAATGTCACAGCCCCAGTTCTCTGGAGCTTTCTTCCAGTTCAAATAAAGCAAGTTCTTACTCTTTTGAGTTTCCAGTGCCTACTAAAAACCTATTTCTTTTGGCCATTTTAAAATGAATAATGGTAACTTGTTTGCATCCAACCAACAAAGAACAATAATTCAGGAATACAGGGGGCTGTCTGACATTGAGCCAAATCACTGATTTATCCAGCCCATTATTGTTGGCTGATTAATAGCACTTCTCTAATGTTTCAGGTAGGATTCCTCAGCTTTTCCTGGTGGTTTTCCATCTGGGTTTGCTACTGCCTAGCTTCCACTACCAGACAAGACTGGTCTTGTTTAGAGTGATTTACACTGCAGGAATTTCATTTCTTTATACGCTGTCCTGAATTCTACAAGACTTGTATTTGCATAAGATAACTTGACAGGTTCTTCCTCTCCAAGCCCAGTGGCTAACTTGAGCTGACCTGCAACATCTACTTTAACAAGTAGTGAGATAAATCTCTTGGGATGAAGTTTGCTTGCCTATTCTAGAAAGTAACACCGTTCTTAGGAAATGAAAGACTAAAATGGCTCGAGAGATTAAAAAGGTCTTTCAATGACAGACAAAGGCAGTGCATGCTGAATCTTCTTGGGAAGGCGGTACTGGTATGAGTGTACACCAGTGCTGAAAAGTTGCTCCCTACAATAGCTATATAGTAAAGGTAAAGGTCAACCTTGCACTAAAGCAAGTCATATCTGACTCTAGGGCTTGGTGCTCATCTCCGTTTATAGCCAGAGTCAATGCTGTCTGCATCTGCAGATGTTTCCATGGACATGTGGCATGACTAGACACAAGTGTGCTGAATGCTCTTTACCTTCCCACCAAAGTGGTACCTATTTATCTACCGTACTTGCAATTTCTTGCCTTCAAACTGCTTGGTTGGCAGGAGCTGGGACAAAGACGAGCTCACTCCATTGCGCTATGCACAGGCCTCAAACTGCTGACCGACCTGCCAAACTTCCAGCTGTCAGGCTCAGCATCTTAACTACTAAGCCACTGCAGTCTGCTGTACTACTATAATTTTGGTAGGGTGCTGGAGTTTATTTATTACATTTATATGCTGCCTGATTCAGTGATGAGCACTGCTCTGGGTGGTGGAATACAAACAATAATTCCCAAACCTAAGCCAACCAAAATACCACCCAACCCTCAACCCACATTAACAATAGTCATACAAAAACAAACGGGCAATTGTTTGCAACCTACTTAACAGCTATCAGAGGGAATGGGCTGCAGTGGCTTAGTGGTTAGGTTAGCAGTTCAAGACCTGAGTGCTACACGATGGAGTGAGTGCCTGTCGTCTGTTCCAACCACTTGCCAACGTAGCAGTTCGGAACCAACTTCATCGAGTCATCTGACCTGATAGGTCTCTTGGAAGGTAAACTTCTCAAGCTGTTTTCTTTTGAATACTGACAGCTACCATTACTATGTTCTCATGTGCAAGACCTTCTGGCAAGGCTTGCTCCAAAGATTTAATTTGGCTGAAGCAAAACAACTACAACAGACAATTCAGACACATGTTCCACCTACAGTACCTGATCAGACTGCTAGTTGAATTCTTAAGCCCAGCTTGGCTGAACAGTATCCTCCAACATCCCCTACCACGCTAGCTTAGAAGTTCAGAACAGGACAATGTATATAGCACAAGGGTGTTTTCAAAGATAAAAAAGTACAGGAGAGATAGAGAATAACATATAGTGGTGATGAGGTGTTAGGTGGAGATATGGTTTGCAGCTTAAAGATCAAATATTGGCTTATAACGAGGTAATAACATTTGAATGATATTAATGTAGTATTGTTAACTATGTGAAATATTATCTTCTTTGTTGAATGTTCTCTTTATACAATTTAGAGTTATGTAATTTTATTTTATTTTTATTGTCTTATGTATTTGTTTTGATTGTAATGTCTTACATACCTAATAAAAAATTAAAAAAAAAAGAAGAAGAAGTTCAGAACAGGCCACTTTGGACACACAATCGTCTTCCCACATGAGAAGGCAACAAGAAACTTTTTAGCTTTTGCAACACTGCCCATCATCATCTGCCACATGAGATAACTAGTCATGAGTAGGGGTTGCTTAGAGTCACAGTCTGAAAGAAAATGAAGATTAGGTTTTATGCCATCCAGTTGGGCTCACTGTTCCTATTTGTTAGATGTCTGAAATCAAAATATATCATTGCTTCACATTAAACACAACATCTACCGAATTCACCCTTCTTGCCAAGCATAGAGAAACATGCCAGGCACGGTATCTTTAAATCCCGTGAGCTGACGTGTCCCTTAGTTTGGCGCACTGGTAAACATTTGTATTCCTACTAATCATAATGTTCTTTCTTGAAGGGGGGAAAAAAGCTTCAGCCAGGAAGGTTCCACCGAGATTTGAACTCGGATCGCTGGATTCAGAGTCCAGAGTGCTAACCATTACACCATGGAACCACCTACTACTTCAAAGTCCGTTACGTTCCCCCAAATCCTTGCCGTCTCCTCTCCATTTCTCGTTCCTTTGGCACCCTCTGTCTTTCGGAAAGTCTTACTGCAGTGACAGCGCTCCTTCCTCAGCTGGGAGCGCTTAGTATACGGAGGCTTTTTATACGGTATTCCTGGTTAAAACTGCTGTACTGCAGCCAGAAACACTTGCGAGTTCGATCCTGAGCAGGACTCAAAGTTGACTCAGCCTTCCGAGGTCGGTAAAATGAGTAACCAGCAGTGTGTAGGGGTAAAATGCTCATTAACGTGTGAACCGCCTAGACTCGTGCACTACTAAAGCGATTCCTTTGCTTTGCTAGAGGGCTCCTCCTGTGCCCGGTTGGAAGGAGGACTAGCATGTCACGGAGGGAGCGGGGACCTGCTGGGAGCCAGCCAACGCCCGTCCTTACGTGCATTCGGGGGAAACGGCTGTTGTACCCGTGTGTGCGGACAGCCGTAGAAACTACTATTTGTTGCTGTCCCAAAGCCTTTGAGCATGCACAGAAGGCCATTTCCTTCCCTGCTTGTAAAACGCCCCCCTGCAACTTCCCCGTGTAGAATGTGCATGTCTGGAAGGTAGACGGGCAAGAGAAAGAAGGACAACAGATAGGGAGAGAGGGTGGCCTGGGATTCTCCGTACCCTCTCCTAGACATTTCCATTTGGGCAGGGTAGAAGTCCAATAATAATAATGATGATGATGATGGTGGTGGTGGTAAAGGTTTCCCTTGCTCGAAAGCCAGTCGTATCGTATCTGACTTTAGTGCTCATCTGTTTCAAAGCCGAAGCGCCATCACTGTCTGCTTCTGCAAACGTTTCCGTGGTTATTAATAATAATAATAATCGCTGAAGCCCTTATGGGCTGGAACTGTTCTCAAAGGACTGAGCGGGTGGAGATTTGAACTACAACTCCCATAGCTCCCTGAACGGCCACGTTTCCGGGGGAATTCTGGGAGTGGTAGTTCAAGAGCACAGACCTCTCCGTTCCGCTCTCTTTTGACGTGAACAACCCCCCCCTCCCCGGGAGGAGCCGCTCTAGGGCGTTGTCCTCTTTATGATCCCTTCTTATAGTGACTGTCTGAGACTCTACCGCCTCCCTTCCTGCCGGAGGCCCCGACCAACGCCCCATCCTGCCCCGCGCCCGGAAGCAGGCGGTAAGCCGGAAGCCTATCTCCGCCACCGGAAATAGGTCCTCCCGGAAGTGGTCTTGGGGAGGAAGGGGGGAGCCAGGGGGCCGGCCGGCTAGTAGGCGGGTCCTGAAGAGGAAGCAGGAGGAGCAGGGAGGAGGAGCCGGCAGGAAGGCAGGCAGGAAGGCGGGCGGTTGCTTCCTGGTGAGCGGAGAGGCCGGAGGAGTCGCTGGTGCTGGTGCTGCTGCGTCGTCCATCGGTCTTCATCGTCTCCTCCTCCTCCTTCGTCGCCATGGGGGGCTCTCGCGACGACGAGTACGACTATCTCTTCAAAGGTGGGCCTGGAGAGCTCCCTTCCTTCCTTTGCCGCCCTCTTCTTGGGGCCCAGCCTCGTCCCCCCCCCTCCCGCCCGCCCTTCGCCTCACACGCCCAGGGGTGGGGGTGAGCCAGGGGTCCACGCACTGAACATGGCCCAGGCCCTCTTCTTCTTCTTCTTCTTCTTCTTCTTCTTCTTCTTCCTCCTCCGCCCTGGGCGTAGTAGGTGCTTTTTATTTTTATTTCCTTCTGCTCCTACTGAAGGCGAAATAGGCACTCAGTAGACGAGGGGTGCCCAAACTACGGTCCGTGGGCCAGAACTGGCCCCATCATCCTCGTTGCTCCTGAAAATGGAAGTAAAACGCGCCTGTATGGGAGCGACAGTGGCGGCGTGGGCCGGATGAATTGGCATCGGAGGCCAGATCCAGCCCACAGGCCATAGTTTGGGCACCCCTGGTTTAAGTAAGCAGAAAAAATGGCCGCTTAAAGTCTATCTCATCCTGTTGAAAAACAGGTGCAAGGTGTCTTTTACTTCCATTCCTGGTGGGCGGAACCACGTGACCGGCCCATGGCCTGAAAAGTTTGGGCACTCCTGCAGTAGATCATTGGGCTGGCTGGCTTTTTTGTTTGTTTTGCTTTTGACGTGGAGGGTCGGCCCGTCTGGTTTTGTGAAGCCAAAAGGCTGGGTCACCTGCCTGTTTCTTTTGAGCCCCAGCAAAGGCCATTAGTGTTATTCCCCTCCTTCCATGCCTAGGCCAGGTGTGAAACTGGCAAAATGAAGGCACCTTTGGGTGAGTCCATTCTGCATTTTCTTTGACCTGGCCTAGTGTGAGAAAGATTAGCCAGCAATACAATTAGCCGGCAATACAAGGTTGCTGTTACCAAGGTACGCCCAATTGTGGTTCAAAAATACCACAATCTTCGAGGAGGCTCTTTCTGTGTACCCCAGAGCCAGGCTGAACTCTCCTTCCTCAGCCGTAGTTCCCTAAGTGACTTTCTCAGGAAAGCCTGATATTTTGCCTAACCAGGTTTTTGCAAAGGTAAAACGGGGCAGTGGGATTTATGCTGCTGTGCCTAAAATCTTTGGGAGAAAGATGGAATAAAATAGGCACGAGAAGGCCAGCCTTTCAGCTTCTTAAATTTATCCCTAAGAAGTCGCAAAGTCTTGCTTAGTTGCCCTTAGCTTGTCTTCTTTAAGAACACCACTGATTTCTTTCTGGATCAGACCAGGGACCATCTAGCACAGGATCCATTAGAAGCATCTCAGCAACAAGTAGGCCACAAGTTGATGGAGCCACAAGTTGCTTAGCAGTTGACGAGCTCTGCACAATTTGTAGTTCCAGTCAGGACAAAGGTGGCTGGAGAGAAAGGAAAGAGCTCTTAAGTTTACAGGTGTATACTAGTGATACACAAGAAATTAGTCCGTTTGATGAAACAAGAGGAAACAGAATGTGAAGAGCAGATATGACACGCTGTAAAGAACATTTTGTACTAAAGAATACTTTTGGTTCCCTAACACTTTCAAGAAGCAATTATTAGAAAAAATAGGTTCTAGTTTTGCTGGTAATGGAATTGCTCAGTAGTATCCCATGGGCAGAATTAGTGGAGTATTTAACATGCTGGAGGGGGGATGCAGACAAATCTGTGTTAAATAGAAGAGCCCTTATGTGGGATTAATCCTCCAATTGGTAAATCCCATTTTGAAACCTTGAACCTCTGTAACTACAGTCGCGAAACCCCCTGTGTTGATCTCATTTTGTGGCTTGCCCTTATCACTTACTGTAAGAGGTGCTTCTCCTTCTGGAAAAAGTTTTGCTTTCTGAGATTAACTTCTGCTTAATGTGTTGTTGGTTTTGGTCTTGTGTGAAGATATCCTTTGAAAAATCATCGCATCCCCCAACAGCATGCTTTTCTACATGCAAAATCCTTCAGTTCTTTTCTACTTGTTGAAATAGAGGAAGAGGTGGGGCTTTTTTATCAATATCAAGAGATTTAATGGAGATGTTTTCATTGGAAGTGGGGGAAGGGTCAGTTGTTGAATGCTATAAACTAGTAGCTTTAAAAATCATTCTAGGTTTGGTTTTGTTCTTAATGTTGTACATTTTTCTCTGGGCTAGGGCAGGTTAAAAAACGAAGTAAGATCAGTCAGGAATGTTTCCTTCTCTTTTGTGGGTGGAAGGTGGAAGGGAGATGAGTTGTCTGGTTCTTATCACACAAAGGAATGTAAGCCCTGCTAAGCTAAAAGTGTTGGCATCTCTAGAAGCAGTTGAATGTGGTGGTTTATGGGATTTATTAGCCAGTTTCCAACGAATGATTACCAACTGCATAAACAAGGCAAACTTTTGCCTTGTGAAATTCTTCTGATTACTGCATTGCTAAATTGGATTGGCAGAAGACAGTACAGCCTTTTCCGGGTTGTTTTTGTGCCATAGGAAATGTTATTGTAGCTCGTTGTGTCCTCTTTGAGCAGCTTTTATAGCAGCAGAGGTGTTGCATCCAGTGATCTCATTTCTACTCTTATTACTGCATAACAGTTACTAGCCCATGAGATCAGCTGCTCTCTTCCTCTTCAGGGATTTGTATGCATTCTTCCCAGGTTGATTATTCAGCAGAGTTCTTTTGATAGTGAACAGGAAATATTAGGAAATAGCATGTTCTGCTGCCCAGAAAACTGGTGCTTCCTTATGGGAAGGAAGTTTCCAAAGGGTCATAAATCAAACTTTTAGAAATTACAGACTCTATCAATGGAAGTGTGCTTTGAGCTGCTTCTTTAACTTAGGAAGCAGTTTTCCTTGTTACCGGACTTTCAGATTTACCAGATGTCTTAAATTTCTTCTGTAAACAATTTTTTGTTGAGGCATATGCTGGAGATCCTTAAGTTTCCTTTCCAGTCTTCTAGTACAGTATTTGTGCATGGGGAAATAGATTATAAACAAATTTAAATAAATAAATATAACCAACAAAATTTGCATTTAAATCTATTTGCAAGTCTGAAAACCACCACAAGACATTAAGTTTTGTTAACATATGCTGAAACTGACTAACATAGTTACCTCTTTGAGAACTGCCTGTCTAGGTGTGCTGCTTCATCTACTTTCCTGATTCTGGTTTTTTCCTAAGGCAGGGGTTCTCAATCTAAGGCCCATGTCACTATTCCATGTGGCCCACGTGGTGGTCGCCACAGGAAGCAGAAGCGGATGTGTTTACGATAGCTGTAAATGCACCAGTGGCTGTTGAAAACGCATTTATGACAGCTGTGGACACATTTTACAGCAGCATTTGCAGCAGGGGGATCCACCAGTCTGGCCCACTCAGCTGTCTGAGAGGGCGTGGTCTGGCCCACTGCTTCAAAAGATTGATATCCCCTGAAGGGAACCTCTGTAGTCCAGCTAAACTTTGCTTGCATGTGGTGCATGTGTTTTAATATTAGTTTTTTTCTATTATATGAGTACTCATATAGTCCATTCTAGGATTTTGGAGCATTTTATGTATGTGTCGTTGGTATAAGATAAGTTGGTTTTATCCCCCATCGCAGCATATAATTAAGTAGAGCTTGAGAGCCCAAACATAACTGACTTTATAGTAGAATTGGATCTTATATAGAAAGGAGTGGTTGCCTTTCTAAATGTCTAGAGTGGTGACACATAGTACAATTGCTCTACTCTACACAGCATGGCAAACTTGCCGCTCCCTCACTAGGATTAGTCAAGACTCTACCTGAAGGCTGATTGGCCTCTTGGCTACTCTAAGGATCAGTTCCTCACTGCTTGAAATGCCCAGTTTCTCTCCAACCCTAAATCTAACTTCCAAAACTATCTCAAGCCTGAGTTTCATTCTGCTCAGTTCATTGAAAGCAGGGGACATTTTATGAGGCCAAGCTAATTTAACTCTTGCAGAGACTTTTAGCAGTTACTGTTCTGTGTGGTTGCAGTGAGAAATATTAGCTATAGCATTATGGTTTCCACCTTGCTGCATCAACTAGAACTTTTTTCATGTAAACTCTTAAAAAAATTATTGCTGTAATAACAGTTTGTTCAGGGTTCCTTCATTACATTGTCACATAAGAATTGACCGCTTTAGCACATTTAGGAGATTTTAAAATACAAAAGCCTTAGTTTTATAGAAACAAAATTATAAATAAATCCTCTGCTAAAGAGAAAGCCACTACCAGAATATTTTCTGCTATCCAAGAGGCAAAGAATATTAAATAAATGTAAGACAGACATTGTCTTACATGCGCTATGACCATCAGACTAGAAAAAGATTATCAGAAGAAGACAGGCAGTACCAGTAGATGCCGAAATACATCTTGAATTTGACAGTTGTATCTCTCCACAGCTTGCAAAGGAATTCCATTTTGGGCAAATAAAATCTTTTCTTAAAATTGTTTGACCCAGTCCAAATAATAGTTATTTTCTTCATTTGCCAAACTTTCTAACTTTTACAAACATCCCCCCTCAGCCTGTTTTCAACCCTGTTCCTTCACTTCTCTAGGCTTCAATTACATCAGGAACACATAATCTGGCTGGTTTATTACAGTGTTCTTTAAAGGCAGCTTTTCTTCCAGATAAGTCAGAAATTTCAGCTAGTTTCAAATGTCGCCAGGTACCTATCATACGTTGGTAGATGCAGGGTGTTTAGATCGTGCTGTATATCCTACACATGTTAAACTGGTTTCTCAGTTAGTTTCTCTTTTTGGTTTAAAGCAGTGATTCCCGTCGTTTGGTTTTTGGACTTCAGTTCCAAGAAGCTTAAGTCAATTTCCAAAAGTACTGACTTCTTAGACTTCTTGGAATTGAAGTCCCAAAATAAAATCAAAACCTGGGAAACACTGGTTTAAAGTGCTATTTTTCTTTTCTTTTTGCTCACATTTATATCTCTTTATTCCATGACTTCAAGATTGTCAACATAGCTGGTTTCTTCTACACATTATATCTGCAATATTACCTTGCAACAGGCCTGGTGTTTCAAGTCCAGAACTTTTATCCTCCTTGAAGATTGTGGTATTCTTGAACCACAGTTGGGTGTACCCTGGTAACGGCAACCTTGTGTTGCCGGCTAATCTTTCTCACACTAGGTCAGGCGAAGAACTGCAGAATGAACTTACCGAAGGGTACCTTCATTTTGGCAGTTTCACGTCTGGCATAGACACAAAAGAAGAAGAGCTACTGTATGATGTTGGTGTGATCCTTAAAGACCTACTAGTAAATGGTGGCTGACAGGCACCTTGATAATGTTGTAGTATCTGGTGGTTTCAGCAGGTGTAGAGGATCGTGACACCGCCTTCCATCATTGCTTTCTTATGTTTATCATTGTGTCTGCAGAAAAGTTCTGTCCATATGTAAGTTTGACATTTGAGCATAATCATAGTATCATCTATAATTGCTCTTATGTAGAGGCTATAGAACTCTTTAAGGCTCCCTGATGATCGTTTGAGGAAAATAATAATGGGTGGTACATTGGCAACATTCTCTCTTGTCATTTCATGTTGAAAGAACTAGACTCTATAATGTTTGCTTGACTAGGACTAAAAACCTTCAAGTTCCCATAGATTTTCTTTTCTTCTGCTGTATTCGAATCCGAATACAGTATTGGCGATCCTCACAGTGACCAGCCATGAAGACTGTCCTGAGTATTATTATTATTATTATTATTTATTACATTTGTTACCCCGCCCCAGTCGGGAGAACCCGACTCTGAGCGGCTTACAACAAAACAGGAAATAAAACACAGAACAATCCATCTCAAAATAAAATCCACAATAAGTTAAAAATCATCAAAGTTAAAAACAATACAAAATCAACACACGCCTCCCACAATATAATGCAGTGATCTTCCATTTGCCTTCCACATCGCAGCATGACTCCCATCGTACCACTGATCCAGTTCCACCAGTCGCTTTCTGGTCCTGAGCCCTTTGGGCTTGCAAAGTCCTCCTCAGCCCCAGGCCAGGATGGATGAAGCTGCTGCCCTCCATCAAGATGGATTCAAGTGGGATTTAATCCATGTGGGATTTAATCCATCACCCTTTCCTGTGGACTTCAGCACCCAAGGCCATTAGTCATTAGGGTGGTCAGGTTAGTTAACTATCACCCGACACTTGGCGTTGAGTCGCTGGCAGTATGGTCTACTCTAGGAGTTCTCAACCTTTTAAAGCCAGGGGCCGGGTTACACTTCCTCAGACAGCTTCAGGGGCCAGATGGCCATTTTGCCTTTCTTCCATCACATGGCACGTCCTGGGGTGGTGGTGGCGGCGGCGGCGGCGGCGGCTACATGAAATGGTGGTGTAGGCTGCATCTGGTCCATGGGCTGCAGGTTGATAATCCCTGGTCTACTTTATTACCCTAGCAGGATAACCTTGCCAGACAAGATTTTCATATATAGAGGCAATATACATATGTAAATCTGCCTGGCATAGAAGATCTTGATTGTAGATTATATGAGTGTGGTGCCTTAGTTATGCATCTGAAATGCCATTTTCATTTTGATTCAGAGTAATCCACTTTCCAACCCTTCCGTTCTTGGCAAGCCTTTGTATATCCTCGGCCACTCCCCATGGCTCTGGCCACTTTTATTTTTCAGTGCCTGGGCCAGCTGATTAATGCACAAGGTAATTCAGTTCTCCTTTTGCCTCTGCCCATGAGAGCTGCTGAACACAGCTGGTTGTGTGGATTCTGCAGCAACCATCCCCAAACCTGGTGCCATCCAGGTATTTTGAACTATAGCCCGAATTGGCCACATTGACTGGGAATTATGGGAAATGAAGCTCAACCCACTGGGGAAGCTGCTCTTGTTTCTTTTTTTCCACCACCCTCACCTTGCTTTATTGTTTACAGTAGAAACTGTGAGCACTGGACAATCCAGTTTGCCTGGCATTCAGGCTGTGAGCTATTTCTATTTGTTGTATGCTTATACTAATCCTGTTTTTCAAAGCCATTCCCCCTTGAGAAATTGGCTGTCCTTCCTAGCATGAAACCTTTCCATGTGCTCTGTTTTATCAGTGACCTTGGGGAAGTTCTCACATGCATTTTAAAAAGCTTGTAACATTTTCCTAGCCTTGTCCAACGTGTACTAAGCAACTTTCTGCTTGCTTGTAAAAGCTCCCTCTTCAATCATGTCCATAGATTTCTATGATGTCTGTAGATCCCACCCACCCCACTGTACCATGAAATAAAAAGGCGACTGATTCTTGGGAGGCAAGCGATGAGAAACCTGGGGAGCATAGTGAAAAGTAAAGACATCAAATTGCAAACAAAAATTCGTATAGTCAAAGCAATGGTATTCCCGGTGACAATGTATGGTTGTGATAGCTGGACCATAAGGAAAGCTGAGTGCAGAAGAATAGATGCCTTTGAAATATGGTGTTGGAGGAGAATTTTGAGAGTCCCCTGGACAGCGAGGAGAACAAATAGGTCAATCTTAGAAGAAATCAACCCTGACTGCTCCTTAGAAGGTGAAATAGTAAAGATGAAGCTAAAGTACGTTGGACATCAAATGAGAAGAGAGGATTCACTTGAGAAAGCCTTGATGCTGGGAAAGGTGGAGGGCAAAAGAAGAAGGGGCGGCCAAAAATGAGATGGCTAGATGGTATTGTGGATGCAATGGGCACAGAACTGAGCAAGTTGAGGAGGAGGGTGGAGGACAGAAGTGCCTGGCGGACAGTGGTCCATGGGGTCATCGCAAAGGGTCGGAATCGACTGTGCGACTGACCAACAACAAAATGCTTTTTAATTATGCATTAAATTCAGTTAAATTAAAAGTTAAAAGGAACGTATTTATTTGCCATTATCAAAAGATACTAAGTTATTTCAGCATACTACTGCTTAAATGTTAGTTCTCCCACATGTAGTTTTCTCTAGCTCAGGGGTCAGGAACCTTGGCCCTCCATGTTTTTGGACTTTAATTACCAGAAGCCCAAGTCAGCACACCTGCTGATGAGGGCTTCTGGGAATTGAAGTCCAAGAACATCTGGAAAGCCGAGTTTGCTGACCCCTGCTCTAGCTTGAGCTTCATACATACATACATACATGCATGCATGCATATATACATACACTAATTATGCATAAAAGAATTTGGCTGTAGCAATAGTGCTAGGAAGGTACACCTGGCTGAGGTCATTGGGAATGTCAAAAGAATCCAGGACTCTAATAGAGGACTTACCCTTTGATGGCGAGGGCTTCTATACCAGGGATTCTCAACCTGTGGCCCGTGGGCTGGATGGTGCCCATGGCACCATTTTATGTGGCCTCCCACCGCCTCCACCACACCAGGAAGTGTCATGTGATGGAGGAAAGGCAAAATGGCCATCCGGCCCCCGAAGCTGTCTGAGGGAGTGTGACCTGGCCCTTGGCTTATAAAGGTTGAGAACTGTTCTGTATTAAAGCTGATGATATGAAAGAACTACATACAAAGAGGAACATGGATTTTGCATCTCAATATTCACAGAAGCAACACAGATATCAATAGAAGAGACTGTATACTTACCTGTGAGGAAGATCACCAGCTGAAAAACAAAAATCAATGACTTGGCCATCTTTAGATTACTCAAAACAACAACCAGCAAATGGCCCAAAATAACAAGACTCCAACAGCAGCTGCAGAAAAGAATGAAAAGTCATCAAAACATCAACTTTGACTTTTGTACTCCTGAAACTGGCACATTAGAAAATCTCATTTTGTAAACACATCAAACTTTTCTGGCAATAACAACAGACACCAGTTTGAAAGGATGGGGCATCCATTGACAAAAAAAGCATTTATATTAGACAGATAGTATATAAATTGAATAAATAAATATATATATGAGCCATAGTCACTAGCCTCTGTGCATTGCACTGCTTTCTATTTGTATTTAGACTTATATGCCGCTCTACTTGCTGAAGTAACTCAGAGCGGCTAACATAAAACGGGCAACATATATTACAGTATCAAATATAAATACAACATAAGCATATTCAATCAGTAAATCTAACATAAAAATGAAAATGCAATACAATCAGGAGAGTCAATCTCTGTGGCAATTTATCCATATAAAAATCAACTCCCGCCTGCTGAGAAGCACTGTTACCAAATACTAGCACATACAATACAGAAAAGCAAAAATATTCAATACTTCCTTTATTTTAAAGAAATGAGCTTTCCTCAGTCATTAAAATTATATGGAATAACTTCCTCAAAAATACCCTGAAACTCCTTAATTAAGAGATTCTTGTGAGGATTAAATATTAATCCAGATAGACCCACAAACTCCTCAGTGTTCTTTATAATGTTAAACCAGTTAACACATTTGAACCTATGGCTATAGATAACTTGAGTCTGTTATCATATAAGACTATTCTGGTAGCTATCATATCGGCAGAGCAGACAAATGAGTTGTAACCTTTATTTTGATAAACCCTATTTCCAGTTCCATAAAGATAAAGTTACTTTATTTACTGACCTTTCCTTTTTACCTAGGATTCTTACCCATTTTCATGCAAGCCACACTAGTTTTATGAACATTCTTTCCAAATCCAACATCCAACCCAGAAAAGACGCTTTACCCTTTAGATGTGAGGCATGCCTTGGCTTTCTGTGTAGACCAGTGTTTCCCAATCTTTGGTTTTTGGACTTCCAATTACCAAAAGTCGTAAGTCAATTCCCCAAAGCACTAATTAGCCAATGTAATGACTCAGGCTTCTGGGAATTGAAGGCCCCCCTGTGGGGTGTGGGGCCCACATTGGGAACCACGGGTGTAGACAGAATGAATTCATTTCAACAAACAGACTAATTGTTATCAAGGGATAAAAAAGGAGAACAGATGTCCTCACAGAGACTTTCTAAATTAGTGTTAAAGGGCAATTTCATTATCTTCCAAATTGCCAGATACTTTGAACGGGCATTCCTCACAAGCTGTGGTAGTATCCTCAGCCTTCTTAAAGTTGCAAAATATTTGTTGGTTGTAATCTTTGTAACTGCATCTTTGTCTCAACCCATGACTTTGGTAAACTTGATATAAGAGCAAAGATGGATGTATTGCTTCGTCCCGTGTTTCCCAAATGCTAGTTTGTGGACTTCAATTCCCAGAAGCATAAATCATTTCCCCAAAGCACTGATCAGCCAATGTACTGACTTAGGTTTCTGGGAATTGGAGTCCACTTGTGGGCTGTGTACCCCCTGTTGGGAACCACTGGCTTGGTCTAATGGTGTTGTCTACAATGTTAACATGATGCTCCTATCAACTGGGTAAAGAGAGCTTGGGATCATCCATGGGTAAGATTCATGGAGACCATGAAGAAGATATTGCTTGCCTATCATTGTGGTGGAGTGGTTTGTCCATGAATTCACACAACTCATCCAACCTCTCCTCTGACATGCTAGCCATGTTTGTGCTTGTCAATGGATGGAATGAATGTAGGCAATGACCATTGGGTTGAGTGCGTTACGATTGAAGGGTTACAGGTTTAGAACAGTGGTGGCGAACCTATGGCATGCATGCCAGATGTGGCACTCTGAGCCCTCTCTTTGGGCACCCATGCAGTCACCCCAGCACAGAGTTTGCCCCGCCCCTCTGCCCAGCAGTCCAATGGGAGCACTTCCTCCCTCCAGCACAGAGTTTGCCCCACCCCTTTGCCCAGCAGCCCAATGGGAGTGTTTCCTTCCTCCCCTGTTGCTGTGTTGGCACTTTGTGATAAATAAGTGGGTTTTGGGCTGCAGTTCATAACTGGTCTAGAATGTTCATGGGACTGTTTTGCACAGGTGCAGAAGTACCTGTACAGTATGTGTGTTTCCACAGATGACCTCTCAGTAACACAGTTTTGTCCTTCTCCTCTGTTACTCTGCTGCTCAGAGGTCTCTAGCCAACAAGTAGTAGGCATGGATGAACTATGTCTCTTTCTGTTGGTTGAGTACAGATATACAGTTAGTTCAGTTAGCTTTCCCTTGTTCCATACAACCAGTATCCTTTCCATTGACTTCCGTAATGGAAATGTTAGCAGTGATATTATTGGGATTGAATAGAACAGTATCTCTCATTGGTGTTCTGATTTCAACTTTAGAAACATTTTAGTGAGTTGCAATTGAACTATGGTTATGTGGTATTGCAATGATTGTTTATTTTTTTGTAAATGAATTGTTTGAACTCAAAAATATTCTGGAAAGTGAAATAAATTGACTCACTAGGCTCTTGGCATGGTTTGCCAAGACGTTGGGTAGATTTCTCTTCTATAGTCTCGGGGGGTGGTGGTGGTGGTGGTGGTGGTGGTGGTGGTGGTGGTGGTTGAAGTTCTTGGAGGCCCTGATAGTAGCTTGAAGGTTGGGGATCAATACTTCCATGTAAGTTGACTTGATTCCTGCTGCTGAAATGGAGTACAGGTAATAGTTAATGGGGCCTGTTCCAGTATTGCAGTTTGGCTTCTGCTTTGCAAAGTCAGCTGAAAGTGACTCAGTTGAGGGGGAGGAGGTGACAGTTGCGGGCTTTTGCGATGAAGGACTTTAGCTTGTGAGGCGGCGCAGGTTTGTGTAGCAGGAAAGAGAGCAGAATGGGTGTTGTCAGTGAGGCAAGAGAGAACTTCCATCACAAATGAAAGGAAACGGTGATTGTGCTCTTATTTGTAGAAGTTCCGAGTTAAGGGTGGGTGGCAGAAGGAGAAATACAAGAAGTCAAAATAGTGGGTGTAAGGATAACAAAGCCTATTATCTCACTACCATAGGACCTGTGCCACCTGACAGAGACCTACACCCATTCATAAAACTTTTCGCTGCTTTAGAGTACCCGTGGTTCTGCTTCAGGCTAGAGAAATCTATGATAGGCTTCAATCGCTGACTGTTTTTGCTTACAAACCAGCCAGGTCAGGTAGGAAATAGCAATGTAAATTAGGTAGCAATATGTGGCATTGCCAATAAAGAAATAAAAGAACTGGAAATCTCCCACCAACCTGTGCTCTATATAAAAAGTACAACATCTTCTGTTGCAAATCAGGTTTTATTTTGAAGAAAAAACAGATCATAGTTCAGGATCTCAAAAAGGAACGTTTTTGCATTTCTCCTTTCCCTGGATAAAATAAGAAAAATATATCTACCTCGCTTAAGGAGCATAATGCGTTCCAGAGGATTGCTCTTTAGGCGAGTTTGTATCTCGCTAAAGAGTCAGTCAGCTTCAAGGGCCAGACGGCCATTCTGCACAATGGTGGTGGCCATTTTGTCCCAACAGCTTCAAAGGGGCAGCCCTTGAATGTCCTTGGAGGGATGGGGGGCACATGAAATGGCACCAGGGGCCGGATACGGCCCATGGGCCTTAGGTTGGGAACCCCTGCTTTAAATGGCTACCACGATGGATTTGAAGGGAAGTCTGTTCTTCAGGGCCTTTCTAAAAATAATTCCTTTTTTGTCTTTCTAGTTGTTCTTATTGGAGACTCTGGCGTTGGCAAAAGCAACCTTCTCTCGCGCTTCACTCGCAACGAGTTCAACCTGGAAAGCAAGAGCACCATCGGGGTGGAGTTTGCAACGCGAAGCATCCAGGTGGATGGCAAGACAATAAAGGCTCAGATATGGGACACTGCAGGGCAGGAGCGCTATCGGGCCATCACATCAGCGTAAGTGCTGCCTTCTAAAAGTCCTCTGCTAATACAGTGATCATATATTGACCTTTTGACATCTGATGGGTCTACTGGGCATAAAATTAACCAGTGATATCCCTCTTAAGATCACCTAAAAGTGCATTCTTGCTTATTGGTCCTTGGTTATTGGTTATAAGTCCAAAATTAGGTTAGTTAAAAGATTTTTTTCCTCCCAAGCAGTCTGGTTTCCAAGAAGTCTGGTTTCTTAGAGTCTTGCTAAATGTGAAAATGTCTCCTTGTAAGTGTTTCTCTATTTCTAGGTAAGTCCAGAGTGGTCAGATATAGACAGTTTTTCTCCTGGCTTTATAAATGACCATCTTGTTGTCAGGGCAGTTTATCAAACAGTGTAATAGCAAAATGGGAACCTTAAATCTGTGGCGTTTCTCCAGAGTGCATTTCAACATTAGGAAGTAGAGTCTCTGCTTTTGGCGTGCCCTTAAGACCAACTGGTCGGAAGTGGAATCCCCTGATTGTCGGCTGCTGACATGGCCCCTCACTAGCCAGTGCTGCAGGGATTAGGGACGGGCAACCCCCCAATTCCAGTGATGGTAAACCTATTAGAGACTGAGTGCCCAAACAGAAGAAGGGTGGGGCGAATGCTGTGCTGGGGGAGGAGAGGAAGCACTCCCATTGGGCTGCTGGGCAGAGGGGCAGGGCAAACTCTGTGCTGGGGTGGCGACACGCATGCCAACAGAGAGGGCTCTGAGTGGCCTCTGGCACATGTGCCAGTGGTTCACCACCACTGGTCTATTCTTTTACCTACACTGTCCCTACCAGATGCTGGGTGTTCACTCACTGGGGGTGTTCACTTCTACCCACAGCTATTATCGAGGAGCGGTCGGAGCCTTGCTGGTTTATGACATTGCCAAGCATCTCACATACGAGAACGTTGAGCGGTGGCTGAAGGAACTCAGGGATCACGCTGACAGCAATATTGTCATCATGCTGGTGGGTAACAAGAGTGACTTGCGCCACCTGCGAGCTGTTCCGACAGATGAGGCCCGAGCATTTGCAGGTGAGTAGTTGGATGGACAGTGGTTGTGCTTTGCATTGCCACCCTCTCCTCAGCATTCCTTCTACCCAGTTCCTTTCTAATCAGTTGTATTTCACATGGCAAGAGGCTGTCTGCCTGCCTTATGGGATGCCTATAAAGTGATTTTTGTTCTAATTAGTAAGGTAAAGGTTTCCCTTGCTCGAAAGCCAGTCGTATCCGACTCTAGGGGTCAGTGCTCATCTCTGTTTCTAAGCCGAAGAACCAGCGCTGTCTGCTTCTGCAGACGTTTCCATGGTCATGTGGCAGGCATGACTAGACACCGGAGCACCCGGAACGCTGTTACCTTCCCACCGAAGTGGTCCCTATTTATCTACTTGCAATTTCTTGCTTTCGAACTGCTAGGTTGGCAGGAGCTGGGACAGAGACGGGAGCTCATTCTGCCCTGCAGTACTCGGGAATCGAACTGCTGACCTTCCGCCTCTCAGTCAGCGTAGCCAAATACTGTCTGTCCACTGTGGAGCCTGGAAATTTCCCTGCTTTTATAGATTACACTACACAAGAGCAATTTTGCTGCTAGGACTAACACACGTGTTTTACGTGATATCGAGTGTGCTGATTCCAAATCTGAACTCAGAATTTGCCTATCATATACAGATTTTAAGGTGTGCTATAGCTGTTCAAATAGTCGCTAATTGGGTAATGTATTTTTACATTGGAACATTATAAGTTTTTAACTTCTGATGGTTTTAACTCTGACGTTTTAGTGTTGGGTTTTATTTTTGTTTTTATTTTGGATGTAAGCCGCCCAGAGTCGGGTCCTCCCGATTGGGGCGGGGTATTAAATTTAATAAATAAATAAATAAATAAATAACAGTTGCAGCTACCACTATGCCTGCTGCCATATCAGCTGAATCATGTCCCCTGATGGCATGCATGTTCCAGCAGTGGCTGGGTATGTCTGAACAAGTCAGTGAGTTGATGTCAGAAATAGGTCTCTAAGGCGAGATGGACCAAGGGCTTGTCTCTAGTGCAAAATCATCTTATTGGATAGTACAGCTAGGCCAGTGAGTCTGTTTTGAACTAAAGATGAGTAGGCGCAGTTGTGTTAATAAACCAAGCAATGTTTGCTACATTTGTGGCAAATATACCCTGCGTGATCAATGCAAGACCCTAACCAAGAGGGTGAGATTTGCTAATTTAAGATTCTGACGTCCTAGGCAGAATTGGACTTCAGATTAAATTCAGCACACTTGATTTAGTATAGGACACATGTATTAGACCAAGAGTTCTCAATTTTTTAAAGCTGGGGGCCATTGGGTCATGCTCCCTCAGACAGCTTTGGGGGGCGGACGGCCATTTTGCCCTTCCTCCACCACATGGCACTTTCTAGTGTGGTGGAGATGGTGGGGCCCCACATGAAATGGTGCCACAGGACTCAGGTTGAGAATCCCTTGATTAGACCAAGTAGCAGACAATACTTTTTGTGATGCAATATTCTAGTGCTTTCCATAGCTCAGCAAGTTAGGCATCTGAGGTTGGGGGTTCAGTTCCCCACTGTGCCTCTAGGGTAGGGGTTCTCAACCTTTTAAAGCGGGGGGCCATTGGGTCACACTCCCTCAGACAGCTTCGTGGGCCGGATGTGCATTTGCCCTTCCTCCACCACATGGCACTTTCTGGTGTGGTGGTGGTGGTGGTGGTGGGCTACATGAAATGGTGCCATGGCCCGCATCCAGCCCGGGGCCATAGGTTGAGGATTCTGCTCTAGGGAGAAGAACCATCTTGTTTGGCTATAGGCAAGCTCCAAAGTCCCAGGATGCCCCCAAATGAAGGGAATAGTAAACCACTTTTGTATATTCTCTACCTAGAAAATCCTGTAAAGCATCACCAGAAGTTAGAATTGATGTGATGGCAGAGAATTCTCATTATTAATTTCCTCCTTCCCAAACTTTTCAGTATTGCGAGCAGCACATGCATTATTTCCAGAAAGTCATCAGGGCCCGCCCCCCCTTGGTACCTGTAGTAGTAGGGTTGGAGCTTGGCATTAATTGTCTTTTCTCTAGGCTTCCGGGGTTGGCTGCATGACCTAGTAACAACTCAGGTTATTGGTTGCTCCAGTCATCTCCCCCCCCCCCAACCCTTGAATAGATCTCATCTATGAAGGATGTTCATTAGGTGGAGTATATGCATGTTTATGCAGCCACACACATAATCGAAACACTGAGGGCCCCCTTTTTTTTAATTAAATAAGAGTGTGAACTCTCTGAAGGTCAGGAGTAATTAAAATGTGGAGCCATCCATTATGACTTAAAAGTCTCTGGCCTGTTCATAAATCTGAAAGGCTTCCATGCCAAGTTTCTTCCATCCTGGAATGTGGCTTACAGTTCTTGGCACTAATTGTAATTAAAAATACTTGATTTATGCCATTTTTGCAGTCAAGGAAGGACTTTGGCCTACAACTAGAGTTAGGGTGGAGGAGAAAGAAATGATACCATTTCATGGCTTCAGTCTCAAAAAAATTGACTCTCTCTCTCTGACACACACACACACACACACACACACACACACACTTTTTTTTTGTTGCATTAAAGATCCCATTTTGTGCTGTTTGTAAGGTTGCCTCCTCTGTGGTCATGTGACAATTCACTGATCACTTGCAGAAGAAAGACCGAAAGGAACTACAGCAGAAGTCCTTGAATCTGTGCCAGCTTTCCTTGCCCCTCCGAGTGGTTAAAGATTACTTTTCCAAGTGATACAAAAGATTTTTTTCCCCCTGCAGAAAAGAATGGGCTGTCATTTATTGAGACTTCAGCTTTGGACTCGACCAATGTGGAAGCTGCTTTCCAGACCATTCTGACAGGTGAGGGGGAGGGAGGTCTTTCTTCATGGGGGGGGGGGGGGGGATGTTCCTTTTTCCAGGACTTTCACACCCTGCTCTCTGGTTCTCCAACTGGTCCCGTTACTGCTGGGGGAGAAAGGAGGCAGGCCAAGAACACCGGCCCTTTGGGATTTCTTTAGCGGAGCAGATTTGACATACAGTAATACCTCGGATAACGTTTACCTCGGATAACGCTAAAATCGCATAACGTTAAGTAATCGGGGGGGGGGGGAGAGAGAACTGGATCGAATAACGTCAAGGTCCTATGGGATGGATCGGATAACAACCGCTAAAGCCTGTGTGGTTACAATGTATCTCTATGGAGCTTTAACGCTATCAGATCCATCCCATAGGATTTTAACATGGATCAGATAACACTAAAAATCGGATAACACCAAGACTTATGGAACCAAGTTTTAGCGTTATCTGAGGTTTTACTGTATATGATCTAAAAAGATTGGTGAGGTAAAAGTAAAGGCCGCCCTTGCTCAAAAGCCAGTTGTATCTGACTCTAGGGTTTGGTGCTCAATTCACATCCACTCCGTATTAAGGTTGGTAATGGAGGGAAAAACCAGGGTAAAGGCTCTTTCTTCCAACTTGTGGATCTAATAAAAAGTGATCTTGCACATCTGAGGGAACAAGCAATTTATTCCACTAACCATAAGCAATGACAAGATGTGCAGGGGGAGAATCAGGGAGAATTTAACCTCTTCCCCTTCAGAAGTCATCCTGCTGAAGACTGTTATTTTTCCACTAGGGAATTTTAATGGTCACAGAAATGGCAAGCACAGCCAGGAGGCTGCTCAGCTTATATGTTTATGGGAGCAATGCAGGCCCCATCTGAGAAAGTTTGCCCTCGGTTAGATCAACGCTCATCTTGTCCATTGTCTTGTCAAGAATGGTAGATGATTCAGAGGAGCTTACAGTAATCTATTTCCTGGGCATTATAACCATGCCTCAGATAATCAACACAGGGATTTGAGGAAATGCTCAACATGATCAAGGGAAAACAATAAAGCTTAATAATGTTTATTTCATTTTTTCAACCCCATTTTAAACTAGGTAAAGGTCACCTTTGCGCGAAAGCCAGTCGTATCCGACTCTAGGGTTCAGTGCTCATCTCTGTTTCAAAGCCGAAGAGTCAGCGTTGTCTGCTTCTGTAGACATTTCTGTGGTCATGTGGCAGGCGTGACTAGACACCGGACCACACGGAATGCTGTTTACCGTTCCACCAAAGTGGTCCCTATTTATCTATTTGCAATTTCTTGCTTTCGAACTGCTAGGTTGGCAGGAACTGGGACAAAGACAGGAGCTCATCCCTGTCCTGCAGTATTCGGGAATCGAACCACTGACCTGCCACCTTCCAGTCAGTGTCTTCTTAGCCACTTGAGCCACTGCTAAGCAAAACATAATGTGATATCCACTTTCTACAAATTGGAACAGGGTGAAGCTTCACAAGTAATCTGAATAACAGGTATTGGTAACAGGTATTGCCAGATGTAAAAAACAAACAAAACCCACCCACATTGGTTTGTATGCTTATCTGTTATGCTAACCATTCTGTACCTGATGTGTATAAATTGATGCAATGTCGTCTCCCTTTCATGTCTAGTGAAGTGACTTGAGCCACAAAAGTTAATATCAAATTCAAAAGTTAGTCTTTAAAGTGCCACAACAGTTTTTGTCTTTTTGTTTTATTTACTCTGATATGTTTGAAACACAGACTAACACAGCTACCATTTCAAAAATTGTAAATTGCAAATTGGAGGACTCACTTCTTTGCTAAGAAAAATCCAGGAATAAGTTGATTTGGTTGCAAATAGTAAATATGAAGCTAAAGTACTTTGGACATCAAATGAGAAGACACACTTGAGAAAGCCTCGATTCTTGGAAAGGTCGAGGGCAAAAGAAGAAGGGGGCGGCCAAAAATGAGATGGCTGG